>JAJOZX010001464.1:0-600000 GCA_023014485.1 Bathynomus jamesi
TATAAGGGTTCTTTCATTAAAACTGTTGTAGTATCGATCAAAGTCTTCACGTTCATCCATACAGTCAAAATAATGTTTGGGTGGTGGTGGGCCTACGTAGTTTAAAGTCTCGCTGGTGAGGAAAGTGTAAGGGAAGTGTCCTTTGGAAACTTCAGCTGCTACCCCCATCACCTTGGGTAGCTTTGCTAATTTACAAGGTGTGAATAATAAAGTGTCTTTAAATTGTACATTGCCTCTTATTTGCATCTGTATTAATTTGTTGCCTCTTTTCAATGGATCACCTGTAAATATCTCAGAGGATTCGTGCTCAAGCAACTCCTTATAAAGGAACTGCGTGTCAAACTTTGCCCCGTTATGGGCGAGAATATACACAGTCACTTTTTTGAACTTGTCGGCTAACTTGACAATATAGGACACAAATAGTTTCACAGGACTATCGTGGACATTCGTTTTAAAAACGTTTGTCCGTTTACCGCATTTGGGGCACTCGTCACACTCGATATCCATACATTCATCGCAGATAGTCTGGCTCACAAGTAAATGCGGAATTACCTCTTTGGTTTCAGCGTTCGTGTATGTTTCTATATCGTAGTACACAGTTATACAAGGTTTGTTTTTAGGCTTGGCGTCTTTCATATAACATACATGTTTTACGCCATCCGCCTTATATTCCTCCTGGCATGTAGGACAGTGAATTTCGTCACACTTGTGCTTGAAATCCCCGCTACCATTGGTGTGAAACATGCCACATTCACAGATTCTCATTTTCCTGCACGTGCCAATTGATTTATGGAGCTCAAAACAGTTATTGTTGAAAAATGTGCGTCTACACACATTACAATCCCTCTTCTCAGCTTGAACTACAAGGCTTTCACATTTGGGGCTTTTACACTGCTCACATACCATGTGGCAATCTTTACAATGTTTCACTATATCATTCGCAAACTCGAGGCACCCCTTACACAAATCATGATGTCGTCCATATTTTCGACTTTTGTCATAACTCGCGTAAAGGTCCCTTATATTACGGATGGGGAGATATGTTGTTCCTGACAGTCCTAAAATAAGTAGGGGTCTTGTGCGATCTCTCACACAGCTTTTAAATACATATGTTGTTCTGCCATTTTGATCCAGACCAATCACAGCAATCCTAACTTTCATCTGGTCTTCTACCTTCGTCAATTCTTCAGGCCCCATATTACAGTTAAAATCAATTTTACAATCTTCAGCCAGTTTTTGTGCTCTTTCTATGACTGCTCCCAGGCGGAAACTTCCAGACAGCTTGTTTAGCATGGTAAACATATGAGACAGGATTATAGCTATAAATCCGCAACCACGATCGACGTTTATATGCCGTCTAAAAATAGCCTGGAATTGAAGTTAAGTGTATAAGGCGTGGCACTATGACCCACAACACGGTACACATGATCAATTTCAACCGTGAATTTCTCCAGGCTAAACTTTGATCCACTTTGAGAAGCTTGTGCAAAACGTGAAAGGATGTAGTCAACATTTTCTACCACCAGGTTTCTGTAAGGTATTACTATCCAGAACTGATCGCTATCCTCGCTATTTGGCTCAAGCCCAAATGCCAACCTTACTCGGGTCTCCCGATCATTATTGTTCTGAAGAGCATGTACGATGACACATCGAACTACGTTGGAGAGTCCTTGTTCGAAGCCCTTCGAATATGCGACTCGGGGGTCAATTCTGACGTTGTAGCGACTTCTAGAAAGTGTATGGGTATTACTCGCATTTTGCAATAAGGTAAGAGATACACCGTTGGATGAATGATAGCTCATTCTCTCTGTATGGCTAGCGATCGTTTTGAAGGGGGTTGGAGTGTTACAGATGTGTAATGCTGGAGGTTTTCAGGAAATTGCTTATCTGTTTCACCCGACAATGAGTTTGTCGGTGATGAATCTTTGTCCTCAGAGTTGAACGTAACGTTGAACTTTGTTCGTTTAGCATCCACACCGCATGTGATCGGAGATTGATCTTCAACAGACCTAGATCTTTTAACACCTGCGGAGGTGTAGAGGTCTTGGCTGGTTGTTTGAGGGGTTACCTCAGTAGTGTAGTCAAAGGGTTCCTGGTTGTTCTGTCGTTCCCACTTATCCCCACTTGAGCATGCTGGTGGTAATGCATTTCGGGATCTTTTAAAGGGCTCGTCACACGTTGCCCTGGAAAAGAAGCGAAAAACGCTGAACACGAATTTCTTAAAAACAAACTATACATTAGTTAGATTCCCTAGAAAAATCAAGTTTACAAAGCTATCAATATGTATTATAAGTATCTCCACAAGGTTTATCAAAGCCACGTTTATGCTTAGTAGAATTATTAAGGCCTGTAGATTCATTGATGAAAAAGCTGCCTCATTTACAAATTCTGTACATGATCTTGTGTGTATATATATATATATCTTTCCAAATGTATTACCCCATCAAAACATTTTGACTAGTTAGGATATTTTTATCAAGAAACAACAAAACTTCTTCAAGAGTTTGAGGAATATAAGATACCCTATGGATTAAACAGAGGTATTAACGTTGCTGTTGAAGTATTTACATGTAAAGGTGATGAATCCATAATATGCGGAAAGAATTACATTTATGGAGTAAGTGTTTAAAAATACTCTTTTTGTTTTGTTTTTATGTAGGAAGGAGGACTTGTGCGATGCCCACGAAAACCCTCCAAGTATTCCATACAGAGACGGATAAGGTCCTGCACAGAGGCACCAACTGAGCGAGGGCTAAGAAAGTGTAGGCAGTACACTGCACCTATCCCTTAGAAGATGTTTTGGATAGATGTATATGCGATTTACATGAAAAACGAGAAAGGAAACGCGGGTGTTAAGAGAAGGGAAAGATTGAGGTGTATATTGTTGAAGACAAGGTTATGATCGTGTTGAAGAATGTGACGAGTAGATAGACGGAGGAACCTTATCTTGTCCAGTGAAAGCCGCATTGTATTCTCTGATCCAATCTGATCCAATCAGAAAGTCCTGAAGTCATGGGTTCCATAGTCGTTCTACACGGTTCATAGTGCGACTGTTGAGAAGGAAGCTCTGGGAAGCGGGTGGAAAGTTAAGTGTGGGTCATTGGCATAGGACGAATAGGAAGGAAGGGCGAATTAAAAATTCATTAAATAAAAGGAAAAGATTGGCTGACAGAACAGAGCCCCTGAGGAACACCTCTGTTGATAGCTTTAGGTGAAGAACAGAGGTCGTCTACAGTCGCTGCTATAGGACGGCGAGAGGGAGAATTAGAGGTGAAGACATTAGTAGAATAAAATCCACAGGTTGGCAATTTGGATTTAAAATTTGTACCATACTCTATCAAAAGTTTTCGATATGTCTAGCACAATAACAGGAGTTTCGCCGAAACCATGAAAGGAAGACCATGATTCAGGGCGATATGCAAAAAGATCACCGATAGAAGTACCCTTGGGTCCCCGTACTGACGATATGAAAGAAGATTGTGAGAAGAGAAGTGGTTAAGATTCTTCCTATTAAGGTTAGTTTAAAAAAATATTAGAAAGGCAAGAAATCAAAACATTTTGACTGAAGGGTTTAGGGGTTACCCTCCTGGGACAGGATGAATGAACGCAAACTTTTAGCAGGGAGGTAAAGTACAAGATAATAAACAAATACGTAGGCGTTTGCCTGTCGGGATGTTAGCATTGAAGTGCAAGAACAACAGGAGGAGCCCATCAGGTCCATACACCGTCCAAGAGATGGTCCCAGATGGGACAGAAAGAACATTTTTGGAAGCGATTCTAATTTCAGACATGATAAAGTCAGAGGGAGGAGGAGATGGAGGAACAGCATCGGAATCATCCATGGTTGAGATGGAAAGAAAGTTTGAGCGAAGAGTTTAGCGTTGTCAGGAGAAGATCGGCTGCTGAGCCGTCGGGCGGAATAGAGGAGGGAAGAAGAGGGAGAGAGTGTTGAAGAGGTCTTAGCTAGAAAGAGTGTGATGAAATACAATTAGCTCATGGTCATTCAGGAAAGCCAAAGGTATTGGTAACATTGAAATCTCCTAAAATGAAAATTTCAGCAATGAGAGCGGAATAGAATGTATTCCACTTTGGAAGTAGGTAGTTAAAGAAATTTAGATAGGCAGTTAGAATTAGGGAAAGGGAAACAGCGCAGGTGTATTTAGTTTGATAATGAATTGTAAGCCGTAGTCAGAGGGTATATAATTCGGGGTTCGGGATACGTGACAAGTTAGGTCATGCGTACATATACGCATCATCCCTTTGGAATGAATCTGAGTATAGTGAATGTAAGAGGTATAGAACTGATGTTGCTGACTGTCATCGCAGGAACCTGAGCTTCAGTGAGGGATGAGGTTTGGAGGAGGAGAGGTGTTCAGCAGATTGAAAATTTGAGAAAAGACCACGATTGTTGTAGAAGTTTATGAGTCAGACTGAGGAACATGAACATCTCGACTAGGTGGTAGCAGGATGTTAAAACGACTATATATACACATACATAATAATATATATATATATATATATATATATATATATCTGTCAGCCTTTTATGACTAGGCAACGTTGATGTGATGTATTAGGGTTTTGGAAACTCCTGCGGAGTTTGATGCCCATACTGCCGACCAGCGATTTGTGACCAGCTCATGCGATGAATGTAGTATACATGATGTGAATATGGACGTTTTGGACTAGGGCTCTAATATAAGGCTATCAGTTCCTTCTGTTAAAGACTTAATGCGTCTCCTGAAAGCTGACGAGTTACGCTTACTGAACCGTAGTGTTCTCTCAATGTTGCAAGGTTAAGGACATGCATCTCTGTAAGTGTAACTCTGGTCATTCTTCCAGTATCAGACCCAAATAAGAAATGAAACACTGAATATGTACAAGAATTTAAATGTATATGGGCGAGCCAGCATCAGCTCTTTGCGTAACTAGCCGTATATAAGAAGTTTGTATAGAACTAAAGCTGCTCTCCTTCAAACCTGCACAAATATTTACGGAACATCGGACATGCGTGATGTGTATAAATGTACTTTTAGAATCCTACATGCGTTGACCGTTCTTACAAGTTGTTGTTAACCACTGCATCCGACAATATATATATATATATATATATATATATATATATATATATATATATACTAAAGTAAAGCATGCTTACATTTCCCTGTTATTGAATAATCGGTAACTTGGATTCGGCACTGCACGAGTTTGTACATTCTCGTCAAGTAAATTTTGATCGACGTCCATATCTTGATTGTTTGTGGTACCCAACGTTTCCTAGAAATAGTGGATGAAGGAACAATATAGTACTGTGACACGGAAAACTACATATATGTTATAGTAATATAGTTAACACAGAATATTCTTTGATGGTGATATTATTTGGCTATATCTCTTGCTGCTTCTCGAAACTACTAGAAAACTCTTGTTACTCCGATTAAACGACTTCTTACGGATATCTCCTAATCTGTTTGGGTTTAAAAGGTCCCACTCATCTGACCTGTGTATCTATGTATTTAAAGATACAATATCTAAATACATTGACAGTAATTCAACTAATTATAGCTGTTTCCTAGATATAAGTAATGCACATGATAGGGTGAGCCGCAATATTTTATTTGCAAAAACTAGAAAACAGGAAGGTTCCCATATACATATTAAATTTATTGAAATTTTTGGTATCCCCACCAATCTTTCGCTGTTAGGTTGGCAATGTACTATCCGAGTGTTTTGCCACCTTTCGCGGGGTGAGACAAGGTTCCTTGCTCCCCCCTATGCTGTTTAATGTGTATATTTACGGATTAATTGTCACTTGATGAGATAACAGTGGGTTGTTGTATAGATAACACAAGGATAAATAACATAGTTTACGCCGATGATATGGTGATAATAAGTCCCTCTGTTAAAGGTATGGATCGGCTACTAAAAGTCTGCAAAGTGTATTCGCAGAAACATGATAATCTTTTTAACGTTACAAAACTAAGATTATGCAATTTCATCCTAAAAGCTGTAATCAGCTAGCTGATATAATGTTTAAAATGAATGGTGAAGTAATTGAGGAAGTACAAGAGTTTAAGTATTTGGGTCAAACTATTACCAGCTCAATGAGTGATGACTCGGTTATAAGAAAACCATCACGAAGTCTGTGTGCTAAAGCTTATATGACCATAAGGAACTCTCGATTATGTACAAGTGAAGCTAAAGACACTCTCTTTCGTACTTTCTGCTGTAATATATACGGACAGCAACTGCTGGTAAATTATAAAAAAGGATCTGGCAGAATTCTAAATTTGTTGTACAGCAGATCTTTTAGACTCTTACATAAATTAGCCCCGAGATGCACAGCTTCGCAAATGCTTGCTACCCGCAATGCCCCGAGCTTCCCGGAGATAACAAGACTACAGTCTAATGCAAAGAATTAAAAAATCAACCAACCCGCTCATCCAAGCTATCCACGAGTCCTGCCATTTACCCTCTAAGCTATGGACTTCTTGATACGAAACGTATGTCTGCAGCTCCACTTAACTTCGACATTACAGTGTTATTTCTAATCAAATGTATATATTTCTATCCTTAGTATATGAACTGTCATTGTATTAATAATATTTGTCATATGGTCTGTAGTCTACCAATAAACCTTTTCATTTTCATTTGCAATTCTTATTTTTACCTTTTCAGCACTAGTGACGAAAATCAAAACTAATCTAAATGTACGCCCACGTTTGTTCAGCCTGTCTCGTTCTCTTATTTCCCATATATATATATATATATATATATATAATATATATATATATATTATATATATGCTGCAAACCCACAAGAAAAAGAAAAACGATTCCAAGGCCTTTCGTGTATTCAAAGCTACACCTCCCTGACGAGGTGTAACTTTGAATACACGAAAGGCCTTGGAATCGTTTTTCTTTTTCCTTGTGGGTTTGCAGCATTCATTTATTTCACGTGTTTTATTGTGAAATTCATCCCATATATATATATATATATATATATATAAGTAAAACAACCAAACAGCCTATTTTTTGTCTCCCTGAAGATGTGAATATATCACGAAAGCGCTCGGACTTCGTGTTTCTTTTTCCTTTTCCCTGTGGTTGTTTGCTTGTTAATAAGATTGCGTGTTATTCTGTGATTTTAGTGCATATATATATATATATATATATATATATATATATATATATATTACTTATTCGGACTATACTGGATTTAATTATCCTAGAAGAGTTCCTTGTTCCATGCACGGCCTGTGTGTATCATATATATATATATATAGATATATATATATACATAATATATATATATATATATATACAGGGCGTCCCAAAAATGTATACACACTTTAAATAATTATAAAGGCAGTGTTTATTAAAATACATTTCATTTTCAAAATGTAATAGAATCTACAGACATTATTTAATTGTTTTGTCAACGCCTGTTTTCAAACTGACGTCCGTTCTGGTCCAGGCACTGCTGATAACGCGAAGCAATGGAATCGCAAACATCACGAAACATTTCGTTTGGTATTTGTGTGCATTCTCGTTCAATGGCTGCTCTCAATTCAGCGACTGTTGCAGGTTTTATAGCGTAGACTTTGTCTTTTAAGTATCCCCATAAAAAAAGTCTAGTGGTGTGAGGTCTGGTGAACGCGGAGGGTATTCTACGAAACCCCTTCGTCCAATCCACATCCACATCGTGCCAAGTACCACTCGCAATACTCCACTCTTCGGTCCGGATCATCTTCATTAATAGCATGGACTAATCTTGGAATGTAACTTTTCCATTGACAGCGCTTCAAAATGCGTTGGACAGACGATTCTGAAATTCCTACCTCACGACTCGCTTGCCGCACAGATTTTCTTGGACTTTGGTGATACGTTTCCAGTACTCTTTCTTGCTTTGTGGGGCTTGTCGATGTCCGTGGTCTTCCGGAACGCTTCTTGTGGACATTCTGAACAGTTCCATCGGCTTCAAACTTATCTCTAATTCGAGTGATGGTAAGTCGCGTTGGTGGATCTGTTTGAAACTCCCTCCTAAACTGTCTTTGCACTTCAACTGCGTTTACACACTTCCAGTAGCATTTTAGAATGAATTTCCTTTGTTCAAAGCTTAGTCTGACTGCCATTATTAATTCTAATGGGTTTAACTTGGAAAGAAAGAAACATCAATTGAGCTATGGGCTATTAAAGTGTGTATACATTTTTTTGGGACGCCCTGTGTATATATATATAGTTCAGGATTGTTCCTATGTAATTTCAGGATATAAAATTATTTTGTTGTGTTATACAGTTAATTTGCACCTTTTTAGCTAATATCCTTCAAATTACACTGTCACGAACATACAGTTTGGTCAGGCTTTTATTTTTGCAAACCACCAAAGGCAAATGGGTGGTTGACAGTGTAATAATTTAACTGTAGAAAACATCTGCAGCTTATTTAAAACGTTAGACACGAAATTAAATCGGCTTATTGTAAATATTTTCAAATTATCATTGAAAGTGGTGAGAGTTAGAACATTAAAAGTCTTTAATTTCTCTAAAAATGAAACCGTTTCTAAACTCCGAGCGACTCTTCGTTGAAGAGAGACTAAAAATTTTTATGTAATAGCCAAATTGTTAGTCTAAATGTAGTCCGATATTTTGTAGATAACTGTTAACTGCAACATAATATATATATATATATTTTTTATTCGTGAACCAGAAAGGAGTTGAACATCTAGAATGAATTTCACCCAAAGCCTATCCTTAAAAAATAATGCTTAACATTTAACATGCTAAAAAGTTTAAAATACTTACAAACTGGTAAATGAGGTGAAGTTTTAACAAACTTTCTGTTGTGAAAATTGCATGAAGAGTGATGATTTCGATTAGAGCATGGCCTTAAATAGTTGCATCTCGCTGTGTTGCAATGCATAAATAGTTGCCGAATTTCGCCATAATTTCAATTCGGTGTGTATTTCATTATGCAATTTGTTTAATGTTACCAACAGAATTCATAGTTTGTTAATGAGAAACACGAATGCTTTTTATATATCCAGTCATGTATCTTTGCAACGATAAATTAAGGGCTCTTCCTTCAATGTACAGATGAGTATTACCGGCAACTTATATCCCAGACGTTTTGAAACGTATTATAATGTATTATAATGTAATATAACGTTATGGGAAATTTCGCAATCCCTGTCTGTTTGTATAATTCCGGAAAGTTGTTGAAAATGGGGGTTAGTAAACTAATGAAAAGAAATTAATATTAATCAGTGAAACTAATTGCTTACAAGTAGTGTTTTAAAATTATAGAATGAACCTAAACAAATATATCTAATGTGCGGCTATCCATTGCATTAGTCAAAACTCCGTTTTCTGTATTGTAATGTTCGTAGAAAACGGCTTTTGCAACATTTAGTGTAGCACTATTATAAATGAGAATGATGAATTAATCAATTTTCAATCTTGCATATTTCAATAATTTTAAAGAAAACGTGTACTTATAGAGATATTATATTTCGTATTTTCGTCTACACATTCTGCGTTATAAATACACTTCTGTTTTAATTTCACGTATAATGAAATTCGTGTTATAAATGAATGAAAAATTAAAATAGGTAATCGTCAAAAAATAATGGATTAGCGGCAGTAGGAAAAATATTTAAAATATATCGTCCAATGTTACATGATAAAACGCTTTGAAATTAAATTTACATTTGAAACATTATAGAGGAGGAATGTTTGTTGCTCGAAATATTGTATTACCTGTATAGTAATTCTGCATGCTGATTCCGGAAATAATATTAGTTTTTCGATATTACGTACAGAATTTCACAAAATGTCATATTTCATATTACACATGTAAGTAGTTTTCATTAAAACTGATTCATTTTAATTTTGATTAAAAATTACTGAGATATCAATGAAGGTGTGACGTCAGCACGGCGAATGTTTACTGTTGGGTGTTGAAATGGGCGTTCTTTCTCTTTAAAGTTGTTTGCATTTGTAATTAGCATAGCAAAACGAAATAGATTCCTAATGTAAATTGAAATAAATAATATTTATTTATGTAACTGCATCTCCCTTCCAGATTGCAGAAATTCCTTACGTGATAGAAAAATGCATGCGTTATTCGAAATCAGAGTATTTGATTTATATAAAATCAACTATTGGTAAGAAAACTGCTCTTACAAATTTCTCATTCGCAGACCTGTGTAGTTTATAGCCAAAAGTTGGTAACAATAATAATTAACTACTTCTCGTTACAGTTAATTACTAGAAAAATTACATACGTATTAATTGAATACTATTAATTAACTAGCATGGAAAATCTGGCAAGAATGTGAACTGAGATGCCGAATATAATTAAAGTACTTAAGAAAGAAATATGCAGCTATTTTACATTGAATCAGTAAACTTATCAAATATATATATATATATATATATATATATATATGAATAGAAACGACATAATATTAAGGAACGTTTCTGCACACGCGGAAGAGAAATAACGAATAAATGAAAAATGAGGCGAACCGCCCGGGAATCGAACCCAAGGCCTTCCAATTGCCGGTTGGATGCGCTACCATTACACAACGGACCTCAATCATTCACAAATCGAAATTCTCCTACATAGGGCAGAAACCAATACCCTGAGAGGGCACCCTCGCAAATCGTGAATATGTGCATTTAACTGCAATGACCACGCAGTATATAAATGAATAGAAACGACATAATATTAAGGAACGTTTCTGCACACGCGGAAGAGAAATAACGAATAAATGAAAAATGAGGCGAACCGCCCGGGAATCGAACCCAAGGCCTTCCAATTGCCGGTTGGATGCGCAATTGGCCTTGGGTTCGATTCCCGGGCGGTTCGCCTCATTTTTCATTTATTCGTTATTTCTCTTCCGCGTGTGCAGAAACGTTCCTTAATATTATGTCGTTTCTATTCATTTATATACTGCGTGGTCATTGCAGTTAAATGCATATATATATATATATATGTATATATATATATATATATATATATATATATATATATATCTCTGCAACATCCACTCGTTTCACGTGCTAATTTGTGAAATTTATATATATATATATATATATATATAGTCAAATAATACTGTTTAAGATGGTGATTGAGGATAAATATTAATAATTATGACGGTTAAACTACATATTGTAGCTTAATAATTTTATCATATGGGGTATAGTCAGTCTATAAGCCTTTTCAGTTCGTTTCATTTCGCATTAATGTAGAATAATGAAATTTAATTTGGATAAGCAAAAGTTACCCCTTTAATTGAAAATAATATTTAATATATTTAAAATATTTAAAAATTTTATTTATCTTCATATTATACAAATATTAATCAAAGAAAATGTTATTGATTTAAAACATGTTTAGTCTGAGTTTTTAATTTGTGATGTATGCAATTATGAAAACGATAATACACTTAAAAAGATAATATGGTCGATGTGACCAAGAAAGAAGATAGTGAAGAAGAGAAACTGGAACAGACGAAGAAATGGGAAAGAAATAGAGAAAGAGTGGAACAGAAACGATATTGGAGTTATCGGGGGGAACGAATACGATGGAACAAAAAGTACTCGAATATTTGATTGTCTGATTTTGTCTGTTTCGAAAAACCTTGAAAGAACCCCACAGGAAGATTTTTCTCATGAAAGGTTATGATGAAGCCCTTCTTAATTTTTTTTCTCTTTTGAAGGAAGGTGAAGAAGAATCCTTTTTTGATTGAATGTGAAAACGTTTTTTTTTTCAATGAGGAAAGCGATGATGAACCCCCTTTTTTCAAGGAGGAAAGCAGTGATGAACCCCCTTTTTTCTGTTTTCTCTTCCTTTTTTTGTTTTTTCAAGGAGGAAAGCAATGATGAACCCCCTTTTTTCAAGGAGGAAAGCGATGATGAACCCCCTTTTTTCAAGGAGGAATGCGATGATTTTTTTTTCCTCTTCTTTTTTTCCTCTTCCTTTTCTTTTTTCCTCTTCCTTTTCTTCCTCTTCCTTTTCTTCCTCTTCCTTTTCTTTTTTTCCTCTTTTCTTTTTTTCCTTTTTTTTTTTTTTTTTTTTTTTGAAGGACCATGAAGGACACCTCAAAGGAGGGACCGTCATGAAGGACGGTGAGGGGGAAATTTTCAAATCGACCCATTTCTGTCTCACATTTTGCGGCTATACTACTACTAACTCCCTAGCTTAATATACTGGGTGTCCCATTTGAAATGAAACAACTTTGAAACTCTGTAATTTTTAAAGTATTAATGTGAGAATGTTGAAACATTGCAAGTTACTACACCATATGCTATGCGTAAGTGTCTGTCATAATGCTTTTTGTTTGTTTCAGATTGAATTATGTTTACCACACAAGAAAAAGCGAAATGTGTATTATGGATGGCTGAGTTGAAGTCCCCTACTCTGGTGCAACGGCGATTCCGTACAACCTTTCACGAGGAACCACCCACCTATATGCATGGACCAAGAAATTTGAGGAGACTGGCAGTGTTCTAAAGGAACACTCTGGAAGGCGAACAAGATCGGAAGATGATGTTGAACGAATACGCTGCGCCTTTGGTAGTAGCCCGAGAAAGTCCATCCGTCGTGCCAGTGTCGAACTGTAAATTCCTCGTTCAACTGTTCATAGATTCGTGCGCAGCAGTAGTATAGCCGCAAAAGGGGAGAGTGCAAGAATGTTGCAGGTTATTATGTAATGTTGCAAAGGGGGATGGGGGTTGTTGCAAAGGGGGGTGGGGGGAAACTTGGAGGCGGCGTTATCCCCAAGAGAAAGGAGGAGGAGGAGAGAAAGGAGGAGAGGTGTTCACCTGGCAGGAGCCAAGTGCACATTAAGACTTCAGCCGAGTTGGCGTTGTTTTATAGGCTCCTAATCAGCCAGTTGGCGTAAATGGCTTGAGTTGCCAGATACCGCGATACCATTGTATACATTATTATAGACTCCTAATCAGCCAGTTGGCTGTAAATGGTTGTCAGATACCTCTTTTTAGCAGTATTATTGTATACATTATTATTATATACGCCTAATCAGCCAGTTGGCTGTAAATGAGTTGCCAGATAGCGCCATGTATTCCGAAGACAGAGTTGCCAGATACCATTGTATACACTATTATAGACTCCTAATCAGCCAGTTGGCTTAGAAGGCTTAAATATTGCCAGATACCGCAATACCGTTGTATACATTATTATATTTCGAATACCGGTAGTAGAAGGCATAACAATAAACAACATTGCATCATTCTTTATTATAAATATATAGAAAATAAATATACATTTGAGGAATATGCGTATAACAGAAATATATACACACAATTATGGATATATATATATAAAATAAAATATACATTTCAAATAAATATACACTTCAATAGAAATATGTACATAACAGTACAGGAGAAATATACACACACACACACACAATTATGGTGATATATAAAATAAAATATACATTTCAAATAAATATACACTTCAATAGAAATATGTACATAACAGTACAGGAGAAATATCACGCAAATATATATATATATATAATATAAACACAAATCAATAGAAATATGCGTATAATCGGGGAAATGTCAAGCAAAATATATATACAATTCACTTTTTTTTCAAATACTAAACTCTGTCTTAATCGAGTTTACAATTACATCATTATTGCTCTGCATTACGCAGTATATGCGGCTTAATAATATTTCACCGCTTAAAGTATAGGGAAACCTGTATTCGATATGAAGGGCTTTCATATCGTTCAGTACTATTTTTGTTCCCACTTTACAACCGGTTGGTAAGTCATCTTTAAACACGTCTAGAATACAATCAAAAGCACGCACAAAGAGTTCATCGTTAGCTACATTATTAAACACAAGTTTATAAGAACGCTTTTCCAATCGAGGGTTTATTTCTACCGACTCGAGCTTTTCAATCGTGAACTCACTCAACATAGCGGCAATTGAAATAATCTTCTAAATCGTTACGACAACTGCGCGTTATATAAAGAAATAGTTCTTCAGGGTGAACGGTGTAGGTGAGCTCAGCCTTGTACCGATCAATTGCTTTGTACCAAAGTTCATGGTATTTCAAAGAGTCTAAACTTTTTAAATAAACATCCAGCACTAGACCATTCTCACCAGTCCTACACTCGGTAAACCCATCGAGCAGAGCAGTGTATGCGTATTCAAGAACTGTATCAAAATAAAGCTTATCCGTAACACGCGCGTCTAATATAGGTTTCAGTTTACGGAATCCGACGATTTCAAACATTCTGTCGAGGATGAAACGGTTTCGCGTAGGAATAAGAGCGTTATTATCAGAAGCATTCTTCCACATCAGCCTTATATCAATGCACGGCCGATCGTTATTTATACACAACGTACATACAACGGCGTATGAGGGTGCGTCACTAATCTGCTCTCTTCTTGTACCTACGTTAGCAGGTATTTTATAACGATCTTCACTCCACTTCTCAACTATCACAAAGATTCTATTCATCTCCTCGATACTTAAATAAACCCGTTTGTTTGTCGGTCTACATTCCGTTTCCAGTACATAGCTAATGGTACCGGAATTACGCCTGAACACGCGCAACGATTTCGTCACGGACACATCGTACGAGGCGTTGAGAATGCTGCTCAAAGGAAGTTCCATCGTATTCGAAGAGCGCACGTCCACTCGGCTCAAGCTCTGAGATAACTATGACCCGTGTGAGGCACGCAGGTAGGCAGGAATGGTTCGACGGGCGGCTGACTCGATAATACGTGAATGGGCTTGTTCCGCGAGTCGAATTGTTGTACCGGTACAAGAATATCACTACCAGCCTACGCACCAGACAGTTTGGATAAGAACTAGGAACATTTTACTAAACACCTCCACACTCCGGGGCACTATTTGAGAGGAACATATGTTCATATTTTTCCTTTCTGCCCATCAAGATACTCGTCTCTAAACTCTGTTAAAAATTCACGCAGGGCACTAGCCACAACCTCACTACGAACCTCATCATGATATACGTTAATATAGTGATAAAAATACTTAAGATAGTCCATGATCACGAGATTCACATTTCCAGTCGTAGGGTATGAGTAATCGACATGGTGTAGCATGACGTAATACCGCTTGTCACACCACCCATCAGCAAGACTCATTATCCATACCTGCTGCTTCTCTTCTGCACGCGTTGTTTCTTTTACTTCACGGTGTATGTGAGACTTTATAAAGTTTAGCTCTGCAGTATACTTCAGCACATCGTCTGTGCAACGAAAGCCTTCAACGGTCTCACCAGAACATCCGTAGAGTATTTGTACATCTTGGAACTTCGCACAATCCAATGTGTTTTTAAAAGAGGCATAGGAGGGATGAATAGGAAGTTTTTCAGTATCCACCACATCCTGGCACTTTACTGAATACCATTTCGTAAACGTTGTACAAGCAATATTAAAGGTAGCCATTTGAATACACGTCTGATCTGAATACACGTCTGATCTCTCGGGCTTACTGCGGTCGACTGACCACGCAGGGACTCCCAGATAGTAGCATGACTCACGGTCTTACAGTGGGCGGAGCTTAGAACTTTCACCTACACACACACACACACACACACCACACACACACACACACACACACACACAAAGGAGAAAGTGAAACGCTATTTGAAACATGATTTATTTAATAAACGAGATATTCAAGTTATATATATTTACAAATACGATTTAATAAACGAGATATTCAAGTTATATATGATATATATATATATTTACAAATAGATACGATTATATACAAGACGTGTGAGTTAGAAGCATCATTGGTATCCAAAGGGTACGGTATCATAGGTACCAGGTAACTGGTAACGTTTCCTATAGGTGTTACGGCAAACCATCGAACCCCTAAGTTCCTTCACGCTCCCCAGCTTCTGCGCCCGAAAATTGTGGGTGCCTACAATTAGTTGGTGAGGTTGTTCATCCAAACATACTAGATCCTTCAACGACTCAAAGTTAACAACCTCCCGATTCGCATGGTTGAGCGTAATACCCTTTGCCTTCACGATATATTTCATTTCATCCCCCACCCTGACCCGTACCCCATAAGTCTTAGGTCCTGTTGAGGCAAAAGAGTCGGCGTACGCGTTGTCCCCATACTCATCCTTGATCTCATCAGTGAGCTCGCCGAGGAACTCCCCAATAGTGGGCATGTATTCACCCTCCCTCTCTGTGAATATCACGCTATCTGTATCGGCATACAATACTCTCCGCCCAAGAGAATGCAATAGACCCCAAAGTTTTATACGGGCGTAGGCTGTTGTGAAGCTGGCCACAGGTATGTTTGTAACCCTTGAGGTATCTGTGGCAAATTCAGTGTTGTTGTACTTTATTACGTAAGTATTACCTACATTTACGATCTCCATGACCTCTTTATCGGGGGCATTGGCATAATCCCAGACATCGCTATAACTTTGTGCCAAATGAATGCTCCCTCTGCCGGTATTCTGCGCAAATTTTCCCCATAGACTGTTTAGACACAACTTTGCACTAAAACGCTTGCCAGGATTCTTTACAATTTGGACACGATCAAGTTGTATACCTTCGCGGTCGCGGTAACGTTGAATATAGGCAGACTTTTCATCTTCGGTATCAACTCCTCGCGGATACCCTGATGCCTCAACCTTATCCTTCAAAAAGGTGTTTATATATGGTGTGAAAAGGTTGGGTAGCTTCTGAAACCTCCACACCTCATGTATCTTCAGTATTCTATAACCATGGCGCACGGCTAGGGCCAACTCAGGACTTGTATATACGCCTCTGATCTTACGCTGGTGGGGTATATGGTTACATTCGCCGTTATCCTCTTCCGCGCACTTCACGCACAGAGGAAACATGAGCTTGTCTTCGATAACGACAGGTAAGATCGGCATCCATAAATTGCGTGGGGGGAGTACGTCTACGAAAGAGATCCCAAAGTAACGATCATTCAAATTTTTTGAAAATTCATTGATGGATGGTAGGCTAGGCCCCACCAGTTTCTCAGGAGCGCCCACGAGGTACGGATTGCTCTTCATCACGTATGGGTATAAAGAACAGAAATCGTAGTAATGGAGCTTCACGCCCTCCGTAGGTGGGAAGTATAGTCTGAAAGGATTTGTACGTCCTCCAAACAAGCTATCACCACATTTGAGAGGATCCAGCACCATTGAACGCTTGATCGCTTTTATTTCCTCACGGTACACCTCGTCTGTCTTCATCCGTGCATCATATTCATGCTCCCACAAGACTTTGTGAGTGAACTGTGATCCTATAAGTTGATCGCGGGTGCGGGTCGATGCAAGACAGTCGGCAGGAGACCTACCGTTGATATCTCCGGTGACTCCGCACTCAGGACGGGGGCATCCATGCCACCAGCAACCGTTAAAGGAGTACACAGTCTTCACACCAGTGACACGGTTTTCACTTAACCCATCAACCCAAAAAACACGTCCATTAATCTTAATGGGTACTTCACCCGTGTTGCGGGCGTGCTTTATGTATACACCTGTCTGTTGCTGTAGGTGTATGAGCCAGTAAATAGCCTTGTGCCCGTAACTGCGGGGATTGTTTCGGTGAATAATGGCTAAGGTGTCTTTCGGCATGAAGTTATTCTTGAACACCGTAAAACATAATGATGCGATGGTGGTTGCGACTTGCAGTGGATCGCATTTGAAACGGGCTATGTACATCCTTCTAAAGGCCTGGAAACATACTCTAAGCACGCGCACATCATTCACGCAATAACGCTCACATTCATCAGCTATATTATAAGGGTTACTTTCATTAAAACTGTCGTAGTATCGATCAAAGTCTTCACGTTCATCCATGCAGTCAAAATAATGTTTAGGGGGTGGTGGGCCTACGTAGTTTAAAGTCTCGCTGGTGAGGAAAGTGTATGGGAAGTATCCTTTGGAAACTTCAGCTGCTACCCCCATCACCTTGGGTAGCTTTGCTAATTTACAAGGTGTGAATAATAAAGTATCTTTAAATTGTACATTGCCTCTTATCTGCATCTGTATTAATTTGTTGCCTCTTTTCAATGGATCACCTGTAAATATTTCAGAGGATTCGTGTTCAAGCAACTCCTTATAAAGGAACTGCGTGTCAAACTTTGCCCCGTTATGGGCGAGAATATACACAGTCATTTTTTTGAACTTGTCGGCTAACTTGACAATATAGGACACAAATAGTTTCACAGGACTATCGCTGACATTCGTTTTAAAAACGTTTGTCCGTTTACCACATTTGGGGCACTCGTCACATTCGATATCCATACACTCATCACAGATAGTCTGGCTCACAAGTAAATGTGGAATTACCTCTTTGGTTTCAGCGTTCGTATATGTTTCTATATCGTAGTATACAGTTATACAGGGGTTATTTTTAGGCTTAGCATCTTTCATATAACATACATGCTTTACTCCATCCGCCTTATATTCCTCCTGGCATGTAGGACAGTGAATTACGTCACACTTGTGCTTAAATTTTCCCCAATTATCCATTGTGTGAAACATACCACATTCACAGATTCTCATTTCCCTGCACGTGCCATTTGATTTATGGAAATCAAAACAGCTATTATTGAAAAATGTGCGTCTACACACATCACAGTCTCTCTTCTCAGCTTCAACTACACGGCTTTCACATTTGGTGCTTTTACACTGCTCACATACCATGTGACATTCTTTACAATGTCTCACTATATCATCCGCAAACTCGAGGCACCCCTTACACAAATCATGATGTCTCCCATATTTTCGACTTTTGTCATAACTCGCGTAAAGCCACCTTATATTACGGATGGGGAGATACGTTGTCCCTGACAATCCTAAAATAAGTAGGGGCCTTGTACGATCTCTCACACAGCTTTTAAAACATACACAGTCCTACGACGATCATCCAGCCCAAACACAACTATGCGGACATTCATTTCCTGTTCTACCCTTCTCAGCTCTTCAGGACCCATATTACAGTCAAATTCAAGTTCACAGTCTTCAGCTAGTTTACGGGCATGCTCCACGACTGTAGGCAACCAAATTTTTTGAGTTCGTGTATTTTGTACAGTAAACATACGTGCTAAGAGTACTGCTATAAAGCCGCAACCACGATCGATGTTTATATGCCGTCTATAAATAGCTTGAGAATTGAAGTTAAGAGTATACGGTATGGCACTATGACCCGCAACACGGTATACATGGTCAATATTTACCGTGAAGTTGTCCATATTGAAGGCTATACTACTTTGGGCGGCTTGCATTATACGCCCTAATATATATTCTACATCTTCAGCCGCCAAACGTCTAAATGGCACTATCACCCAATAATCGTCTACATCACCGTCATCTGACCCGAATCCAAAGGACATACTCGTCCTGACTTCACGCTCGTCACGATTCTGAAGAGCAAACTCTATAATACGCTCTACAACCCGGCGTAGTCCGCGCTCAATACCATTGCTATACATGACTCTAGGGTCTACCCTGACTCTATACCGATTTCTAGTCAAGGCTGGGGTGGGGGCTGCGGATCGCACCAATTCCAGCGTTATACCATCCTCAACAGAACGGGGGGCGGATGAATTAGTGGATATATTAGCGGAAGGTGCTGCTGATGGGGGCCCTGTTGCGTAGGAGGTTGATGGTTGGGGCTCTATTATTGTAGACTTAACAGAACGGGGGGCGGCGGATGAATAAGGGGATATATTAGGTGCTGCTGGGGGTGTTGTTGCGTAAGAGGGTTGGGGATCTATTACCGCTGCAACAGACGCGTATTTCGGTCGCTTTATACCTGACGTGGGTATCTCATACCTCCGCTTTGGACGTGTTACCGGTATCGCTGGTGAGGATTCAGGGGAGGAGATCACAACTACACTGTCGTCGAGGTCATCCGTAATGATGGGCTGCTCTACCTCATCGTCATTCACGGTTCTGTGGGAGAAAAATATAAGGATCAGCACTCAAAATTTGTAATATTTTGTAAATGACTCACTTAGGAGTGTGACGTGTTAGAAATGGACTCTGTAGAAAAATTCAGATTCACGAGCCCATCCACATGTATTATATCTGGACCTACAGGATGTGGTAAAACTGTGTTTATGCTTAAAATCATTAAAGAAAAGGGGGAGATGTTCTCGAAATTTGTGCGTAAAGTTATATGGTGCTATTCGACGTATCAATCAGTGTTCAACGAGTACCAAGATGATATTTTATTCCACAAAGGCGTATATGACGTTAATTCGTTAAAGGGAAATGAACATACAATCATTGTAATTGACGATCTCATGTTGGAGATGGATAAAACGTTTGCCGAGACATTTACAGTATTCTCCCACCATCTTAACATAAGCGTGTTCTTCATCAATCAGAATCTATTTTTCAAAATAGATACATGCGCGATGTGTCGTTAAATACGCAATCTAGTCTTATTCGCGCAACGTAGAGATGTATCACAAATTGGGGTATTAGCCAATCAATGTTCCCGAATCAGCGTAAGGAGTTTTTGGAAGTTTATAAAGAAGCTACAAGCACGCGTTACGGATATTTGCTTTGCGACCTTCATCCGCGAAACACGTTTAGAGTGCTTCTGCGAACGAATATATTTCCAAACGAGCCTGAAACGGTGTATATTCCAGAATGACAAAGAGACTAAAGAAATACCGTGAATTAATAAAAATCTATCATCGACTGCCCCGGACAATGCAGCAGATGTTTATTAAAAATATCGATGCCGACTTTTTAAAATGCATCTGTGAAATCTGTCTTAACGTTATAAATTGCAATGTATCAATGAAAACCCATCAGAAGGCTCGCCTACGCCGCTACAAGAACATAATACGTGCACTCGCTCGTAAAAGCCAAACTGTAGCGAAGAAAAAACGAATTATTGTACAAACAGGAGGTCATTTCTCCCCATCTTATTTTCAGTTTTGGGTCCTTTACTGACTAGATTAATATAATGAAGAAAGTGGTAGTGATTCCCCACGAGGTGTACGCCTCACTGCAAAGAGACACGAATCTAGATCCCCGTAAAAGCTGACTTAAAAGAATGGAAAGCGAATTGTTAGCCCTATTAAACAGTGAAAAAACACCTGATGAGAAAAGAATCTTATACCAAGATCTGCAGAAATTTCTTCACGAGTACGAAAATTATAAGAGCCCTACAGAGATTCCTGTGGTTATTAGGCACAGCACGGGGGACGATGGCGACATAGGATCTATACCCGACGACACAGCTGACCAACCAAAAAGATTAGCCACACAACATATCGAACATGTATTAAAAATACCCTCCCACTTACATTGAGGAGTAAAGGCTTAAGTCTTTATAATCTATTGAATGAGGATCCCGCCATACAATGGACCGATACAGGGGAGATCATTGTGGAAGGATCAAAGGTACAGGGATCGAATATCGTAGACATTGTCCATGATCTGGTGAAAAGTGGGATAGGCCATCACCATCAGGATGGAAGCATATTAAAGCAAGACTACAACAAATAAATGTCCCTAAAACGTTGATAGGAAATCTGAACAGGTTAAAAGACTTGGAACATGCAACGCCTGTGACACAATTGAAGGCGTCGTCACCCCCGGCGGTAACACCTTTGAAGAGGAGCAAGAAGAGGTTAAACCAACCCTACCCACGTGCCTCTAAAATACGCAAATGGCTAACGTATTAACTAAACGCTATTATGACATTTCTACCCCATCCTCTTACGGCGGCGTAGATAGACTGTACAGAAGTGTTTACGGAGTAGGAAGAAAAGATGTTGAAAGATTTTTGAGGGAGGCGGACGCTTATACGCTTCATAAGCCTGTGAGAAAAAGGTTTAAAACAGCCAAGACAACGGCTTCCTCGATTGATTCTATTTGGCAAGCAGATTTAACAGACATGCAAAGATATTCTGTGTATAACGATGGTTACCGCTACATTCTATTCATAAGAGACGTGTTCTCTAGATATCTGTGGCTAGTTCCTCTGAAAAATAAATCACCTGAAACAGTTGCTAAAGCCACCAAAACGCTAATGTTAAAAGAAAACAGGGTTCCTGGCTATTTTTGTACGGATATGGGGAAGGAGTTTATAGGCCGTGCTTTCCAGAATATGTTGACAGAGTTTAATATCAGCTATTACACAACCAATTCTATACATAAGGCTTCTTTAGCTGAAAGAGTTCAGCGCACCATAAAGGAACGCATGCACCGTTATTTTACACACAAAAACACATACAGATTTCTAGACATTCTGGAATCATTGGCCTCATCCTACAACCGCTCACACCATCGCACGATTGGGGCAACACCTAACGAAGTTTTAGAAAGAGGTACGCTCCCGAGAAGAGATGGATCACCACCACCACCACCACCACACACTCTGTGCGCTTCAAATCAATGATTATGTAAGGCTGTCGCGTTCGGGGAATAAATTCGCAAAGGGTTTTGAGCAAGGATGGACACGCGAGATTTTTAAAGTTAGGGCTGTGAGACCTAAAGGTGTGATAATGATGTATTACATTGAAGATTTGAATGGGGAAGAATCTCAGGAGGCTTTTACCGCGAGGAATTGCAGAAAGTTGCGTTTAATTTAGAAAAAAATGTGTTTAAAATTGAGAAAATTTTAGGAAGCAAAGGTTCAGGAAGGAGAAAAATGTACCTGGTGAAATGGCTAGGGTACCCAGAAAGCTTCAACACCTATATAAAAGCTGATGCAATAATGAAGCTTAATAGTATGCAACATGGCTCCTAACCATTTCTACGTCACACTCCCGTCCTCCTCGTCCCTGTCTGTACACCCTAACAACACGCTAGCCAACTTTGTAACAGAGCTCCATGGGCACATTGAATTGGGCCGTGATTCGTATGAGGTGGGGATATGCGAAATTCAGCTGGACACCGTCTTTTTAAATATTGAACATAAAGAACCGTTTTTACGATTCTTAGAGACATTGACGAGTGTGAAAAAGCTGGGTAGCTATGGATGAAACTATGCGCATCGCACGGACTAAGATTACACGGTATTACAGTACAGAGTAAGACTAGGGCCGGGTCAATATGGTTCGGCCGAGGATGTTGTGAGAGGCTTAAACGTGAGTTTAAGAAACTCAAACCTTACGAATGATTTAGTATATGAAATCGTAACAACCCTGCACATACACTAATCCTAAAATCAAAGACTAACAGACGTCTTAAAGAACATAGAAAGTTCAAAATTCTAACCAACGGCCGATATAGCGCAGCCTTCCAAAGAGACACATTTCACGAGACACAGTATAACTTGTCCAGATTAATGTATCAATTGAAGATGGAGAAATTGGCTGAAAGGTCCCCAGACATGTGCTATATTTACAGTAATATAGTGGAGCACCAGTTTGTTGGGATACCCAGGCACGCCTGCTGCGCATTGCTCACATCCCCAACCATAGAGGAGGAGTTTGAGTATTACATATGACAGGCCCCATTATGTGAATGTCGCAACTAATTTAATAACCAATATCACAATATATATAAGAACGATTGAGGGCGAAAACTTCCCATTCGGTAACGGGAGCTTAACAGTGAAGCTACACTTTCGACGCACTGAGTTATAATGGATAGAAAGCCTTTCACCGTCTATCGAGGGATGCGATACTAGCGCGGTAGTGGACTTGGATCCATTTTTTTCATCCATACTACGTACGGCTGTTCCTTTGCTGAAGAGGGGTGCCAGATACCTTGGAAGGAAAGCGCTACAATCAGGCCTTAACACTGCAGAAGACATATTGGCCGGGCTAAACCTAAAGAAGCTCTAAAAAAACATTTAAAGCGTACACGGAACGAAATCATCAAAGATGCAAGAGAAAAATGCGTGGTGGCGGAAGAAGAAGAGGGCTCCCCGGAAGAAGAAGGGTCACGTGGTATTAAACGTAAAAGGCTATCAAAAAAGAAATGCTGTAAGCGAATGAAATCTATGGTTGACCACTTTTTTGACTGATATAAAGCTAAGGATATTGATCTCATGAATCATAGTTTGTTTACCACTTGTCGAGAGAGGAGTCACTATTTCGCCATGGCACGCTTCATCCACCCATGTAGTTCACAATGCTGTAAATCGGAGCTGTCCTTTTTTGAGCTCCCGCCAACCCAAGTTTCTATTGAGCACAGTGACTTTATTACAATTAACCCTTTAAACACAATTAGTTCACCGAGTGCAACCTATAGAATTCGTGATACCCAGCTCAGGTCCTTACTTTTTTTGATCTAAGCTGTGTGCACATGTACGCTAAGCTACGTATAGCCCATTCTGATGGACGGCCCTGCGATGACAAATATGCTGTATACCCTGAAACAAACTTTCTGCACGCCATATTCAACCAGTGTGACGTATATTTAAATCAGACCAACATATCGGCAGGCACGGGGTACTATCATCTACGAGCCTATTTGGAGAATGTCCTCAACTTTTCCAGAAGCGAAGGCTACCTTTTTTAAGTGCGGAGGGATATTATCAAACTAAAGATGAAATAGTATAAAGGACAAATTTAAAATTCTAAATGAAAATATACGAGTGTTTTGGACGGTTGCACACAGATTTCACTTTCCAGGAGAAGTTGCTTGTGAACGGGGTGGATATGAAAATAAGCTCACCCGCACGAGTCCTGAGATCTGCTTAAATCTGGATGCGAATCAAGAAGAGGGTGCAAAGTCCGTTGTGGTTCACATTATGGACACATACCTCCGCGTACGGCGAGTGAAATTAAGTTCACCAAACAACTAGAAATTGAGAAAATTTACTAAACGCTACAGTGAAATATCCTATTAACGAGTGCAGATCAAACTATATACGGTTCCTGCAGGGTTGGCATCGAAGCAGATAGAAAACATTGCCCTGGAAATCTTCCTAAAAGGATATTAATCGGCATGCAGGACCACCGCTTCGGTGAATGGAAATATAAAAAGAGTGCCTTTAAATTCGAGAATTTCGGACTTAAAAATATAACTCTATACGTTAATGGCACTGCTTTGGGTGGAACAATGGGTACGGACTATTCATCAGACGCTGTGTTTACCTCTTTGTGCCAGAGCCTATAGTAATCTGACCCATATTGCAGGTGATTGTGATGAGCTTGGTATGGGGTAACGCAGGAAGAATTCATTGATCAATTTAACCTTTATCCGATGACATTACACCTGACTTATCTGCTAGCGTAAATACCCATTTAACACCACAGCAGAGCGGTAACATCTCAGTGCGGCTGGAATTTCGCCAGCCTATAGACGCTCCTATTAGTGTACTAGTATACTCGAATCGCAAGCCCTAATAGAAGTAGATAGATTTAGAAGCGTTATCACTGACTTTTAAATGGATGCTAATACACTTCAGAAAGTAATGGAGCGAGTCACACGTTCCAAATTTATCGGCGTGTTTTGCGAAGAATGAACATTGAGTTTGCCAAGTACGCGAGAATGCGTAGTCTTATTGTGAACACAGACTCATCGGTAATGAAGGGATTCACTGATCGCTGTCTATTTTAAATAGACAGCGCCTGTACTATTTTGATTCACTCGGTACTCAACCCTGGAGTGACCCTATTATTGTAAAATTTCTCGCTCAGTTACATATTCCCGAAGTTTGTATGGAACCCATTTCGTATGCAGGGATATTTTACTAATGTTTGCGGAATGTACTGTGTCTCATTTCTCATGCATATGTCAAATGATAAAGAATTTATAAATTTTTTAAATTTATTTGACCCGTGTCACACTCACCGAAACGATGAAATGGTATGCAGACAGATAAAAAACCGTTTTCCATTGTACGTACTCGTTGTATATTATAATGTTTTTGTTCGTATATTTGTAACGTATATTCGTTTATTGTACTGATTTCTTTCATTTAATAAATTTATGAAAATTATTGTGTCTTCTTATCCAAAAAGGATCGAAAAACACTTACATTATTTCGGTGTGACATTGTTGACTGATCAGTATACCCTCCCTATTCCGAGATTCTTCAAAAGATTGTATAACTCGTGTCAATCCTCATCGGACCTTAAAGGAATAATGCTTTTAAAACATATACAGAGTATACAGACAGACAGATCCCCATTATGTGAAGATATCTTTGTTCGAGAGTGAACGCCATAAAAATTTCGATTTTAGCATAATGGGAAATAACACTGATTGACATTTTTGACTAGTATCTATTTGTCGAGATACTACAACTCTCCGTATATATAAAATCGAATTATGGACACTTACATTTCTATGGTAGTCCCTTGCGTCGGATTGTAAGGAGCGTCACTGCAAATTCTTCTACGGTTTGCGTCGAAAATAATTCGCCACAATCATCGCATTGAAAAGACTAATTGTGGTTAATGCTGCAGTATCACGTTCTTCATACAAGTCTGGGGAGACGCACAGGTCCATGGTGGAGGATGTGTGACACTGCTGACTGATCAGTATATCATCCATATTCCGAGGTTTCTTCAAAGATTGTATAACACGTGTCAATCCTCATCGGACCTTAAAGGAATAATGCTTTTTAAACATATACAGAGTATACAGACAGATACCCATTATGTGAAGATATCTTTGATTCGATTACCAATTTCGATTTTAGCATGATGGGAAATAACATTGATTGACATTTTTTGACTAGTTCTATTTGACGAAATACTACACTCTCCGTATATATATAAAATCGAATTATGGACACTTACATTTCTATGGTAGTCCCTTGCATCGGATTGTAAGGAGCGTCACTGCAAATATCTTCTACGGTTTGCGTCGAAAATAATTCGCCACAATCAATCGCATTGAAAAGACTAATTGCGGTTAATGCTGCAGTATCACTTTCTCATACAAATCTGGGGAGACGTACAGGTCCATGTTGAGGAATGATTATTCACTGATGCGAAAATCGCTACTGTTTACTCCCAACTGAAAATATCCCCTTTTATATGCACATTCGCCAAGCTCCGCCCAAAAACCAGATGTTCGTCGTGATTGCTGCCGATGTAGCTGGGTGGAGCTATGACGTGTACCATTCCGCTATAACGGGTACGGACGAGTAATTGCATCTTTATATTTTCACTAATAGAATTAATGCTCTTATTCTCCTTTGAAAATTATTTGGTGATTCGTTATAGAACTTTTGATATTGATTCCAAATATGGTTTCAGAAGTTTTCTATCACCCATAGTTTTCGAGAAAATAATATTTCCATTTACTCAATTTCCCGCATCATTAGTCACTAATTTAATCGAGAGGGTATAAGAAATATATCATAATTATATTTTAAAAATAACATTCGGTTTCAACGTTAAACTGTAGGTCTAAGGTGGTCATTACACATAATAAAATAAAGTGGTTGGCAGATAAATGGGCACCCTACGTGTCCTAGTGGTTAAGACGCGGGGCTGTTGATGGTTCGGAGTTAAACTGTAGGTCTAAGGTGGTCATTCCACATAATAAAAGAAAGTGGTTGGCAGATAAATGGGACCCTACGTGTCCTAGTGGTTAAGACGCTGGGGCTGTTGATGGTTCCACGTTAAACTGTAGGTCTAAGGTGGTCATTACACATAATAAAAGAAAGTGGTTGGCAGATAAATGGGTGCCCTACGTGTCCTAGTGGTTAAGACGCTGGGGCTGTTGATGGTTCCACGTTAAACTGTAGGTCTAAGGTGGTCATTACACATAATAAAAGAAAGTGGTTGGCAGATAAATGGGTACCCTACGTGTCCTAGTGGTTAAGACGCTGGGGCTGTTGATGGTTCCACGTTAAACTGTAGGTCTAAGGTGGTCATTACACATAATAAAAGAAAGTGGTTGGCAGATAAATGGGTACCCTACGTGTCCTAGTGGTTAAGACGCTGGGGCTGTTGATGGTTCCACGTTAAACTGTAGGTCTAAGGTGGTCATTACACATAATAAAAGAAAGTGGTTGGCAGATAAATGGGTACCCTACGTGTCCTAGTGGTTAAGACGCTGGGGCTGTTGATGGTTCCACGTTAAACTGTAGGTCTAAGGTGGTCATTACACATAATAAAAGAAAGTGGTTGGCAGATAAATGGGTGCCCTACGTGTCCTAGTGGTTAAGACGCTGGGGCTGTTGATGGTTCCACGTTAAACTGTAGGTCTAAGGTGGTCATTACACATAATAAAAGAAAGTGGTTGGCAGATAAATGGGTACCCTACGTGTCCTAGTGGTTAAGACGCTGGGCTGTTGATGGTTCCACGTTAAACTGTAGGTCTAAGGTGGAGTGGAAAGCTTGACCTTCGTCAGAATGAACAATTCGGGCGGAAGCTAACCAAAGGTTATCCAAAGGGTATATATATATATATATATATATATATATATACAGGGTGGGCGGAAAGTAGCTCCCTAATTTAAATTACATATAAATTATGTATAAATTGTGATTGTATTGTTATATTGTTATGGTTTGTTCTCTAAAGTGGTACAATTGTAACGTTCATTTTTTTTTTTCATTTCAGATTGAAGGGTAACATGGCTGAGCGTTTAACACTACAGGAGCGTGCCCAGTTGGCGGCACGGTACGAAGTTTGGCAATCTGTCGTTCGAGTTCAAAGATGGTGGCGGGCCATTCACGGACCACGTGCCCAAGTGGACCCGAAAACAATCAAGAACTGCCACTCGAAGCTCATGACCACGGGGTCTGTGGCAGATGTTCGAAGATGTGGTCGCCCTTCGACATCCAGGGCCCAGGAGACGGTGCAGGCAGTTCAGGAAATGTTCGCACGGAGTCCACGAAAGTCAACTCGCCAGGCAGCTCGGGAAAGTGGACTCTCCCGCTACTCAGTGCGAACTGTGCTGAAGAAGGAGCTGAACTGGCGTGCGTGGAAGCCGCATTACTGCCAATCTCTCTCGGACGAGGACTGCGACATTCGCATGGAGTTCGGGGAAATCATGCTGGCTTGGCATGAAGACTGGCCCCATCTCTTCCGCAACATCCTCTGGAGCGACGAGGCGGTGTTCCACGTCGGAGGCTTTGTCAACCGCCACAATTGCCACTACTGGCAGAGAGGATCCCATTGTTACCGCTGAAAAACGGCAGAATCGGTTCAGTGTAACGGTGTGGTGTGGTATGACCTCAGATCAGGTTGTGGGCCCGTTCCTTCTGCGCAACACCATGAATGCTGAGCGGTACCTTGCTATGTTGCGAAACGAGGTCTGGCCGGTTGTCAGCACATGGGAGAACATCGACGATCTGATATTTATGCAAGATGGGCCCCTCCGCACTTCGCTCTTGTTGTCCGTGAGTGGCTGGATGCCCACTTCCCTGGGCGTTGGATGGGTCGTCGTGGTCCACATCATGGCCAGCCAGGAGCCCCGACTTGA
The DNA here is from genome assembly GCA_023014485.1 of Bathynomus jamesi. Lineage (NCBI taxonomy): Eukaryota > Metazoa > Arthropoda > Malacostraca > Isopoda > Cirolanidae > Bathynomus > Bathynomus jamesi. The sequence goes on from JAJOZX010001464.1 coordinate 29,373, forward strand.
CACCGTGCGACTTCTTTCTTTGGGGGTGGGTAAAGGAAAGAGTCTACTGCACCAAACCGAGGACATTGGAAGAACTGAGGACCGAATTCGGGAAGTCATGTCCTCCATCCCGCCGGAGTTCCTGCTAAGTCAGTGGACGCCATTCCTGGGCGGCTCCAGAAGCTGGTGGAAAGAGTTGGAGCCCACATTGAATTTTAGAGAAAATCTACCATGTATGCCTACCTTTTCATATTATTTCTTCTGAAATAAATGGATATATACGTATTTTTTACCAATCCAAAATAGGGAGCTACTTTCCGCCCACCCTGTACATATATATATATGGGATGAAATTCACAATAAAACGTGAAATGAATGAATGCTGAAAACAAGGAGTGAGGCGAGGTTTTGCTTGATTTGACTCGTAGAAAGGTAAAATAGGCCGACCGAGTTGGCAGATTCTCGGAAATCCTTTCCTCTATCGGACTATGGTTTGGGTATTTCCAACTTTCTTCGTTTCTTTAAATTTCGTTTTTCAATTTTCTTCGCAGGGAATTGAAAAACGAAATTTAAAGAAACGAAGAAAGTTGGAAATATTTTGAGATCTGGTTTTAAAGCTTTTGTTAATGAAGAATATTAAATATACTCGTATTTATAGTAAATATTGATGTAGTCTTATGATAATACAATAACTAAAATTTAGTTATCTCATTCACATGAATTGGAACTCTTTATTCACGTTTGCTATTAGTTGGGTATCCCTTATAAAAATCATTTCTGTCTAACGATTTATTTATTGGGTACTTTACTAATTCTATTAACGCGTAAATCTTTCTGAAACATGAAATCATTGTTCAAAGGCTTTATTTGCTGGATCTATTTAAACTCCTTCGCGTGCAGTTTAGGTAATTACATTTATTCAAGTAGAGTTTGCAACCTCTCCTTTCTTCAAGCGAATACTGCAACGTTATACATATTGATGCAGCTTAGATAATTTTTTTGGTTATTTCCAACTTTCTTCGTTTCTTTAAATTTCGTTTTTCAATTTTCTTCGCAGGGGATGAGACTCATGTGTTTCGAATTGCATCGTTCTATAATTCTGTTTTCTATGGTTGGTTGGATAACTACGTTATTTGTTACGTCTTTGAATCTTCCAATTGAATATCTATATAAACATATTGTTATTTTATATGTTTGATTCTTCCAACTGATTAACTATATATATATTGTGGTTTACGTATAGTTTAAAATATATACGTTTGGTATGATTTTCATAATATATATATATATATATATATATATATTTCTATAATTCTGTTTTCTATGGTTGGTTGAATTATGGATAACTACGTTATTTGTTTCGATAAGTTCAACTTCAAGGAAGCTCAAGTTAATGTTATATTTGCATATAATCCACTATATACATCTATTGTAAAACACTATATACATCTATATTTCAATTAAGTGTATAATTATTTAATTCATCTACCATATTGTGGTACACAATGCTTATTAGAATACATGGTGCGATCTGGCAACTCAGCACACACAATACAAGGCGTGATCTGGCAACTCAGCCAGAATAGAGGCTTATAAAAGACCGCGAGTTGGTGAATACTCATTCCCAGCTCGGCTCCAGCCGAGCAAGGACCTCTGGTCCTTTTCTTCTGGCCCTTTGGTAAACCCCTTAGTGGCCTCTTAGGTTAGGAAAACTAAAATAATATGCCTTGCTATCAATGGCAACTACTCTCTCTCTCTCTCCTTCAGCTCTCTCTCTCTCCTTCAGGCGTCTCTCTCCCTCCTTCAGCTCTCTCTCCCTCCTTCAGCTCTCTCTCTCCTACAGGCGTCTCTCTCTCTCTCTCCTGCATGTGTAACTACTGCATGTGTACCTCCTGCATGTGTGCGTATGTGTGTGTACCTCCTGCATGTGTACCTCTCCCCCCTTGGCTGATTAGACGTATATAATAATAATGTATACAATAATACTGCTAAAAAGAGGTATCTGGCAGCCAATTACAGCCAACTGGCTGATTAGGAGTCTATAATAATGTATACAATGGTATCGCGGTATCTGGCAACTCAAGCCATTTACGCCAACTGGCTGATTAGGAGCCTATAAAACAACGCCAACTCGGCTGAAGTCTTAATGTGCACTTGGCTCCTGCCAGGTGAACACCTCTCCTCCTTTCTCTCCTCCTCCTTTCTCTTGGGGATAACGCCGCCTCCAAGTTTCCCCCCCACCCCCCTTTCCAACAACCCCCACCCCCTTTGCAACAACCCCCTTTGCACCAACCCCCACCCCCCTTTGCAACAACCTCCCTTTGCAACATTACATAATAACCTGCAACATTCTTGCACTCTCCCCTTTTGCGGCTATACTACTGGAATCCGTGCTGATTTTCGTTGAATCTTTCCAGTGTCTCCACGAAATCATAGATTTTCTCTCTAACTATTCTTTCAAATACTTTGGTGAGGTGGGACGTCAATGACACTGGTCTATAGTTCTTTGTTTGAGATCTCTCTCTCTCTCTCTCTCTCACTATATATATATATATATATATATATATATATCTAATATATATACAGGGTGGGCCGTAAGTTTCCATACATAGGAAAATTTAAACGTTTGTTTTTATGTTTCAGATACCCTAAGAATATGCGTTTGTAAGATCTTGTTTACTGATGAAGCAAATTTTTACGTCAATGGAGAGGTTAATCGGCAAAACATACGTTATTGGAGTAATGCTAACCCTAACTGGCTGAGTCCGACGAAGATGCAAGGTGCCGGTAAAGTGATGGTGTGGGCCGGGATATGGGGTGACAGAATTATTGGACCAATTTTTGTCAGTGGAAATCTTAATGCCGAAAGGTATCTTAACATGTTGCAAGAAGAGATTTTCCCATCCTGCTAAACGAGGAAGGTAACTTCCCAGTTTACTTCCAGCAAGATGGAGCTCCACCTCATTATGGTCTTCACGTGCGTCGGTATTTGGATCAGCAGCAGTTTCCGGATGCTTGGATTGGTCGGCGTGGTCCTGTGGAGTGGCCTCCCAGATCCCCAGATCTCACCCCCCTTGATTTCTATCTTTGGGGGCACTTGAAGGCCATGGTGTATCAGGAAAAGATACGAGACATAAATCATCTAAAGGAACGTATCACCACGCCATTACAAGCATAACGTCAACTGTGCTAATGCGTGTTCATCAACAGTGGGGAACACGTATTGAAATGTGTTTTCAAAACAATGGCAACCATGTAGAGCATATTATATAAATAAAAATGGTTGTCCATAAAAAAATGTTTATTTTTCCTATGTATGGAAACTTACGGCCCACCCTCTATATATATATATATATATATATATATATATATATATATATATATATATATACACACACACACGAGGGTAGGCTGAAAAGTAATGCCTCCACTTGAATAATTCTGGATTATGTACAGGTAGCCAGATAAAACCGGTATTGTGTTGTAGTTTGATATCCCCACCCCACTCCAGATTGTGTAGAGGTAACCAGATAAAACGGGTTTTGTGTTATAGCCTAATATAGCCTACACTCATCCACACGTTGGTTCAGTATCGATTACAATGGAAAGGAGTAAAGACGTTCGCTTCAAGCAACGTGCCGTAATTGAATTTTTGACCGCGGAAAGTGTTGCTCCCATAGACATCCATCGGCGAATGCAAGCTGTATATGGCAAACAGTGTTGATGTGAGTACCGTTCAACGTTAGGCGAGGCAATGTGAAGAAGGAGAAGCAGGACAAGAAGATTTGCGCCACACGTTGGTTCAGTATCGATTACAATGGAAAGGAGTAAAGACGTTCGCTTCAAGCAACGTGCCGTAATTGAATTTTGACCGCGGAAAGTGTTGCTCCCATAGACATCCATCGGCGAATGCAAGCTGTATATGGCAAACAGTGTTGATGTGAGTACCGTTCAACGTTAGGCGAGGCAATGTGAAGAAGGAGAAGCAGGACAAGAAGATTTGCGAGACAAACCGGGAAATGGAAGGCCTGTAACGGCAACCGACGAGTCTCATCGGAACCACATTGACGAACTGATTCGTGGAAATCATCGCATTAAACAAAATGAAACTGCTGCAATGCTCGTATCTCCAAGGAGCGAGTGGGACACATTATCAGTATTCTCGGTTACCGAAAGGTCTGCGCCAGATGGGTGCCTCGCATGCTCACTGCTGAGATGAAAACTGAGAGACTACGCATTTACCAAGAAAAACTGCAGCGCTTCGAAAATGAAGACGAATTTCTGCACAGCATTGTGACAGGAGACGAGACGTGGGTCTACCATTATGACCCTGAAAATAAACGGCAGTCCATGAAATATCGGCACAAAAATTCACCTTAACCCCAAAAATTCTAAGTTCAAAAATCGGCAGGAAAAGTGATGATGACTATTTTTTGGGATATCAATGATGTTGTTCTCGAAGACCTTACAGAAAGAGGGACAGCAATCAACTCCGCACGTTATATTGAAACTCTGAAGAAGTTGAAAAAACGGATTAGGAAGGTTCGCACCCACAAAAACGCAATCATTGTTCACCATGACAACGCACGGCCTCATACCAGTGTTCAAACGCGAGAAGCAATTGAGGATTTGCAATTCACGTCTCGCCGCAGCCACCATATAGCCCCGATTTAGCACCATGCGATTTCACCTCCTTCCTAAACTTAAAGAACATCTCTGTGGAAATCGCTACGAGTCTGACGAAGAAGTTAAGGCCGCTGTTAAATTTTGGTTTCGTAGTCAAAACTCAGAGTTTTACCGCGACGGATTTCAAACCTCATTTATCGTTGGCGCAAATGTATCGAGGTAGAGGGTGATTTTATGGAAAGTAAATGTATCGTTTTGAAGAATAAACTCTAAGGTACATATCTGCTTTTGTTTCGATAAAATCCCTCAACCCGTTTAAAATTTATTTCAATGGAGGCATTACTTTTCAGCGTACCCTCGTATATATATATATATATATATATATTATATATATATATATATAATATGTATGTGTGTGTGTGTGTGTGTGTGTGTGTGTGTGTGTCGTTAAATGCGAAATGACCTTTCTATATAAATTTGTACTCAATTTGGTATTTATGTTTTTTATTTACCTTCTTTAAAACTAGCTTATCTGTAGTAATTAAATATAAAGAATAAATTATTGCATACGATACGCTTTTCACTATTTTTTCCTCTTGTATTATTATATATAATATAAACATTATCTTTTAACACTCTTGATGCAGTTTATGTCTAAGCGTTTCCTCTTTGATACCAGTAATTTCTTGCATTTCTTAAGCGAGGTATAGCTGTGAGATTTACATCTATCTCTTAGTTATTTTATTCTCGAGTAGTTAATGCCGCCCAATACATGAGAAGCATACTCCATACAGGGGCGGACAAGACCCCTGTACAGAGAGAACAACTGAGTGGAGGTGAAGAAACTGCGGAGGCAGTACAGCTGTTATTATTTCTTTTAATATTTTCTTTCATATAATGTCAGATGATTGTTTTATTTTATTAGATGATTTTTCATTGGATTTGTTATGAAAGAGTGTTACAAAGGTTGTTTTTTGGAGGTCAGTAGAGGTCCTGCAACGCATCCCTATTAAATACATGTAATAAATTGCTCTCTTTATGCGAAATCGCTTTATGCGAACTTTTTTTGGAACGCAAACCCCGCATAAAGCGAGGGTGACCTGTACTGTGGTTTTATTTATCTAACTACTTTATGTAGTATTGGTTGTGTGCATGGGGTGGTACAGTGGTTTGGCTTCACCTGCTGGTAATCTCTCTAGATAAACAATCCAAAATATATTAATTCTAAATCTATTGCCTGGTCACTGTAATAGTAGCAATATTATTTGGGATCAAGTAAAGATAATCCCTCCCAGGTCACACTAGTAAAGCAAATCCCTCCCAAAAATGACCAAGTAAAGAGAATCCCTCCCAGAAAGTAAAGTAAAGTGAAGCAGTCTGACATAAGAATAAAAATTAAGAGAATCTTTTTTTAAAAAATGATTTATTTGAAAACAAAATTTATTAAAATTCATTTATTACAATGGATCAAGTAAAGATAAGCACCCCCAACCTTTTTTAGTTAGCTTTATAAGGCTAACTAACGAAATATCACGACTTAACCTACCAATCGTTAGGTCAACTGTACGCCCTTGACGATTGGTTAGGTTAGGTCGTGATATTTTCGTTAGTTAGCCTTATAAAGCTACTAAAAAAGGTTGGGGGTGCTTAACTTTACTTGATCCAAAGACTTTAATTAAAGCGGTATTGCGGTATTGCGGTAAAGCGGTATTACCAACTTTACCAAGTAAAGATGATCCCTCCCAAAAAATGATCAAGTAAAGATAGTCCCTCCTTTTTCTGTTGGGAGGGATTATCTTTACTTGATCCATTATTTGTAAGCGTTTGTCTATCCTACTCAACCGGTCCACTCTGGAACAATCTTCCTCACTCCATCTTTCCCCCTGTCTTTGACCTCCAATCTTTCAAACGCAGTGTCCAGGCATCTCAAAAACCTTGGCCCTTGATTTTTGGCTCTCTCCTTCCTCTACGGGGAGGGGCGTTTTTGTGACATTCGCCCTTGGCCCCTCCTTCCTACATGCATAAAAAAACTTAACGTTATAAATGTCTATAAATTAACTGTGTTGTTGAGTTAACTTCTCTGTTAGTCTTTTTTGTATTCCATTTATTTTTTAAATTTTTTCTCATTTATAGAAATGATAAAAAAGGGGTTCTCGATGGCGTAATCGGTAGAGAAGCGTTGACTGTGAAACCACACAACGCGGGTTCGAGTACTACTAGCTCCTAGTTTCCCACTTTATTGCCTTTTTCCCTTTACATCTTATTCTAGTGCGGTTATTGCACTTAAAAACGCGTTCATATATTTCATTCCTGTGGTGTGCTTTGGCCATATATATACGTTCCAAAATTCGTAGCATTACGAAATTCGCCGCAGCGAAAGGGTTAAGAAGTACGCCCGTGAGAGGTATCCCAGGAAGAAAATTTTCCGCCTTCCGGACTTAGGTGTTAAATCTAATTTGCACACAACGCTGCCAGGCGCAAGAAATGCCGGCCACTTTAAAAACGTTAATTAAAATTACTTATCCTTAATAAAAATAAAAACGTGGGGGTGCATTTTAATGAGAAAAATATAATCTTTCATATTATTAATATGTTAAATCTCTGTACTACGTATTAAGAACCGGGACCTTTCCTTAAGATTATCCAAAGAAACAAATGAATTTATAGAAAATTTCACGGTAATTTTTTACTATCACTCCGGTCTCTTCAATTCCCATAATTTATAGATCAATGGATTCGTTATTACACCAGGAATGCGATTTGGATAGTCTCAAGTGAGGGAACTGGCCCAAAACTAAGTTAGGACACGAAGTTTGTTTTGGGTATAAGTGTGAAAAATACCCTAAAATGCGGATAATTCCTTCAGTAGAGACTATCTAGGGCGCATTCGCGATGTAAAAACGAATCCATTGATATATAAATTATGGAAATTGTAGAAACAGCCAACATGAGTAACCTAAAAGGTATATATATATATATATATATATATATATATACACATTTATATATATGTAGTAAAACGAACACTGTATATATTCACTGTATATATTATATATACCGTAAAACTAACCTAACCTAACCTAACCTAACCTACCTAACCTAATTTTAGGTACTACTCTTACCTGTCGAACACACACTTATTACCACAAACAATACCTTCCTTGTTTTTCTTAGGGCAAATAAATTCTTTTAGCAATACACCGTGTTCTACATAAAAATTAAATGCAGCCTCTTCATCATCAGAAAATTTGCATGAAGTTAAACACAGTGAATAATTACAACCATCGCAAACCGACGGCATCGTGACGCTAAAATCTTATGAGCTCAGGTCAAACCCACCCAATTTTGTTAGCGGTACCTTCCTAACCTTTGTGGGATCAGCCATTTTATCACTCCCAAAAACATGATCCGCGATTTTATCGCTCAAAAAAATAATTTCTTAACATTAATTTTATAGCTTTAATCGGCATTTGCCTTCATATTGTACTTAATAAAAGTTGTTTAAAAAAATGTAGTCTTATGGTAAACTTGTTTTTTTTCAATGAACTTTGAGTTTTTAAATCAGATTATATCCTTTTTTCCTTAAACTATTTCAATGCCGAACGAATGAATCACGAAAGTAGCTTCAGCCTTCCCGTGGAACTGCGTACTTAACAGTTCCAGATTTTGTTCGAAACGCTTGAAACCTCGGTGGCGGACGTACGAAGAGCGAGTCAGAATCGCGGGTTTAAGAGGATCCAAAGCACTGTGGACAGAGCAGTGCCGATTTGTTTGTTTGACGTGGTAGTTGTGTTGCTGTATCGTTTGCTAATTTGAAATTTAATTTCCGAATTGCATTTATCAATGATTCGTTATCATTTATTTTGTCGTGATTGAAGTTATTATATAATTGGATTATTTACAATATATAGCTTTCATTTCTTAGAATATTTTTTCGCTCAGAATAAAAACAGAAGAATGGAATTTGTTATAAATAAAATTTTTGGCAAATTCAAAATTACCCGTTAAGCGAAAGTACCCTATAATTGATTTTATGATACTATTTTACTTATTTTTATGACTGAGTAGTGAGTAGTTATCTATTTATCTATTCGACTTTCTCTCTCTCTCATATATATATATATAATCGACACAATTGTTCACAATTTCTGAGGCAGCACCCCATAACTGAAAGTCACGAGCCGCCACTGGGTCACCGGACTGATAGTAAAAAATTACCTAAAAAATTACCAATTTCACGACACAATTTCTCTATGTCAGTTAAACCAATTTAGCTTATTTTGAAGTCTAACACAATCCTATACGGCCAGCCTATAATCTGACAAATTATTATGTTTAAGATTATTTTTCGACTGTCTCTTGAAATGTAACTTAATCCTATTTAGCGCGAAGCGAAGCAAAAAGCCCGTAAACCTACATAAACAATAAAATAAACCTATCATTATATACACCAAATCGAAATATAATCTTCAAAAATCTACGGATCTTTTCCGTTTGACTGCCGCCATTGAAACATAAGAGGTGAGTGCCCCCAGCCTTCTTTACTTAGCCTTATAAGGCTAACTAACGAAAATATCACGACCTAACCTAACCAATCGTTAGGTCAACTGTACGACCTTGACGATTGGTTAGGTTAGGTCGTGATATTTTTGTTAGTTAGCCTTATAAAGCTAACTAAAGAAGGCTGGAGGCCCTGATCTTCAGGTGATCCCCTTATTTTTCTGAGTACACGATTAAAACTTAAAAATTAAGCATGGATCTTGAAAGTAATTAAAATTGTTTATAAGAAACAAAATTTGAAGGGGAAATTAAGAAAAGCTTTTTTATAAAGTAACTTATTTTGTATCATCAAGACATTTCAGTTAAAGTACAAAATACAAAAAGTCTAATTATGTTTCAATGGCGGCAGTCAAACGGAAAAGATCCGAGCGTCCCTTGCAGAACCCATACTGACGATCTGAAAGAAGATTGTTTGTGGAGAGGTATTTAAAAATCTTCCTATTAAAGATAGATTAAAAAACTTTAGAAAGGCAAGAAATTAAAGAAAGTGGACGATATTTGAGGGTTGAGAGCGGTGACCCTTTTTTGGGACAGGCTGAATGAAAGCGAACTTCCAGCAGAAAGTAAAAGTACGAGATAAAGGACAAAGACGAAAGTTTGCTTAGGCAGGGTGTCAACACAGAAGCACAGTTCTTGAAAACAACAGGAGGGACACCATCAGGCCCATACGCCTTTCTAGAGTTGGAGCCAGATAGGACAGAATAAACATCATTGGAAGAAATTCTAATTTTAGACATAATTAAGTCCTCCTTCAGACATAATTAAGTCCTCCACCTCCTATGGACCTAAGAGAGATGGAGAAACAACAACAGAATCGTCCAAAGTTATTTAAGAAAAGTTATTTAAGAAAAAGACTCTTACCTCATCCAAATACGTCGGTTAAAGGAATTCACCTTGTAAATGAAAAAACCTTCCAGGCTATAAAATATTCAAAAGAAACAACTAAATATTCTCACACAAGAGGTACAGTATGCAGTTAGCTCCGCCCACAATCTCTACACTCGAGTTTCCAAATATTATTTCAGTAAGCGGTAACTTTTACATTTTTATACTTTAAATCCTTATTACCTTCTATGGATTATCTATGGATTATTGATGAAACTGCTTTCATCAATAAAGACTTTCATATTATATGTCTTGATATTAATCATTTTAGTTCATTAACGAAGATTTCTATATCGAGCCAGGGCCGGCCTCGGGGAAGGATTGCTATATGAGCCCCCTGTTTACTCAGTATTTTGTTATGAATGTTTTTTGTGTACATAACAAACAAACTGATTATATGTGCAAGTCACTATTCAAAACATACAATATGATAATCTCTATAAAATGGATGTTCATTAATTATATTTCCTCTCTCTTATTTAATCAATTGCTTTATTAATATTTTTAGATTTTATCCTCCCTCTTTCCGGGTCCCCTAGAGGTCCGGCTGGGGATTTAACCCGACTTCCCCGCCCTCTCGGCGGCCCTGTATCGAGCACAAAATCTTTTAATCTTAATTCCTAACAATATTACTTTTACTCATTTTTAAGTAACTGTCAAGTAATTATTGATGAGTTTAGTGACGTTTTGCTACAAAAAAAAATATATATAAACAATTTCAGTGATAGATCTAAATATCCACAATTTACCCAAGAATTATGACTATTTAATAGCCATTTTGCGATATCTACGCTTAGATTTAGTGTTATAGTTTTTACTGAAACCTTGTTAAACAATGCTATTAAAATTCTAGGTACTTTTGCATTATCCTCCCAACACTAATTTTTTTTTATAATGGCGGCGGGCTGTTTTTACCGTAACCTAACCTAACCAAACCTAACCTAACCTAATCCCAACACTAATTTTTTTTATAATGGAAGGAAAATAAAGTACCATAACCAAAACCAAACCAACATTATATAAAAAAATTAGTGTTGAGAGGATACTGCAAGAGAACCAAATTCTGTTTAATATAGAATATTACTGCATATCATACTGCAATGGATGGTCAGGATAGGGGATGTATTTCTGTCTATGTACTTAAGACTTGGGATTCCAGGGAGGTATTTTCTCCATGTAATAGCGTAATCGAATACTTAATTGATAACATAAATGACAAGACACCCGGGCCAAGAGTAACATTTACTCTGTTCATGCAAAATGTAGAACACCAAATTCGGACCTAGTATGTTTCATGGACTGCTCTCGATTTTCCTACGAAATTGCAAACAAGGGCAGTCGATGACCCTGATTTTGTTTCTGCAATCGGTTTTCTTGAGAAACCTAACTTAACCTAACCTAACCTAATCGAGTTTCTTATACTATTGTTTTTTGCAAGATATCGCACTAATTCTTGTCATTTTTTTGCGTCGTTTCAGTAAATAAATTTATTCAGTATCCAATAACATTTTTCTTTATCATTTCTCAAGAAAACCGATTGCAGAAACAAAATCAGGGTCATCGACTGCTCTTGTTTGCAGTTTTGTAGGAAAATCGAGAGCAGTCCATGAAACATACTAGTCCCCCAAATTCTAATTTAATAGCTTTTTAATTCTTATAGATTGCCTATTGCATAACTTCTATAAATCGAATATGAATTAAATCCACGGCTTGTCACAGGTAGATTTTTTAATTAAGTAAATTCGGTGCTACTGTAGCGTGATTCCTACCAGTGACTTCGATACTATGGCCATAGAGTGATTCCTACCCGTTTTGGTTCGAAACTACAGTACTGTAGAGTGTGATTCCTATCTATAAATGAAAATATAATAAATATAAAATGCTATTTATTATTCAATTTTATTTATTTAAAAAATAGTTTCGGTGCTACTATAGTATGTGGTCTACCTACGATTGGTTAGGTTTAGTCACGATATTTTCGTTAAAACTAACGAAAATATCATGACTAAACCTAGCCAGTCGTCAAGGGCGATGGACATTGGAATGTAAACAAGCAATTAGTAAACAAGGTAAGAAGCTATAATTAAAAGGTAGACCGCCGAATCGAGGTAGGAATCACGCTATAATAGCACCGTAAATTCATTCCATTTTAGCCATGCTATTACTAAGTTTACTCACGTCATCAATTAAGGTAATCGAATAACAAAGTCTACAAATGATATATTTGTTAATAGCAATGCCCTCGTAAATTATGAAATTATAACTAAGGTCATTAGTGATTGTTAGCCTACTTGCACTATATACGAGTACAATCTAATTTCGCGCAGGTCACCAAGAAAATTGAATATACAATATCTGAAGATATTAACGAAAGAGAATTTATTGAGGTTGTAGAAAATACTCAATTTGGTTGTAATGAATCTATATACGAATGACCCAGATTCTATTTTAAAGTTCTTCTATGATTCTTTAAAATTTGACTTTTTCAACAGTTGCCTTTTCATTAAAGAAGGAAAACAGTTATCCCAAAAGCACTGCAAAATCCATGGAACACTCCAGGTATTATAAATTCAATAACAAATAGAGAAAAATTATTCAAATTGCAACTACAAGGTAAAATTCCTAAACTACAATATACCCGTATTCAATGTAAAACAAATTAATCAAAATTAATCAAAATTGAATAGTTCAAGTTTTGGTATAAAAACACTGATTATACCAAAACTTGAATACTGCTCAGTTTTGACGTCCCCATTTAAAAAGGAAGAAACTAATAAACTAGAAGAAACGCAAAGGCATTTCACAGCCAAGATTGATGGCTGCAAAGAACTCAACTACTGGGAAAGACTACGTAAACTAAATCTGTACTCCCTGGAAAGAAGAAGAGAGAGGTACACCATAATGTACATATGGAAAATGATCGAAAAACTGGTACCAAACCTAAAACTAAACCCAATTACCATCCAAACAACGCTGGAAAATATGAAAGGCAGAATGTGTAGTGTTCCCAAATTAAGGGCCCGACAAGGGATCTCCTCAACTCTGAAGAAAAATAGCTTGGTTGTCAGGGGACCAAGACTTTTCAACCAGTTTTCAAAGGACCTTAGAAACGTAACGGGGGTCAAAGTTGAAGTCTTCAAGAGACTGGATGCATGGCTCAGGACGGTACCAGCAGGCCGGATTAAGGGTTTCGTAGGCCAAGGCTGGACTGCGTGGACTTCAACAAATCTTTCCAATATATCGGTATTAGAAAAAGTACTCGACAAATATAGACGCTTTATTAAATGAGATTATATATTTTTCATTTGTAATTGAGTATAATATAGATAATTTTAAGAAATTAAATACGATAGGCCTACATAAAAAAATATATTTCACCAAATAATATATATAAATATATATATATATATATATATATTAAATTGCACACAGTAAAGTAAATTGTAAAGCAAACAAACATAAAGTAAATTGCACGCAGTAAACCGAGCAAAAAGCCGGACATTGTAAACGTCTAACGGTTTAACCTAAGTGACCTTATGTTTCTGGCTTTCTTTTGGGAGAACATCTTAATAATCTCTGAAAAATCCAAACTGCGAGCCAAATCACTTTCAATCGAGATGAGTGCTAGTGCAGATAAGCGAGATTGTCCCAGGATTGATCGATAACAATTCTTGACTCTCTCTCCTTCGGAATTAGTACCCAACAAGCATAAATAAATACGTAGAGCTATGTAGACTATACTATTACATAGCTAATTTCTCATGTATTAAGTGCGTTTATGTATTATAAATTAATTATTATTTTCTACTTATTATATTTAGGGTATATGTTATTTAATCATGACTATGCGTATAAAGTGATATGTTTTACTGTACATATATTAATCTGAGAGCCAAGTAAAATCTAAAGCTTAAGGTCTAAATTACCGTATTTCCCGGCGTATAACGCGCACTTTTTTTCCCCCAAAATACTCCAAAAATCATGTACATGTTAAAATTAACTCGTTAAAATTGTACCTGTGAAGTGAGGTAGGAGGTATATTTTTTCATAAATTTTTATTTTCCTAAATTTTCTCTTCAAAATAATTTTCTCTTCAAAATTAGGGTGCGTGTTATACGCCGGGAAATACGTTAAATAAAAATATACAATCAAATTGACAATTGTATGTTCTCGGTTAAAATTACTCTAATATTGTAATAACTGTAATAATTCTTAGATCTATTTTTATCGGTAGAGGGATATCTATCTAGCAATATCACCGCTTCCTCATACATCAGCGAGATTAAGCTACTTTGGCTCTGTACAGTAGTTGAATGGGTAGCTCTCCTCTGCGTTTGGATAATGTAGTGACCTTTGGTTTGGCTCCCACCTAAAGCTGTAGGTCCCCTCCATCACGTAACCTCTGCCGCTACGAGGGAGGTTAAACAGCTCTAAACATTATCATCATCTTACGCGTGATCGGTTGGTTAGTGGATAGTTTAGATGCATTTTATTTAACCCTTTAACGTTTTTGTAGGGTTAAGTCTAAATGCGTGTATTTGAAACAGTACTTATTCGACCCAGTCGGCATTAGAGGGTTAAGCAGGTGAAGTGTTCTCGTGTTTTCTTCATGAGTCCTTGAAGGTATGAAACTATTTACAGAGTGGTTTGACTTTAGATTTTGTACATTTGCCAATCGCGTCTTTATTCTCTCCTTCACATTTTCTCTCGTTTGAGTTTCAAATCTACTGAATTGATATCTTTTCTGATTGTAAGAAAAAGGTAAGCTACAGTACTGGAAACTATCTTTGCATTCAGGAATGCAGGAGATGAAACAAAAGAGAAATTAGGAGGAGACGAGAGGCAGAGGGAGGAGGAAGAGGAGGAGGAGGCGGCGGTAAGGCGTTATCTAAAGGTAACATGTGCCAAATGGTATGTTCTTTATTAAGGTGTCCGCTGTCAACTTTCATTTCAGTACCGAGCTGTCTTCCTAATTTAGGTGAGAGAACCAAAAAATATAAAATTTCTTTCATTATCTTCAGACGAACATCTGGTTTTTGGCCCTTTCGTTTACGAGTGTATGAACAATAAAGATGGTACAACTAACCAACAAAACAAATGAAAAGAAAATCAGTTATTTTTCTGCAGGACCGTCGAAATTACCGAATGAGGTACGTTTAAACAATGTTGTTATTCCAGTAGTTACAGTTGTCTTTATATATGCGAGTATATATGAACGAGGGGCATCCAGTGAGTTCCCGCACATAATTCTTTAAAAGAGTATTGATACTCTTAGTTGGATGTAAATGAAAATTGTTAAATATAAGCAGCCATGATTGGTCTATCCTCAAAATACTCCCCTTTCGCGTCATTGCATATCTGGTCGTGTGTGAGCGAAGATCATGATGACAGTCTTTTGCAACAACAAAGGCCCTTTGGTGTTAGATTTTCTGGAGCTGAACACCAGTGTGAATGCCAACAGGTATTGCGTGTCAGTTACTACAGAAACTAAGAAATGCCATCCAGCGGAAGAAACCATAAATGAGGTACAAGAACGTTTGCCTTCTTCGTGACAATGCTCGGCCAAACACGGCTTCCACCACATCCCAACTTCTTTCATCTTCCAGTGGACAGTTGCTATCCATCCACCGTACAGCCCCAACCTTGCTCCCTGAAAGAACACTTTGAGGAATGCACATTACCTCAAATGAAGATCTCCAAAATGCCACGAGAAAATGGTTTCGTCAGCAGAGCACGGGCTTTTAATACACGACGGAGGGGCGGGGATTCACTCCCTACTCGTCAGATGGCAATAGGGAATACTTCGAGGGATAAAGGAGACATTTTGTTCTCTTTCTTCAAGTTACATTTCATTCCAACCGGTAGTTTATTTGTAAAAAATATTTCTGGAAACTTTGACCGCTCTGTTGTATGTACTTATATAGTCAGTGAATAAGTTAAGTGTTTACAGCTATGGTCAAAAGCGTTGAAACACCTTAAAACTTTTTCGAATGGGAGACGTATTAACAGAAATTACGTATAACATCATAGGATAAAGTATAGGGGAGATTTGGTGTAATTAGTTGCTGTATTAATTTTAATATGCCATAATTTTTCAATTTTCGCAGTTTCTTGGTAAGTACGAGTATATTTAAACTACAAAGTAATATGAAATTCAATATACTCGCTCGTATCAAGGGCGCATCATAACTCAGAGGTAGCATGCGGGTTTCATTTCACTTTCTCAGCCAAACTTAAAACGTTCTTGGGTGGTGAAATGTGTCCACTCTACCTTTTACTCTTGGTTTGGATGCCTTTAAATCTTATAGTGATTTACAAAGGACTTACGCCATTTCATCGACAAGTGTCCCGTGTATCAGGTTAAATTAGGTTAACATACGTGAAGTTATTAGAGTATAAATGATATGTCCCGTCGATAAAATGCACGAAAACCAGTTCCTTTACAGTCAACAAACTTTCACAATCAAACTACAGTTTCGAAGGAAAATTATTTATTCTCCAATTAACCTTTTCCTAAACAATTATGGATATTTATTAAGAAAAGAACGATCAGAAATTATGAGAATAGAGTTTTACTTTTTCGCTTCATTATCCGAATCGCTAAGAAAGGTATACTTCTATATTGGACATCTCATTTGGTTCGCTCGAAAAAGGGGTACGAATAAAAAACTTTAGGAATCATAGAATGGGTAATTGGAACGTACAGTTCTAATCGCTCAACAATAATTCTTTAGTTCTTTTTCAGGTGTTGGAAGAAATTCAGGAAGGACTACTTGAATATGATGATGCGCACGTAAGCGTGTTAGAAATGAACCATTATTCAAGCCATTTTGAAAAAATCATCAAAGAAGGCGAGACGCTCCTCAGACAGATTTTGTAGGTGTATTTGAAGACTAATATTAAAACAACAGCACCGCATGCATAGTATTACTAGTTGTCATTTCTAAGAATAGTACAAGACGAACTCGTTTCGCTTGCGCGTGCAAAACCAAATAACGTTTTGTACACTCTGTGATGGTTGATCTTTGATGCAGTGAATTCAACAAATATTATCTGTAATTACACTGTATGAGCTCCCGAACATATATATGGGATGAATTTCACACTTAAACACGTAAAATGAATGAATGAATGAATGATGCAAACCCACAAGGAAAAAGAAAAAATTATTCTAAGGCCTTTCGTGTATCCAACATGACGAGATGCACTGTCGAATACACGAAAGGCCTTGGAATAAGTTTTTTCTTTTTCTTTGCGGGTTTGCATCATATATACAGAAAAGAAAACGCCAAGAATGTTAAGAGAAGAGGAAGGATCGAGTTGTGTTCTTGAAAGTAAGGGAATAGTCGTGTGGAAGATTGTGACTAGTAGACAGATGGAGGAACTGAGTTTTTGAGGCATTCAAAACCACAAGGTTTTCTCTGCCCCAATCAGAGATAGCAGAAAGATCAGAGGTCAGGCGTTCTATAGCCGTCTCACGCGAATCATGGAATGACTCTTGAGAGGGACGCTTTGGGAAGTGGGTGGAGAAGTGAAGAGTGGAATCATTGGCATAGGAGTGAATAGGACAGGAAGTGCGAATTAAAAGATCACTAATAAACTAAAGAAAAAGAGTGAGTGACAGGACAGAACCCTGAGGAACACCACTGTTAATAACGTTAGGAGAAGAACAGTGGCCATCTACAACAGCAGCTTAGATCGGCCAGAAAGGAAATTAGAGAGGAAGGCAGAGAAAAAAGGATAGAAACCGAAGGAGGGCAGTTTCGAAATTAAAGGTTTGTGCCACACTCTATCAAAAGCTTTCGATATGTCTAGCGCAATAGCAAAAGTTCCACGCAAATCCCGAAATTAGGATAACCAAGAATCAGAGAGATATGCAAGAATATCGCCAGTTCTTAAGAACAAGAGGAGGAACACCATCAGGACCACACGCCTTCCTAGAGTTGAGCCCAGATAGGGCAGAAAAAACATATTTGGAAGAGATTCTAATTTCAGGCATAATAAAGTCAGAGGAGGAGATGAAGGAAGAGCACTGGAATCATCCATAGTTGAGTTGGAAGCAAAAGTTTGAGCGAAGAGTTGAGCTTTGTCAGGAGAAGAGACGGCAACTGAGCCATTGGAATGGAAAAGAGGAGGAAAAGAAGAAGTAAAGTTGTTGAAGAGGTTCTTTGATAGATGCCAGAAAGAGCGAGAAAAATTAGAATTAGATAGGTTTTCACATTTTTATCGGATGAAGGAACTTTTGGCGAGTTGAAGAACAGATTTTGCATGATTCCGGGCAGAAATATAGGCTGAGTGATTGTCAGGAGTTGGATAGCTACGGTACCTTCTGAAAGCCTCCTCTCTGTTGCGGAGAGCAATAGAACAAGTAAAGTTAAACCAAGGTTTTTTTGCATTAGTAGTAGACATAGAATACGGAATGTACGCCTCCATGGAATGTACGCCTCCATCACCTCCGTGATGCGCTCAGCACACTCGGAAGGGCCCGGCCACGGAAGCAGTAATCATTTGATGGGAAATCACAGAAGTACTGCCTAAGGGCCCTCCAATCAGCGGCGCTAAAGTGCCAAAAGCGCCTGCTCTTGGCAGGATCCAAAGGCCAGATTGGAGCGATGGGACTGGCAACAGATAGAAGATTGTGGTCGGAGGAGGTTCTAGGAAATTTCGCCGCAAACATTTTCGCCGTAGGAAAATTCGCCGTAAACATTTTCGCCGTAAACATTTTCGCCGTAAGACAATTCGCCGTAAGGACATTTCGCCGTAAAATTTTAAAAAAAATAATCAATGGATGATTATTTAAGAAATTTATTTAACCAAACTATCACGACTTAACCTAACCAATCGTCAATGCCGTACAGTGAGTTTCAAAGTAAGATAAGGAATTTATTTAAGAAATTTATTTAACCAAACTATCACGACTTAACCTAACCAATCGTCAATGCCGTACAGTGAGTTTCAAAGTAAGATAAGGAATTTATTTAAGAAATTTATTTAACCAAACTATCACGACTTAACCTAACCAATCGTCAATGCCGTACAGTGAGTTTCAAAGTAAGATAAGGAATTTATTTAAGAAATTTATTTAACCAAACTATCACGACTTAACCTAACCAATCGTCAATGCCGTACAGTATAAAGAATTTTAATTGTGGTAGACTGCTCGAAGCTAGGTAGACCGCACACTTAACCAGCACCGGCTATTATAAGGGTTCAGTTAAACTTTTTTTTAATTTTAATTTTATTTTATTTACGGCGAAATGTCCTTACGGCGAATTTGTCTTACGGCGAAAATGTTTACGGTGAAAATGTTTACGGCGAATTTTCCTACGGCGAAAATGTTTACGGCGAATTTTCCGGTCACGGTCGGAGGAGCCCAACGGAGAAAAAAGTTTGACAGAGTAAGAAGAAGGATGAGCGGTAAGAAATAAATCCAGAATGTTGAGCCTATCTGAAAGGCGATCGGGGATATGAATAGGGTGCTGTACAATATACTCTTCTATCCTCAGGGGCGGATCCAGGAATTTAAGCAGAGGGGGGTCAAGTCTTGGTGGGGCTCGTTACTGATATGTCCTCGGCTGAAGGCCGAGGACGCGCGAGCGAAGCGAGCGCCAGGGGGGGTGTCCCCCCCTCGGTAGGAAATTTTCATATTTGAAGATAGCTTTAGATGGATTTGAAGTATATTCCCGTTATCAAAATCCTGCTTGTTCACACACCCAGGCCAGGTCTGAAATGCCTCAGGATCGGACATAAACTTTTTTTCTTTATTCTTTTTAAGGAAATTAATTTTGTGGCAACCGGGATACATGTACCTTAAGCCATTTTAAGTCTTCATGTCTTATTTTCATATATAGGAGCAAACAAACGCAATCGAAAAATCGTTGGTCACCGTGAGCAGGGGGGGGGGGGTCCGGACCCCTCGACCCCCCCCTGGATCCGCGCCTGATCCTAAATGACCAAAAGTTGTAAGCTAGTTTACCAGGGATGTTACTGAAATTGGAAGAAAGCCAACATTGAAACAGTGAACACTGACATCTCCTAAAATGGAGATTTCAGCAAAGTGAGAGCGGGAAAGAATATATTCCACTTTGGAAGTGAGGTAGTCAAAGAATTTTAAATAGTCAGTAGAATTAGGAGAAAGGTAGACAGCGCAGATGCATTTAGTTTGAGATGGGCATGTAAGCCGTAGCTAGAGGGTATAGAATTTGGAAGATTCGAGTTCGCAATATCAGAACAAGTTAGGTCATTGCATACATATATGCAAAATCTACCTTTGGAGTGAAATTGAGTATAGAGAAAGTGAGAGGGTACAGAAAAGGGGTTGCTGTCAGTAGTCTCATTCACCTGAGTTTCAGTGAGGAAAAGAAGATGAGGTTTAGAGGAGGAGAGGTGTTGTTCAACAGATTGAAAATTTGAGAAAAGGCCACGAATGTTGCAGAAGTTTATGAAAAGTGAATCAGGCAGAGGTCCAGAACACCTGGAAATGTCCCCCTCGGAGTACTTCCAAGTTCCCTGGTCGATTGGTGTCTACAATCTCCTCCTCTTATATCATTAATATGTAAAAATACAATAAATAAAATTGTTTCCTTCCCTTGTATAAATAAATACTCCATAAATAACCAAGTTATTCACACCTACTTACTAGAAGTTATTCCCCAAATTAAACTAACTCAGCATAAAAAACTTCAACTCTTTTTGTTAGTCTGAAAATGTGAAAGGATTTAGATTTTAGACGATCATCTTAAGAATATACTTAGTGTAACTTCATTTAAAATTGAAATCAAATCCATTTGAATACGGAGTGTGCTAGTTTGCGTATTTGAAGTACTCTTATGTACTTTAGAAAATCCTTTCCAAATGTTTGTACTTTTAACTCTGTAGTGTAACGAACTACACCCTACAACCCCGTTTTCATTTTTATTAAGAAATATAATATCCAAGTCACCTTCTTTACTATAAACTTACCGGTAGCACACTTCTATCAAATAATGATAGAAATATCACTGAATCAACCTTTTATTATTGAAACGATAGTGATTTGATGATTTCGAAATAGCAATCTAAATGAGACAAATTTTTTAACGATATCGAAAAGGGAGTTGAAAATGAGAACTGATGTAAATTCATTGTTCAGTAAGTACAGAAACATTATATTCTTACCTTTTAGATAAATATACTGTATTTTAGAAATGCCGATTACATTTGAGTTTATCAACATATTACTGCATCAACAGTACATCAATATCAATTTTGAATTATCACAAATATCAACTACATTTCAACGATATCACCCATGAATCAACCGTGCTATCTGGGCTATTAAGTATAATTTTAATAATGATGTGATATTAATACTGTAAATTCGAACAAGATCCGAGTTACCACCATTATAATAGTCTGTTAATTTACTACTGTAAAACCAAAAAGCTGAAGGACCGAAATCTGATATGTCACAAAACTTATAAAGAATTTGAATACATCATTTTTAGTGCCATAATTGTACTTAAGTAAGATGGAAAGTGAAAGTCAGTAAAGTAGGAAACTAGGAGCTAGTGAAACTCGAAGATCGCGTGGTTTCAGAATCAGCACTCCTACAATCACGCTATCCAAAACCCCTCAAAACATGTTCTTCAGGTGAGGGCATTAGTTACGTTCTTTGATTATATGTTCCATTGAACTTCCTTGTCAATAAAAACCATATTTTATAAAGGCGAGGAAGTTGGATGAAGCATGGTGAAACAGCGCAAAATATAGACCTCGCATTTTGGGGTTCTGGCCTATTTCAGGAAAAATTTTCACAGTTTAATTTTCTCTTTGTACCACCTCTATATCGAAATAAGTCTGAAATCATTCATAGATAAGACATACCGGTGCCAAACACATTACTGTTTAAGTAGAGGGATATGCCAAAGACATTAAAAATCTTCCCGTAAGACATAGGAAACGGGATAGTTCTGGCAAATGAGAATTCTCCTTTATATCACGTACAAGATAGTCATTTTAACGCAATCATCAATAATATCTATTTAACATAGGACGTTAAGTTTACTCCATTTCATCTGTTGCTTCTATGTTTTTATTGCTTCTGTTGCTTCTACACAAGCAAGTTTACTCCATTTCATCTGTTGCTTCTATGCTCCTATTGCTTCTGTTGCTTCTATGGCACTTGAGGGAACATGTTGTTTAATAAATTTTAAATGGAAATTATTTATACAAAGAGTTAACTGCAATGTGTTCTCTTGTTATTTCACTCATATTTTAGGAACATACCTGGCAACTATAAGGTTCTGTTTCTGCAAGGCGGTGGAACTGGTCAGTTTGCTGGAGTCCCTTTGAACCTCATCTCCAAAACAGGAAAGGCAGATTATATTATTACTGGTAGGTTTATATAGCTTTATATTCATATGTACAGCATGTACGCAATAAGTATCACTCCTTATTTTTTCAGAAGAGCGGAAGTTAAAACTGAACTCCTCCGTAGAAGGAATAAACACTCCGCTTAAAACAACGACTAACATAGTCATCTTTGTGATTGAAATGCCAACCAAACTACTCGGGATAGGCATGGGATAATTATGTTTTGGAAACTAGCGTTTATTTTAGCTATTTCTTACTTTCATATCTCATCAGTTCTGTAATCAACTCATCATTAAACTGAAACTCTTCCACACATTCACTAGTCACAGCCCTCCACTCTATTTCATACAATCCCTTCCTGTTCTTACATCTTTACATCATTGAAATTTTTTAAAAGGCTAGAATTAGTTTTAATAAAACTGGACAGTTAAACTTTTATAATCACAAGAAAAACTATATTCTATATAGAAATTATTTTGTACAGAATATATACCTCATTAGCCTCGTAGGTCAAGCTGGTGGCCCCGCCTCTAGGCCTGACTTGGTGGAGGAGCGAGTTGCTCTCTTGCGCTCTCCATCGCACATAGCCAGGAACACCCGGCAGGAACACAGCCAGGCAGCTAGTCTTCTTTTGAAGACTTCAACTTTGACCCCTGCAACGTTTCTGAGGTCATTTGGAAGCTAGTTAAAAAGTCTTGGCCCCCAAACAACCAAGTTAGTTTCCTTCAGTTTTGAAAAGGTCCCTTGTCGGGCCTTTAATTTGTGAACACTACACATTCTGCCTTTCCTATTTTCCAGCGTTGTTTGGATGGTAATTGGATTTAGTTTGAGGTTTGGTACCAGTTTTTCGATCACTTTCCATATGTAGATTATGGTGTACCTCTCTCTTCTTCTTTCCAGGGAGTACATATTTAGTTTACGTAGTCTTTCCCAGTAGTTGAGTGCTTTGCAGCCATCAGTCTTAGCTGTGAGATGTGCCTGAGTTTCTTCTAGTTTATTAGTTTCTTCCTTTTTATATGGGGACATCAAGACTGAACAGTATTTACATAAGTTTTGGTATGATCAGTGTTTTCAGCAGGGGAATCAGTACTGTCTTGTCCCTTCTTTTAAAGGTTCTTAGTACCTCCCGCGACTCTTTTTGCTTTGTTCATCGCTATCTGATGTGAATGCAGATAGTGTAATTTTAAAGACATACGGCACCCCATTTTGCCATAGCACTTAATCAAGTTTGACACTAACTCCTTATAGTTTGGTGCTTTATGGTTGCCTAAAAACTCACGAACCACATCACGGAAAGCACACCAAGCCTCTTTTTCGATCGGAGTCATCTTGGCTTCAAGGTTTTTTGAATTCAACAGCGCCTTGACTTGTGGTCCTACAAAGATGTCAGCCTTGACTTTGGCCTCAGAGAGTTTAGGGAACATGACCCGAATCTGTTGGAAAACTTCCCCTCCAAAATCTAACGCAGTTACAAACTGCTTAATTAGACCCAACTTAATATGGAGAGGTGGTAGCAGAACTATGTCAGGCTTCACAAGAGGTTCCCTGAGTATATTGTACTTTCCTGGTTGCAGTCCTTCACGTGGAGGCCACTGAACTGTTTTATAGTGCTCAGTTGAAGCCCTGCTATCCCACAGGCAAAGAAAACATGAATATTTAGTAAACCCTCCTTGTAAACCTAACAGGAAACCAATCATTTTGAAATCACCACACACGTCCCAGTTATATTGTTCATACCTGATTTGAGTGAGCAGTTGTTTGACATTTTCATAGTCCTCTTTCATTTGAACAGAATGTGCAACTGGTATAGATGGATATTTGTTCCCATTGTGGAGCTTTTAAACTCCGAGTTGAACTGTCAATAAACAGGCGCCACTCTGAGGGTATATGTGTTAACCCAATAGCTGTGAATAGACCATTAACCTCGCTGCAATAACAGAGAGAGCCATTGACATCGTAGAACCTTGCAAACTCTTCATGTCGCTTTCGGTATACAGTGCTCTTGCAGTCTTCTCCAAGCAAATTCCACTCTTTGAGTCTGGAGGTCAGAAGCTCAGACCCTGATTTCGTCAGACCCAAATCTCTAATTAAGTCGTCCAATTCCCTCTGATTTGGAAAGTGAGGGTTTGTACTGAAAGTTACTGTATATTCTTCATCATGACTGTCCTCACCAGCCGACATCTCAGATGAGCTAGCTGCATCCTCATTTTCAACCTGCAAAGCAAAGAAACAAAATATAAGCATAGCTATATATGTAGAAGAGCATCAGCACTAAGAAAAATCGACACATAATGACCCACAGTCTGTAAATACAGAAGGTAAAGTAATGGATAGATACCTGTTCTGGTGGACGTGGTATTGGAAGACCTTCGCCATGTGGTACAGGAGCTATGGACGACGCTATGCTTGGATACTGAAGAGTCTGCCTTCCTTTAACTTTCCTGTACTTAGAAACATCTACCATGCAGTAGTAGCAATCGTCGTGGTGGCTCTTTGGTTCTCTCCATATTCTGGGTACCGCAAAGGGCATTGCCTTGCGTACTCCCCGCAGCCACCCTTCAAGTGTGGAGCGGCAGCTTCCACAGATCACATGGGGTGCCCAGGGCTCATCTTGGTCACCCATAGGCATACCAAAATAGAGCCGATACGCGACCCAGAACTTGGTGCCTTTCACAATCTTGTGCGATACTTGCTTGGGGCCTATGTAATACCCACAAACGTAGCAGAATATATCCGGCGAGTGTTTACAAGCTCTAGTTGCCATTCTCTTTACCAAACTGTACTACATTAATCATAACCTGTAGATATAGAGAGAAGAGTTATTAAATCTGCAACAGATTACAGATTCCAGAAAAAAGATGTATTCACAACACTGAAATAATGTTCGCAGTAAAAAAGGATCGATAACACTCAAATCGTCAGCACAGAGAAGCACAGAAACACAGTACCTCAGTGCTGGTAACCATCAGACAAACAACCTGCATTCTTTGTGTGCTCACACTTACTGACTTCTCAGACTCTGCGCTCTTCTTTATATAGCACAGTGGAAGTTTCGGGCAATTTCTAGAGCAAGAAACTGTCAACGAACATCCGGATTGTTCTCAACAATTCCTGATTATTCTGATATTGCTGCGCCCATAATAACATTATACTGGTAAAACATGAAAAATGGATTATCTCTGAAACCATTGATGATACACACAAACCAAGGCCAAATCTGGACTCAGCTCCCACAAATACATATAAAAACAAAAAATTCTATATAAACAGAATCAGTGTTACACAGTGTAATCTTTCAAATGCTTTGGTAAGATGGGATGTCAAAGACACCGGTCTAAAGTTTTTTACTTGAGATCTATTTCCTCCTTTATATAGTGAACAATGTTTGCTTTTTTCAAGAGCATACAATCTCCTTGCAATTTCTCTTCAAAGAAAGTATCTATGTCAGGTATTGCTTTGTCACTTTTTGGGGTACTGATTCATACTGGGATCTCAATGTTTCACATATTTCTTTTAGATGGTCGGTTAGTTCATCATTTCCTTTCCTTAAGGGCCCGATAGTGACGCGCATTTTTGTTTTTCTTTTCGCATAGCTATAGAAGTATTTTAGATTATCCTTTATTACTTTTACTGCCTTTTCCTCTTCCCTCTCTGTATGGCCCTGAATCAGGGCTTGTATGGCCTTATCGATACTCTCCAATTTTTCTTGTATTACTTTCCTGGTATTGTTACATCTTCAATTAACTAACTTTTCCGCTACTCTCTTTCTTTTGCGGAAAATTACTCGCTCGAGCCAATTCCTTTTTCCTTTTGGCTGTGCTTTCGGAGCATATTTTAAAAAATTTTCCAGCGTCTTTTCTTCTAAGATTTCTTCGGTTGTTTTATTCTTGAAAACTGTTTTCCACTCTATTTGGGCCATGTGTGGTCTGATTGCTTCCTAATTTATAGTCTTGGAATTTAAGTTAAAAGTCCCAAATTTGCTTCTTTCTTCAGTATGGGTATTATTTTTTAATGTTTTTGTCATATTTGTTGATATCTCGATTATGTTCTGGTGTGAGATAATAGTTGGTTGTTTTTATATCAGCAATCAAGTTAATTTTATTTGTGAATACCAGATCTACGCAGTTATTTTTTCTGGTGTTTTCTGTTATCTCTTGTATCAACATAAGCTCGTTTGTTTGAGCCATCAACATTTTTGCTTGCTCCTTGTCTTCTCTTGTGTCCCTCCTTGCCCTGGTGTATATATATATTTCTACCCACCTTTTTGTATTTTATAAGTGGGAAATTAAAATCTCCGCAGAGTATTATATCGGGGGATGGAGATAAATGCAAAAAACTTCACTTTTTTCTACGTGAAGGTCAAAATATGAGTGTTTACGGACTTTATTAGGTTTCTGATATCATCAATGGCATCCGAGAATTTTTCAATTGGAGTGTTTGGAGGTCTATAGATGACTATCAGTACTACATTTAGTTTTTCTATTTTCACTGATAGGAGTTCCACGAAACTGTCTGATTTACTGATTACCGTCTCTGTTATATGACTCTCATGTACATAAATAGCACAGCCCATACCTAATTTTAATGTGTAGTGATAACCAATTTGCGCAGAATAATTTAAATTTGTGCAGTGATAAATTGAAAAGCTGTGCAGTGATAAATTAGGTTCTATATCCGATAAAGAACCTAATTTATCACTGCACAGATTTAAATTATTACTGCGCAAATTGGTTATCACTGCACACTAAAATTAGGTATGGCACAGCCACCTTTACGTCTCACTGTTCTATCAGCTCTTAGTAGGTTGAAACCATCGATATGCAACTCTTTCTCATCAATACAGTATTTGCAGTTTTCGCTGTTTCCTTGGCAATCTTTAAGATGCGTTTCTATGAGGCATGCGATGTCCGCCTTTGTTTCGTCCATAAATCCTTTCAGGTACGAAACTTTGTTTAGTAAGTTGTTTGGTTTTATTCCTTGAATATTACTAATGCTAAGACAATATTTATGTTCTTTGATTTGCGTTCCCCCTTGTGCATTACCAGTTCGTTTTCCTTCAGTATCGCGTGATTAGTAATCTTGTGGTCCTTCGAGAGAGATCCGTTTCCGCTACCTGTTCTGGAATCTTCTTGACAGGAAGCGGTCCGATTCGGGAGTTTCCAGCTGTGTTAACTGCATGCGCTGTATGATATTTAGCAGCCATATTGTTTCTGCGATGTTGAAAATTTTTGTTCGCTATTGGTGGACATATTTTTCTTTAAATTTTTCCCGTTGTCCTTTGAAACTGGTCCTTTGTCCTTTGAATTTGTCGGGAGATGATGGTAGTAGCAGTTTTTCCCGTATTGGCAGGTTCCACATGTCGCGTAAGTCTTGCAAATTTCTGAGTGGTAGAATCTGTAGTTGTCACCGAATTTACAGTGACCCTTACTGTAGAAGAAGTTGCACAAAGGAGGGTGTTCGTATATGCATTGTCCTCCCTTATATTTACAGTTTCCTTTCACATAATATTTGCGTATAATTTCTTCCCCATTTTTACTTGGGGCCTTTGTTTTTGACAGTTTCAGCCCACTTTCTTGATTTCCTACTTTTTTCCTGTTGTGTTAATGTCTTTTGTTTGAACTTTTTGGATAGGTTTTGTGCCTCTGTTTCATTTTTACTCTCCGTTGGATCTGTATTTATATTCTCATTCATATTCTCAACCTCCTTGTGTGTTGGTACTTTCTTTGTTCCTGCTTCCCTATTCCTCGTTTCCTTTGTTTTTCTCTCTTCATTTTTCACAGTTCCTCTTTTACTTTCCTCGTTTCTTCTATTTTTATCTGTTCGCTATTCACAATTTCCTCTTTTTCTTTTTCCTCAGTCTTTTTCTGCTTTAAAGACCATAAAAGAGTTTATTTCGATCATGCAGTTTTTGCAGAAAAACTTTATCCCCTTTGCGCCTGTTACACTGGTATGCATCAATTTTGCTGTCAAGGGTTTTGTAAGTGATTCTTATAGAGTTTTTCCTGCTGATTTCGAATCTGCAATCCGTTTTTCTCAATCAGCTCAGGTTATCCGGCTATGGCCTCATAAGTAAAATAGAATTTTTCGTGATTTTGTCAAAGCGGAATTGGAACAGTAACATCTATCATCACTTGTTTCACTTGTATAATATCTTTTTTTACTTTTCAGGCATATAGATAAAATATTTCATAATGAATAGAGCGTGTAAAAATGATCCCAATAGATTCTG
Source organism: Bathynomus jamesi (assembly GCA_023014485.1). Taxonomy (NCBI): domain Eukaryota; kingdom Metazoa; phylum Arthropoda; class Malacostraca; order Isopoda; family Cirolanidae; genus Bathynomus; species Bathynomus jamesi. The sequence goes on from JAJOZX010001464.1 coordinate 58,006, forward strand.
CTACATATGTGGGACGGTTACCATGCCAAATAGCCAGTCCCAAATCACTAAATTTGTGAAGACAATGTATAGAGCATACTTTGGAATTAAGCTAGGAGACCAGGACAAAAATTTCGCCCCTCATACGTGCTGCAAGACGTGCATTGAAAATTTGAGAAGATGGAGCAAAGGCAGAGCGAAATCTTTGCCTTTTGGAATTCCCATGATTTGGAGAAGGAAAGGATCACGTGACAGATTGCTATTTCTGCATGACAAACCTCCAAGGTGGGCTTATAAATTTATTTTTCTTAAATATTTTGAAATCCTCGTATGAAACTTGACATAATATTCACGATAATGTAATATTCACCATATAGTATAGCATAATATTACCGGTAATCATACATTTACATATACATATTGTTATAGAAAATACATTTACACATACATATTGTTATACAAGTTACATTTACATATACAATGATTGTATATTTTCTTTCTTTTTCATTCATATTGTCCCCGAAGGGACAATATGAATGAAAAAGAAAGAAAATATACAGACTCCATCGACCTATTTCATATCTTACAGACCGCAGCCTTCCCTCACGAGCCGCCACTGTCTGAATGCTTCTTCTATTTCATATGCAAGTTTTATATCCATGTTTCTGTGTTTCTATTTTCAGGAGTTAACAAGAAGAATAAACACATTGTTGTATACCCTGACATTCCTTCTGCTATGAGACCTGTACCCCATGGTCCTGGAATTCCAATACCCGACCCACCTCAAACCCTGGACTTCGATGATTCTGATGATGAATCAATGACCAATGCCAATGACCAGTCCCAGTCGTATATACCTCAAAATACCGCTTCAAATGAACCGAGGCCTCTCAACCAGGCCAAACTTAATGATCTTACCAGGGATTTAGGACTTTCCAAATTAGCTGCCGAGATCTTGGGCTCACGACTTCGAGAGGACAACTTGCTGGCTCCGGGAACAACATTCTCCTGGTATAGGAAACGAGAGGAAGAATTCCGCAAGTTTTTTGCAGTGCATGAAAATACCTCTTCCTTAGTGTACTGCTGCAATGTTGAGGGCTAATCGAATCCTTGGGCCTGCCATATAACGCATCAGAATGGAGGCTATTTATAGACTCGTCTAAACGAAGTTTGAAAGCAGTACTTCTCAACATTGGGAATAGGGTTGCATCAGTCCCTGTAGCACATTCCGTACAACTTACTGAGAGCTACGATAACATGAAAATTTTACTGGATGCTCTCGTATACGACCAACATAACTGGAGGATCTGTGGAGATTTGAAGGTAATACTAATATCATAAGTAAACTATTGCTTTGACTATGTTGTTTTTCCAAAGGTTATTTGAGAGCGTATAAGAACACTTAACTTCCCCACAGAAGTGATACAGTCCAATGCATAGATTTTTTTATCTGATAGAACAAATTCTCTAAATTCTTTAAATATTTTCATTTTTTTCAGATTGTGGCATTTGTATTGGAATGCAAGGGGGATACACGAAATACCCATGTTTCCTCTGCAAATGGGATAGCCGAGCGGATGAGAAGCACTATGCATAGCGTGAATGGGCATCCAGAGAGAATTTTGAACCTGGGTCGCATAATGTCGTTTCAGTGCCCCTTGTACCACCAACAAAAATTTTGCTCCCACCACTTCATATTAAGCTGGGCTTGATGAAAAATTTCATCAAATCAATGAATAAGGAGGGTTCAGCATTCCGATATCTCGAGAGTAAATTTCCTCATATATCTGATGCTAAACTAAATGCTGGGGTTTTTGATGGTCCTCAAATTCGAACTTTGATCAAGGATACTCAGTTCGAAAACGCAATGACTCCAACTGAGAAGAATGCCTGGCAGGCATTCAAATCAGTTGTCACTGATTTTCTTGGCAAGCGTAGAAGTCCAGAATACGAGTCCGTTGTCGAAAACTTGATGGAAGCTTTCAAAGCTCATGGGTCGCGCATGTCATAAAAATGCACTTTTTGTGGTCCCACTTGACTATTTTCCTGAAAATTGCGGGGATTATAGTGAGGAACAGGGTGAACGATTTCACCAAGATATCAAAATAATGGAAGAGAGGTACCAGGGAAACTGGGATATCAATATGCTGGCGGACTATTGCTGGTGTTTGAAGCGAGACGTGCCCGAAGAAAAACACAGACGGAAAGCCAAAAAATCTTCATTCCTTCCTCAATAAACTTTTTTCCATATTCATTGTATGAATAAAAGTATTTATTCACGCAATGTTTTCATTTTTCACGAGTGTTCTTATAATGTTACTCGTATCTACAGTGTTTAAGCTAAAAAAATCAATAAATTTGGGGATAAAATTGGACTTATAATAAATGGCCAATAGAGAAAAAACCTGACCTAATTGAGGAAAACCAATGTCATTTTCGAATTCAGCATGGTCGATTTATATAATATGAGTTGAAAAAACCCACACAGCAGACAAAAATATTTCATATGCATACCAGTGTTATAAGAGAGATTTCATCTTGCCATTTCAGGCATCTGAATTCGAATAGGATTTGGCAGAGGTCACACCAAATTGCCTTTGCTTCACCAGTTACTTTGTTACAGTACCCACAGGGTTGTAGGAATTTAATTGCCGTTGCCATGTTACTAACAGTAGGTAAAAGATGGTAATTAAGAGAGGTATTTGGTTTGACGAAAAAACTGGGGGAGGGAACGTTTTTCCGTTACTCCGGGGGATGGGGGATGTGACACGCCCGGGAGTGTGGCCGCGGGGGGGATAACTGAGGGATATTGCCTTTCGATGGGCAACTAATGTCCTTTCGAAACGAAAACACTCGGGAAAACGCTGTATAGGTTTAATTGGTTTGTTTTTATTTACTTTATTTTGACATACGCCGCGGTTTTACTACTTAGAGAGAAATACAACTGCGCGCGATATATATTCACTCATATGTTGGCACTGCCTAAAACTGATTAACTGCAGGATTTTTGTTGTAATACCACTTTCATTTGGACTTCAAACGAAACACCTGCAACCGTCACCGGTTGCAGTTATGGTATATATAGTTAGTTAGTTACCATAAATTGAATACAAAATATGGAAGTATGAAAACGTTAGTATTTAATGTACGAAAATCTGAAATGAATCAACAGACTGCAGACAATGTAAGGGCAAACTTTACGAATTAACCCTTTCATGCCTGAATTCTGAAATTATTTTAAAAAAAATTTTCTCCTCAAGCCAAAATAACCTCTAATATTCAGACCGTAAGGCCCAAAATTCAGATCGTAAGGCTCAAAATCGGTTGTCAAGCTCATGTTACCATGAGGCAACGGTCGGCGTTAAAGGGTTAATAATTTAATCCATTTCAATATACACAGTAGTTCATTACAGGGATGTTTGAGAGGAATACAGACTAGGAAGATACAGTACTTACAGTAATGACAGTACACAAACGTACTGTAGCGCAGAAATGGTACAGGATACAGTAAGCGAAATCAGAACTTAGTAAACAAGGGTGTTTATAATATATATATATATACAAATGGGGAATATATTGTAATAGACTAATAGATATAATTTCGAAATACAAACAAGGAATTTAATCCTATTGCACCCAACGTGCACGCATGATATGATGGGATTTATAAACAGACGGATAAATGTAAGTACAACTAATACCATTAATTTCTTAACAAATGGGGAAACTGGGGATACGTACATACCTACATACATACATACATACATACATAATCAGAAATCTTATTTTCCAAATGAGTTGGGGTGAGAAAACAGACATGCTCCGATATAGAATATAGAACGTAAAGAAGAAGAGAAAAGGTGAAACAAAAGCATACACATTCAGTCACATCAGCATCCTGGTGGACAAGCACCCCACCTCAATACATACGGTAGCTAAATTCTACACCTGTGGGCTTCATATGCCATGTGTAGTGGTGCTTCCAGGTTTTGTCAAACATAAAAGAAGCAGCGTCCCGAACTTACGTACCTCTAACAAACCTCCTCCATTCCAACCTACTTGCAGACACTTCTCGTGCATCACCCACCCAGATCAAGTCCACACTTCCTCACGTAAACATTCATCATGTCCATCCACCTTCTTCTAGGTCTTCCTCTCCTCTTTCTACCTTCGCAAACACTCTTATACATTTTTTTTACAACTCTGTCACTTCCATTCTTTAAACATGTCCGAACCACCTCAACACATTTTTCTCAATTTTCACTTCCACTGACTCCTGAACACCACATCATCAATTTCTCATTCTACCAATTCGACGCACGTCATACATACTGCTCAAGTTATCCATTTCAACTGCTCTTACTCCTGACTTTTCCTTTTCATGTTATGTCAATGTTTTACACCCATAGAAAAGTGTATGTACTAACACACCTTCATGTAAACATCTCGCAGCATCTCTACCCAGTCTCAGCTTCCCCACAACCGCGATTCTACCACCTCTAGTGTTTCATTATTGCTTCAGTCTAATCTTCAAGCACACTCCCATTTGTCCATGCACTATGACATATGCACCACAACTACTCTAACCCTCTTAATCCCCCATACTTTGGTTAGCTTCCGCCCGAATTGTTCATTCTAACGAAGGTCAAGCTTTTCACTCCACCTTAGACCTACAGTTTAACGTGGAATCCGAACCACGCCCTATCAGCAGCCCAGCCCAGTGTCTTAACCACTAGGCCACCTAGGGTACCCATTTATCTACCAACCACTTTCTTTATTGTGTGGAAGGATGAACAGCTGGGTTTTGCTGCGCGCCGGCTGCCGTCGGGTCTCGAACCCGGGGCCGATGGATTCGTAGTCAGCGACGCTAACCACTACACCACCGAGGCGCATACTTAATCATTTTCCCATATAGTTCATCCACACCTGCTGCTTTTCCATTTTTCAGCTTGATAGCCGCTGCTTTCACTTCACCCATGGTTAAGTTCTCATTCTGTCATTCTCTCATGTCCTCCTCATAATAGGGGGGGTTGTTAATCCTAAAGTTTGCTCGGGACAAGCGTAAAATTTGGAGACACCATTTCTAAGCACGATTTTATATTTAAATTTTTTTTCCGAAACCTCTTACCCCTGTACAACCCCCCTGAAGGCATACATATGTGTATTTTCTGTTTTTCCGCTATATAATCGATATTTATTGCCAGATGTGCTTTGTAATATGTCCTTTATAGGGTTTTTAGGGTCGTAGAACACGAATACGCATTCGTAATGGAACTTTGAAAAATCATTATGGCGGAAATCCAAGATGGCGGTGAAAATCACAAATTTTTGGGCATTTGAAAGTGAAATGTGGATGGAAATACTACAGACATCCATTATACTATATTTAATTGGGGGTTTGCGACAACACTGAACAGAATTATGCAGTTGACAAGGTATATGTGAGAACTAATACAGTTAAATCATGAACTTTCAACCCATCTGAGACCACCAAGGATAATAAGGAGAGTGCTAAGTGCACAAAGACTGATTTCAAGATGATTTTCACACATTCTATATTGTATTTGTATAAAGATCATAGTATATTACCATACACGCATATTGTTCATTTCAGTAATGTGTCTACTGCATGGTTAAAATCACTGTTTGTGACCTGAGCTTTACAGCTGACATTGCTGAGATAAAGCTTCAAATTAGTGGCATACGTTGAGAGGGGCAATTTCTGTAGTCCTTCATTAGACGAAATATATCACTAGTCTTTGGCACAGAAAGAGCGGTATCTCGTGCATATCTGACTTCGAGATAAAGACGGTTCAGCTTCTGCGAATCGTCCACATTTAATTCTTTGAGATAATTATCCACTTCCTCACTAGCCGTGAATGGCCCTCCTAGTCTTTTTAATTCTTCCAGGTCCCTATTTCTCCTGCGGTCTACAGCGACACTCGCAATCTCTTTAGTTTGCAATCCTTGCTTCTGTAATTGTTCTTGTCGTACGCTCCACTCTCATTATTTCCGGAATTTTTGCAGTTCCAATTTTCCTATTGTCAGAATAAAAACCCACTCTAATAGACAGAGTTTATTTCCACGACAGTTTCGACGCCCACCCGAGGAGGATGCCAGTGGGCGTCGAAACTGTCGTGGAAATAAACTCTGTCTATTAGAGTGGGTTTTTATTCTCATATTTTGACCTTCACGTAAAAAAGTGAAGTTTTTTGCATTTCCTATTGTCTTTGAAAGACCCTGTTGGTTGTTTTGAATCGACGCAAGAGATTTAGCTTTGCCCTGCGCTGCCGACGCGCACGCGAGTTGCTTAGCGCCTCTTCTGCCGAGTTCATAGTTGATGAATCCTACACTACGCTCAGAGTCCAAGTTGTGAATTGGCGCCTTTTCCAGTTTTTCACAGTCCATTTTTGAGAGAGCATGTTCCGCTGATTCGTCAAATTCTCCGAATCCAAAGATATCTCCCTTTTGTTTCTGAAATCCTTTAGCAAGCTTTGGCAATATCATACCTAAAACCTTTGTGACTTCAGTACTCATTTGGAGAGCTGTAGCTTTGATAGCATTGCAAATATCATCGTCATATCGTGTTGGTTGGAATTTTTCAACAGACACAAACTCAAATGCCGGCGTATCCACTTCCAACAGTTTAGCCGGATCAGTAGAAACGAGGTCTTGGTATAACTGTTGGAGTGCTGGAATTAGTTTTGAATAATTTGTACTGGTCGATATCGTCAGTGAAAGGAACGGCTCCACTAAATGAAGTCCAGTGAGAGCTCCAGCCGTGTACACAACTCTCAAGAAGTTCAGATCCAGGAAGCATCGTACGATGCAGGCCAATTGGTTCGCCACCTGCTCAAATTTTCCGAGAAATGTTCCCACATCGTCAATGTGATATAAGGTTATGGCACATGTCAACGTCAATCTGTTGAAACGTTCATCTTTTAGACTGACAGATTTGTTTCGCTTCGGCGCGATATGAGCGTCGAAATCGTTGGCTTTGTTCCACGGTTTGTGGTCAGTCATGATTTATCAATCTGGTTATACAGTCCAGCGCTTGTTCGGTCACACTCGAGGATGAAGTTGTGGCATTGACGAGAAAGCTGGAATATATTTTATCTAGCCCATGACATTTTCTATTTCGGTCCATTGTTTAGTGATCACTCGATTGAACATGAGAGTTGGGTGGACATTGCAAAATAAATGATCCGGGGCATGTTCTGATTCTAGCTCCTCGGCCACCATTTGTTCGACAGAGAGATTATGGAATGTCTGATCAGTGATCACAAAGTCTATCTTTTCAAGCAGTTCCTTCGAACTAACTCCGCTCGCTGCTTCCAGTATGTTTAACATGGCAACTTTCAAATCCGCCAAGTTCTCTCTACTTTCCGTAGCAATCGGAAATGTCGGGAGAGGTTTGTATTTTCCATTTACCGTCATTCCCTGCACCGAGAAAGAACCAGCTCACTGTTTTTTCGAATCATCAACAGAATAGGTAACTACCGACTTTTGATCTGATTGCATGATCTCTTTCGCAATTTCATGCAATGCTAGCGCTTCAATGCTCTTTCCGGCTTGTCGAATATTACTAGACTGTGGTAGAGTGTCTAGGTCTACTAAGTCTGGCGATTCGTCATGAAATTTCCATTTCCGACCAAATAGTTTATTGCCAACAATCACTACGGCTCCCGCAGCTTGACTATCTGACATGTGATGAGAACTTTTGAGCTGGTCCATCGCTTCGTAAACCTCGGGCCTTACTTTTCTGACACTTTCTCTTATGTGCTGGTACCTTGGCGGCAACTCATCCTTTTCAATTTTTTGTCTAGGGGACAGTTTACGACGTTTCCGACCCGTAGATGTGGAAGGCTCATCTGATTCTGATGTGCTAATTTGGAAGTCACTATGATTCGGATCATCCTCAGATAGTTCATTGAAGCCTTCAGCTGAAGCCATTTCTATATTCTTCGCTCTTTCCATCTCTGCTTCCTCTCTCATTCGCTCCAAACTCCGCAGATCTCTCTTCCTGCGTTCCATGGTCTTATTCCATTTTCTGTCGACAAAACTCTCGCGAAACATTTTTCTATTGTCTTTGGTCTTCCAGAAAGTCCCATTCTTCTCGAGTCATTTTCACACCATAAAAATTTTCTAAGCGTTTCCTTACTTCATCGTCCGCACAGAAGATATCAAAAAGTTCTTTCGCTTTTTCGTTGAAATCTTTGACTTTTTTATAATAGTTGTCGTTTCGGCGGTTTTTTCTGGTCTGAACTAATTTGATGAATCTTTCATACAGTTCCAAAATTTTCAGTTTGATGTGTTTAGTGATCACTGTATATATATTACAAAAAATCCAGTGTTCTTGAAGGACGTCCGCAAGAATTCCGGTTGGAACTTCCTTTGACCTCTCAGTTTTACCGGCTCTATCCGGTCGAAGTAAGTACAACATGTTTTCCAAAATGTCCTTTTTCGTTGGAAGCAAGCCATTTGAAAAGTCAGCAGTTTCTATGTAGGTTGTTGAACCCAAGGTATTCTGGGCGGACGAGCGTGTACTTGGCGTCCGAGCGTAGCTCATTGTTCACTCAGGTGTGAAGTGTGAAAATAAAAAAAAAGTTGCATCAGACTGGAAAACCTTGCGGCATGAAATGGGAGTCTTAGGGAATAAATAAAGGCACATACAACAATGTAATGAAAGCACAGTGAAGCATAATAATATTTTCGGTCCCTGAAACCAACATTAGATGTGGTATTTGGATGTTGGTCCACTAGGTGTCACTTATGTGCTGATGCTAATCAGGTTGGCAACTGGACAGTGTGGTATGAAAGGTGTAGTGAATATGTTTATTCATTATTTTAATTCCGTATTTACTTTACTTTCTACTCTTTATTCAATTTCTCTTCTGCCATTAATCATTCTCTTTACACGCTTTTCACTCGCTTTCGGCTGTACTTTAAAAATATGGTAGCCTGGCCGAGTTGAAAACCGTTAACAATGCAAAGGGAGACGGGGGGGGGGGGTAATTATACACTTATTTAACATTTTTACTACTTTGTTTATGTCGAAAAGACTTAGTTAAACGGGGTAATGCGAGGGGGAGAGATACGGAGAGATACGAAATCCTGTTCTAAATTCACACAATTACATCCTACACCCAAAAGACACCTTCGTAAACGCAACGCCGCCCAGTGACTGGAGGGTATTTCTACCCAGCTTCCGCGGGCCGACTCCTTGTGTTGTCAATTCGTATTTTATAATTTCAATAAACAAACCATTATCTTAATTTTACATTTATTAATTATTTTTATCTTCTTTATTAATTTCTTACAACCAAAACATTCTAATTTTTAATTAGACATTACTACAAAGGTGATCGTGTCTGTGTTGTATGTGTGCGTTAATACATTCTTTAGTATATATCATAACATTAGGGATGCTGTCATCCATGGCAATTTGATGAAAAATATAGATTTTTGGTCGCCATATTAGATTTTCAAAATTCTGAGTACATATTCGTGTTCTCTGACCCCGGAAACCCTATAAAGGACATATTACAAAGTAAATCTGGCAATAAATATGGATTATATAGCAGAAAAAATACAATAATACACATATGTATACTTTCAGGTGGCATGTACGTGGGGTCAGAGGGGTCATAAATCAAAAATCGTTTTTGACCCGAGTTTCACTATTGATGGTCCATATTTTGAGGGGGGGGGGTCTTCACTTAGGAATTCCAAAAAATTCAAAATCCCCCCCCCCCCCCCACCTACTCATAACGCCAATCCTGCTATATTTATATTTGCATTCCTCTCATCATTTCCATCCATCTATTCTGTAGATCCGCATCCGGTGTGAACATTCTTCCATACTTGACTCTCAAACTTTCTCAGTTTCATTTCTGCACTCGCGCACTTCTTTCCAGAAAACCTTTTTTTCTCTATATAATTCTCATTAAACCCATAACGCACTCTTTGCAGTGCTTCTTTTTATAATTATATTTTTAATTTTCATAATTTATTACACTTGTCAACGATACTATTTTTTTTTATTTGTAGACATTTTATTAGAAATTTCACCTTTATTAAATTTTAAGTAACTTATTTAACTGAATTTTCACCCTTATTCCGTTTTCTATAGAAATAAACAAGGACAAATTCCATGAAGACTAAATTGTGAAGTGGCCACTCAAATGACGCAAACAATCTAAACACATACAGGGTTTATGAAAAAGTGTTACCGTGTGAAAGTAAACTATTTAACTGAAATTAGTATATAATCTGTCTCTCTGGGTGTAGACAGAAACTCATAAATAAAATCTATTTGTCTTTTTGTGAACTTTTTTTTTCAAGTTAGAAACCCTGTTTGTGTGTTCCAGCTTAGAAAGCTTAAATTAATACGAGAGTTCACAAAACACGAGCATAAATTGAACGATGCAGTTCAATTCTCAAGGTTAAATTTTAACTACAAAACAGCATCTGTGGAAAATTTAAAAAAAAAGAACATTTAATTTTACTTTTCAAATCTGTTTCGAAGGATAACCGTCCCCTGAGGGTTATCTAACCCACAATAACCTGTTGATTTTATATCAGGTCGTTCAGATGTCTTCCGCCCGGGGGAGTCTCAGTTAATTTAAATCTTGTCTCTTGAATGTTGAATCCATACTGCAATTTGCCAAATTATCATTATACAATTTAGGGTGGATCGATTTTTAATTGTTTTCGATTTCCATATTCTAATAGAGACAAAAACTTGCGCATGCATGAGAAAATAGCCTCTGCAAAATCTTAGCTTAATAGGTAATCATCTTCTGCCCCCGGCAGAGCGATGAAAATCATATTTTAGTAGTCAAAAACGTATTTTTTTTATAATTTTTAAAATATTTCAATATGCATCAAAATTATTCCTAATAACTATAAAGTCGATGAAAAGACCTCATATGATCGTTTTTCCAAGCGCGTTGTCCTACGTTAATATCTTTTGCCCCCGGCAACAACGTCAACTGTTGAAAAAATAGGTAATTTATATACATATTTTCAGATCGGCTCTTTGTCTTAAATAATGCATTTATATATTTCCCATAGCATTTATATCGTTGCTTAGGCATGAAATAACACACACGCAAAATTTTATGACTCTAGAGTAATATCTTCTGTCCCCGAGAAAAGTCTAAATGTGGATTATAATTACGTTAATGCGATGTTATAAGTACGATAAGTACTAAGTACAGCTCCTCGCTTGCTAATTTTATAAAATTAGCAACCCAGAAACTCACCACGAGGAGGTGGCTGTACGTCGAGTTCCACCCTATCCAGCCCTAACCACCCTTCCTTTGGCTGCATGTCGATTTACATACGGTAATCTTTCTTAGAATCAAATCGTGGAATTTTTGTTCGGGAGTGAAGACGGGAGCGGATGAATCCGTCCCTCTCTTCTATTCCACTTACACTGGCAGAGGCTTCGGTTACTAATTTGATGAGTCTCTCGACCGCTTGAGTATGACAAGGGAATAGTGGGATCAGTCCATCAGGCTGGTCTCCCGTCTCAACAAACTCTTTTATTCGGTATCAGGTATTGTTTTTGTAACGGGGGGTTCGGTCACCTCAGCCGTTTGCCAGTTGATCATTTCGTAATAGTTTTGACTATCGTAGAGCAGCTCAGGCATGGCGAAGGCTCGAATTTCCCCCGCTGGTGATTGTTTTGATCGTGCTTTTAATATTCTTCTCCATCCCAATTCTCTTATGTGTTGCTCATCGGCATGTAGCATGGAGATCAAAATATTTTCTGGTGAGCAAAGAAAGAATTTCTACGGAGGACTTTGTTGGCGATTGTCTTAGATCTTTGAGGCATGGTCTGAGAGAGACGCATCATTTCGAAAAAATGTTTTGCGCCCTGAGTGAAACTGGAGTTTTTCTTTATCTTAAACCAAATTGGTGCGTAAACTGTCATAACGAATCGCACAATTTCGTTGAAGGTGCTGGAGGGTTCACTGGTTGAAACATAGAGGCGCAGAAATCTATTTGCTGTTGTCAGCCACCTGGAATGCGCCATCTTACCTGGATTTCGAGCCGCGAGAGCTGAAGAGCAGCTACCGCTCGACACTGCTCTGTAGATGCCTAACAAATATTTTTGGTCAGTGCTCAACTCGGCATCATCTATGTCAATGTCGGGAGATGGAATGGCATCGAATTCTGTAATTGGAAGTTTTTCGCAGTCGTTCAGTTGTTTTCCAACTGGTCTAGTAAAGCCCATTGGCCCAGTTGTTTTGCCGTCCAAGTCTTGAATGAGGTGTCGCAGTGATAATTCATTACCGTGTAATAGGCATATGATCCACTGAACTGGCCTTTGTAGTTTCATTTCAATCATACGAATGGCTCCACCCTTTCGACCCGTGTTCACTGCGGTACCATCACAGCCGATAGCCACAATGTCGTCCGTGCTAATATTGTTAGTCTCTAGAAAGTTGATGATACCTGATGTTATTGCAGTGGCAGAACCTGATGCAGGAGTGAAATGCCCCATGTACTGGGATTCTGGTTCTTGAACTAAAACTATATGCTCTTCTACCACAGTCCTTCTATGCTTCACATTGTCTATTTCTTCTTGTGTCATTGTTTTATCTTTACGTCCGTCAAAGAAAATGCCCTGTAATGGTAGCGTGATCTTGTCAAAAGGCTGTCAAAAGGCAACTGAGGGAACTGCGCAGTGCGTACTGGCGCGTCAGTGGCAGCTGCTGCTGGCAGCACTCACCAGAGATGACCTTTAAACCCTAGCCTAGAGTCATAAAATTTTGCGTGTGTGTTATTTCATGCCTAAGCAACGATATAAATACTATGGGAAATATATAAATGCATTATTTAAGACAAAGAGCCGATCTGAAAATATGTATATAAATTACCTATTTTTTCAACATTTGACGTTGTTGCCGGGGGCAAAAGATATTAACGTAGGACAACGCGCTTGGAAAAACGATCATATGAGGTCTTTTTCATCACTTTATAGTTATTAGGAATAATTTTGATGCATATTGAAATATTTTAAAAATTATAAGAAAAATACGTTTTTGACTACTAAAATATGATTTTCATCGCTCTGCCGGGGGCAGAAGATGATTATCTATTAAGCTAAGATTTTGGAGAGGCTATTTTTTCATGCATGCGCAAGTTTTTGTCTATTAGAATATGGAAATCGAAAAAAATGTAAAATCGATCCACCCTATATACATATCATTGTAATCCATTTAATTTAGCTTAGGCGTGATGTCATTTAGTTTTAGCTGTTCTTCAGTGAAGCGCTTCCTGGCGAATACAAAAACCTTGAAGTCTTTGTCATTTGTGGAGTTAAGTATCTTGTACAGTAATAGAAAACGAGCTTGGCCTATTACAATAAAAGTACATTTGTTTTTCTGGAAATGGTCTTTTATTGTATGAAAGTTAACTTTTATTATTGTTTAGTAACAATAAATTGTTTAGTTCAACCTATGAATGTAATTTTCATTATGGGGTTACGTAGAACCCACAGTAGTCGATATGTATGTGGTCCTACACCGGCCTTCTAGGGGTTAATATTATGTACTCTCAGCTCATAATCAGATGTCAATAAGTTCGTCTCGCTATTGTTACAATAGCTTAGGAAAAACATTAAGTAACTATGCTCTTTTTCGATTTTGTTACTTATAACCTTCAAAACACCTCCGTAATGCATTTCATCATTAACAACCTATTTCATTTCTTATTTAATACCCTTGTTTTAACGTCGAGCCCAGTAAAGCCTAAAGCTTAAGGGCCAAATTAAATAAATAAAATAATAGTCCAACTTCACAATTATTTATGTCATTGTAAATTGTACAACCAATGTATTTATTTTATTATTAATAAAGGTTATTCAATTCAATTTAACTTATTTTATGAGATTGTAGACACCAGTCGACCAGGGAATTACTTCCGGGGTGGGGGATGTTAGGCAGGAGACAGGAAGTGGTGGAACTCTCTTTTCTCTCGTCACTGTCCTCTTTAGTTGAGCTTTTTACGTGACTCATCCACCCTGTGAGCAGTCCAGCATGCTCTCAAGCACACACTTCTCCCTCTATTCTTCGCTACACACGCATACACTTCACACGCTACACAGTCTTTTCAAAATTTATAGAAAGACCTTGAAGACCTTGATTTCGGCTCTCTTCCTCATACATAGTGGGGGCATTTTCGCGGGCGTTCGCCCCTGTTCCCTCTTTCCTGCATAAAAAAATAACCGACAGTCCTTTTTTCTGTTGTTTTTATCTGCGGGAACAAAATATAACTGACTCCTTCAGTCATTCGTGCGATTCACCTAACAGCACAGTTTTATATAAAGTCCCACGCATTTCTTTTAACAATCAAACATTCATTTTTCTCGCTAACAGTTCATTCACATCAGTAAGTTTTTCAATATATACACTAACAATTTTTGTGATTATTCATCAATACTGTTCATGCGTCGCACGCACCAATATATGGGTATTGGCATAATAACAGAAATATATTCGTCGGAAAATCTAAATGTTCAAAAAAGCAAAGCTGGGCACTTGCGGTTTTTTTGCGGTACTGCGGTACTGCGGTACTACCGCACTACCAAACCGGTACCGCATAACGCAGTACCGCAAAGGATCGCTGAAAGTACAGGCTGTACTTTCAGCGATCCTTTGCGGTACTGCGTTATGCGGTACCGGTTTGGTAGTGCGATAGTACCGCAGTACCGCAGTACCGCAAAAAAACCGCAAGTGCCCAGCTTTGCAAAAAAGGCCCCCAGAATTACTCAATTAGTCCTTGTATTACAGTATTTATTCCTTTCACTGACAAAAAGATAGAACAATTACTTGACTAGTAATTTGAAGATGAGATTTCTTTGAGGTTCAATTTTTTCCGCCGACTCGCTTTCTACAACTGTACATTTTAACTCTGTTTATTTCTTCGTCAGGGCTATGGTCAAGTAGAGCAGCCAAAGAGTGTGAGAAATATGGGACGGTGAATTTAGTTTTACCCCCTACCAAAAAGTTCTCCCGAATTCCTCCTCAGGAAGAATGGTCGCTGAGTCCAGATGCATCCTACGTCTATTATTGCGATAATGAGACCGTAGACGGTAGTGTATATGCGTTTTTAAACTATTGCAAAGTTTTACTGTTAATATTTTAAAAAACTATTCACTTTGGGCGTACTTTTATTTATATTCTATGTAAAAAAATACGTCATTTTAACGCATCCAACTCATTCGCATAAATTAATAAGAGGCAACTTTTCATCTCCATACAGGATTATTTCTTCCTGTTCGATTATTACATTCATATATGGATATTAATTAATTACAAAGTATATAACCTAACTTGGTCATTCTTAAATTTTAATAAATATTCCTGGCACTCTTTTTAAGGACTGGAATTTGATTTTGTGCCAAAAGTGCCAAGTGACATCCCGTTGGTGTGTGACATGTCATCAAGTATTTGCACCCGCCCCGTCGATGTGTCAAAGGTAAAACTTTTAAAATCGGGACCTTTTAATTCATTAATCCATAGGCGGATCCAGAGAGGGGGGGGCCAGGGGGCTTAATTGAAGCAACGTGGACATAAGCATTCAAACGTTTTACCTAATTTCGTTTAACCAGGATGTATGGGGCCTCCAAATTAAGCCCGTTGCTTCAATTAAGCCTCCTGGACCCACCTCTCCGGATCCGCCTTTGCATTAATCCAATATTGTATATATTAAAGTGTAATAAATATTAGATTGAAATTTGATAGAATTATATTATAGACTTTCAAAGTTGATTTTCGAGTGCGTGTTCTGAGGAGAAGCACTTGTCAAATAATGTTTTATAAGCACAGTGCTCAACCTTTTTATGCAGATTGGTCACACAAATTACCAAGTATGAGTATTGTAACAGCTTTCATGGACACACTTTTACTCTTACTGGGTCGAAGTCGAAGAACTGATTTTGGCCGTTGTCAAAATACGAGTAAAATCTGAAATATTAAGCCAACGTCCGTAGTTCACTGGTAACACCATTTCCCTATAAACGAAATGAAAACGCCGATGTCGGGGGTCCGAATCCTAATGATACTGGTAATAGTGTTACAACAATGGGACGCATTAGTTGGTCTGAGCCCTGTGCCAAATTAAATCATGAAAATATTATTATTATTATTATTATTTAGTAGAGAAAAATTTACTTTTCAAAGTGTTTAAAAGGTCAGTTAATTACCTTTGAAACTTATTAACAATATAAAACTTGATGAGGAAATTTGAACAAGTTCAATTCGTTACTTTTAAATAATAAAACAATCAACATTTCATTTAAATTATTTTTTTTTATCTAAAAGTTACCCTAGATTACGAATGTAAGTAGCTACGATCACATTTTTTGAGAAAAATATCACTGAAATTTAGCTATAGTATACGCATTAGGATGTAATGGTTTAAGCAGTTGTGGATAACATCAATTTTCATTTCCAATTCATTCATACTTCTTTGGTAAATTTGTTGGTTTTAAGCTAAAAAAAACAACAACAAAAAAACCGCCATTTAGCATTGATTTGGGAATTTTAGACCAAAACAATTAAAAAAAAGAAAAAAAATAATCCTGTAAATCACCATATTGGGGTACAGTGCAGAAATATGATATTCAAAGGCTCATTCATTCAAAATAAAACTGTCATACGATTTTATTAAAAATTTCCAAATATATTTTTCGGACAAAACGTTTTTTCAGAAAATCAGTTCAAAATACCATAAAATACCTTCTCATATATTTGTGAAAAAGAGTTCATACGTTTTTATTGAAACTTAGAAGATATATTAACTTACTTTCTGAAAAATTTTAGCAAAATCAGAAAACAAAAAATTTAGAGGAAGGTGTGGGAATAATTGCATTTTTCAGAAAATTAGTCAAAATATTCTCTACCATACTACATCCAAATATTCAGATAAAAAAAATGGTTCATGCATTCTCATTAAAACATGCAGTATATCTTGCACATTACATATGCACATAAGTTCCTTCCAAATTTCTACTCCTCGCTCTTGGTGATGGAGGTATTGTCGTCTTGGATTAGAGCAACTCTGCCCTCTAGCAAGTCGTTGATCACCTTTAAGGTCCAAACAACTCCAAGAACCATGTCTCCGGATCCGCAGCACCCAGAAAGGAGTCATTCAAGCCCAGAATTCTCCAACGGATCTTTTGTGGGGGATCTTCGACTACTTCATTGTCGAGGGGAGCGACCATCTTCCTCCAGGTTTCCACGGTCAAGCAGTCATCGAAGAATACGAGCTCTACTAGCTGCTCAGTCAGGAACTACAAATGGTTCCCGAATGCAGCGCTGGCAGACTTGGCGACGGCAGCGTTTGAGTATTTCTTGATGGCCTGGAGGAGGACTAGATCGTTTGCAGGAACCGTGGTGTCTGAAGGAGATTGAAAGAAGGCCTTCAGATAAACCTTAACGATCAAGACCATGAATTCTCTCATTGATGTTCCTTTACGCGCGGTCAGGCGAAACTGCAACTGAAAGAGGAAAATTTTGATTGCGTAAACTAGCTTGGCCATTCATCGAGCACGATGCAGAGCGTCTGGAACCTCTCAAGAAACATCAAGGTGAGCCTCAGGAGCTCTTGGTAGTCATTTCTTGGGTAGTGTTCTTGGAGGGTCTTCCTAGCGAATTCAATGATTTTCTCTTTCCACTGAAAAACTTTTAACCTGGCTTCTTCATCGTCTGTCGCTGGTTCCAGTTCTCACTGTTTTCAAGCCCAGTTTTGCTGCAGTCTCTAAAATAGAGCGATGTTTAGCCCTGTTGAGAGTTTGAAGAGGCTGCGGAGACTTTTTCAACCATGATCTCCAGCATGTAATGACAACAGGCAAAATACAGGAGATCCCTGTCCAGCTTCCTCTCGATCAGGACGCATGCATCTCCCCTCTGTTCGGTGTTGCTGGTGGTGGTGTCGAAGAACATTGTTCTGGTCTGGTCATTCAGGTCTTTGGTGCCGTCACGACAGCCGGTGCCATGGCTTCTACGGTTCCGGAGGGAAGTTTTGTACCGCGAAGAGCTTAGAAACGTCGTGGCCAGACAATACCACGGGCAGACGATCGACGGTTTTTTTCTCCGTGATGTCAGGCAGCATCTTCCCGTCCCATGGGATCACAAGTGGAAACTCCAGATCGAAGTATTGTTTGATGTGGCATGCAATTTGCTCTTGGCACTTTTTGCGAGACGTCCGAATGGAGATCCGACTGATGGGGGCAAGGGCTTCACATCCTGACCCAGGCTCTTTGCAGTGGTTGACACGAGGTATGATTCGAATCGATCACTGTGTGAGCATCCTTTTCCTGAATAGCTGTTTTCTTTGGAAGTAGTATTCTCAGTATTGCTATTACTGCTGCTTGATTCGAGGGTTGCCAGTTCGCTCCGCTCTTTCGACTCGGCTTCGTGAGTTCCCTTCAGCCTGAGGTATTTTTGTTGCCGCTGAGCTTGTTTTATTTTCCTTGAAGGCCAGCCTCACATCGACACTGGACATGTGGCTTCCCCTGCCCTTCTCCCTCTGGGCTAGGCGAAACTGCTTGTCCTCTTTAATTTTCACAAAAGACAAGCGGCCCTCATAGGTGGTGTCTTACAGCTTATCGAGGCTTGACACAAAGGCAGCCTAGTTTGCGATTTGAGTAGCAGATCGTCGGGACTTGCATTTCCTGAGTGCTTGTTAATCGGAGTAGAGCTTCAGAAGACGCTTCATAAGGTCATGCTGATGGCAGTGGGGACCCCAGTTTTCTCTCATAAATCCATAACAGTTTTCAAGGATACCTTATCACTTTCACTTAGGGAAAGTTTCTTTTCTGAGTGGTAAAAAGAATGGCAAAACTTGCTTTCTCAAAGGAAGTTTATTTCCAAGAATCTGGGACGATGTTGGACCAATCAACCAAATGTTTTTTCTTGGAACGTGTATTAGCACTAGCACCAGTCGTGATTGGGCTAAACCTGTGAAAGAGATAGAATAAAAACTGATATTTACACGTTCAAGGACAATTCAAGAATGGAGATGGTCAAGTTCGTTGCCCGGGGCCAAGTCTATGAATTTTAGAAGTATAACAATTTAATCACCAATTTTTCAATATATATATATATACACACACACACGCACACACACCACACAGGAATCTGAGAGCCGGACAGAAGGCCCCACAAAGACACTTCATGCGTTATCGGGACAACAGGTACCGGCAAAGATAAAGAGAGGCAAATTCTCGGAGTACCACAAGGCAACGAAACCGGCACCACCATTGGAAAACGAATCGGAACCACATGTATGTGAAAACGATAGAGAAAAAATAAAAATAATCCTAGCCAACAGTCAGGGCCTTAAATCAAATCATTCCTTGGACAAAGTTTTATACCTGAAAGGACTCATGCAAGAAATTGGAGCAGACTTTGCATGCCTCACGGAAACTCATCTAAAGAACTGCCAGGCGAACTGTGAAAACTGAGAGAACATTCTGTGTTGACAAAAAAAAATACAAATTGACAACTATAATATACTCCGAGTAAACAGAACAGTGAGACGTAAAGGAGGATGTGCTACTTACACACGCGAAAGACATGGCAGAAATTACTATTTTTTTATGCAAGAAGGAAGGGCCAAGGGAAAATGCCCGCAAAAATTGCCCCTCTCGTAGAAGAAGAAGAGAGCCAAAATCAAGGTCCGGGGTTTTTGAGATGCCTAGACACTCTGCGTTTAAAAGATGGGAGGTCATAGACAGGATGAAAGATGGATTCAGAAAGATTGTTCCAGAGTTCACCAGTTGAAAATACCGATTAATACTTGCATTAGATAATTCGACAGGAAAGGAATGAGAAGGTGTAGAAAGTCTGGTACTGGATGCTCTCCTTAAAGGAAGAGGCATGCAGTTAGAGACTTCAGAAGAGCAATGTCCGTTATAATAGCGATAGTAAAGAGAGAGTGAAGCAACATTGCGGCGAAGAGAGAGAGATTGAAGACAATCAGTAAGAGGCGGGGAACTGATGAGACGAAAAGCCTTTGATTCCATCTGGTCAAGTACGGCTGTGGGTTGAGCCACCCCACACATGAGAAGCATACTCCATACAGGGGCGAACAAGACACCTGTACAGAGACAGCAACTGAGTAGGGGTGAAGAAACCGCAGAGGCGGTACAGCACACCTAACCTCTTAGAAGCTGTTTTAGAAAGAGAATATATGTGATCTTTCCAGGAAAGATCAAGAGAAAAGAAAACGTCACGAATGTTAAGAGAAGAGGAAGGATTCAAGTGTGTGTTGTTGAAGGTAAGAGAATAGTTGTGTAGAAGATTGTGGCACGTAGACAGATGGAGGAACTGAGTTTTTGAGGCGTTGAAAGCCACAAGGTTTTCTCTGCCCCAATCATATATAGTAGAAAGATCAGAGTCAGGTGTTCCATAGCCGTACTACGCGAATCATGAAGTGACTGCTGTAAGGGATGCTTTGGGAAGTGGGTGAAGTGAAGAGTGGAATCATCGGTACAGGAGTGAAGAGGACACGAAGTGCGAATTAAAAGATCATTAATAAATAAAAGTAAAAGAGTGGGTGACAGGACGGAACCCTGAGGAACACCCTGTTAGTAGCTTTAGGAGAAGAACAGTGGCCATCTACAACTGCAGCTATAGATCGGCCAGAAGGGAAATTAGAGATGAAAGCATAGATAGAAGGATAGAAACCGAAGGAGGGCAGTTTGAAATTAGAGATTTGTGCTACACTGTATCAAAAGCTTTTGATATGTTAGCGCAATAGCAAAAGTTTCATCAAAATCCCGGAAGGAGGATGACCAAGAGTCAGAGAGATATGCAAGAAGATCGCCAGTAGAGCGTTCCTTGCGAAACCACTGCTGACGATCTGAAAGAAGATTGTGAGAAGAAAGGTGTTTAAGAATCTTCTTGTTAAGGATAGATTCAAAAACTTTGGAAAGGCAAGAAATGAAAGCAATTGGATGATAGTTGGAGGGTTGAGAGCGGTCACCATTCTTTGGGACAGGCTGAATGAAAGCGAACGTCCAGCAAGAAAAAAATTACCAAATGAGAGACAAAGACGAAAGAGTTTGCCTAGGCAGTAGGCAGGGTGTCAGCACAGAAGCACAGTTCTTAAGAACAACAGGAGGAACACCATCAGGACCATACGCCTTCCTTGAGTTGAGCCCAGATAGGGCAGAAAAAACATCTTTAGAAGCGATTCTAATTTCTGACATAATAAAGTCAGAGGGGGAGGAGATGGAAGAACAGCACCGGAATCGTCCAGGGTTGAATTGTAAGCGAAAGTGTGAACGAAGAGTTAAGCTTTGTCAGCAGAAGAGACGGCAGATGTGCCATCGGAATGGAAAAGAGGAGGGAAAGAAGAGGAAGTAAAGTTATTGAAGAGGTTCTTAACTAGATGCCAGAAAGAGCGAGAAGAATTAGAGTTGGATAGATTTTCACATTTTTGTCGGATGAAGAAATTTTTGGTGAGTCGAAAAACAGATTTTGCTCGATTCCTGGCCGAAATATAAGCTGAGTGAGAGTCAGGAGTTGGAAGGCGATGGTACCTTCTGAAAGCCTCCTCTCTGTTGCGGATAGCATTAGAACAAATAAAGTTAAACTAAGTTTTTTTCATGGTAGTAGGAATAGAATATGGAATGTACGTCTCCTGCCGGAGAGAATCACCTCTGTGATGCGCTCAGCACACCCAGAAGGGCCCCAGCTACGGAAGCAATAATCATTCCATGGGAAATCACAGAAGCACTGCCTAAGGGCTTTCCAACTAGCGGTGCCGAAGTGCCAAAGACGCCTCCTCTTGGGAGGATCCAAAGGTTGAATTGGAGCGATAGAACAGGAAACAGATATAAGATGCGGTCGGAGGAGCCCAAAGAAAAAAGTTTGACAGATTAAGAAGGATGAAAGGTAAGAAATAAATCCAGAATGTTGGGCCTATCTCAAAGGCGAACGGGGATATGAGTAGGGTGCTGTACATTCTGCTCTAGGTCATTTAGGATAGAAAAGTTGTAAGTTAGTTCACCATAAGTACTTCAAACAGCAACGTAGAATGTGTAGCAGCAAAAGTTGAAAAATTAAATATGGTATTAATTGTAATGTACAGACCCCCAAAACGCCAACTTCAAAATTCTCAGATTCCATTACAGAGGTCAGAAATTGGGTAAAAGATCTACATTCTCCAACCCCAAATATTTTTCTCTGTGGTGATTTTAATTTTCCATTCATGAAATATAAAAGGATAGGAAAAATACATGTATACACCAGGAAAAGGGGCACACGGGAAGATCAGGAGCAGGTAAAAATGCTGATGTTTTAGCCGATGAATTTATGTTAAGAGAAAAAACAACTGCCTCCATTTGGTATTCACAAACAACAGCAACCTAATTGATAACGTAGAAATATCTCCAACTATAACATCGGATGACATTATTGAAATAACAACCAATATAAAAGCAACAGCAAAGGAAAGAACACGAACAATAGAAAGAAGCAAATTCAAAATTTTTAATTTTCACTTTCACTCCAAAGCTATAAACTGGGAAGGTGTTGCATCTAGCATGGAAGTAATAGATTGGAAAACCATCTTCAAGGCCGAGACCACGGAAGAGATGTTAATGACCTTAGAGAAGACGCTGGAAATTGTGGAAAGACATGTCCCAAAAATGCAACAAAGAGGAAAGAGAAGCAGATTCGAGAGACAAAAGAGTTCAGTGTTCCGAAAGAGCAAAAGAGTGACTGCAAAATTAAGTAACTGCAAAGACAACACCATCAGAAAAATATTAAATGATAAACTGCAGAGTATAGATTGCGTCATACAGAAACTAATTGAGAAGCATACAGAAAAAGAAGACTACGACGCTATAGATGCGATAAAGGTTAACTTAAAGTACTTCTATAATTTTGCAAAAAGGAAGTCGAAAAAATCACACGACTATCGACCCTTTGAAAAATGAAGACAATGCTTTATCTGATGATCTAACAAAAGTATCTGAAATATTAAGAGCTCAGTACGAATCATCTTTCAGTACCCAAAAACTAACAAACTGATATGTAATAGAAATGCGTTCTTTGAAGAAGAACTACAATGGGAAAGTATAACGGACTTCGACTTTACGACATGATATTACACAAGCTATAGGGAAACTAAAAGCACACTGAACGGCAGGACTGGACAAATGGAATGCCACACTGATCAAAAACTGCAAAATGCAATCAATCGCTGAGCCCCTATATTGGATATGGAGACAATCACTAGACACTGGAGAAATACCAGGCATCCTGAAGAGAGCGAGCATAGTCCCAATATATAAAGGAGGAGATGGATCCGAGGCCAAAAACTATAGGCCAGGGTCGCTTATATCTCATCTCGCTAAAATATTCAAAAGAATAGTTAGAGAAAAAATCTGACTTTTAGAAACGCAGAAAATTTTAAATGATAACCAACATGGATTTCGATCAGGCAGATCAGGCCTATCACAACTAACGGAACACTACAACATTATTGAAGCACTTGAAAGTAATGAAAACTATGATGTAATATACACAGACTTTGCTAAAGCGTTCGACAAGTGTGACCATGGAATCATAATACATAAACTGAAATATATGGGAAAAACAGGAAAAGTAGGGAAATGGATATATAATTCCCTTAGTGAGCGTCGGCAAGTCGTTACAGTTCAAGGAATATCTTCATCAGAATCAGAGGTACTCAGCTTAGTACCACAAGGAATAGTACTAGCTCCACTACTCTTCATAATCATGCTAACTGACGTAGATGAGGATGTTACCAGAGACAGACAGTAACATCCTTTGTCGATGACACAAAGATCAGTAGAAAAGTAAGAAACCCAGAAGATATAGGATCTCTACAAACGGACATGAACAGAATCTACAAGTGGACAGAAGACAACAATATGAAGTTTAACACTGAGAAATTTCAACCGTTACAGTACGGAAAAGGGAGGACCTATACTCCATGGATACTATACCCCAAATAGACAGGAAATTCAGAGAAATTCTAAAGCAAGAGATTTAGGAGTTGTAATGACTGATGATGTGAAATTTGAAACACAAAATAAGATAGCAGTAAACAGAGCAAAGAGAATAACTGGGAAGATACTGAGAACCTTTAAATGAAGGGATAAGAATATAATGATTCCTCTATTGAAAACACTGATCATACCCAAGTTGGAATACTGCTCAGTCCTAACATCCCCATACAAAAAAGAAGTCATTAGTCAGCTGGAAGAGATTCAGAGAAGCTTCACAGCCAAGATCAATGGGTGTAAAGAACTAAATTACTGGGAAGGAGTACGCGAATTAAACCTATATTCACTGGAAAGAGAAGAGAGAGATACATCATTATTTACACTTGGAAAATAATGGAGAAACTAGCTCCAAATCTTACTCTGAACCCTATAACCCCCGAAACAACAGTGCAAAGTAGAAAAGGAAGACTGTGTCATGCTCCCAAACTAAAGGCTAGACAGGGAACATCCTTAACCATGAAAGAAAATAGTTTTGTTGTGAGAGGACGAAAGACTGTTTAATCAGCTGCCCAAAGAACTAAGGAACACGAGTGGTGTTGCGGTGGACATCTTCAAAAGAAGATTAGACGCCTAGCTCAGAACAATCCCCGATGAGCCGGGCGTACCTGGCTATGTGAGGTGGAGAGTACAAGAAACCAACTCACTACTTCACCAGGCCAACTCGAGAGGAGGGGCGACAAGCTTGACCTTCGTGAAATGAGGAATCACCGCGCGGAACATTTGAACGGTTGAAAGTTATGCGATTCAATATCCTAATTTACTGTCAGCCATGCAACCTCTTTCACATTGTGACGATTTGCCACTACCAAAGACATGAACTTTAGATGATGAAGAACCTGATGATGAATCTCGTAATGAACCTTTAGACACACAAGATGACATGGATACTAGGGTGTGTCAATTTTGGGGGTGAAATGACTAAATTGAAAATCATGTGATTTGGTAGCAATTTAATGTATGCAAAATAATATCCTTGCTTCAAAAACAATAAAAAATAACTCCTACCTACATCAATTTTAATTCAAAAATTCCATTTTTCCGTAAATTCGTAACAAAATAACAAATGTGCGCAAACATCCTATCAACATTTGAAGTGGCAATAAGATATCATTCAGAGTCTTTATTTGAAAGTAACCAATGCAGTCATGTCCTTTTGCTGCGGTTCCTTGACATCAGCATTCGGCTTGCTACTTGCGCTTTGATGTAGCCTTCTCGCCTCTCGTGACTGTAAACTTGACTAGCTGCTTCTGTGACCATTTTCACACATCTCTCCACACTCTGAGTGTGAGAAGGCCACTTTGGCACTTGCATTGGGGCCTCTTTAAGTTGTGTTAAATCTTTGTTTGTTATACATGTTGTCAGTGGTGGCTCCAAAACTTCCGAACTCAAGTTAACTAATTCTGACAATTTCGTGGCATTGACGTTTATCGGAGGTACCTTCCTTGTCTGAACAGAGCAGTCTCCCAGCTGATCATCATCTAGTGATGTTCCTCTAAGCTTTAGAATGATTTCCACAGCCTCAGTTCGCTCTTTGGTACATTGGCTGCAGAGTATTGCTTGCAAAACTGCCTCTGGCCTAGCATACCAAGCGGACCTTCTCACCACAGGTAACACGATGTCCACCACTACTTTCCTTTGGGTTCTCAGTAGCTGTAATTGAAACAAGATGTGGTTGGGCCCCTCCATCCACATTGGATTAAGTTTTACATTGAACCAGCGAGGAAGATAAAACTCAATAATAAATTCAACAATCAACATCAAATTCTGTAGCATTTTGCCCTTCAGTGCATGTTTGGAGACCCAAATCCTGCAGAAACGAATCACTGTAGTTAACCAACGACTGTGACTTACGGGTCCAATCTCCAAGAGAGCCAGATTTTGAGGCAACTCTCCTGATCTGATTGCTTGAACAATACGATAAGCGTAAGATTGATCCGTGCTGAGGTCTTTGATAACTTCTTCAGACAACACTGGAAGGGGAGGCCCTACTACGACCTTTGGAAATTTTGTATTTATTTCTAATTCCGTTGCTTCATCTAGCATGTTGTTGTTGCTTGTTGTTGCTTGTTGTTGCTCTTTGTAGGACCATCAAGTTCCTGGATGAGACGACGAAGAGGTAGTTCCCCTGTGTGCAAATCACATACAATCCAAACAAGCCTTCTTCCAAGTTTTTTCTCTAAATGCGTCATAACACCGCCCTGCCATCCAGTGTTCACCGCAGTTGAGTCTCCACCAACGGCCTGCAGTGAACTGTCAAGTCTTCTTTCTTGAAGCCAACATATTATTTGATCAGCAATTGCCTCTGCATGTTTCTTGCCTTCTACTTCTGCTTCAGGAACAAAGTGAAACAAATAGCGGCCACCAGGTTCGGAACACAGAGTAGTGTTCTTCTTTGATGAGACCGGGAAACTTTCTGTCCATTCCCTCTACCTCTAGGAGAACGTTTGTGTCATCTCTTCTTCCATCAAACAAAAGGCAAGAGAGACCTTCCTCCTTCAAATCTTTTTCATGCTGATCAGATATTTCCTTCATTATTTTTTCTTGTGCTCTTCTTATCTATTATAATATATCACTAAGGATGTATCCTCTCGGCTGATGAGGCCTGCATCTATTCAAGCGGCAGTGGCAATCTCTGCAGTCTCTCATAGCCCCGTATGGTGGCGAATACTAGCAAGGGCAATGTTTGAGATGTCTTTAGTGTTGTATTTCATTCTCTTCGGCGAAGGTTCAGATGGCATTTTGGAGCTATCATCTGATGTTGCTTCTTTCTGTTCATCTGAAGAGCTTTCAAAGAAGTGAGAAACCTCTTGATAGAGCTCTTCATCTCTTTGGGTGGCTTCTTCACTCTTGTTTTCCTTCCTTTCTTCCCCATCTCGGATTTTCTCTCTTTTCTTAGCAATAACAATCTGTTTTTTGGTTTCTGAATAATCTGCCGAACCAATCTGCATACTTCCTTGGCCTCCTGCCTTTGTTCTCTGCGCCTTTATGAAAGCTAGCTCCAAAACAGGGATCTTCTTCTCACGAGGACAGCGACAATCAATGTGAGGGTGAGGTTCTCTTCTGCATGAGGGAGAACAATTGGCTTCAGAACACAACTCTATGGGACACTGGCAGTTAAAAATGTCAAGAAGAGTATCAAGTGTGTGCAGAAATTTATTTTTCTTTGCTAGTTTTCCCTTACCAAGTGATGTCTCAACTGCTTTGTGCCACAGCTTTGTTAATTTTAGCTCAATAGTTCTATACTGATTGAGTACAAGTGGTTTGAATAACACATTAGCTTTTTTCCACTGATGCAGAAGAGGGGGAATCATGTCCCTTATGAGCTCTTTCTCTGTGTAGTTCCTTCTATCCTTTGTATTTTGTTCACGAAGGAGTAACCCTAGTCTCAGCATGTCTCGCACTGTTGGTAGTTCTGATACGGAAAGCTCCTTGCCTGTACCGACTAACAGGCTCAAGTGGCATGACGACTGACCTCTTGTCTTCAATTTTGGCATCTTAGGAATATCTGAAAAGAAAGAAAAACATTTAAGTATTTTATATCAATTACGATGTTTTAAAGTTGTCATTCAATTTTCTAAAATTCAATAAAAAATATTTCATGGGATTACAACATAATTAGACAAAAGAATATGATAATAATAAATAATTGTAATAATCAACAATCCATACTTACAGTTAAACTGTAGTATTCGTCTAGTAGAATAACTATGAAGTAAGTACAAGAGCAATAACAGCAAACCACCGTCTATGACATCTAAGAGGCAACTGAGGACTGAGAGTGAGGGACAGTTCTATTCATGTTGTGACTTGTACATTGTACAACAACTATATGACCTTGAAAACACTCCATATGCGATCAGTGGGATAATTCTGTGACAGATGAATAGTTAATCAATTTATGTCCTATTATTTAGTAAAAGAGTCAATTTCTGAAACTTTAAGGTAAAAATGATGTAGGCAAGGGTTATTTTACTTCATTTTGGTTGGCAAATTTCAAGTTTTGATTTGAAAAAAGTTGACAAAATTGACACACCCTAATGGATACACAATTTCAATCACCTTCATCAGATGAACCTCATTTAATTTCTCAGTCAGAATTAAATGATCTTGTCAGAGAGTTGAATCTATCTAAAAATCAGGCTGAGCTCTTAGGTTCTAGATTAAAAGGTTGGAATCTCTTACAAAAGACTATAAAAATATTATCATATCGTAAGCATCAGACACACTTCACATCATTTTTCTCTACAGTAAGTGATTTAGTGTATTGTAATGATGTGAACGTTTTCATTGAGGCACTTGGTCGAGAGCACAATCCCAAGGAATGGAGGCTTTTTGTCGATTTGGAGGTCCGGTGCTTGTGTCTCCGAGCAACTGATACAATGAGCAAACCAACCAACATTCATCAAAGTTGAGTTCGAAAGCTATACTATTGCACAACGGTAATGTCTATCCTTCGGTTCCGATTGCACATAGAGTTCATATAAAGGAATCATATGACAATATGCAGTTACTTTTGAAACATATTGACTATGATAAACACTCCTGGCATATCTGTGGTGATTTGAAATTGATTGCACTTCTCCTCGGCTTACAGTTAGGAACACAAAGTTCTCTTGTTTCCTCTGCGAGTGGGACAGCCGAGCTAAGGGGAATCATTATACACAGAAAGAGTGGCCACTTCGACAAAATTTGGTTCCAGGACAGAAAATGTTGCTCATCAACCCCTAGTAGATCCAGCAAAAGGTTTCTTACCACCTCTCCATATCAAACTTGGTTTGATGAAAAATTTTGTAAAAGCCATGAATAAAGACGGACTTGGATTTCTGTCTAAAACAGAAGTTACCTAGAATCAGCAAAACGAAAATCAAAGAAGGCATTTTTGTGGGCCCACAGATCAGAGAAGTGATGAAAGACACTGCATTTGATGAGTCTTTGAATAAGGTTGAAAGAACAGTATGGAAAGCTTTTAAAGAAGTGACTGCGAATTTCCTCGGCAGCATCAAATCAGAAAACTATGTTTTCCTGGTGGAGCAAATGATCAGTGCTTACCAAGCCAAGCGGGTGTAACATGTCTTTGAAAATGTATTTCTTCCCATCAAACCTGGGTGCTGTCAACGATGAGCATATGGTGAAAGATTTCATCAGAATATATCAACTGTGGAAAAGCAGTACCAAGGATGATATAGTATGTTGGCCGACTACTGTTGGACACTTATCAGCGGAAATCTTGTTATAAGCGAAAAACATCTGCAAAAACGTGTTAGGTGAGGTACTCTTCTTTTTTGATCGATTAAATATATGATACCAAAAAAGTAAGAAAATCTGTCGGTTTTCATTTGCATTCCCTTCAAAATTGGTGGTTGATAGAAAAATTCTGTTTTCAAATTCGTAATCAGCTCAAAAGAGTACAGTGGAGACATTCATTCGAGGGAGAAAAAAAAGTTTTATTTTGTTCTTCAGTGTAATATGATTAATTAATATGCTTATTAATGATCGATGAAAAGTTTATGTTTATTTATAGAATTGGTAATGCAGCAATATTCAAAATTAAAGAGGAAATATGAAGAATTTTAGGAAGATCAAAATAAAGTTAAATATTATTATAATACTTCATGAACCAACTATGACACTGAACAACAAAACAGAACTTTTTTTCCTCCTTCAAATGAATTTTTGTGATTCCAATGGGATAGGATTGTTAGTACCGTCGTCTATCAACATGATGGTGCTCCTTGTCACTATGCCAAAATTGTTCAGGATTATCTAAATGAACGTTTTCCAAATCGCTGGATCGGACGCGGAAGCAACAGACCTTGGCCAGCGAGATCACCAGATTTAACCCCTTTAGATTTCTTTGCATGGGGCTTTATCAAATCGCACGTCTATCAGACGAAGATTACGAGTCTTGAAAACTTACGTACACGTATACGAACTGCTGCAGATAACATAACCCCGCAAATGCTCCAGAATGTGTTTAGAAATGCTGCGGAACGATTTGAGCTGTGCAGGGATACTGATGGGCGTCACGTCGAATCCTACTCTTAATTATTTAAAAATAATCTAACTCGTAACTTCATACTGTTTTGCCGACATTTTCTCTAACTCTGGCGAGGCTCTAACTCTGCGAGGCTGCCATACGAACAATGTAATTCGATAGACCTCCTCAAAGATTATATTCTATTTTTGTATGCAGTTAACAGCTGCAATGTAATGTGACCCAAAAATCGTCAAAAGTTGCACTAGTAATATTTACAGTGCAACTTGACGAAAAAGGGATTAAATTACATAAGGATATAAATAGAATTATGAATCATTTGTTTGTTTATTGTTTAATACCAAATAACTTTACATAAAATACAATTCTATTAACATAATTAAATGCATAGTCATGTTTTTGAGAACCTTCAGGTGTATATTTACCAACATAAATACGACCTAATGGTTTAGATAAATCATTCGTAGATATCTTAAACAAACTTTGAGGGAATTGAGCAGTAACTTGTTCACCTAATTGACACACCTGCTTAAGTCTACGATACATTCTAAACTCTTTAAAAGGAGAGAACCATTTAGTTCTAGGATGATTCATTACTTGCTCAGCACTATGTGAAGTGTCAAGATTAGGTTCAAACAAAACAGCATGTGGAACAATTAAATAAGGTGCTGGTGATATCCCAACATTAGGACCCCCTTCTACTCTTTCCCTAACATCTTTCTTACGACCTAATGGATCTTCAAAATTAATAACATATCCAGACATATTCATTTGTGGTATACTTTCAAATGATACACCAGTAACCTGATAATAATTAAATTTTAAAATAGTAGATTTAGATTCATTATTTAAAAGATCCAAAGACAAAGTATAATATGCATCGGCATTAACACCAAATGTATTTTTAGACAAATAAACAAATTTCATTGAAGCTTTAAATATCTTCTCCTTAGTACGCCTCCTGACATTCCTTCGATGAGAATGACAAACAACTTTCCTTCTCCGTAAATAATGACGCAAACGACGTTGACGATACATCTTGAGCAGTAGATAATACACGTCTATCCAACGCAAGGTTAAAGAAAAGAATGACATATACGAAAAATGAGGGTCTATTTATAGATTCTGATTAAGACGGTACTAACAATCCTATCCCCGTCGTCTATCAACATGATGGTGCTCCTTGTCACTATGCCAAAATTGTTCAGGATTATCTAAATGGACGTTTTCCAAATCGCTGGATCGGACGCGGAAGCAACAAAAGACCTTGGCCAGCGAGATCACCAGATTTAACCCCTTTAGATTTCTTTGCATGGGGCTTTATCAAATCGCACGTCTATCAGACGAAGATTACGAGTCTTGAAAACTTACGTACACGTATACGAACTGCTGCAGATAACATAACCCCAAATGCTCCAGAATGTGTTTAGAAATGCTGCGGAACGATTTGAGCTGTGCAGGGATACTGATGGGCGTCATGTCGAATCCTACTCTTAATTATTTAATAAATGTTACCACTTTATCATTTTATGATTGAATTCCATATAATTTCCAAGTGCTTCACAAAAATAGATCCTGACTTTATGTACACCCTGTGTATATATAAATATATATATATATATATATATATATATATATATATATATCGGACAACTGAGACGTTTGCAATCATCTTTGCAACTTTCAGCAACATGCCATCAGCAATGCGATATAACTCATCAAACCAAACTCAACAAAGATGAAAGATGACGTCATACCAAGCGAGCAAAAGATGACGTCACAGAGCGGGAACCTCAAGATGAGCGTCGCAGCGCTTTTCAAAGTTTCGCTTTTCGAAGGCAACTCAGTGACCCACGAGCTACCACCATGAAAACATCATTCGTGCAAGGCCCCATTGGCCTTTTAATATCACTCAATTAACTTTATATGTATAAAGAATCTATCAATCTGTCCCGCTTTATTAGTTGTCATATTGTAAGCATCAATTCAAGTGTACACATTACCACTATTTACAATGTAAACAATCAACAATTCAGTCGCATTCTTAAATCATTCGAATCAATTTATTTTGTATTAAAATAAACGGAAGAAAACAATCTATCAATCAACCTAATTAATAACTTAATTAATAACATTATTTGATCTGCAAAGATCTGGTGACCTCAGCCTAAGCATTTATCATTAACAATCAATCATTATCAATCAATTAACCATTATCATCATTATTATTATATTGCTAAAAACATTGCACTATATATATATATATATATATATATAAACACACACTAATTTTCAGGAATGTTTCCCCCAAAATGGCAGAAATATATGGCAGTTAAGATTTTTCGAAAGCATTCCACAGAAACGCTCATATTTATTCCACTTTATCGTCTTTCCCTCACCATTAATCACCTCAATTTTTCCTTCAGTTCGGACTAATTTTGCGGGAGCTCAGAAGAACATGGATGTGCGGGTATCCACTGTGGTCATCGTTCGAGAGGACCTAATTGGAAGGGCACTAAAGGTTTGCCCTACGTACAACTTACGAAATTGTACAAACCAAACAGACTAGCCACGCGCCCGACCTCTCCAACATTTTCGTAAGACTCGTAATCTCTTTATTAATTGAAAAATGTTTGTTCCGCGAACAGATTAACGAGAAAGAGAAAGGATTGGAAGTGTCTGTGATATGTATAAATAGAGACGTTGGTCCTCACCTCGCGTGTCAGAATATATTCCACATCCTTTTCATGAAAGGTAGCAATGGATCTCAGAGTTTGGGTTGTACCTTATTCTTGGTGTATTCAGAAGTACACCTCGTCATTCCCTGATGAGGTGTACTTCTGAATACAAGAAAGACCTTGGAATAATTTTTCTTTTTCCTTGTGGGTTTGCATCATTCATTCATTTCACGTGTTTAATATATAAAGACAAGACAACTCTCAACATTTATTGGTCAAACGTTTCGGTCCGCTCCGGGGTCATCTTCAATGACTAAACGAAAGAACATCAAAATTAGAGAAAAAAAATCAATAATATATAACTAAAGAAACCTAAGTCAAAATTTTTTTTACAAAAAATAATGTAAAACCTTATACAATAAGCAAAACAGTTTTTTTTTAAATAAGACCGTAAAATAATAAAGTCAAACCCATTAAAAGTAAACACTAGAATAAATTAAAATTTAAAAGGACCAACCTGAGTGGTAGGAGTTGCAAACGACAACTGGAGAAAAAGGGAAAGGAGTATGAATCTAAACTGATGAGTTAGTTGTGTTGAAAAAGATGTTGGCGGGTTGGTTATTATAAAGTATGTAACTTTATCGAGGAAAGGGTGTCATTTAATTCTGGATTTAATTTTCTGATAAAGAGGGATTCTAAAATTTTGAGATCGAGGAAATTAGAAGCAGATGACAAAATCGTAAGAGTGTCTTGGAGGCACGGGTGGTCATGGGTCTCTAAATGATGCCGAACAGCAGAGGATCCAGGAGTGGAAAGAGGGCGAGAAGTTCGATAAGAAAGACCCAAATGCTTCGAAATCCTAAGTTTTAACTGCAGAGCAGTCTGCCCTACATAGCGACTTTGGCAGGTCGCGCATGTATATAAATAAATTACAAAGGATCTCAAAAGCATGGGGAAGTGAGCTTTATGGTGGAAAAAAGATTGCAATGAATTAGGATTAGAATTAATAATTATGAAATCGCATTGAGGGAAGTGTCTGCCCAAAATAGAGTGGACATCTTTAGTAAGTTTAAGTTATTTGGTCTAAAAAAAGCAAGTTTAAGATAAACCTTCTGTTTCGAAACCGTGGGCTGAATTATTTTAGGCGAATATAGATTATTTAAAAATTTTGAAATTAATGTCTCAGTAGTTGAAGTGCAATAAAAATTATAGTTAAAGAATATAGAATAGAATAGAATAACCTTTATTAATAATAATAAAATAAATACATTTTTTAAATTTATAATGACATGAATAATTGTGAAGCTTGACTATTTATTTTATTTAATTTGGCCCTTAATCCTTAGGCTTTACTGGGCTCTTATTAAAAATAAGCAGCTAGTTGTTATTAATTAATAATAATAAATAAGTAAATAAGTATTATTAATAGTTAAAACATGTATTACAATATTAATGGACAATATTAAACAACATTAGTGGACATTAATGCTAGATTTTTGTTAGTATGCCATTATTAATCGGGATTTCAACTTGGTTTTAAACAAATTTACATTCACAATATTTTTTATATCGGCATGCAAGTCATTCCACAGTTTCAATCCAATGAAAATGGGTAGTTTTTGAGATGAAGACAATCTAAATTGAGGTATAACAAGCTTTGATCTATTTCTGGTCTGATACGAGTGGATTTCTTGAGTTACAAATATCTATTTACCCATTACAAATTAATAATTTTGTTCTTACACTTATAAATAAAAATAAAATGTGCCAGTTTGATTATATCGTTGAGCTTTAGTAGGTTTAGCTCTTTAAATAATGCACTAGAGTGATCAAGGAAATCAGCATCAGATAATAACCTTATTGCTCGTTTTTGGATGACAAAGATACTATTTAATGCATTGTTAGAGGAGTTTCCCCAAAGAAGGGTGCAGTATGTTATATAAGGAAGAACAAGAGTATGATAAAGAGTCAATAAAACTTGTTTAGGGACTACATTTCTAAGTTTAAACATTATAGCAACGCTCCTTGAAATCTTTTTCGCGATATAATTTACATGATCACTCCATTGCAAATTCTTACCTAGCATTACACCAAGAAATTTTGTTACAGTACACTCCTTTATGGCGATTTCATTAACATTAAGTTCATCAAGATATACATTTCTTTTATTAGTAAAAATCATGAAATTTGTTTTACTGGTATTTAGGAAGAGTTTATTGGTGGTCAACCATTTCATTACACTGATGAATTCTGAATGAAATATATTCTTAGCTGTATTAACATCTTTGCAAGAAAAAGAGAGTTGTATCATCTGCAAACATTATGAAGTTCAGTATATCAGATGAACGTGGAAGATCATTTATATATAATAAAAATAACAGTGGACCCAGAACTGAGCCCTGTGGCACACCATGTTTGACAAGCGCTTTAGTTGAGCAAACGTTATTTACTGATACAAAATGATATCTATTGGACAAATAACTTTTAAACCAATCACTGATTGCTCCTCTAAAGCCGTAACAATATAATTTATTAAGTAGAATATTATGGTCTATTACATCAAACGCCTTACTCAAATCCATAAATATTGATATCATTATTTCTTTGTTCTCCTTAGCTATATTTACATTTTCCATAAGATTTAAAATAGCCATTTCCGTTGTTGTATTATTACGGAAGCCATATTGATTTGGAGATAATGAATTGTAGGATTCTCAATATCGTTGCATTCTACTTTTTACAATTTTTTCAAAAACTTTGCTCAACACAGATAATGAAAACACCGGCCTGTAATTTGTTGCTAGTGTAGGATCACCCACTTTAAAAAGGGGTGTTATACAACCAGTTTTTAGCACTGATGGGAATATTCCTTTGGAAATACTTTGATTGATAATTTTAGCCAAAGTTACAGATATCTTATCTTTAACAAGTTTCAATATAGGTACAGGAATGTTATGAATGTCATTTTTTGTATTTTTTAATTTACCAATAATATTCTGGACCTCAGTAGAGGTAGTAGGAACAAAAGAAAATGAATTTAGTGGCTGGTAACATCAAGAAACGAAATTTTATTGTGTTCTTCTACTTTAAAATCATTAAAACTAAAAACTGGACAAGAAACTTTAAAACCATCAAATCTGCAGTAAAACATATTTGCTGAAAGCTTAATATCCTCTTCTGGATTAGAGAGTTGAGGGAAAAAGACCAATTTGATTTTTGTCATTATTTTTTATGTTTTGAGAAACTTTGCCATCAAATTGGTCTTTTGCTCTCTTTCCTTCAACTCTCTAATCCAGAAGAGGATATTAAGCTTTTAGCAAATAAGTTTTACTGCAGATTTGATGGTTTTAAAGTTTCTTGTCCAGTTTTTAGTTTTAATGATTTTAAAGTTCTCACGAACCTGTGGAAGGATAAGAATATAATCGTTTGTAAGCCTGATAAGGGTAAAGGTGTTGTCTTAGACAAGACTATTTAAATAAAATGTACAATTTACTCTTTGATTCTACCAAGTTTTTGAAACTGCAGACTGATCCATTTAAATATATTGTGAATATATGTATTGTGAAGCTTTTTGCTTTGGGTACTAACCCAGGGGTTGTTTATGGCCTACCTAAGACCCATAAACCTGGAGTTCCGCTTCGCCCCATTCTTTCAGCCATAAATACTCCAAGTTATAACGTCGCTAAATTTTTTGTCCCAATCATGGACCCTCTCACACGTAGTCATTTCACTTTGCGAGATTCTTTTGAGTGTGTTGATTGTGTCACCAAGTTGAAATTAAGGATTGTTTCATGGCTTCCTTTGATGTTCAGTCTTTATTTACCAATGTACTGTACCTGCACTAGAAACTTGTGATATTATCATAGCTTCTTTGTTTGGCGCCACTAATGACATTTTAGGATTAAGCAAACAATTATTTTCAAAACTTTTAAAGTTATCAGTCCAGGATACCATTTTCTTTTTTAAAAAAGAACTTTTCTACCAGCATGAGGTAATGGCAATGGGTTCTCCCCTTGGCCCATCTTTTGCTAAGTTTTCTTTGCTTTCACGAGGAGAATTGGCTGAGAAATTGTCCACCTGACTTGAAGCCTATTTTGTTCAAACGTTATTAAATTCTCTATGGAAGTAGAAGAAAGCAATAAAATTTTGTTTCTTGATGTTACCGTACATATAGTACAGGCTTCTCAACACAAGTATACAGAAAACCAAATACCACCCAACTCGGTACTCATTTTTTCAGTATATCCCACTTAGTTTTAAAATAGCTACTATTAAATGTTGTATTTTTAGAGCCTATCACCTCTGTTCAAGTTGGTCTTCATTTAATTTAGAAATTCAGTATCTTAAGAGATTCTTTAACTATAATTTTTATTGCACTTCAACTACTGAGACATTAATTTCAAAATTTTTAAATAATCTACAGTATATTCGCCTAAAATAATTCAGTCCACAGTTTCGAAACAGAAGGTTTATCTTAAACTTGCTTTTTTAGACCAACTTACTTTTAAACTTACTAAAGATGTCCACTCTGTTTTGGGCAGACACTTCCCTCAATGCGATTTCATTATTATTAATTCTAATCCTAATTCACTGCAATCTTTTTTCCGCCATAAAGCTCACTTCCCCATGCTTTTGAGATCCTTTGTAATTTATTTATATACATGCGCGACCTGCCAAAGTCGCTATGTAGGGCAGACTGCTCTGCAGTTAAAACTTATGATTTTGAAGCATTTGGGTCTTTCTTATCGAACTTCTCGCCCTCTTTCCACTCCTGAATCATCTGCTATTCGGCATCATTTTGAGACCCATGACCACTCGTGCCTCCAAGACTCTCTTACGATTTTGTCATCTGCTTCTAATTGACTATCTCAAAATTTTAGAATCTCTCTCTATCAGAAAATTAAATCCAGAATTAAATGACAGCCTTTCCTCGATAAAGTTACGTACTTTATAATAACCAACCAGCCAACATCTTTTTCAACACAACTAACTCATCAATTTAGATTCATACTCCTTTCCCTTTTCTCCAGTTGTCGTTTGCAACTCCTACCACTGAGGTTGGTCCTTTTAAATTTGTTTATTCTAGTGTTTACTTTTAATGGGTTTGACTTTTTATTATTTGTCTTATTTTAAAAAAAAAACTTTTAGCTATTTTAATTATTGTATAAGGTTTGACATTATTTTCTGTAAAAAAAATTTTTACTTAGGTTTCTTTAGTTATATATTATTAATTTTTTTTTTCTAATTTTGATGTTCTTTCGTTTAGTCATTGAAGATGGCCCCGGGGCGGACTGAAACGTTTGACCAATAAATGTTGAGAGTTGTGTCTCTTGTCTTTATATTCCTGCTGAGGATAAGATTCCTGAAGAACTTTCTATCGTTACTAATATATATATATATATATATATATGGGATTGAACTCAGAGTAGTCCCCTGAGATCTTTTATGTTGCACACAGACCGTACATGGAACAAGGAACTCTTCTGGGAAAATTAAATCCACTATAGTTCGAATAAGTAATGGTAAATGACAAATATTATAGTTTTTCTTTTTCATCACGTTAACCCAACGTGAGCAACGGGTCACTTGCAAAGAGGCCCCATTTACCATTACTTATTTGAACTATAGTAGATTTAATTTTCCCAGAAGAGTTCTTTGTTTCATGCACAGTCTGTGTGTAATATATATATACACTACTGCTCAAAGGTTTAAACGCTGGTAGATTTCTCGTTCATATTTCACACTTGAAGATAAGGCGTCATATCCTGTATCAAATTGATCTACGAATCCTTATAATATATAAAGCACTTTATATTTTAATATGATGAGGTTCATATTTGCTTTTATTTCAGAGTAAATATGGAAATGGCCCTTGGAAGTACTTCAAATTACCTTAAAATGGGCATGATATGGAGAGTTTCGTTTGGGTGATGCCTCAGTGACCAAAGTCGCCGAGCTGTCGCCGAGGTTGTCATATCATGGACGGCAATAAAAGAGAAGATACTGTGCAAGAAAGCATAATAGTGAGCACAAAGAACATTCACGAAATAACTTGTAAATTGTGAACGGAAGACAACTGCGACAAAATCTGTCCAGAGCTTGCTTAACGGTAGTCCGCAACGACGACCATGCACTGTCACTGTCAAAATAACTAGATGATAAGTAAATAAATAAGATTTGGTGCTGTAAGCCTTTGGTCACGCTTCACAATTCGTGACAATGTTGTTTTGTCACGTTGTTTCAGTGTTACTTTCCTCTCACTATTGCGCTTATTTATTTATTTGTCATTGCCCTTCTTGGTGCATACCCCTGCACACTTATTCTTCGTAAAACAAGGACAATCTCGGCGACTGAAGCGCCAGTCAAACCGGGGCCTTCTAATATCATGCCCATTTTATCATTTATATATCACTTACATCTCTTCTAATGGCCAGTTTTATATTTACTTTATATTTTTATATTTACTTTATATTTATTTTATATTAAAGCAAAAATCAACATCAGCATATTAAAATATTAAGTGTTCTACATCCATAGATCAATTTTATACAGAATATAACGCTTCATCATGAAGTGTGAAGCATGAACGAGAAATCTACAGGCGCTTTTAAGCGGTAGTGTATGTGTGTGTGTATGTATGTATGTATGTATGTATCTACCTACCTACGTATGACGTCAAGGGGTGCGTTCTAAGAATGAATAAGTTTGTCTTTAGCTAAAACAAAATCAGTTTAATTACGAGAGGCATTAAGTGGTTCCATGAGTTAAGCTTGGATTGTTTGAATCTTCTGTAGAAAACCTCCCATCATGCAAGCCATAGTCGTAGAAACAGCAACAAGTCCACTGTTCATATATTTCCTATGGTTTACCATGTTCTTTAAAATTTTACCATTTTGTGACAATGGCTCGCGAACAGGTTAGTTTTTCCCATCTTCACTAACTCAAGCATTATAAAGCACTCATACTGGGCACTTTTCATGGAATTGCTGATCCAGTATTTTTATGGATCTTTCTTTTCATTGTGAACGCTTGAACCTATATTTCGTGTTAGAAGTTTTTTTTTAAAAAGGAATTCCACACTTATTTCTCGGGTGTCCGTACAGTCATGATAAAAGTTTGCTACCTTTAAAAAAAAAAACAGAAAAACGTCCTCTATTCATGTAAACATTTCGAAATCACCCAAGTCCATCATCAGTGGCTGAAATGTTAAAATAAAAACTAAATTATCATTAGAATTTTTTTTACATTAAAATAAAAGGTTAATAAAACTGCGAAAAGATCTAAATTAATGCCAACCAAAATATAAAATTAAGAAGTACAAAATGATTACCTCAAGTTCATAAGCATAACAACCCAACAGAGACAACAACCAGACACAAGAAAACCTACAGACTCGACACGACCATTACACCCTTCAATACAGACCAGACCACCAAGATCATCAAAAACATTAAGAATTCGAAGGCTACTGGACCAAACAACATATCTAACATATACTTTAAACACTTGGGCCCACAAGGAATACTAGCTCTCACAAATATCAGCACATATTCATACCAACACTGTATTATTCCTGACATATGGAAACAAGGTAAAATTATTACACTACTCAAACCAAACAAAAATCCAACAGAACCAGCTTCCTATAGACCCATTACTTTACTATGCACACCTTCCAAAGTAACAGAAAGACTAATCTTACAAATCACCAACACTCTTCAACTTATACATGCATGACATTCCAACACCCATAGATAACAAGCTTACCTTATCATCATATGCAGATGATATCACTCTAACATCCACCCACAACAACATCGACACCGCTACAAATAACCTACAAACATACATAAACAGTATACAAGACTGGCTCACACACAATAGACTCAAAGTAGCGCCCACAAAATCAACCATCACCTTGCTTACAAGCAACACAAAAGAACACCAGGTAATTCCACAGCTTACACTAAACAACATCAACATTCCACACACTCACAGAACCAAAATACTTGGTGTCACATACAACACATCATTATCTTTTGCAAACCACATTCAGGACATTAAAACCAAATGTACGTCAAGACTTAACACGCTTAGAGTACTAACAGGCACAAACTTTGGACACCAGCAGGAAACAACATCACTCATATACAAACAATATATTCGCTCAGTTATGGACTATGCTAGCCCATGCTGGGCACCCATTATCTCAAACACACACATAAACACCTTACAAACAATACAAAACAAAGCACTTCGTATCATTACAGGATGCACTCAAACAACACCAATAGAACACCTGCACACAGAAACAAAAATACTAAAAGTTAGGGAACATTTAGACATGAGGGGAACACAATTCATGGCAGCAGCGACAACTAACCCACAACACCCTTGCCACTACATGTACAATAGGGCGGCTCGTTTTTACACTTTTTTCGATATTTGATTGGGGGTAGTGCGGAAAAGTTGCGATTTGGAGAGAAAATAAAGTGTGTAAAATTTTTTTGATCTACGTCAATACCTTCCGGTGGCGGCGAGTCCTTAAAAATCGAAAAATAGGCCTAACGGGGTAGATTGGAAAATGGTTTTAAAGACTTACAAAATAAACAATAAAAATTTCAGCACAATCTGTTAATAACTTCCGGTGGCGTGTTAGCCGTTAAAATATCCAAAATATTGATTTAAAGCAAGTTTTAACAAGGTGTTATACAAATGTTAATTCCGGTATATTTCTGTGCAAACAACCCTGAGAACACTATTATAGGTTTGAATAAATTAATAGCAGTCATTGAACAATGAACATTATATAAAAATTATATAAAATTATATAAAATTATATAAAACTTTTGTTTTTAGGCCTATTTTTCGATTTTTAAGGACTCGCCGCCACCGGAAGGTATTGACGTAGATCAAAAAAAATTTTACACACTTTATTTTCTCTCCAAATCGCAACTTTTCCGCACTACCCCCAATCAAATATCGAAAAAAGTGTAAAAACGAGCCGCCCTAATGTACAATCATGCACCAACACCTCGCACCATTAAGGTAACACCAGAGAGACATTATAACCAAATACTCCATTCCATACCACGCGCCACAGACATCACACAGTACAGAAAACACACACACACACACCTAACCCACAAAGCACTGACACGACTCGGTCCGAATGCGGTCCTAGGTGCGAAGCCGCCACCCATTAACAGGTCAGAGATCAGCCTGAGCAGATCGGATCGAGTTAACTTAGCACGATTCCGATGTGGACATCACCCCAACTTACGGACATATAAACACAGACTAGACAACTCCATAGACGACACCTGCCACCTGTGCCAAGACACACCACAAACAATTGAACACATTATGACGGACTGTACCGCTCTAGCACAACAACGAACACAACACAACATCACTAGTGCGCTGAACCTCTGGTCCACTCCGGAGAGGGCGATCGGTTACCTGCGTGCCGCCGGCTTGCTCGATCAGGGTGAGCTGATCGGCTAAACAACAACAACAACAAATGAATCACCAAAGTTTAAGATATTACTGCTTAGGTCAGACTTTGAAATCTGACTGAAGAGTTAGATGGTTGTGTTTATGACTGGTTGCGTATGTTTGAGTTGGGTGGTTTGCTATATGGTAGTTTTGTACAGACAGAGATTCCAAGATGTTCGGAAATACGAGTTTTTAAATGTCTAGTCATTTTCCCAATGCAGAGCCTCATACAGTGGCTACAATTAAATTGATAAACTTTGAGGATCTAAAATAGTTAGGGATGGAACCCTTGAACAACAAAAAACTGGTAATGGTTCTCTGTGAATGAAAACTAACTTTAAATAAGATCTGTTGGTAAAACTCTAATAATTTTTATTATTTTAATTATGAAACTCGTGTTTCCCATGTGCGGAATATAAAAATAAATAATGTCTTTCCTTACCGTCTGTGAATATCATCCCTTGTTATTAATAATTAATTTAATGTTAATCCAATGACTCGATTTCATTTCTTGATATCAATATTAATTACAGTAACATTTCCTTTGAAAGCTCAGTTTACCATAAACCTACATTTAAACACTTACCACCAAATTTTCAGCATTTATTCCAATTAGTGTTAAACGAAATTTGATGTTTACCCTGACCAATAGAACCTACCGGATATGTTCTTATCACAAGTCACTGGATTAACATTAAGTAAATTATTAATAACAAAAGAGAATATTCCACAGATCGTAAGGCAAGACACTACAGTATTTATTTTTCTATTCCATACATAGGATACACGAGTTTCACAGTTAGAAATAGCACTAAAAATTCTTAGTGTTTTACCCACAGATCTCATTTAAGGTTTCACTGTTTCACAAATAAGGATGTCACATAATGAGATTGCCACCCACAATTAGTTCACAAACATAATATTAATGTACGAGATGGTAGCTGGACATTTTCATACATGTTAAAAACTTTGCTAGTTTATTTTCGTATTATACAGGGTGATCCGTTTGGGTATGGATAAAATAAAAACGCTGTGAGAATCTGTCGAGAAGTGATACAGCGCTCATCTGTTGCACGTGTGGTCATAAAATGTGGGAGTTTGTAATAGGCTATGCCATCCGCTGTCAGACTTATGAGACATATGCCAGTTTCGAAGATGGCGGCGAATGCACAACAACGTGCGAAGTGTGTCATTTGGTTTGCTAAGTTTGAGAGTGTGACAGCGGTACAACGTGAGTTTTGCCGTGTGTATGGTGTTCGAAAAGCTCCTAAATACGACTTCATAGTGCAGTGGTACTGCACATTTGAAGGAACGGGGTTTATCACTAAACCACATGCAGGTGGTCGTAAGAATTAGCCTCTCGTTATAACATTTGTCGTGTCCGGAAGGAGGGGGGGGGGTCATGTTGAAGACTAATTAGGTTTGTCACAATCTACCATCTTTGTGGGCATTGTTTGCCAAATATTAAACTATACAATGTTACTGTTTCCATTTCACATCAATTTTATTTTATCCATACCCAAACGGATCACCCTGCATTACCTCAGCACTCAGCAAAGTAATTGGACGTACCATATTAAAATTTCTCTTCTTTTTAATGTCGTATAGAAAGTCACTCATAAATCAATTTATTATTCATTGTAACTTTTATTATATTATAGAAATAAAAATTATAACGACAGTTGATGTATTAAACACGCAAACGTTTTAAATTTTATGGTCACATGCTAAAAATAAACTTACGTTACGTTATACCTATAGTTCGTCGAAAAAGGGAAAGGCCTAGGGAAGAATTCACCTCATGTGGGGAAGAATTAAACGGATTTTAGCAATTGGACTTCCATGTTCAATATGGGCCCACTTATCCCATGGCCTCATTAAGATACAATTATTTAAGCAAAATGAAAATTGATCGCCAACGCTGCAGTGTGCGATGCTCCCATTCTGTCAATGTAAAATCACACGCCACTTGAGTCGTCAGGACCCAAGTCGTCAGTCGCAAGACAATCCTGTGTGCGACCACCATTAAAGTTGGCAAAACCAGTGTAAATAAACTCTCAGCGAATATAGAAAGGA
The DNA here is from genome assembly GCA_023014485.1 of Bathynomus jamesi. Classification (NCBI taxonomy): domain Eukaryota; kingdom Metazoa; phylum Arthropoda; class Malacostraca; order Isopoda; family Cirolanidae; genus Bathynomus; species Bathynomus jamesi. The sequence goes on from JAJOZX010001464.1 coordinate 102,293, forward strand.
ATGGAATCGTTGTAAAACAACTGAAATTCTATGAACAGAGCTATTGGAATTTTTTCCTTGTTACAAGTGTTCAGTGAATGGAGTAATTACTTAAGATTAGAACTAGAGGTAGACTAAATGTTTCTTTAAATGTTTTGTTTCAGAATTTACGTTACAAGCCGCGTTTTGTCTTGGGTGAAAAAAAATGGAGGCGTCAAAATCATGGAAGAGACGTCTAAAGAGAAAAGTAGGATTTTGTATACTGTAATCGATCAGTCGGATGGGTTCTACTGCAACTTGATAAGCCCTGATTGCAGGTACGATTGTATGCAGTAAGAAGAGTAAATGATATTTATTAACAATAATCATCTCGACAAAAGAAGTGCGATATGACTATTGGTTTCGCTATATTTCAATTAAATAATAATGTCAACTAAACGCATTCGTTTTGTTCAAGCTCGTACACTCTCCACGCTAGCGCATGTAGCTGAGTGGGTAACACCGTTTCCCTATAAGCGAAGTGAAGACCAATGAGTTCGGGGATTTTAATCCCGATGATACTGGTATAATAATCCAGAAGTTAGCGCGATGGGCCGCATGATGGCCTCAGCGCTGTGCTAATGCTAGTTTCTGGCCTTCCTGACTGATTATTACACGTTCCAAGCACTACGCCAGCAATCATCGCTGCGCTCGTATCGTTCATAATATAACCTTTCATCATTTTACATTACGATTTATAAGTTTAATAATATTGGTTTTCACAAGCGAAAGCCGAGAAGTATTTCTTTAATCCAACATCGAACGTATTTTTTCTCTTCAAGCGAAAACCATAAAATATTTCGCCAACTTAACTTACGGAGCTACAACGACTAAAATATTTAATACGTTTACCCTCTTTTACATACTGGTTCATAATGCTACTCATATTAAAAATAATGCTTCGTAATGAGGGCCCCCCGGCGGTGGCCACCTTGTCGTGGGGGGTGGGCTCCCGTGTTCTGACCTAGTGGGTTACATCGGCGGGGGCTTAGCCTCCGGAAGGTCACCCATGCCGGACAGGGTATTGGGGAGACGGGCTAAGAGCCACCAAGGTCCTTGGTTCCCAATACGGGTCTCCGGAGGTGACGCCCTTAGGGCGTCACCGTGTTGGCTGGTTGGGTGTCCGGGCCGGTGGGATTGGGGGGGCTGGGGTCTTTGCGCCGTTGAGGGCAAACTTTCGCATCACGGGGGCCCGTTTTTAAACCGACGGTGTGTCGCCTGGGGACGAGGTACCCAGCCCCCTGCGGTTTGCGCTCGGCCTCCCTTTTTCACCGGTAGGCAGTTTCTCACGTCCCCTGGGTCCGTTTTCTTTACACTTTAGTTTTATGGATAAAATTGATTCTTCTTCTAGCACTCGGGTGGTGGACGACCAGGCCCTCGAGTCCTCTACCACTGGAAGACGGCGTCCTGAAGGGGTTGTTTCCTCTCTGGCTGCGGAAAATTCGCGTCCTCCTCGTTCTAAGACTGCTCGTACGTCTTATTCCGGCAAGCCTCTTGACCTCTTCGAAGGGGCCGATGACTCTAACCCTGACTACCCTCGGTTTCTTGTTCTCAGTTCTTCCGCCTCTTCTCCTTTCTCACAGCGGGATGTTTCTGAGGTCTATGATGACTTCACTTCCCGCTGTGGCGATCTCCGACAAATGTGGCCCCAGAACGATGGCTCTCTTGTGGTGAAAGTCTCCTCCAGGGCCCAGTACCAGAAGGTTTCGTCCCTTTCGACTCTAGCTTCTGCTCCCCGGGACTGCCTCCCCCACCTTCCTTTAACACCTGTACAGGTGTAGTTCATGCCCCCAGTCTTTTGGAATACTCAAAGTCGGAGATTCTCGCTCGTCTCTCCTCTCAGAAGGTGACCCATGTTTATCCCCCTCCTCCGTATTGTCCAAGAGGTAAGGATTCCATCCTCCTTGTTGATCCTGACTTTTGCTAGTTCCTAGTTACCTGAGAAAATTAGGGCCGATTATCTCCGATTTCCGGTCCGCCGTTATATCCCCAGACCACGACGGTGTTTTACTTGCCAGAGGTTCGGACAAGTCAGTAAGACGTGTCGAAGTTCCCCTGGTATTTCTGTTAATTCCGTGTCTCCGACGCATGGTTCCTCCTGCTCCAATCCCCTCCGCTGCGCCAACTGTAGAGATGACCACACCGCTTCCTTTTCTTTCTGTCCTACTTACTTATTTGAACGTGAGGTACTCTCAGTCCAGAACTCTGACAAGGTCAGCTTCCAGAAAGCTCTTCTGTTAAACAACCCATCGCCAGCACCCAGCGTTTTGGGTCCCTCTGCCAAGCTTCCTTGCTCAGGTCCCCCGTCTCCTCGTCCTCTCACTCCATCTTCGACCAGTTCTTTTCCTCCCGCCTCCAGTGATCCCTTTTGTTTTGCCGGCTTCTCTGAGTTCCTCCACTTCCATTTGCGCCCGTCTTCTTTCTTCCTCCATTCCTGATGGTGGCCATGCGGCTTCCAAAATTAAAGTTCAAGCCGACATCCACCCTCGCCCCCCTTCTCCACCGCTCCGCTCCCTCCTTGATCTCCCGATGCCTCTAGCATCATCTCCACCTACAACCCGGAAACCAAATTCACCCAGCCCTGCTTTGTACACCCCCTCTCCTCCACCCCGCTCCCTCCTTGACCATCCGATGGTCCCGGCATTCTCTCCCCATCTCCACCCTAGAAATTGGATTCATCCCACCCCGCTTCGTACTCCAATTCTCACATGAACACCCCTTCCTTAACCCGCCTCCAGTTTCGTCTGCTCGCTCTTCTAGTCACACTTCTAAGTCGCGCCCGATTATGTCTCTCGCCCCCACCCCTGTATTCCGTTCTTGATGACTGCTATCCTTCAATGGAATTGTCGAGGCCTTTTCCCTAACTGAAAGGACTTTCTCCTCCTTATTCAGGATTTTGACACAGTGTGTGTCTGCCTTCAAGAGACCCAACTTGCGGTTTGCCCCTTGTGTCCTCTCCGCAGATTTTCAACATGCCTCTCCCCCTCTCTCTCCGATGCAGACCTCCGTGGCGGTACGGCCGTCTTCGTCTACTCCCGTTCCCCTCCACACTCCTCTCCAGGCTGTTGCAGCCCGGTTTTCGTTGACCGATTGTATTCAATCTGCTCCTTATATCTCCCCCCGTCACAGGAAGTTTCTGTTAACGAGCTTCCTGCCCTCCTTTCACAGCTTCCTGCACCCTTCCTCCTCCTAGGAGACTTCAAAGCACGCCACCCTCTATGGAGTGATACCGTCACTAATCAGCCGGGTGGCGTTGTGGTCTTCCTTCTCTCAACTCCTTTTGTCTGCCTCCTTAACACCGGCCAGCCCACAGCTTTTCACCGCCAGACTCGCACGTTTCCCTCCACAGATCTTTCGCTTACTTCCCCTTCCGCCTTCTTTGATTTCTCTTGGTCTCTCACTCCAGACCTTTATGGTAGTGACCATTTCCCGCTCTTCCTACCAGATGGTCTCTTGCCAAAGCCGACTGGTTTCTCATCCGGTCTGAAAGCCAAACGTAAGCAGTTCCGAACAACTTTCCTACTATCGACGCTGCTTCCACCTACCTCACTGATCACATCACTTGTGCCGCACCGTCCTCCATTCCGAAATTAACATTTCCCCGCTCTACCCCTTCGGTTCCATGGTGGACCCCGAAATATGCCCTAGCCGTTCGAGCGAAGAAGTCTGCCTTCCGCCGTCTTCAGTGCAACCCATCCCTTATAATAAAATAGCCTTCAAACATGTGCGAGCTCAGGCCCGTCTCACGGTCCGTGAAGCACGCCGCTTTTCCAGGCGAGCCTACGTCCCCTCTCTCATTTCCTCACCCCTTTCACCCGCATCTAGAACAAGATTCGGAAACTTTCTGTTAAATCCCCTCCTTATCCTCCTCCTGTCCTTACGATAAACGGATGCCCAGTCCTTACTACAGTGGCCGAAGCCTTGGCCTCGACCAATGCTTCCATCTCCCGACATGGCCACCTTGATCCCTCTTTCCTCAGACGTAAGGCTTTGCTCGCTCGCTCCCCTCACCTTTTTCAGACTCCCAATAATCTTCCTTATAACCTCCTTTTTTTCTATGTCAAAACTGCGCTCGGCATTGGCTTCTTGCGGTAACTTGCTTCCGGCCCCGACGGCATTCATTTTGATGTGCTCCGCCACCTACACCCTTCGGTTCTTTTCATCCTCCTCACGCTCTATAATTGGGTTTGGGTGGAGAGCACCTTCCCATCCTGTTGGAGGGAAGTAATGTTGCTCCCCTTTCCTAAGCCTGGTAAGGACCCGACATATCCCCTTAACTACCGTTCAATAGCCCTCACTAGTTGCCTCTCGAAACTTCTTGAGAAGATGGTTTCTCGGCGCCTGGTGTGGCATCTCGAGCGCCACAATTTGCTTTTTCCCACACAGACCGGTTTTCGCAGGGGCCGTAGCACCACTGACATCTAGGTTCAACTGGAGACTGTGGTCCGTGTATCCTTTGCAGAGCGACGTCACCTCTATGCAGTTTTCTTTGATTCGGAAAAGGCATATGACACCACCTGGCGGTGGTAGACCTGCCGAAAACTGTATCTCTTCGGTTTCCGAGGCTTCCTCCCGTCCTTCATCTCTAACTTTTTATCTTCTCGCTCCTTTCGTGTCCAGGTGGGTACTTCCTTCTCTGTACACTCGCAGTAGGAAGGGGTTCCCCAGGACAGCGTCCTGAGTGTTATCTGTTTCGCTTTCGCGATTGATGACGTGGTGATGGCTCTGCCCTCGGGGCTTACAGCCACCCTCTATGTTGACGATCTTTCCATATATTGCTCCGGTTCCAGATCCACCTTCCTTAAATGTCTCCTCCAACGAGCCCTTGATTTGGTCTCCAGATGGGCCACAGATCACGGGTTTCGTTTTTCCCCCTCAAAGACGGTGGTGATGCATTTCTGTCCCCACCGCCGCTACATTGCCATCCCTTCCCTCTCTCTTGATAGATCGCCGCTCCCCGTAGTCCCCGAAACTAGATTTTTGGGTCTCCTCCTTGATTCCCGTCTCTCCTGGATTCCCCACCTGAAGTCTCTGAAGACTTCGTGCCTTCAGACTTGCACCCTTCTCAAATTTCTTTCCCATACCGATTGGGGTGCTGACCGCCATACCCTTTGGCGGGTCTACCACTCCCTTGTCCAAAGTAAGTTGGAGTATGCTGTCAGGCCTATTCCTCCGCCCCTGCTTCCGCCCTGCGCATGCTGGACCCTATCCGTTTCCGTTCCGAGTGTACGCATAAGCACCGGCGCATTCCGATCCTCTCCCATTGTCAGCCTCTATGCGGAAAGTGGCCATCTCCCGCTGGATGTCCACCGTACCTTAGAGGGTTTAAAATACCTATTTCGCGTCCAGCATCTTTCTTCCAACTCAGTGTACTAATCCCTCTTCGGCCCTTCCACTTCGGCCTGCTTTGACGGTACGGTCTACGGATGGCTACTGTCCTGTCTTCTTTAGGGGTGAAAGGACGAGTTCTTCCCTCTCCTCCTTCTACCTTCCCCCCGTGACCCCTCCTTCCCTCCGAATCTGCTCTTTCCTCTCTACTGCCCCAAAGTCACAGTTCCAACCCTCTGCGCTCCGTCAACTATGTCTGTCCCACTCCTCTTCCAATTCTGATTCTATTCCCGTGTTCACCGACGGCTCTCGCTCGCCACTTGAGTGGGTTGTGCGGCAGCCTTCCCGTCGGTAGTCCAATCATTTTCCCTTCCCCGAGCGGCTTCCATTTTCACGGCGGAACTCTCAGCTATCCTCTTAACCCTTCGATTCATCTCTCAATTCTCATTTACGTCTTTCACGATCTACTCCGACTTTCGCAGCGCTATTGAGGCCCTGTCCTCTCTTGTCTCTCCGCACTCGTTGGTACGACAGATTCAGGACTGGCTTATCCTTCTTTCATCACGTCACAAGTTGGTCACCTTTTGTTGGGTACCTTCCCACGTCGGTGTTCCGGGCAACAAATGCGCGGACGCTGCGGCTTAGGAGGTGTCCTCCCTACCTTTCGACCCTAACACACCTCTCCCGGCGTCAGATTTCACGAGGGTTTTCCGAGAGGCACTCTTTCCTATACCGAAAAACACACTTCTTTTTCCACCAGACCGGTCTCCTACCCTCTATTTAATGTAACTCGGGTATAATTTCTTCCCCTCTTTGTTGTTTCTACTGTCTTCTCTCTCTTTTATCATGGTCTTTCTTCCACTGCTCCTTCTCTAGTGTTTCTTCCCATTTCCTCGCGTTCTCTCTTTATCTTAGTATCGGCGCGATATGGCGTCGGTAGTTCAAGCGCCGGTAAAGCACTGCTATTCATTCATTCGTAACGAGGGCAGAAATTTCTTGATTCAATATTATTATATATTTATATATATATATATATATATATATATATATATATAATATATATATATATATATATATATGAAAATTATTTCACGAAAGTAACACGTGAAAAATATTTATGATGAAAAGAACTACGAAGGAAAAGAGAAACAGAATGGTGCTCAAGCGCTTTCGTCTAATGACATCCTCAGAGTTCCTGAAGATGTCATTAGACAAAGGCGATGAGGTACGATCTTTGTCAGCTGCTTTTTGATTTTAGGTGCCTAGAATGGGAAGATGAAAAAATCTCCCTTATAACGAACGCGAAGCAACTTAATGGGATAAAAGTTTTCTGCGAAAACTGCATGACCGAATTAAACTCCTTTACAGTATTTAAAGCAGAAAGAGACTACGAGAAGAAAATGAAAAAGGAAAGTGCGAATAAAGAACAGTGGAAAATAAGAAACGAAGAAAGGCGAAGTAGAAAAAATCAAATAACGTCACACAACGAGGCCGAAACCATGCAGGCGAAAGAGAATATAAAGGCGAAAGAGAGTATAAGGGCAACGAAGGACATTAACAAATAGCACAAATAGGACAAGACAAGAGGGCAATCAAGAAAACGGAGTGAAACTGTCCCCCAATAAGGAGCAAAAACCAAAGGCCACGAGTAAATATGGGGAAAGAACTATATGCAGATATTATATAAATGATAATTGCAGATTTAAAAGAGGACAATGTATACATGAACATCCCCCAATATGTAATTTCTTCTATAATAATGGTCATTGTAAATTTGGAGACAGATGCAAATTCTACCACCCAGACATTTGCAGGACTTACGCAAAATATGGAACCTGCAAATACGGGAAAAAATGCTACTATCAACATCTCCCGACGAACTCAAAGAACAAAGGATGAATTTTAAATGACAATAGGAATAACAATAGGAACACAATAAGCGAACAAGAAAATTTTTTTAACATCGCGGACACGTTACGGATGCTAAATGTCATCCACATGCAGGTGACACAGCTGGAAACCCCCGAGCCAAACCGCTTCCGGGAAAGAAGCTACCAGAACAGGTAGGCGGAAACGGATCTCTCTCAGAGGATCATAGGGCAACGAAACAAGCAATATAGAAGGAAAACGAACTTAAAATGCACAAGGGGCAACGAAAAACAAAGAACATAAATATTGTCCTGGCTAATATTCAACGAATAAGACCAAACCAACCACTAAATAAAGTTTCCTACCTGAAAGGATTTATGGACGAAACAAGGGCGCCCATCGCATGCCTCACATAAATTCATCTTAAGGATTGCCAAGGAAATTGTGAAAACTGCGAACATTGTATTGATAAGAGATAAATATAGAGGGCTTCAACTTACTAAGAGCGGATAGAACAACGAGACGTAACGGTGGCTGTGCTATATATGTACAGGAAGGTCATATGACAGAGACGATAATAAGTAAATCAAACAGCTTTGTCGAACTCCTAGCAGTGAAAATAGAGAAACTAAACGTGATACTAATAGTCATCTATAAACCCCCAAGCACCCCGACCGAAAAGTTCTCGAAGGCCATTGATGACATCAGAAAGCTAATAAAGGTCATAAACCCTCCATCCCCAATATAATGATCTGAGGAGACTAACTTCCCATTTATAAAATACAAAAAGGTGGATAGGAATATACAGGGTGTCCCATAAGTCCGGCATCATAGGAAAAATAATAAAAAAAGGCAAAACCAAACTTTTATTTACAGAACGTGCTCAATATGTCCACCATTGTTTTCAATACACAAATTCAGATGTGATACCCAGTCAGCAAGCACACAGTGAATGATGTCAGGAGTAATGGTGTTACATGCCCCAATAATGCGCTGCCGCAAATGTTCAACACTCCTAATTTTCTCTGCGTATGCCAGCGCTTTCAAGTGGCCCCAGAGATAAAAATCTAGTGGTGTGAGATCCGGGCTTCTAGCTGGCCATTCCACAGGCCCTCGACGTCCTATCCAATGACCAGGGAATTGTCGGTACAGGTATTCCCTTACTTGGGTGCTGTAATGTGCAGGAGCGCCGTCTTGCTGGAATCATGTTGGGAAATTTCCTTCTTCGTTCAAGATACTGGGAAATGCTTCTTCCTTGAGCATACGTAGGTAGGTGCCTCCAGTGACATGTTCATCGAAAAAGAGGGGGCCTATGATGCGATCCTTCCAAATGCCACACCATACCATCACCCGAGATGCACCTTGTTCCTTCGAAGAGGTATACCAGTGAGGGTTGTTTTGAGACCAGTAGCGGGTGTTCTGTCGATTTACCTCACCATTTCCATAAAAAACAGCCTCGTCACTGAACAGAATGGTGGACGGGAAATTGGCATCCCGAGCATAAATTATGGTTTGTAGAAATAGAAAAATATGAATTTCTCCTATGATGCCGGACTTATGGGACACCCTGTATATATACACCAGGACAAGGGGGGCCACAAAAGAAGACCAGGAGCAAGCGAAAATGTTGATGGCTCTCACAAACGAGTTTTTGCTGACACAGGAGATAACAGAAAATACCAGAAAAAATAACTGCCTAGATCTGGTATTCACGAATTACACGAACTTGATTGCTGGTATAAAAATAACCCCAACCATTATCTCAGACCACAACTTAATCGAGATATCAACAAATGACAACATTAAAAGACAATACACATCTTGAGAAAAGAAGCAAATTTGGGGCCTTTAACTTAAACTCAAAGACTATAAATTGGGAAGCAGTCAGATCGCACATGGCCCAGGTAGAGTGGAAAACAGTTTTAGAGAATAAAACAACTGAAGAAATGCTAACAACTTGGAAGAAAAAACGCTGAGAATTTTAGAAAAATGCGCTCCGAAATCACAGCCAAAAGGAAAGAGGAGCTGGCTTGAGAGGCAAAAGAAGACTATTCCGCAAAAGAAAGAGAGTGGAAGCGAAGTTAGCCAACTGCGGAGATAATGCCAGGAATGTAATACAAGGAAAACTGGAGGGTATCGATAGGGAAATACAAGCCCTGATTAAGGACCATACAGAGAGGGAAGAGGAAAAGGCGGTAGAAGCAATAAAGGAAAATCCAAAATACTTCTATAGCTATGCGAAAAGGAAAACAAAAACGCATGCCGCTATTGGGCCCTTAAAGAAGAGAAATAATGAACTGACCGACGATCCAAAAGAAATATCTGAAACATTGAGAGCCCAGTATGAATCAGTTTTCAGTACCCCAAAAAGTGACAAAGCGATACCAGACATAGATGCATTCTTTGAAGAGAAATTGCAAGGAGAGCGTATAACAGACTTTGATTTTACCCCAGATGTGGCGAGAGCTATAGGACAAATGAAACCACATTCAGCTGCAGGTCCGGACAACTGGAACACATTATTGATTAAAAACTGTAAAAATGAAATAGCTACACCTTTATACTGGATATGGAGAAGATCCCTAGACACTGGGGAAATATCGAGCATCTTGAAGAGAGCAAACATTGTCCCTATACATAAAAGAGGGGACAGATCTCAAGCAAAGAACTATAGACCAGTGTCATTGACGTCCCACCTCACCAAAGTACAGTATTTGAAAGAATAGAAGAATAGTTAGAGAGAAAATTTGACTTCTTGGAGACACGGGAAAGATTCAACGAAAATCAGCACGGATTGCGATCAGGTAGATCATGGGAAAATGGATCTACAACTTCCTCAGAGAACGTCTGCAGGTCGTCAAAATTCAAGGTATATAATCATCAGAATCGGAAGTACGCAGCTCAGTACCACAAGGGACAGTACTGGCCCCACTCCTGTTCATTATCATGCTAACAGACATAGACAGCGGAGTAAACAGCAACAGTATAGTAACATCCTTTGCAGACGATACAAAGATCAGCAGAAAAATCAGCGATGTAAATGAAGTGGAGGCCTTGCAGAGGGACACAAACAAAATATACAAATGGTCAGAAGACAAAAACATGTCATTTAACACCGAGAAATTTCAGCGCTTGAGATATGGTAGAAAAGAGGAACTTAAAGACTGCAGATTATGCTCCAGATAGACAAGAAATTCAGAGAAGTACGAAAACGATCAATCTGGGGGTAATAATGACAGATGATGCGAAATTTGAAACACAAAATCAGATAGCGATAAATAAAGCAAAAAGAGTCGCGGGACAGGTACTAAGAACGTTCAAAAGAAGGGACAGGACAGTAATGATTCCCCTGCTAAAAACAATGATTATACCAAAACTTGAATACTGCTCAGTTTTGACGTCCCCATATAAAAAGGAAGAAACTAATAAACTAGAAGAAACGCAAAGACATTTCACAGCCAAGATTGATGGCTGCAAAGAACTGAACTACTGAGAAAGACTACGTAAACTAAATCTGTACTCCCTGGAAAGAAGAAGAGAGAGGTACACCATAATCTACATCTGGAAAAATGATGGGAAAACTGGTACCAAACCTAAAACTAAAACCAATTACCATTCAAACACTGGAAAATAGGAAAGGCAGAATGTGTAGTGTTTCCAAATTAAAAGTCCGACAAGGGACCTCCTCAACACTGAAGAAAAGTAGCTTGATTGTCAGGGGGCCAAGACTTTTCAACCAGCTTCCAAAGGACCTCAGAAACGTTACAGGGGTCTAAGTTAAAGTCTTCAAGAGAAGACTAGATGCCTGGCTTAGGACGGTACCAGATGAGCCGGGTGTACCTGGCTATGTACGGTGGAGAGAGCAAGAAAGCAACTCGCTCCTCCACCAAGTCAGACCTAGAGGCGGGGCCACCAGCTTGACCTCCGTGTGAAGAGAGACCAACACACAAAACAGCAGCAAGGTTAACAAGGTGTATATACTGTATATCGGATAAATTTTTTAAATATCTAACACTTTAAAAGGTTTGTGATTTTTTATTGATTGAAATAAAAACATGAAATTTTCGCTGTATCTTCTCTACGCATGGGGAATTACTCCCCTAGTGCAAAACATGCTCTATGTAATGTCCTCGAACACGAACAACAACATTGTGCAGTGCTCTGGGCAAAGTACCCGCTAAAATGTGAGAAATTTCTTGTTCAGTTGATGCTTTCAGTTCTTCTATTGTGTGTGGATTCTGTTCAAAAACTATCTTTTAAGTAACCCCACAAATAAAAGTTATAGGAGTTTAGATCTAGTAATACCATAATGGCCATGATATTCCTTTATCATAAACCGCAGGAAATCTGTTAGACACGACTCTTCCATCGAAAAGTATCGTGAGCTGAGAGGACATCACATAGAGCATATATATCGATTTTCTGACTAAAATTATATCAGGGAAGGTTGTAGACTGTAATAACATCAACATCATCATTATCATTAAAAATTAACTAATCAATCATCATAATCGAATACCAAGACTGTACCAAAAATTTGTAGCCTTTCCTGCAGATTTACTATGTACAAATTTACAAATACTGTACAGTGTCCTCCAGGAAGCTTAAACAGTACAATACCAACAAAATCTAGCTCTGGAAGCCAACAAAGATATCATATGTTTAACGGAAACACACTTTCATAAATGTTGAAAAGGCTGTAAAAACTCCATCGAAGACACTAAAAAAGCAATAAAGGACTACAATATACTCGTATTTAGACGAGATAGATATTGATAAGAAGAGGAGGAGGCTGTTGTAGTTACATAAAAAACGCATACAAGTGAAGTGAAAGTAAGCAAGTCAAACCTTACAGTCGAAATTATCAAGTAAACGAACTGAACCAACCATTATGAACGTCTATAGACCACCAAACACTACAAAAAGTGAATTTTAGTTCGTTGAAAATGAAATAGAAAACACATTAAAATCATTTGAAATCACAACACCAAATATTTTAATTTATAGAGTTTTTAATTTTCTGTTCATAACAAAAGAAAAATAGTGAAGTATATATATGTAGAGAAGTTCCACAGTAACAAAACAAAGGATGATAGAACTCATGCAATAATGCTGCTCGATATTTTGGAAAACTATGTACCTACCCAGGAAATCTACAAAGGTACTCGAAAAGAGAACGTTTTGAATTTATTTTGACAAATAACAATACCATACCAATAAGTAAAAAGGTAATGCAAACAAATTTTCTGAATATAACCTAATCGATGTACAAATAAAGTTAGATGCCAGAAGGCCTAAAATTCATCGTGGAGAGACAGAAGGAATATTTGAAGGTTTAAATATGAATTTCAAGAAAGTTGAGAGTAAGAGAGAGAGTAAATTGGGAGTTGCTACTACAGGAGAAGACTTCAGAAGAAATACTATTCATAATAGAAAACGAAACTAAACCCATATTGATGAAACATATTCCGAAGAGACAAAAAGAAAACGTAGCAATCTCCAGAAAAAAAATCAGAACACTATTTAGACAACAGAAACACAAACCGTAAAAAATATCCGCGGATGCAAAACTGAAGCAAGGATCCAAAATTACACGAAATGGAAATGAACCTAAAACAATCATTCATACACAAAACAAACGAAGAGGAAATGAAGGTAACAGAAAAAACAAAAATAAAATATTTTTGTGCCTTTGCGAAAACAAGTGAAATGTAACGAAAGTGTTGGTCCATTAAAAGGTGGACTGAACAAATACACAAATGACCCAGAATTGATAAGTGAATTACTTAAGACACAATTTAACTCTTTGTTCAGGACCTCTAAATCCGAGATAGAAATTCTTTGACATACAGTAGATTCAAATCAGGCAAGAACAAGTACAGACACGAATCTATTAATAGATTTTGAATTCCGGGAAGGGAGCATAATTAAGGCTTTTTCAAAAGCCTGAGAAAATTCAGCACCAGGGCCACACACATCGAGTGCCATGTTTCTGAAGAAATGCAAAGGGAGAATACAAAACAAATCGCAGTCCCATTAAAAAACGTAAACATCACTTCCTTATTCAAACGAAGAAAAAGAGCAGTGTCTAAGAATTATCTCCCAGTAATACTCACCTCCCACTTTATGAAGCACTTTAAAAGTGTAATTAGGAATAGAATTGCTTACTACCTACAGAAAAAGGAATTATTCAATCCTAACCAACATGGTTTCAGGGTTGGAAGGTCATGTCTATCACCACCAAGAGAAAATACATTGTGATGAAGTAAAAATATAGATGTAATATATTTTGATTTTGCTAAAGCTTTCTATAAATGTGGAAAACAGGAATATCTGGAAAGCTGGGACGATAGATATTTACTTTTCTGTTCCAGAGAACAGACATTGTAAATGGAGTTAAATCTGAAGCTTCATAAGTCATCAGCTGTCCCACAAGGTACAACAGTATTAGTTCCCTTACTACTTATAATAATAACTGCAGAAATAGAATCATATACTGAAGACAGTGTCGTATTGTACTTCATGGAAAACACAAAGATTTGCAGGGAAATAGCAACTGAAGGCGGCATGGGAAAACTACAAATTAATACACTCTGCAGATGGGCGGAAGACAAGAAGTTCAGCGAAGAAAAATCCCATCTCTATAAGCTATGATAAAATAAAGAGCTACAGGATAAACGGTACAAAACACTGCAAGACAAAAAGATAATACTAAAACCACAAGTCAGGGATCTGAAAGTAATAATGTCATCGGATACAGAATTCAGGGAACAATATAATATTAAAATTATAACAGCTAAGTCACTGTCAGGACAGAGCCGACATGAGAATTTTAATTATACTATATTCTTCCTGGAGATCTAATTGTTGCCTTTGCGTTGGAGAATCGTATCGGAAGGTTTTGTAAACACCAAATTTATACCTATCCTATAAATTTGGTAGAGGTAGGTTGAAAAGGAAGCCGTGTGACCTCGGTAACATGTTTACCAAAGATTTCCATGACGTCGAACTTGAAATCAAAGCTGAATTACGTTATGTAATTTTTAAGCCTTGGCTTACTCTCTCTACTGACTTATCTTGACGCATAAACCTTGTTTTAGACGTTCAATTAAAAACAAGCTGGTCTCACTGGACCTAATTTTGCAACAAAAGCAATTCAGATTCTTACGTATCAGCACTGTAATTTTCGAAAAATTGACCAATAAGGAAAGGCTATATAAACTATGATATAAATAATAATAATAATAATAATAATAATGGGAGAATCACAATTACAGTTTGCCAATGTTAAATTCTTAACAAATTAACTCGTGTCAAACTTTCACTTTCCCCAGATCTCGTATGAATGTGACTTTCCGAATTGGTTGTCCAAAAGGTAACGAACATCTAGAAAACAAGTTTTTGGGTGAAGCCGCACAGGAAGGTCTTTTGGGCCTGGAAGGCCACAGGTAAAAGCATGAAATGGGACGTCTTTTTATCTTTCAGTTACACATAAAAGAGTCTTAACTCAATTGCTTAGGTATGCCTACCGATCAGGTGTTTTGCTCTATGAAAGTGCCCGTTCAACCCATCAGGTTAAAATGACTCATAGTTTTGGGTAACTACTAAGTTTATTCAACCTAGTTATTACCCAAAATACTGTAATTTACTTAAATGAAATTGAAAGTAACAAATAAAACATGAGCTATTATGTTATTATGTTCACGAAATCATTAATCGTCACCAATAAATATCTTAATTATTTTACAGCACCATTCCTCATCCCCCGAAAAAAAATTATATTTTTTAATTCATTTATACTTTCCTTCACTCCTACTGTATATAAAGTTTTAGCCTGGGTGGAGAACATGCTCAGTTCTGTAAAACACATGTATTGGATTTTCGGACAACTTAAATAGTCCAGTTCAGACTCTGAACCAGCTCGCAGTTGGTCTACAGAGAAAAAAGTGAAAAATAGAGATTTCTTTTGACTTAGTCGATGACTCCCCAGAATTAAGTAAATATACTGTAACTGCTGTGTATCGATGACCCTTCCTCACATAGATCATTATCCTCGAGTTTAGTTGTACTTATCCTGGCAGTGGTGGTTCTTATTTCTGTACGAAAATCAAGAAAACTGCGGAGGTCCTCCTTTTGGACAGATATAGGCCTATAACTAAACCCCATCAGGTTTACTTCTCTCAGAAACATACCTTCAGTAACGAAACTGGTTTGCCAAGTTTTAATTTTAATTACATTATTATTTTCACAATCTAGGCAACGAATAAAAACTAACAAATAGTCAAGTTCAGCTGTGGTAAATAATTACGTTTTTTTTCTTGTGCTGCTGACCACATTCCCCAATTCGATCATAGACATCTCGATACGAAGTGATAATGTCAATTATAGTTTTAGATAACTGGTGAAAAATATGCTGTGTATTAAAAACACTCTCTTCCATAGATCTGTTTTTGGCATAAGAGCTTCTTTATACAACTCCATAACCGTACAAGACGCATTGCGACTGGCTGAGTTCATGAACTCCTTCAAAGCTGTTAATAAAAAGTCGCTGATCAGAGGAAGATTTTCATCACTAAAGTAATCTAAATTAGATATGTTAACACCATTTGACAAATTATAAATTAGTTACTGATTTAAAAAAACCAATAAATATAATAGTTTTGAACTTTATTTATTTCTAAAAATCATTTAAATTAATGATGGAATTTTCAATAAATTTTATGATCTTTTCCGCAATTTACAGTCAAAAAAAGTGAAATGAAGAATTTGGATATTGAAAAGCTTTTTTTTTCCCATCCATCAGTGAAAAACGAGAGAAACTCAGTGTGGCCTATTTGTAACCTAGAATTTAATTCAATCTATACATAAAGTGTACACTGAACATAAATAGGGAAAATATTTCGAAAGATATCTTGTAAAAACATATTACGTAAATATTCGAACATTCAGGTCAAGACGAGATCCACATTGAAATCTGAATTTCTATCATTGTGATGAAATACTTGTTTTTTATATAATGATTAAAAATAATTAACTAGTTAAATTCTATTAATATTAGTTTTATAAAAGTTGTATATACAGGGTGGCCCATAAGTCCCAATCGGTTATAGTTAAAGCGAAAATCCATTACAAAGGAAAGAATAAGTTTTATTTCTTGAATATTCTCCAATAAAGGTTTTAAATGTAATTTTTATTCTTATATTCCTTGTGTTATCTGTAAGTCATTCTATCATTATCTCAAAACATATTTTTAAGTCTCTAAACATGTTCGGATGTAAATCAGAAAAGAAAACATGTTTAACTTTAAACATAGGATTAACACGTAGTTTCGTGGCCACCAGATAATCGGAATCTCGTCCATTTCAATGACGTCATACCAGTGTCGGCCAATTATGGACATTCTACAGGATGGACAAAAAGTCTGGGCACCCCTTCAAAATTTTTACATCTCATATTTAATTATTCTCAGTTTAGTAATATTTTGTTAAATTAAAAATTAAATTAAATGTTAAAAATGTCAGATGCAATAAATTCTCTCTCTCATGTATACTATCTTATTTTATGAGGGTACCCAGACTGTTTACCCACCCTGTATATAACAAAAATTGTTCAAAAATGGATACAGATTTAGTTATTCTTTCAAATAGGATAACATGGAGCATTGTGATTTTCATTGGTAATGAAATGCGTAGGAAGGTCTCGTTAATACATTCATGGATCACCTGAAAATCCGTTACGCCAGCCTTTTTTGGCTAGCTTTAAAAGGCTAACTAATGAAAATATCACGACCTAACCTAACCAATCGTCAAGGGCGTACAGTTGACCAAACGAATGTGACTTAATCTGTTAAACTTTCGTTTTGACTTGACTATTCCAATTTTTGTTTATGTATAATCAATTTGGTTCTTAATTTTTAATGGTCTTTAAGTGGAGTGGATGAACCTTAGGGAAGAAAAAAATGTATGTTCTTTACTACTGTGACTTCATTTTCCGACTATTCGCTTTCTATACAGACTTCGGTGTATAATTCCCCCTTCAACTGTGTTTTTATTTCCACTTTACTTTGTCTTTGCTGTAAATAAATTTTTATCGACTGTTAAATATTTGTTAAAAACAAACAAACGATTCGGTGATCCAATCAAAATTTAACAACCGGTTCGAGCGAACCGGACCGGACCGAACCGGTGCCAGCACATCCCTGGATTAATGATACTATGGATCCGGATATTCCCTAATCAGGCCACCATCCCCGTGTGGTCTGAAATAACACTAGCATTGTCTATATATAAATATTCAATGTAAATTTCATATTTACATTTTGGATAAACAGTTCTAATTGTGGCATATGTGCATGTATTATATGTATATATATATATGGCTTCCAAGACAACTCCCGAGACAATTCTATTTTTACAAATTTTTAAAATTCTTTGTCGTCCAGTACCCTAAAATTTCATTTACTGGGCGACAAATTTTCTTCACTGGGTGACATTCATGTCGCCCACTCACTAGGTTAAAAAATGCTCTGTTCTGTACCATAATTAAAAATACTAATTTCTTATAACAACTACTCTTTAAAATTGGCACAAAATGCTAAAATTAGCAGCATCTGCAACCCTCACAGTATACGAGTATATTTTTATAGTTTTCTTTCTGTGAACTTTTAAGGGAGAGACGAGTTTACGCCTTATTTTATTTTTAGCCAACCCGTTTGCTTTAAGGTAATTTATGCTTAAGTCGAAACAATGTACGTTATGCTACCCACAATATTTTCAATACAAGTTCCATTAAGTTCGAAATGAATTTTTATCCAAATTTATTCATTTAAACGCCAGACTCTCACAAAGCGAAATTTATAGAACATTTCTCAAAATGCACTAACGGTTTTTTAATACCCTGCGGCAGGGTTGCCAGGTGGTTAGATAAGTTTATGGCCAACATCCTGATAAAAATAGACTAAAATTTGACCAAATCCCAAACTTAGTATAGTCTGCTATAAATTTAGAGCTCAGGGTCTATCAGTGGCGTACTAAGGGGGCTGCGAGGGGGGCAGTCCGTCCCGGGTGACAGCCAGGAGGGAGGGGTTGCCATCGGGAGAGTTGAAATACCAGTACAAGTTTTCAAACCAAATGAAAAATTCGCCAAAGTAAGAAAAAAAATTTAAAAATGTTCAAACTATTACAACAGCTTAATGTTAATTTCCACTATAAAATAATTTTTTATTTTTATTGGCAATACAAAATTTACAAACGAAAAATTAAATATTTTATAAAAATTACATCGAAAGGCGAACGTTTGTTGACGTTTTAGTCATCAGTTTGTTGAGCATAGCCAGCTGGCTGCAACTGACATTCCAAGTCTTGTTCACTTGACACTGTGACTCCACATACATGAGGTATGTTTCATTAAATAATTATGATAAAGGATAAAGTGCTGGTGTTTATAACAATATCATGGTACTTATACCAGTGTCGAGTAATTTTTGACAATGTGGTATCATAGTGATGTTTAAGTTTATAAATGCATCGTCGTGATGTTATAATACCCGGTAAATGCATTGTGGAGAGGGCCATTCATTATGCAACTACAAAGTGTGAGGAAATGGACATTTCTATGGAGAGAGGAGGGAGAGTAAAGCTCCGAAAAAGGATGCCAGGAAAGATGGCAAAGGATGCCGGTCTCACATTGCCAGAGGAAGTAAAAAGGGCTATCTTTGAATGTCTTGATCACTTTCATCAAGAATTGGAGATTCGTTCTTAGGCAATGGATCAAATTCTGTCAATCTTCGCTGTTATTCAGCCAAACAATTTGGTTGTTGCAACAGAAGAACTTCGGAAGTATATTCCAAATTTGACTCAGATTTTCGATGAATTCTCTGATGAAGATATCAGTGTGGAAATTGGACGACTTCGGAGAATTTTGATGAGGTCACTGATCAATTTGCAGAAATTAAGGCTCGAAAGCAGAGACTGTGAATCCTCTCTATTTACCTTTGAAGAATAGGCTGAGCGTTGAGACTGGATTTCCTGTTTTTTTTGCATAAAATAAATTGCAGTATTACCTGTTCACTGAATTTTTAATGTCCTGCATTTTTCTTATTTCCAATTTGCTTATGACAGTACTGTACTGTTTAAAAATCTACTTTCAGACATAATATATTTTTGTGTGTGGTTAAATTTTAAAATTATTTATGGGGAGTGCCAAAGGAAGGATCCGCCCCGGGTGCCAAATACTTTAGGTACGCACCTGGGGTCTATACTAAAGTGAATCTAGTTTAAGCACAGTAAAAACAACATTTTCCAATTAAATGTAATGACTGAAAAGAAAATAACAAACCCATTTTGAGAATTTAAGCATGTAAATTAAATATTAAAATTAATTGTAAAATTAAATTTATATTAACATAACATAATGGTTGTTGTTGTTGTTGTTGTTTAGCCGATCAGCCCACCCTGATCGAGCAAGCCGGCGGCACGCAGGTAACCGATCGCCCTCTCCGGAGTGGACCAGAGGTTCAGCGCACTCGTGATGTTGTGTTGTGTTCGTTGTTGTGCTAGAGCGGTACAATCCGTCATAATGTGTTCAATTGTTTGTGGTGTGTCTTGGCACAGGTGGCAGGTGTCGTCTATGGAGTTGTCTAGT
Source organism: Bathynomus jamesi (assembly GCA_023014485.1). Classification (NCBI taxonomy): domain Eukaryota; kingdom Metazoa; phylum Arthropoda; class Malacostraca; order Isopoda; family Cirolanidae; genus Bathynomus; species Bathynomus jamesi. The sequence goes on from JAJOZX010001464.1 coordinate 122,150, forward strand.
CTGTGTTTATATGTCCATAAGTTGGGGTGATGTCCACATCGGAATCGTGCTAAGTTAACTCGATCCGATCTGCTCAGGCTGATCTCTGACATGTTAATGGGCGGCGGCTTCGCACCTAGGACCGCATTCGGACACGAGTCGTGTCAGTGCTTTGTGGGTTAGGTGTGTGTGTATGTGTTTTCTGTACTGTGTGATGTCTGTGGGGCGTGGTATGGAATGGAGTATTTGGTTATAATGTCTCTCTGGTGTTACCTTAATGGTGCGAGGTGTTGGTGCATGATTGTACATGTAGTGGCAAGGGTGTTGTGGGTTAGTTGTCGCTGCTGCCATGAATTGTGTTCCCCTCATGTCTAAATGTTCCCTAACTTTTAGTATTTTTGTTTCTGTGTGCAGGTGTTCTATTGGTGTTGTTTGAGTGCATCCTGTAATGATTCGAAGTGCGTTGTTTTGCATTGTTTGTAAGGTGTTTATGTGTGTGTTTGAGATAATGGGTGCCCAGCATGGGCTAGCATAGTCCATAACTGAGCGAATATATTGTTTGTAGATGAGTGATGTTGTTTCCTGCTGGTGTCCAAAGTTTGTGCCTGTTAGTACCCTAAGCGTGTTAAGTCTTGACGTACATTTGGTTTTAATGTCCTGAATGTGGTTTGCAAAAGATAATGATGTGTTGTATGTGACACCTAGTATTTTGGTTCTGTGAGTGTGTGGAATGTTGATGTTGTTTAGTGTAAGTTGTGGAATTACCTGGTGTTCTTTTGTGTTGCTTGTAAGCAAGGTGATGGTTGATTTTGTGGGCGCTACTTTGAGTCTATTGTGTGTGAGCCAGTCTTGTATACTGCTTATGTATGTTTGTAGGTTATTTGTAGCGGTGTCGATGTTGTTGGGGTGGATGTTAGAGTGATATCATCTGCATATGATGATAAGGTAAGCTTGTTATCTATGGGTGTTGGAATGTCATGCATGTATAAGTTGAAGAGTGTTGGTGAGAGAACAGAGCCTTGAGGGACCCCGTTCGGAAAAAGCTTGTTTTTGGATGACTTGCCATTAAATGTGACATGTGAGTATCTTCCTGAGAGATAGTTGCTCAGCCACCTTTTGGTGTTATTGTGCATGTTTGTGTTGAGTATTTTGTTTATGAGAGGGAAGCGTGGGATAGCATCAAATGCTTTACTAATGTCTATTGTTGCTAATAGTGTACGTTGAGCTGGTCTTCTAGAGTTGATGCCATCCATGATGTGCTGCGTCAGGTTAGTGAGTAATGTCGTGGTTGAGTGGTGAGGTCTGAATCCATGTTGAGTAGGCGATATTGGTATGTGTGGGTTGGTGATTTGTAAGATTAGTCTTTCTGTTACTTTGGAAGGTGTGCATAGTAAAGTAATGGGTGTATAGGAAGCTGGTTCTGTTGGATTTTTGTTTGGTTTGAGTAGTGTAATAATTTTACCTTGTTTCCATATGTCAGGAATAATAGTGTTGGTATGAATATGTGCTGATATTTGTGAGAGCTAGTATTCCTTGTGGGCCCAAGTGTTTAAGGTGTATGTTAGATATGTTGTCTGGTCCAGTAGCCTTCGAATTTTTAATGTTTTTGATGATCTTGGTGGTCTGGTCTGTATTGAAGGGTGTAATGGTCGTGTCGAGTCTGTAGGTTTTCTTGTGTCTGGCTGTTTGTTTGTCTGCGTGTTTCTGGTTGTTGTCTCTGTTTAAGTGACTTATCTTTGCGTAGTGATTAACTAGAATGTTAGCTTGTTGTGTATGTTGGGATATTATTTTGGCTGCGACAGATAGCCGCGTGTGAGGTGTGAATGCCGCTGTTAGAGTGGGTAATGCTGTTTATAGTCTTGTATAGCCTGTATGTATCTGTGGAGTGGTTTAGTGTTGTTATGAATTCCCTGAATGTTTCTGTTTGTTTTTCTTTGAGTTTGTTGTTTATTTCTGTGTTGAGCTGTTGTATCTGCTGCTTTATGGCTTCTGTGTGTGGTGTTTGTGTGTTATGTTTGAGGTTGTTACGTTGCCTTATGAGGTGGGCTATTTCTCTAGTGTAATTTGGGTTGTATTTCCTAATGTTGCCCTTGGGTATGTATTTGTTTGCATTATTGATAATCTGATTAAATGTCTTGAGTGTTGTATCGATGTTTATGATGGGTGTGCTGTTTAATGTGGTGAATTGTTCCTCAGTCTGTATTTTGAACTGTTCCCAATCAGCTTTCTTGTAATTTCTGTAAGTGTGCCTAAGGCTGTTGGGGCAGAGTGTAGAATGTGTTGTAATGATGATGGGCAGGTGGTCTGATGACACTTGTTTTTCTGTTCTCCATTGTGTATGTGTTGCTAGTGAGGAGGAACAGAACGTTATGTCTGGGGAGGAGTTTGAGTATCCTGCTTGATGTGGTATGTGTGTATGTTCTTCTGTATTGTTAAGAATGAAGAGGCTGTTTAGTTGTGTGGCTATGTTGGCGCCTCTGGTGTTGTTTTGGTTGTGCAGGTACCAACTAGTGTCTTTGGCGTTGAAGTCTCCTCCTAAGATGACATTAGTGAGAGAGGCAAGATTGTGTAACTGTGGATTGTAATTGGCTGGCACCTGAGGTGAACTATCTGGTGGGATGTAAATGTTGATTAGTGTGGTGTTGTGTTTTGCGCGTGTTTTAATGTTAACTGCCTGTATTTCTATCGTGTTATCGGCTTGGATTGTGTTTGTAATGTTTTGGGTAGCATCAGTGTAGCTAATGCTTTTACGTATGTAAGTGATGAGTCCACCCCCGTTATCCCCAGTACGATCTTGACGGATCGCCAAAGAGGCCTATCAAGGACAGCCACTGCATTTAAGTTACAGTATATTTTAAAATAAGAAAATAAAAATAAAATAATGTAGAGATTAGCTTAAAATCCAGTTCTATATTTTTAATGTTCCTCATCTAAATTGCAATCCATATATTCATATTTTCATACACATATATACAAACACTTCAGTGTTCCTGAGGATATCATTAGACGAAAGTGCTCGAGCACCATTCTGTGTTTCCTTTCCTTCGTGGTTTTATTCATCATATATACAAACCTACACGTTCCAGATTCTTTTTCTGCATTCATTACCTCAAATAAATCTTTGTACTTCCCTCTACGTAAATCACTGTTAGAGAACCACAGTGGAATCTCTGTTATGATGAATTCAATAATGGATGGAAGTTTTGCAAAGGCATGCTGAATAGCGTGTAGCGTCATGAGCGATCTGGAGGCACATTTCAGGTTTTGTATAATCAACCTTGCTGATTTCATAAAAGAAATAAAAAAATTTCTGCAACAAGAAGAACACCACCTTTTTCGCATGTAAAAAATACAAAATTCTTGTTAATTACAGGTGGCAACACTGACTGACATGGTACTTCTGGCAGCTTTCTAATTATTCTGTGTCATCCCCTGGAATTTCTTAGTTCTACGCTAGCTCGCTTCAGAGAAAAACAAGTGTTTTTTCTGTGGATGAGGTGTTCAAAAACACCAAGGTACTAATGAAAGGTGCGTTTTGTGATATATACGGGGATCTGCCAGCCACATTGTCTTTGGTTCTCCACTATCAGAGCTTCCTCTGTCTGAACTTCCAACCCGTATACAAGTTGCAAGGCATTTCCTCTTCTTGAAGGAGAACAAGTACACCAGCAACAGGGAGATTCTTCTGGAGGTATGCCAAACACTCATTGACCTTTGGAATCGTGCTAAATTCCATCACAGCCAATCAAGAATGTGAAGACCAAGCTGCTCCGATTGATGGAAAAAGGCTCACAAGCATCGAAGCAAGGCAAGCAGGCCACAAAAACCAAGAAGTTCGAGGAAAGCCTGAATTAATTGTTGACATAGCTGTCTGCCAATGCGATGATCTGTCTGCATGCCACTGTGAAAAAAAATGAAAGTTCCACGATGAGAGCATGCCTTTCTGATCGACCAGAGAACCACGCGGATCATGCAGATCAGTCGGGTGATACGAATGTGACTCAGATGATGGAGAGAAGGAAGTCAAGAGAGGATCGGATGGAAGAAAGACAAGAAGAGAATAGAAGAAAAACGGAACGGCAAGAGGTAGCATCCTCTGCAGATGTGGTCGAATCAGCTCAAGCAGAAGCAGACTCCAGTGGTGAAAGTGTTGGTGATGAGTGGATGGGTGATAGTGCCAAGGAGGACAGGAACATCACACCGATTCCCACTGTTGCTTTGGAAGCTGACCGGTATGGTGTATCGAACAGGGCTGCTGCAGTTATCAGCACTGCAATATTGGTTGACTATGGCATCATTAGTTCTGATGATCAGATAAACGTAATTGACCACCACAAAGTATGGAGAGCACGGCAGAAGGTACGGAGGGATCTGAAGGAAGCAGTAACTTACCACGATGTGGAAGTCACTGCTTTATTTTTTGATGGGCGGAAAGACATGACACTTGTCAAGAGAAAAAGGGGAACAAATGGTACAGCACAAAAAAGTTGAGGACCACTATCTGCTGGTCGGAGAGCCTGGAACCTTCTATCTAAGCCATCTGACACTGGAACGAGGAACTGGCACTGTCATTGCGGATGGACTTCAAAATGCGATTGAAGAAATGGGTATTGCAGACAAGATAATTGCAGTGGGAGCAGCCGACAGCACAGCCACAAACACAGAGCACAGAAGTGGAGCAATACACCTGCTAGAGTGCCGCCTGGGTCGCCCTTTGCACTGGTTCATCTGTAGTCTGCATTTAAATGAACTCCCACTGCGCCACTTGTGCAACGAACTCATCGGCCCAACAAAATCTGCAACTCAATGGAAAGGACCAATTGGCAAAGCTTTGGCCACATGTGAAAGTTTGCCACTTTCCTCTAGAGGAATTCAATGTATTGCTGATGGCCACACTTTCCCGGATGTTGACCTTACTGAATTGAATTGAGTCGTGACGAAGCCTACCTCTACAGAATGATGAAAGCGATAAGGACTGGTGTCATTAATGAAGATCTTCTACGAGAGAAGCCTGGATCAATCTCCCATGCAAGATGGGTTACAACTGCCAGCAGAATTTGTCGGCTATATGTAGCGATGGCGCAGCCAAGTGATGAACTGTATTCACTCACACAGTTTGTCGTGTGCCACTATGGACCCATGTGGTTTGGCATCAAGTGCCATCCAAGGTGCACAGATGGCCCAAAATATTTCCTGGAGCAAATCAAGCTGCTACGATTACTGCCACCAGCTAGCAAGACTGTCACATGGCCTGTGATCCAAAGAAATGCATATTGGGCTCACCCTGAAAATGTTCTACTGGCAATGCTTGCAGATGCAGATCAAGCAAACCGGAAATTGGCCATCGATGTAATCAAGACCATTCGACGAGCTCCCAAACCTGCTCAACAGCAGGTCAGAGAATTTTGGCCACCAAAGATCAAACAAAGTGCTCAGAATTTGAAAGATTTACTTCCACCAGTGGAGTGCACAATGGAACCACCACTCACGAAGCAGTTCTCTGTCGAACAACTCGATAAGATCACTGAAGAGCCCCTTGTCCGGATACCATGTCACTCCCAAGGTGTAGAACGCTGTGTTAGGATGGTAACTGAAGCGTCTGGGGCAGTGTATGGAAAGGATTCAAGAGATGGTTACATTAGAGCAGTACTTAAATCCCGTGACTTTATGCCGTCATTCAAAACTAAACAAGATTTTAATATATCATTTACTAAATAAAACTCTAGTCTACTTACCTACAGTGTATATGTTTATTCCAAAAACAAATTTTTCTATTTTTCCTGAAAAGCAAGCAGTACATTGTAAGGGGTCAAATGATAGCTCAAATCCTAGGAAAGCAAGTATCCAAAAGTTATGGGTAACTAGCAATTTTCACGATTTTCACATGCGAAAAAGGTGTTGCTGCACTTGTCACAAAATTTTTTTTTCATTTTTTAATTTAGGGAGGCCAATTCTACAAAACCTGAAATGTACCTCTTGATCCGTTACACTTTGCCCAATGACGCTACACGCTAATGCTGAATGCATAGTGCCAATGAGTGGCAAATGCACTTCATTTGCACACAATTGGGTGCTACCTCCTGTATTCTGGTCCAAACTGAATTTTTGCCCCCTAACATAGAGGCAGCTCCATCACTCGCAAATCCAATACAATTTTCAAGGTTCTGATCATATTTACTCAGCTCAGTCTTTAGTCTCATAAATAGACTGTGCAGTTGCCAAAGATATTGGAACTAATCCCAAAAACACAGTTCTTATGCCTTTATCCTCACTATAAAAAACCTTACAACTATGCACACGTGTTTCTGAACAGCAATATCTGTTGATTCATCAATGAGTAAAACAAACTTTTTGTCCTTAATTGCTTCTTTTAAATCGCCTTTCAGTGCATTTCCAACCACATTCTTTATTAATTGAGTACATTTAGTACATGTAGTTTTATACTTCCAAGAGTACTCCCCTCCCCATGTTTTTTCATAAGTTCACTCGAGTGGTCAATGGCCATTATTGAACAGTGACAGGTCACAGCAACAGCAATCTCAATTTCAGCCCGTTTAATACTTTCTGGAGTTTTGGACTTAGAAGTAGGTCTACGTGTAAATGAAGATAACAGAGTACCCTGATTCAACCCACTAACCTTACTTTTATGTTTCATTGAATTTTCACGTTGAGAAAAATTATATATTTTAGGTATTACAACGCAGTGGCAAAAGATACACATTGCATTTTCACTTTTGCCTTGCCACTTTCTTTTCGCAACCATGGAAATTTTTTTTCCCACTCTATTGTATTTCCTAGCACTGTCATAATATGATTTCCACTTAGGCATACTTAATTAATATTAGTCTAGCTCAGTGGTCTCCAAAGGCGGGTGCGCCTGCCGATCTAAGGGGTGCGCGAAGAAAATTTGATGATTCTGATTTATCATTGTTTTTTCGTAGAAAGTTCTTGAATTTCAAGATGATGACCGAGAAAGAAAATACTCGCTAACACACAGTCATTCCTAAGAATTTGCGAGATAGTATCAGCGATATCGCTTACTTGCGATTAAAATTTAGCAAACTAAATATCACAATTCGAGATCGCCGCATTATTTTGTAAAATAACAGTTGATTGACATCAGGGAAGATACAAGTTTACGAACCGAATTTCAACAGAAAACTGTGCACAATTGGTGGATTGGATTAAAAAATGAGTACCCAGATTTAGTAAGCGCAGCGAACGATGCGCTCCTTCCATTTGGATCTACATATCTGTGTAAGGTGTCTTTTTCTGCTATGATAGGTATTAAAACCAAGAATCGAAATAAAGTGAACTTGGAACCGGACCTTCGAATCGCTGTATCACAAAGTGTCAAACCAAGATTTTCAGAAATTATGAAGCACAGTCAGCCACATTGTTCTCCTTAAATTATATTGGTAAGTATATCTTCAGCCTATCGTATTTCTGTTGTATACTATTAACTTGTGAGTAAATAATGAAAGTATAATATATATATATATATATATATATATATATATATATATATATTATATATAAATCTTCATGGTTCATTAGGGGTGCGTGTTTATTTTTGCTGATTAAAGGGTGCGTGATAAAAAAAAGTTTGGAGACCACTGGTCTAGCTAATCCTTAATACTATTAAAAATAAAGTAAACCCTAATTCTGCAAATAAAAGTAGAAAGAAGTTGAACGATTAGCTTAGGCCTAATAACACAATAACTACAGAAAACATGTACCAAACTGGTAAATGACAAATTGTTGCCAACTTGAGACACTTAGCCGAAAAAAAAAAAAAAAAAGATTTTCTATTACTGGAGAAAAAATTTCGCAAAGTTTAATGGATCTTTTCTACGTCATTTTCCGTACAAATTATATATACAAGCGTAGTAGCACGCTGTGAAAATAAATATTAAAGAAACAGTTTCAAGATCCCGACGTTTGACGGCCGTGTGTTCGAATCCTCGCCTGGATCTTGAAACTCTTTCTTTAATATTTATTTCCGTACAAATTTACTAATTTTGGATCAGTTTTGGGTAGTCTGGAAATGAGCATAAAAAAGGCCAAAAATTTGCGATTGGTCAAATACGTTTTACATGGCCAAACATCTTCAGAAATGGCCAAAATTCTCAGATTTGGCAACCCTGCCCTGCGGCAGGGTATTACTGGCAACACTGGCAGGGTCCCTGCCCCATATTTATTTTCTCTCGGGCATCTTCAGTTTCGAATTTCTTTTTTTACAGCATTTCTCCCATGTCTTCTGGATAAATCCGATTTTACGAATTACTAGCCTTGGATCACTAACTTATTGCTTCCCAGGAACCTCTCTTTAATATATTGCTTCCCAGTGCATATCACTAACATATTGCTTCCCAGTGCATATCACTAACATATTGCTTCCCAATTTTTAGGATAAGGAGTACAATAAAAAATGTTGGATCACCTGAAGATCCGTCACCCTAGCTTTTCTGAGTTAGCTTTATAAGGCTAACTAACGAAAATATCACGACTTGACCTAACCACTCATTAGGTCAACTGTACGCCCTTCACGATCTGTTAGGTTAGGTCGTGATATTTTCGTTAGTTAGCCTTATAAAGCTAACTAAAAAATGCTGGGGTGACGGATCTTTAAGTGATCCAAAATGTTCGCTTTAATAAAGTAAAGGCATAAAAAGTAAATCATAACATGTTAAAATATTAGATTGAAAGTAAATTTATTAGAATTGTTGCGCTATATGGTCACACAAAGTGACCAACCAACCTTTCTCTTTTTAACATATTGCTTCCTAGGAGGGATCACTTTAACATATTGCTTCCCGAATGCTTTGGGAAGCAATATGTTAGTGATCCCTAGCCTTTTGGAAGGTGTAACTTGTATAGGCTAATCAACCCGGTTAATGATGTAACAATTTAAACGAAATTTTTCAATTTATTACGTAAACGAACGTGACATTTTGAAACATTTTCATTTTATACGTGAGTGAACGTTAACAAACAACCAACAAAATATCTTTATTGCGGATCATTCACAATCCATAGCTACTTAACCTAACAACATACAAGTACAATCTTACATATACATAATACATTGAACTTAATACAAAAAGGCCAACATACCCACTTAATTAATCAAATAGTATGCCAGTATGCTAGGTTATCTGACAATTTTATGTATATGTATTGTTATATTTAACTTCTGACGTCTCCTTTCTTTCGTTTGAGGGAGTTAAACCCACGTGCGTTGGCATTTCTTTTGAAAATTAACTTCCTATATTAATTTATTTTCCTTAGTATCGGGGTATTTTTCATGGTTATTTTTAACCGAATTATTTAGAATTGAATAGACAATTAAATTCATGTATTTCTCCCCAGTTTACCTAAGTATGTCAACACGCAAGTGCTTTAATAATTTATACAACTTCATGCAAAAAACTTCACTTTTTTCTACGTGAAGGTCAAAATGAAAATAAAAACCCACTCTAATAGACAGAGTTTATTTCCACGACAGTTTCGACGCCCACTGGCATCCACCCGAGGAGGATGCCAGTGGGCGTCGAAACTGTCGTGGAAATAAACTCTGTCTATTAGAGTGGGTTTTTATTTTCATATTATACAACTTCGTTATCCCCGAAATGTTCACGAACACTGACTCATTGTTTGAGCTGAAAGTGGGGGAATGCGGGCATCGTGAAGGAAGGATTGTTTCGTTTAAAATTGAAATCTTTATTTTTCTCTTCCCGTTTCAGTTTCGTTTGTTTATATATGAATTTTTTCACATATAATTTAGTCTGCTTCTTGCATGAGCAATCCGTTAGTAGTTTAATTATACCCAGTAATTAATTAACCTTATTATTCCCATACATAACTATATATATTATATATATATATATATATATATGAATAGAAACGACATAAGTATTAAGGAACGTTTCTGCACACGAGGAGGAGAGATAACGAATAAATGAAAAATGAGGCGAACCGCCCGGGAATCGAACCCAGGGCCTTCCAATTGCCGGTTGGACGCGCTACCATTATTCGTTATCTCTCCTCCTCGTGTGCAGAAACGTTCCTTAATACTTATGTCGTTTCTATTCATTTATATACTGCGTGGTCATTGCAGTTATATGCGCATATTCACGATTTGCGAGGGTGCCCTCTCAGGGCATTGGTTTCTGCCCTATGTGGGAGAATTTCGATTTGTGATTAATCGAGGTCCGTAGCATAATGGTAGCGCGTCCAACCGACAATTGGAAGGCCCTGGGTTCGATTCCCGGGCGGTTCGCCTCATTTTTCATTTATTCGTTATCTCTCCTCCTCGTGTGCAGAAACGTTCCTTAATACTTATGTCGTTTCTATTCATTTATATACTGCGTGGTCATTGCAGTTATATGCATATATATATATATATATATATATATATATATATATATATATATATATATATATAAATTATTTCACAAAAGTAACACGTGAAAAATATTTATGAATAAAACCACGAAGGAAAGGAAACACAGAATGGTGCTCAAGCGCTTTCGTCTAATGATATCTTCAGGTACACTGAAGTACATAGAGTTACAGCCTATATAGGTTACAGAAAAAAAAATAAAAAATAAAAAAACATATATATATATATATACAATAAACGGAAAAATTAAAATTAAAAATTAAAGGATTGTGGGAGGAGCATACAAATTTGTAAGGAAAAACTATCGATTTTTAGCACAAGATCAAATGAATTGTTTCCAACCAAGGTTATATATATATATATATATATATATATATATATATATATATATATATATATATTATATATATATATAAACCCCTATTTTTAGCACAAGATGTTATAATGTTATAATGTTTCAGACCAACAAAGACCCTAGGATCCACTCATGGCTGGTCTACCTAACTGTGTTCGTAATTGTGTATGTCCTCCGTGGTGGCGGAGGGGACCTACAATTTTACGTGGGTTCCGAACCACAAGAACATAAGAAATTTATGTAACAACTGCCTGTACATTCGCAACGACCAATTTTTGCAAAACTAAATAATTATCAATTAAAAACTAATTAATTATCGATTTAAAACTAAAGATAGAATCTCTGGATCCAGAAGATCAAGTCATAATAGACTACTATCCACAAATATGTTACACTCTATATCTCTTTATAACCGACATGCAAATATATCAGATCCAAAGAATCCAGTCAATTTCATTACGGTATCCATCAATACTAGTACCTTGCCAACGAAAAATAAGTCACGGTCCATATCGATTGTGGACCAAGTCAAAATTTACAACCATATACATTACAATATATATACTTAGGAGGAAAGGTGTAGGTGTGGCTGTAAAGACTGTACAGTAATGTAGAAATGTGTGTGCACCCATTTTGGGTCTCCCATTTAAAGGTGTTTGTGGGGCAAGTGAAGATCATAAGTTTTTCAATACCTCACAGTACTATGGGGGGGCACCGCTCGGCAGAGGAATCTCTTTAAATGGGGTATGTAAGGACTCTTTAAATGGGGTGTGTAAGTAATGGAACATTACGCCCTTACTCAGGAAATCTGTGAAGCCACTAGAAAAGAGAACGTTTTGGATTTAATTTTGACAATTAACAATGAGATAATAAATAAAAAAGTAACTCAAATTTCTTCAACCATAACCTAATCGATATACAAGTGAAGTTAGCACCGAGAGGTCCGAAAACGCATCCTAGAGAGGCAGAAGGAATATTTGAAGGCTTAAACATAAACTCAAAAAAGTTGACAGGGAATGTGTAAATAAAGATTTAAAGGAAGTAAATTGGGAATTGCTACTTCACGAGAAGACTCCAGAACAAATATTAGGTATAATGGAGACTGAAACGAAACCTATATTACTGAAGCATGTTCCAGAGCGAGAAAAAAAGAAAACGTAGCAAGCTCGAGAGAAAAATCAAGACAGGACACTATTTAGACAACGGAAGCAAACCGTAAAACATCTCCACAGATGCAAGGAGACTCAAAAAGAGAGGAAACTAGGCGAAATAGAAATGGACCTAAAGCAAACATTCATGCATAAGACAAACGTGGAAAACAAGGTAGCAGAAAACATGAAAAATAACCCAAAAAACTTCTACACGTTTGCGAAAAAGAAAACGCAGTGTAAAGAGAGTATTGGTTGGTCCGTTGATAGACAGGAGGCCAAACACACAAATGACCCCCAAAAAAATGAGTGAACTGCTTAAGGAACAATTTAACTCTGATTTTAGCACCCTTAAGTCCGAGATGAAAGTAATGAAAGTAGAAAACGCAGACGAATTTTTCGATATTGATACAAATCAACCAAGGACAATTTCTGGCACAAACGTATGAATGGACTTTATATATATATATATATATATATATATATATATATATATATATATATATATATATATATATATATATATATTCTTTCTCTGATTTACCGCCGATTTGTACCTAAAAGGAGCGGTACATATCTCGGCGAGGCGGTGAGTGGGTGATGTTACTGTGTTGGGGGTGGTAGACTAGGGGAGTGAGTAAGGGTCAGTCGCTGGATAGTGGGTCGGAGGGATACGGTTTTAAATGCGATGGAGCAGCTGGGAGTGAGTAAGGAAGAAGAGAATCGCTTCCGTTGAAAAGTGGGGGCCGTCGGCGAGTATGGATCGTAGCCGGTCGGGTATGGGATCTTCGGCCGGAGAGGGAAACACCTGCGACGAAGAGCAGACAACTTTGTGCATTCCACCAGGAGGTGTATGAGTGATAGGGGTGTGGCAGGTAGGGTAAAGCGGGGCTGGCGATTTCGCCATAAGGTGTCCGTGGGTGATGCGGGTGTGGCCTAGGCGGAGACGGGCTAGGATTACTTCCTTATGGCGGGACCGGTGGAATGAGGAGGCCCAGTATCCTATTCGTGGCTTTATCGTGTGGAGTTTATTTTGTGTGGCCTGGTCCCATTCCCGCTGCCATATGGAGCGGAAGTGGGAACGGAAAGTCGGGAAGAAGTCGGAGAAAGGGAGGGGTCGGAGATCAAATGAATTGTTTCCAACCAATGGTATAAAAAAAAATACAAATTTAAATTGGAAATCTGCCCGGGTTTTAGCACTCTGCCCGTTTAAGGTTCGATGTATATAAAAATAAATTGAAAAATAAAAGTTATTAGAGTAGCATACAAGTTTACCAAAGATTTAGCGTTCTACCCTTCTTATCTAAATCTGTTCTGAAGGAATTCAAAACAACAGGATCGAGTTGAAAAAGACCTTTGCTTATGTTGAAGTTATTTGTAAGTTGGATAATGGCAGACTCAAGAATATTTCTATTAACAATGTTGCTAGAGTAGGGATTTAGAAATTCGAAAATGCATTCTTAAAGTAAAAATGTATTAGCTCAAATAAAGGATGCAAAAGAAAAAATTAATAGTTCTGGAAATGCAACAAATAACCTAGGAAATAGCTTTTCGAACTCTGAGAAATTTCAGTGACATCATGAATGGGTTAAGTGCTATTTTGAAGCATAATGCTGCACCACCTAACCTTCAGTGCAGAAATTTGTGGTTTTACTGACAAGCACGAGTTTAAAGACTTTCTTACTCAGTTCGAGAATTTGATCGGTGTTCGTACTGATCTGACAAATTCTGCCAAATTATCATACTCAAAATGGTACTTGAGGGACATAGCTTATCAATCAATTAAACATTTGTCAAATGTTGATGACAATTGAGATAGCTCTAGACATCCCTTATATAATTGATGAGTCACTCAAGAAAATAGTTACGGCTTACTGAAATTCGAGCTATGGTTCTTGATCTTAAAAATTGAGGTGGATTTAAAGGATGAAACCTCGTCTGGTAGTTAGTTGTTGCTGGGTCACATCTTAATGAGTAAATTACCTACTTCATTCAAGAAGGAAATTGTTCGCAAATGCGAATCCAATTACCCTTCTCCAAATCAAATTTTTAAGAATTATGGTGAGATTATTAAAACTTTGTCCAGATTAAGGTCTAGTAAAGCCAAGTCAAATCAAAATCTCAATTCTATAAACCCAATAATGTGCTAAAAAAACATTGGTAGTCAAGAACCTAAAGCCACTCTTCAAAATTTTCAGACTGCAGCCTCAAATATGCCTCAACCTAAAAAAGCCGGTCCTAACATTAAAAAGTGTAAATTTTGTGATGGCGACCATTCTTTAATTCGCTGTTCTAAATGACACTTCAAAAAAGGCTTAAAAGATGTCAAGAAATAAATTTATGCTTGCATTGTTCGAGTATCAGACATTTGGGAAACAATTGTCCTGGTAAGGCTAACAAGCTCTCATTTTCTTGTGCAACCTGCGGTTTGAGCTCTCATATTTCAGCATTGTCCCAAGTTGGGTTCAAATAAAATAACTAATGGTATAGAGAGGCAGGTAAACAGTGTATCGGTGCATGCAATGTCTTCGGAGAATCAGATATTTCGAAGTCGCGGCGTCTTGTTACCTACCGTGACTCTACAACTTTTAAATCAAAATAATGTCAAATCAGTTAGGCGTTTGCTAGATTTAGCTTCACAAAGATCATATATCAGACCCTCAGTTCTAGATGGTTGGGAATGCCAATTAAAGAAAAAACCTAAATTCGAATGTCTAATAAGAACCTTTATTGGATCTCAAGTTAGAGAAATTCAAGAAGTGGAGTTGGGTGTAAGGCTGAATCCATCTAAAGCTACTCTCCAGAACTTCATCGTAGATGAAAAGATGGATTTAGATTATACCGTTCCAGAATTAAAAAACGTGATTTCTCAACTTCAAGAAGGAATTAAGTTCGGGGACAAGTCCTCCTATAACCTTCAGAATGATTTCATCTCAGACATTGAAGGATTAATTGGAATTTGTGCTTAAAGATTTTATGCCATTCTCCTTCGTAAAACTCAAGAATGGTACTGCCATATCAATTTCTCAAGGACTTATACCTATTGGAGAGTTGGATACTTTCAAGAGCACAATTCAACATTCCAGCAACAATCGTAGATCTGTTAAGGAAACTAGTCAGTTTTCTTCAAGAACTCCTGTTAAAAAATTGACTAGAAAGATCTTCGGAATTGATCAACAAAATTCCCTTCCTCTGACTGAGACTGATGGATCAAATTCAAGTTTCAATTCGAGTTTCACAGCAGCGGAGCAATCTGCTGTTCAAGTTTTAAAACCTACTAATTCAGGGCTTTCGGGGTGTAAAAACCCTTGGCATTGTCCTCTTTTTTAAACTGACTAACTCTTCAAGTAAAACACCGAATCGAAGCTTAGCTTCAAATATTCAAATATCCTGTTTAAATCAGGACTCAAATGGTTTACAGATTCACGAGTCTGAGATGGGAGAGTTCGCTTGCGTCTTCAACGATGATGAACCGGGTCTTCATTGTATCGTGAACTGTCGTGAATCCGACCCCAAGTTATTTCAATCCTTTGTGTCACTGTAAATCCGACTCCGATCTAGACTTAGGTCTGGAAAATTTATATAAATTGGAGTCTATAGGTATAGATGAGAGTTCAAATGGTAGTTTGGATGAGATCAAAGTTAAACAATTTAATGACTATACATCTGTCTGGTGGCCAATATTATGTGTAGTTACCGTGGCATGAAGAACTAATTAACCGTATTCCATCTAATCATAAAATAGCATTGGCAACTCTAAAAAGGGTAATTGGATTTCTCAATAAGAAAAACTTGCACTCTAAATATGCTGATGTATTTAAACGGCAATTAGATGATGGGATAATTGAAAGGTTTGATGACTCCAGACCAATATCAAAACTACATCTGGATACCTCATAGGCCGGTCATTAGAGTGGGAGATCAAGTCACAACTAAAATAAGGCCAGTTTTCAATTGTAGTTTGAAAACTGGTCAAGCTCCTTCTCTTAATGAAGCTGCATATCCTGGTGTAGACCTCATGAATTCGCTGTTTACCTTATTATGCTCATTCAGAACCAATCAATACGTCATCCTTTCAGATATAAAGCAGGCATTTCTCCAAATCAAGCTCAAGCTTGATGATAAAAATAGGTTGTTTTTTCTGGGAAGAGGACGGTCAACTATTAACTTATCGGTATACTACCATAGTATTTGGTCTGGCCAGTTCACCTTTCATGCTCAATTATGTCATTAAATATCACGCCAATCAGTATCTAGATGATTTATGCTCTCAGGTTCAAGAAGCATTTTTGTGGATAATTTAATTTTCACAAATTCAGATCCAGAATTACTTCTGGAATTATACTCCACTTTAAATCAGATAATGTCTGAGGGAGGTTTCAACCTTAGATCATGGAACACTAATCTAGACTCTCAAAAACATAATGGTTCAAGATCAAAAAGTTGTTCAACATGAATGCTTGGAAAAGGTGCTGGGTTATCACTTTGATGTAAGTCGAGACTTAATCTTGTCAGAATATGATCTAGACCCTGAAGCTTGTACCAAGCGCCAAATCCTTTCCCAAATTTCTAAAATTTGTTATCCATTATCCCTTTATCTCCCAGTTACCCTTCGCGGTAGGCTTCTCATGAGAAAATTGTGGAAGCTTAAGTTATCTTGGGATGAGACAGTCGGTCGAGATAAATTTAAGGTTTCGACTAATATTTACAAAGATCTTCAAAAACTTTCAAATCTTTCTTTCAACGTTCAGCTTTCGATTCTAGCGACTCCGTTTCATTCGTCATTTTTTGTGACGCTAGTGCCAGTTGTTACGGATTTGCAGTCTATGCAGTTGGCCGTTCAGGATCAAACTTAGTGTTTTCCAAGGTTAAAGTGGCTCCTATTCAAGCACGTACTTTACCTACTTTGGAATTGCTTTCAGTTTATCTAGCGTTCAAATGTCTTCCTCAATTTCTCTCATCCATTAAAACTCGGTTCTCAGATGTCAAGATTTTTGTTGATGCTCAAATTGTGCTGTTTTGGGTCATTTAGGCAGACCTCAATGTCAAAATAAAAAACCTGTTTGTTCGAAATCGAATTCAGGATATTAGACACATGCATCAAGAAATTCAAACTAAATTCAGTATTTCAATATCATTTAATTATGTCTCAACTAAAGAAAACCCCGCAGATCTCATTACTCGGGGAATATCATTTAGAGAATTTGAGAACAATCTAGAACTGTGGATGCATGGTCCAGAATGGTTAGTTTTAGATTCATCCCTTTAGCCTAAATATGATCTTCACTGTCTATCTAACCCAAACAAATTTGACTCAATCACCTACAATTACATCAGTCACTAAATGCTGGTAAAACTGAACTCATTCTTGACATCAAACAGTTTTCAAACATTCACAAAGTCTATAGAATCACGCTTATGTACTAAGTTTGTTTTCAAATGCAGAAGAAACCCAATGTAGACGTGGATAGGGGTAGTAGGTTGTATTGGCTATACATCATGCAACTTGAATCTTTGACAAAGAAAATCAATTTCTTGAAACAGTTCAAGAAAATCCCAATCAGCATGTTCCCAATCTGGTTAACCGTCTGGATCTCTTTCTAGACGAAGTCAGATTGATTCGAACCAAGGGCAGGCTTTCAAGAACAAACTTGTATGATTATGACATCATAAACCCCATATTACTTGGTAAACATCATCTTCACCGAATTAATAGTTCGAGATCATCACTCTAGATGCAGGCATTTAGGTATTTAATCCACCTTAACAATGCTGCGCTTGCAGGTGTTTTGGATCACTAGTGCTAGACAAACCATCAAGCGTATCATTTCTAGTTGAATTACTTGCAGAAAATACAATCAATTTTCTTACAAGTATCCCAAATTCATTAATTTCCCTAAGCATCAGATGCGTTTGTTCACTCCCTTTAAACATGTTGGGGTTGACTTCACAGGTCACGTTTGGGTCAAAGACCCTGACTCAGGAAAAACTGTCAAAAGATTTATTTTGCTCTATACTTGTCTTCACATAAGAGCCACACATTTAGATCTGCTTCCTGATATGAGTACCAAATCTTTCTTGCTCTCATTCCAGAGATTCACTAATCTATATGGTGTTTGCGACAGGGTTTACAGCGACAATGCTAAAAGTTTCATTCAAGGTGGTAAGGCGTTAGAGGACTCTAAATTCTAACGAATTTCAAGAGCACATGCGAGCCAGTGGTATCAAACACATCAGGCTTCCAGTTTATTCAGCCTGGATGGGATCTGCTTGGGAGCGTCTCATTCGAGTATTGAAAAGCTGCCTTTTCAAGACCATTGGGTATTCTGTTCTAGATCATTTTGATCTGACCTCGCTAACTAGTAGTCCATATTTAGTAGGTCCTTGAGCCTTTGTTTGCAATGTATTGCAGCTTTCCTAGAGGGTCTTACATTAGGTTTGTCTCTTGGAACATCTTTGGAATTTGGAAGGTCTTGACGAGCACCATTATGAATAATCGAGATTTCTAATGGATACAGGTAACAAATAGGATAATTTAAAACTTGGTTATCTGATCTGTTGAGCTGAACACTTCTGACTTTATCACCGTCTACAAACAAATGCAGGATGCGTCCCATCTGCCAAAAGGGTCTGGTTTTAGTAGTTGATTTAATCAAGACCACATCGCCAACTTTGATGCGATTAACCCAGTCTGATTCGTATAAATCTCTACTATGTTCTCGAAGACTCAACAGGTACTCCTCATACCACCATTGTCTAAATTGAGAATACTTTGTTCAATAATCAAACGATTTGTTTAGTTCGTTATGAGTAGGGGGATTTTGTGACCATAGGGGATCATCATCAGTTTCAAACTTGAATACCAAAGATTCCTTTTGGTGTTTCAGGAATGAATTAGGCGTTAAGCTTGACAATTCATTTTCTGACGAGACGTATGTTACCGGACGAGAGTTCACAGCGTTTTGAATGCTAGTTAGCGAGGTCAGTAGATCGAAGTGATCAAGAACAGAACGCCCAATGGTCTTGAAAAGGCAGCTTTTCAATACTCGAATGAGACTCTCCCAAGCAGATCCCATCCAGGCTGAATAAACTGGAAGCCTGATGTGTTTGATACCACTGGCTCGCATGTGCTCTTGAAATTCGTTAAAATTTAGAGTCCTCTAACGCCTTACCACCTTGAATGAAACTTTTAGCATTGTCGCTGTAAACTCTGTCGCAAACACCATAAAGATCAGTGAATCTCTGGAATGAGAGCAAGAAAGATTTGGTACTCATATCAGGAAGCAGATCTAAATGTGTGGCTCTTATGTGAAGACAAGTATAGAGCAAAATAAATCTTTTGACAGTTTTTCCTGTCAGGGTCTTTGACCCAAACGTGACCTGTGAAGTCAACCCCAACATGTTTAAAGGGAGTGAACAAACGGATCTGATGCTTAGGGACATTAATGAATTTGGGATACTTGTAAGAAAATTGATTGTATTTTCTGCAAGTAATGCAACTAGAAATGATACGCTTGATGGTTTGTCTAGCACTAGTGATCCAAAACACCTGCAAGCGCAGCATTAAGGTGGATTGAATACCTAAATGCTTGCATTTAGTGATAATCTCGAACTATTAATTCAGTGAAGTGATGATGTTTACAAAGTAATATGGGGTTTATGATGTCATAATCATACAAGTTTGTTCTTGAAAGCCTGCCCTTGGTTCGAATCAATCTGACTTCGTCTAGAAAGAGATCCAGACGGTTAACCAGATTGGGAACATGCTGACTGGGATTTTCTTGAACTGTTTCAAGAAATTGATTTTCTTTGTCAAAAGAATCAAGTTGCATGATGTATAGCCAATACAACCTACTACCCCTATCCACGTCTACATTGGGTTTCTTTCTGAATTTGAAAACAAACTTCAGTACATAAGCCGTGATTCTATGGACTTTGTGAATGTTTGAAAACTGTTTGATGTCAAGAATGAGTTCAGTTTTACCAGCATTTAGTGACTGATGTAATTGTAGCTGATTGTGTCTTTAATTTGTTTGGGTTAGATAGACAGTGAAGATCATATTTAGGCCAAAGGGATGAATCTAGAACCAACCATTCTGGACCATGCATCCACAGTTCTAGATTGTTCTCAAATTCTCTAAATGATATTCCCCGAGTAATGAGATCTGCAGGGTTTTCTTTAGTTGAGACATAATTAAATGATATTGAAATACTGAATTTAGTTTGAATTTCTTGATGCATGTCTGATATTCTGAATTCGATTTCGAACAAACTTTTTTTTTTTTGACATTGAGGTCTGACGAAATTACCAAAGACAGCACAATTTGCGCATCAACAAAAATCTTTATCTGAGAACTGAGCTTTAATGGATGAGAGAAATTGAGGAAGACATCTGAACGCTAGATAAACAAAGTAATTCCAAAGTAGGTAAAGTACGTGCTTGAATAGGAGCCACTTTAGCCTTGGAAAACACTAAGTTTGATCCTGAACGGCCAACTGCATAGACTGCAAATCCGTAACAACTGGCACTAGCGTCACAAAAAATGAAACGGAGTCGCTAGAATCGAAAGCTGAACGTTTGAAAGAAAGATTTGAAAGTTTTTGAAGATCTTTGCAAATCTTAGTCCAAACCTTAAATTTATCTTGACCGACTGTCTCATCCCAAGACAACTTAAGCTTCCACAATTTTCTCATGAGAAGCCTACCCCGAAGGGTAACTGGGAGGTAAAGGGGATAATGGATCAAAAATTTTAGAAATTTGGGAGAGGATTTGGCGCTTGGTACAAGCTTCAGGGTCTAGATCATATTCTGACAAGATTAAGTCTCGACTTACATCAAAATGATAACCCAGCACCTTTTCCAAGCATTCATGTTGAACAACTTTTTGATCTTGAACCATTGTTTTTAAGACAAATCATGGAACACTAATCTAGACTAAGGTTGAAACCTCCCTCAGACATTCTCTGATTTAAAGGGGAGTAGGGAGTATAATTCCAGAAGTAATTCTGGATCTGAATTTGTGAAAATTAAATTATCCACAAAAATGTTTCTTGAAGCTGAGAGCATAAATCATCTAGATACTGATTGGCGTGATATTTAATGACATAATTGAGCATGAAAGGTGAACTGGCCAGACCAAATACTATGGTAGTATACCTTTAAGTTAATAGTTGACCGTCCTCTTCCCAGAAAAAACAAAACCTATTTTTTATCATCAAGCTTGAGCTTGATTTGAAGAAATGCCTGCTTTATATCTGAAAGGATGACGTATTGATTGGTTCTGAATGAGCATAATATGGTCTACACCAGGATATGCAGCTTCATTAAGAGAAGGAGCTTGACCAGTTTTCAAACTACAATTGAAAACTGGCCTTATTTTAGTTGTGACTTTATCTCCCACTCTAATGACCGGCCTATGAGGTATCCAGATGTAGTTTTGATATTGGTCTGGAGTCACATCAAACCTTTCAATTATCCCATCATCTAATTGCCGTTTAAATACATCAGCATTATTTAGAGTGCAAGTTTTTCTTATTGAGAAATCCAATTACCCTTTTTAGAGTTGCCAATGCTATTTTATGATTAGATGGAATACGGTTAATTAGTTCTTCATGCCACGGTAACTACACATAATATTGGCCACCAGACAGATGTATAGTCATTAAATTGTTTAACTTCGATCTCATCCAAACTACCATTTGAACCCTCATCTATACCTATAGACTCCAATTTATATAAATTTTGCAGACCTAAGTCTAGATCGGAGTTGGATTTAGTGACACAAAGGATTGAAATAACTTGGTCGGATTCACGATACAATGAAGACCCGGTTCATCGTCGTTGAAGCCCGCAAGCGAACTCTCCCCATCTCTAGACTCGTGAATCTGTTAACCATTTGAGTCCTGATTTAAACAGGACATTTGAATATTTGAAGCTAAGCTTCGATTCGGTGTTTCACTTGAAGAGTTAGTCAGTTTAAAAAGGGACAATGCCAAGGGTTTTTACAGCCTGAAAGCCCTGAATTAGTAGGTTTTAAAACTTGAACAGCAGATTGCTCCGCTGCCGTGAAACTCGAATCAAAACTTGAATTGAAACTTGAATTTGATCCATCAGTCTCAGTCAGAGGAAGGGAATTTTGTTGATCAATTTCCGAAGATCTTTCTAGTCATAATTTTTTAACAGGAGTTCTTGAAGAAAACTGACTAGTTTCCTTAACAGATCTACGATTGTTGCTGGAATGTTGAATTGTGCTCTTGAAAGTATCCAACTCTCCAATAGGTGTAAGCAATGTTCCCTCTAAGGTGTGCGCGTGTGCGCGCGCACACGCGTTGTGAAACCCGCGCACAGGCTCAAGCGTATCATGAGTCACGACAGTAAATGAAGTAATTTTAAAAATATACCGTCACAAAAGGTCTGACCATTTGCATCAACATACTCTATAGTCGCTCTTTTAAGTATGATATTAACCCCTTCCGCCCGACTTCGCCGACGTCCGCGCAATTACGCAATACAGATTTTTTTTACTCTATGTATTTGCATTTTTTTTCTTTTATACATTAACGCATTGAATATAAACCTTCTCTTTCTTATTTTTGCATAAAAACGAATAGTAATTATCTCATAATTCATAAAAAATAAAATTATTTTTTATTTTATTCCTATTTTGTGAATGGATAAAATCATGTATTAATCTTGATAGTCTATTTTAAATTTCTAAATGCTAAAAATTGTTTTGAGAAATGATAACTAAAATAGTCATTTTCAATTAATGTTATTTTTATTTTATTTCTTTGTTTTGTTGAATTTTATTTTACTATTTTTTATTTTATTCATATTTTCAGAATGGATAAAATGTTTTCTTTTTTAAGAATATATAATATTGTAAACAGTTTTTTAATATTCATTTAATAGTACCGTAATGATGAAGCTATCACCTTATGGAAATAATATTTATTAAGTAGTTAATATTTATATATATTTAATTTTGAAGATAATAGCGCTCAGAAAAGTTTGCACAATTTTTCACCATGAATCTAAATGTATGCACAACGAAAATTTATTGCGCACACGGACTAAAAAAAATTAGAGGGAACATTGGGTGTAAGTCCTTGAGAAATTGATATGGCAGTACCATTCTTGAGTTTTACGAAGGAGAATGGCATAAAATCTTTAAGCACAAATTCCAATTAATCCTTCGATGTTTAAGAAATCATTCTGAAGGTTATAGAAGGACTTGTCCCCGAACTTAATTCCTTCTTGAAGTTGAGAGATCTTTTTTTAATTCTGAAACGGTATAATCCAAATCAATCTTTTCATCTACGTTCTTGAAAGTAGCTTTAGATGGATTCAGCCTTACACCCAACTCCACTTCTTGAATTTCTCTAACCTGAGATCCAATAAAGGTTCTTATTAGACATTCGAATTTAGGTTTTTTTTTAATTGGCATTCCCAACCATCAACAACTGAGGGTCTGATATATGATCTTTGTGAAGCTAAATCTAGCAAAAACACCTAACTAATTTGACATTATTTTGATTTAAAAGTTCTAGTCACGGTAGGTAACAAGACGCCGCGACTTCGAAATATCTGATTCTCCGAAGACATTGCATGCACCGATACACTGTTTACCTGGGTCTCGACACCATTAGTTATTTTATTTGAACCCAACTTGGGACATCATGCTGAAATATGAGAGCTCAAACCGCAGGTTGCACAAGAAAATGAGAGCTTGTTAGCCTTACCAGGACAATTGTTTCCCAAATGTCTGATGCTCGAACAATGCGAGCATAAATTTATTTCTTGGTGTCTTTTAAGCCTTTTTTGAAGTGTCATGTTTAGAACAGCGAATTAAAGAATGGCCGCCATCACAAAATTTACACTTTTAGGTTGAGGCATACTTGAGACTGCAGTCTGAAAATTTTGAAGAGTGGCTTTAGGTTCTTCACTTTTAATGTTTTTTACCACATTATTGTGTTTATGGAATTTTGAGATTTTGATTAGGCTTGGGTTTACTAGACTTTAATCTGGACAAAGTTTTAATAATCTCACCATAATTCTTAAAAATTTGATTTGGAGAAGGGTAATTGGATTCACATTTGCGAACAATTTCCTTCTTGAATGAAGTAGGTAATTTACTTATTAAGCTGTGACCCAGCAACAAACTACCAGACGAGGTTTCATCCATTAAATCCACCTCATAATTTTTAAGATCAAGAACCATAGCTTGAATTTCACTAAGCCCGTTATTTAATTTATCATTGAAAGTCATCAATTTCATTAGCCGTAAGTAATTTCTTGTGACTCGTCAATTATATAAGGGATATCTAGAAAAAGATCCTTTAAAATGTCTAGAGCTATCTCATAATTGTCATCAACATTTCAACATTTGACAAATGTTTAATTGATTGATAAGTCCCTCAAATACCCTTTTAAGTATAATTTGTCAGATCAGTACGAACACCGATCAAATTCTCGAACTAAGTCTTTAAACTCGTGCTTGTCAGTAGAACCACTGAAATTTCTACACTGAAGGTTAGGTGGTGCAGCATTACGCTTCAAAATAGCACTTAACCCATTCATGAAATCGCTTTGAAATTTCTCAGTTTGATAACCTATTTTCTAGGTTATTTGTTGCATTTCCAGAACTATTAAATTTTCCTTTGCATCCTTTATTTGAGCTAATACATTTTTTACTTAAATGCATTTTCGAATTTCTAAATCCCTATCCTCCGATTCTTTTAAATCATTTAATTATTCTTGATCCTCTAAACTACTCTGAATTTTGTCATTAAGTTCCAAAAGTTTACACTGATGGTTACAAAGTTGTTCTAGTCTCTAGATCTTCAACGAGAATTTTCTTCTTGTTTAAAAGCTCATCCAAACTCGAAATGAGTCGAGAAACCATAGCTCTATGACCTCCACGCCTTTTAATAAATTCTTTAAGTTCAGACGTGTTTGTTAAAAATTTTTGAACGTTGGAACTCAAATAATTGAATTTCACTTAATTCTAGAATAATAAGAGGGGATTCTTGAATCAATATTAAATTTAATTTGGATAGGACTAAATGGTAGGTCACAAAGGTAGATTCACAAAAATTGAGGCCCGAAAAAGTAGGTAGGCCCCAAATGGTAGGCCAAACTTGAATCCTGGAAATACCAAACCCACTGTGATCAAACTAATTCACAGCAGCAGAATCTTGACTTAATTATTACAAACACAAATAACTTTCTTGAAAATAAATTGTAAGGTCAAAGGGAAAACTGTTAAACATATAAATTAAAAGGTCAGGTTAAAGGTTAAGCTGTACTTTCCACACACGAGTACTAAATTTTGAGCAAGAGATAGGACGCAGCTTTCTTTTTTGGAGAATTCACTGTCAATTTAGCAATTCCAACAATTTATAATTTTTAAAGCCTAAATAAACTCTAGAAAATAACTATGCACAGATTTATAATCTGAACAAGTTAGAATTTTATAATTATCAATTTCACTGAAATTACTAAATTCCAGAACAGGAAAACAGCAACACAGGTAGCTAAACAAATTTGAAACAATTCTATAACCTCACTATTGAGACCTTTGAAACAAATTTACCGTTCACCAACTTCACTCTCAAGTCTTTCTAAAAACAAAAAAAACAGCAGATTTAATGAGGCAGCCGGTACGGTTTATGGTTGTAGTGGTTTGAAAATATGCAAGATATATCCGTACAAAACTCGAACCAACCGTTTATTAAATTAATGAAATGATTGAATATGATGAGAAATAAATAAGGAAGAAAATAAATCTAATAACTGTGTGTGTATGTATATATATATATATATATGTGTGTGTGTATATGTATGTGTATATGCTCAAACTGAATCAGCTAAACTTTCTAATAGAAACTGTCAACTTTCACACGAATGACATGCCTTCTAAAAATTCCCTTCTGTCGATTGTTGGGGGGACGCATTATTGTCGTGAACACCAGTGTATGTTTATCATGGAATTTAGCAGTCAATTTGCATTTTAATAATTGCACGTAACATTTGTAGCAACAGCTACTCAAGAGTATTTGATTAGCTGTTTGAAGGCGAAGTGTCCTCCCCCACTATTTTAGAACAATCGACGCCTCTGACACACAAAGATAAATTGCATTTGCATTTTTAAAAGTCATGTTGCGCAAAAAAATTCTTATTCGGGCCAATATGGTAATGAATACAACTAGTCAACCGGATTAAACTTTCACTCAAATTCAATAATTGGAGCAAATTACCAGCTTAACTCGATCCTTACCAGAGCGTTTTATAGTATGATGTGTTCAAGAAAATACCACAAAACCAGTGATGAAGTTAAGCACAGATTATGAATACATCCGATGGAAATCGCGTTCAGCTGCACTCTGGTCATTTCAAATCAGTGTTGCCAACATTATCTCCTGAGAGTAAGGCTAGATTTGAAGAAAATATAGGCTATAAAGGCTATAACCCTAATAAAAATAGGCTAAAAAATAGGCTAAACATTTTACTTACATTATGACAAAAATAGTGTGTCAACATCATTTAAATCCTCATCGGAATCATGTTCTGTTTCGTCAGCATTCTCGTAAGTTAATTTGGTCCCTATGTTTTGAATTATGTTTTGAGGTAAACTGTATGAGTAACAAGACTTTTCAGCTCTTCTAATTCCAGCTCGAATGCTAAGTATTGCATTTAAAAGGTCTCTCTTCATTCTGTTTCTCTCTTTACTTTTAACGATGTTCATCTGGCTAAAAATTCTCTCCACTTCAGCATTAGAATGGGGGCACAAAACACACGTCTAGCTACAGCAGCAAGCCCTCTGAAGGGATTAGATCCTGCTGCATCAGTATACACTGAAACCTCAGCCCAAAACTTTTCAGTGTCATGAATCTGTTCCCATTTTACAAGTATTAGATTATTCCATTGAAGATTTATTTGACTAATGTTACTGGGAGGTTCACTTAGCATCTCAAGTATATCAGTTAATGGCTCCTTGGCTGCCCTTAAGGCATTTGACACAGAGAAAAGCGAGATCTTTTTCAAACTTTGGACATTTTCAGGAATTCTTAAAATCTAATTTCTTTTAGTAAATGAACTACAAACTTAATGCATCTTTGTCTAATATTGTTATCATCTGTATCACTAAGTTTCAATTCTCCGAGTAACAATTTACACTATACAATACACATTCACGTACAAGAAGAACTAACAAAGACTGAAACCACTTCTATCAAATCAGTACAAGATGACACTCTTCCGACGTAATTGTACGTATTTTGACACGCTACAACGTGAAAAAACATTTTAGTACGCTCGCAATTTGATATGAAAAGAGGCTAGATTAAGGCTAAATTAGAACAAAAAGTTGCCAGATTTAAGGCCATAGGCTATTAAGTAAAATAAAAGGCTAGCCGAAGCTAAAATAGGCTAAATCTAGCCTGAAAAAGGCCAAGTTGGCAACACTGTTTCAAATTGATGCAACGTGCCTTACTTTCACTTTAAGTTAGAAAGCTCTTATACTCTTTCGAACAAACTATAAATGTTGCAAAATTAAAAAAAAAAAAAATTACTGCGAATGAAAGTTAAATCATGATGGTTGTATCCCATTTTATGGGACAGTCCCGCATTTGATCCAAAAATCCCGCGTTCAAAGTGTCCCGCAAAAAAATATTTTTTAAGGAAATTTATTAGGGATGAATTGATTTAGAATTTCAATATGTATAATAATTTCAATTTATTAACGATGTTTAATTGTTAAATATTATTGTAATAAAATTTTTCTAATTTTGTTTGTTGTAACCGTTGAAGAAATCGTTTCAATTTGAAAAAAAATTTGATCTTAAAAAAAAACCCGGCAAAAATTTTGTCCCGCATGGGCATTTGAAAAATCTGGCAACCCTATGCCGCTGTAATAAAAATAATGTTCATATTGGGAAAAGAATGTACGAGGGTAATTCAATAAGCAGTGGTGGGCACCGTTAACCAAAAAGTTAACTTCGTTAACCGCTAATCCGTTAACCAAAAAGTTAACTTCGTTAACCGTTAATCCGTTAAACATGTAACGGAAGTTACCGATAAACTGTTAACGTTAACTTTTATTATAAAAAAAATGAAAAACACATATATATATAATTTAATTTTCCCTCTTCTTCTCGTTCTCCATTTTGTCCATGAGATGCATGTTGCCCTTCATGAAAATTAGCATATCAAAGTTTTCATCAGACAGGGATGATCTCTTGGCCCTCAGGATGTCCTTGCCCATAGAGAACAAACGCTCCACTGCAGCACTGGAGGGGATGGCTGTGTTGAACTTGATGAACAAGTCCACCAACACTTGCTCACCCAAGAAGGCAGCATCTGTCAGCAAGTCCTTGGAGTTGGTCTCCAGCCAGGTCTTGACCAAGTTCTGGGCCCTGCCCTTGAGTGACCTGTGGCTTCTGCTGCTCTCTTTTGTCTGGATGACAGCACTGAAGAAGTCATCCTCCTCCTCCTCCTCGTTGTTGCTGCCCACTTCGTTGGATGCTGCTTCATGGCCTCCTCGACTGTACCCTCCATGCTTTTCCTCACTCTGGCGACCTTGGTGTTGTCATACTTGTCCAACCGGATGAGGTGAAAACGCTCCCATTGTAAGACATCAATTGACTTAATTTATGTCATCAAAGTGACATGAGAATTGAAATCTTACCTGATCAGTTTTATGGTTCTTGAAATGTATCAAGGAGACTACTAATAAGGTACTCACAGACATATTATAAATATACATGACTTACTTGACAACGATTATTTTTAAATATTCACTAGCACAAACATGTTGCGCAAGAGAAAGACTGCAAATGAAACGAATGTAGTTATTTGTTGTAATTGTTACATATATATTATTGAAAGTGCCTTAAAATGCTCGTGATATTTCTTGAAAGAAGTTGAAACATTCAACTCAAATGGCAAATCTTTCCGCCTGATTTTACAGTCGACCATGTTTTGCTCAAACCAATGCCATAAATAACTACCATATTTGGTAAGACACAAATTGTGGTGACGGAAACAAATATATCGCCTGATTTTTCACTGCGGAAATGGAAATTCGTTCATCACTATTAACAGTGGCGGATTAATTGCGCACCTGCTCACTGAAAATAATAGAAACTTTTAAACGTTTATTTATGAATTTTTTGGGTTAACGGAAGTTAAATGTAACGGAAGTTAATTAGTCCGATAATGATTTTCAAAGTTAACTTAAAAGTTAAATCGTTAACGAAAAAGTTAACTTCGTTAATTAACGATTAACGGATTAACGGTTTGTGCCCAGCTTTGTCAATAAGTATCCGCACTTTTTATTTTCACATCTGATAGATTATAAACACATCATTTCTCAACACAGTATCTGTTTCTCAATACACTTAGAATCGGTGACCTTCAAAGCGTCTTTATGGTCCAAACAGGTAAAAATCTCTGAAGATGCCAGGTCTGGACTATAGGCTGGATGGTCGAGAACTTCAAATTTAAGTTCTTGAACGCATTTTCATGCAGCGGCAGGCGGGCATTGTCGTGTAACAGAATAACACCTTCGGACAATCTCCCTCCGTTTTGTGGAATTGCTTGGTTTAACTCGTTCCGAAGCGTGTCAGAATACGATGCACTTGTTACTGTAGTTCCACGCTCTAGATAATGTTTAAGGATAGGGCCTCGTGTATCCCAAAACAGTGTTAGCATAACTTTACCTGCTGACGGACGGCTGCGCTTGGAACTTCCTTGCAACGGGAGATGTTGGATGCTTCCATTGCATGCTCTGTCGTTTGCTTTCTGGCTCAGTGATGGATCCAGGTTTCATCCCCAGTGATAATGCGCTCCAAAAAGTTTTCACCTTCATTATGATACCGCGCCAAAAGACGAGAGCAGACGTCCATACGATTACGCTTGTGCTCTTCTGTCAACTGTTTGGGCATCCATCTTGCACAAACCTTGTGAAAGCCAAGAATGTCGAATTCTCGAATAGGCTGACCCTTGACTGATATCTAATGAAGATGCAATTTCTTTTATTGTTAATTTTCTGTCATCGAAAATCATGGCTCTGGCTTCCTGCTTGTCACCACTGGTTGATGCTGACGGTCGTCCTGAGCGCTGAGCATCTGTCACACATGTCTGACCTTCCTTGAACATTTGAATCCACTCGTACACACTTCGCCGTGGTAACAACTCATTCCCATACTGAGCGCATAAACACGCGTGAATTTCAGCTCCTTTCACACCTTCTGCCCACAAAAAACGAACCACGGATCTCTGTTCTTCCCGAGTACAAATTGAAAGCGGCGCAGCCATGCTCACCACTCGTACAATATGTGACAGCTACGAGTAGCCTAAATAAGCCTGTACTGTTACTAGCCTAAATAAGCATATATATGTATGTATGTGTGTGTATGTGTGTGTATATATATATATATATATATATATATATATATATATATATATATATATATATATATTATGTTTGGCTCGTTATTACGAATATATATTATATATCTATATTATCACTAAAATAAAAAGTGCGGATACTTATTGAAGTACCCTTGTGTATATATAAAAAATTACTTCATGACAAAACTCGAGGAAGGGGGTATTCTATTCTTTTCAATGGGAAACTTTTATTTAGTATAGGGAGTATCCTAATTTTTCGGTTTTAAATATAGTAGGTGGTGTTGATTGGGTCTAGTTGCAGAGTGCTGGGAGTTCTCAGATGATTACCCCATTGGTAGAGAGATGGGAAGCTTGATGAGAATTTTTGGAAATCAAACCTCCAAATAGCTAATTAAATATGAAGGATGGATATTGGATACTCTTCAGGTGTTTATGTATTGAGATAGAAGCAGTGATTTCCATTTAGATGTAAATGTAGCAGGGCAGGATTTAGGACTGTGGGTGCCCCTGTGGTGGGCAGTGATTTGTAGAGACCCCAGGGCAGGGCCGAGTTTAGGATGGAAGCCACTGGGCAGTGATTGACCAGTCCTCTAATTACAGTAGTTCTCACTTCATGCCCACTAGAAGATGGACTTCACAGCACGACTTTTTAGTATCTAAAACACAAATACAAAAGTATGTCGCGTAATTTTATTTGATAATATATACCTGTGGATATAAAAGTAATTTACAACTAAACAAGAGCATGCCAGACAAATGAGAGAGAATACTAAGCTTATTACAATGTATGTATGGCAACAGCAACTACAATTTACATTACAGTACATCATATTGTCAATTTTTATAGACCAAACATTTTGTTAAAGACCCGGCACCTTGCGAGCCTTGCATCGAGCAGTCATTGATGAGCTCGTCGAAATCTACTTCACACAAAATGTCATTCTATACTCAGAGCTAGAAAGGTGAGCCGTTCCTGTGTCATGGTTGTGCGAAGCCTATTCTTGATGTTTCTTTTTCGAAAACGAACGCTCACCACTGCAGTTGGTAACTATCAGCACGAGATACACACGAAGTGCTATTTCTACATTAGGAAATATATCTTCAACAAATTTATTAAGAATCAACTTCTACAGAAGGTATTCTATGCCTATATTATTGTCTTTCTCATCTTTCAACTTCTTTGAGAATTCAGCAAACTGGATAAGCTCAATATCAAGGCGTTGATGCAGATCGTCTTTCTAGATGTTGACTAGTTTCGTCGCTGCATTCTGGATCTCTTCAAGACTGAGCGTTTCCAGTTGACCCAAGAAACCAAACTGAAGAAATTAGCTCATAAGAAGAGAGCCGGTGCGTCAGAGAGCTGAGAAACTGATCGATAACCGGTATGTAATTTTCAGCATGAAACTTCTGCGAAGGAGAGAACTCTGCTTCCGGCGCTCGACCATAATCGAGGGGATTTAGCCGCACATTGAGTCGACGGTGGCGAGTCCGCACATATTCTGTTGTGCCAGATTTATCTGCCCCCTGCTGCTCGTACTCACTGAAGCGCACTCATTTTGTCTCAGCAAAACTCTTTAGCGACTTCACAATTGCCACACCAGCGTTCATATCTAGTTTGGGATCCTGCAGCTTTTGGCTAGTACTATTGACCCTGTCTAGAACTTCGTACCAGAAAAGTATATATATATACCCGTTTCCAGCATACACATGCGCTCATATAAGTCATTTGCATCATAGCATACTTTTAACATTTCATCTGGGTCAGCAGCAATTTTGGCCAGCGTGTCTGATTTGAGGATAGCCCTGCATGAGCGCTTTACTAGCATCGGCTCTGCACGACCAGCGTGTGGTAGTGACCCTTTTAGGTACGCACACATGACTAACAGCCGATTTTAGTGAATCGTCGGCATTTCATAACGATGTGTGGATGCAGTGAGACGCACAAACCGTCTTGAGAAAATCGAAGAAACCCTCAGCAGGTGCCTTTCCAAACAGGTTCAGCGAGTGCCCTGCACACGGCACCCAAGTTGCCAGCAGGCATGGGGCCAATGACAATGTAATTAATTACAATTACTTTGCATCTGTTCAATTACAGTTGGCAAAGGATGGTAATTGATCCAATTAGTTACATTCCAGAGCAATACCTAATGTAAATAAAAGGAAAAGAAAGCAGTGTACTAGTCTAAGCATTTTATTTCCGTATACATAGTGTAAATATTAAACACAAACTAGGTTCATGCAAGTGTTGTATATAACTTATTGACTGATATTCAGGAGCCTTTCAAATGTAGTGTCAGTCATCTTGCTGCGATCAGGCCTGAGAGTTTTGCCCCCAATGCTAAACAGACGTTCGACGGGGCAGAGGAGGCAGGGATACCAAGGTAGCGTTGAGCCAGGGGAGCAAGACATGAGTAGGTTGATTTATTGACCTGCCAGTACTGGAGTGGCTCGCAGTCTTCAGGGATACAGGAGGTAATTAGATATTCCTGGACATCCTTTTCCACATTGGAGGGTTCAGGCGTAGGTTCAGCTGAAGGGTTCATAAAGCTGATAGTCCAGCAGCAGACCCTGATTTTACTGGAACCCTGCATTGTTTGTTATAAAGCAAAATTTTACATATTTTGAAAACTTATACCACCCCATTCAAGAATCCATCGGGTGTACACCTGAACCCCGCTTGGCTTTTTCAATATGGCGGGCGAAACTGAAAAACCCCATATCCTGGTCAATACTTGATAGATTTTGGTGATCTTGGTGTCATTTCTAGGGGTTTTTAGGATGATGAGTCAATCTGGAGTGGTTGCAGATACTTTGGGAGTCGTTTTGACCCACATTCGTCAATACTCAAGGTCAGTGGAGGTCAAACGCCCCCCGAAATAAGGAATATCCCATATCCCGGGCAGTCGTGGAGATATTTTGGTGATCTTACTGTCGTTTTTATGGTTTTGGGCGAGACTGAGTAGTTCTATAGGATTTAAAATGAAATCGGGGATTATTTTCCCCATGGTAAGGTGAATTCCAATATGTCTAATTATTCCTCTTAATTTTTCAGGTTGTTGAGATTATTGCTGATGGTGCTGCCCACCTGGTGGTTTGATGACGTCTTGGTTATGCTGATTCCAAAATTGTGTTTTGACTGCTGAATATGGAGAATATTCCAGGTGAGCATTTAGTTTTCATTTGCTGAGGATAAATTATTTCAATGCGATTTATACTCTGAAGAATGGGTAAACAAAATTCTTATTTTTCAGGTTCTACAAAAGCTGCAGACGAATGTTTCTTCAGGGATTTCCTACGTAGCTCTCCTGGAGGTCAGAAAGGTCTTTCAAATTGTGGGAGGATTCGGAAAATCAGAGAGCAGCGACATCAGAGGGCAGCCAGATGTTCGAGCGAGACTAGAGCCTCTCTTGGAAGATGGAGCAAAAATCCTTTGTCACAAGAACTGTTTCCACTTGTGTCCAAGAGGAATTTACCAGCATTCATGAAAAAGAATGTGACACCCCTACAGTGGAACCAAAAAGACTACGTAGTGCTGTTCTCACTGAAGGCCCAGTATATGACCCTAAAAAAGTCTTTTGTTTGAAAGTGAGTGAGTGTATATTACCCGAGAAATATGACATCAAAGTTCCGGTGCAATACCGCATTCCAGCATCTAGGTTTATGACCGATAAGCTTGGTGATAAAAAAAATTACAAAGATGTGTTGATAGAAAAGTGTAAACTGAAAAATGATGAGCAGGGACAAGTTGTACTCAGTAGGTTGTTGGGCATGAAAGGAGATTTACCGGCTGAAGAAGCCCGATACCATAGATTGTATGTCTACCTTTCATGTTGAGGTTAGAGAGCTTGCCAGAATAAGTCAAGAGTTGAACCTGAAGACCACCCCTTCATTGCTTTGTGTGTAGAATTGTCGAAGGACAAAATGAAACCATGGAATTCAACTGAAGTAGAGAAGCTTTACAAAGAGTTAGGTGGTGAAGTTGTCACGTAGGTCACTCATTGTAAAAGTTAAAGATCACTTCGAAGACGAAATTGTAGACTTACATGGAGATTGTATCGCTACGTTGTTAGTTTTCAAAAACTATGCTGCCTCATACCTGAATATTGCAAAAGATTGTAAGGAATCTGTTGATATTGATGTGTGTGTGTGAAGAAGCTGGCAAGCAAATCGCGAGTGAGTGCAAAAAGAACAAGGAAGAATTCACAAGGAAGAATTCACTTATACTCCATAGACAAATATATTGCTTCCGAATGTATGAGTGATGTTCTTATGCAATTGCTTACTCGTGTAAGTTCGAAATTCTGACTCCCTGAAATCCATAATGGTTAGAAACATTGTAGCAAGTGTTGTTACAAATCAGCCTACTCCATTCCAAATAGCACTGGGTGTTCTCATAGGTGACCATAAACAAATCATTAAAGAGTTGTACAATGTAACTTCTTCTTATGAAGAAGTGCGGCGTTTTATGCGCTCAACTGCTGCTGTTGCAGCAAGAGATGCTGTGTGGTCGGGTTTGAATGATGCTGCACTTGCTGGTCTTGTGCAAGTTATAATTGACAACTTTGATGCAGTTATTCACTCCCAAAATTGTAGATTAAACTGTCACAACCTTGCAGCTATTGTTAACACAGCCCAGATCACTTGAAAACGACAGTGCGGTCATTCCTAGACTATCAAAACAAGAAATGTCAGTTCCCATAAATTGTGAGTTGGAAGTTGTGCCATACACTGGTTCGAAAAACCTCCTATGCCTATGGAGGCAACCTGCTCATTTGAGCCTTCTGAGAAGCTTACAAGAGCAGCCGAAGTGTCACTTCACCGTGCAGAAGAGCTAGATCTGGAGTTCTTCAGACGGATACCGCTTGTCGCTGGCACCCCTGAGTACAATGGCTTCAACCATGGGCGCCCGCAGGATTTTTTCCAAGGGGGGGCAAAATTTAATGTATTAATAGGTAGGGACCGGAGCAAGCAAAAAACTTTTGACCCCTTAGGAACCAGCAGGTTAATTCTAAGCAAGTTTAGTGTTGCATTTTCTGTAATGGAAAATGCAAATATATATTGTATATACATACAATGCACATGATAACAATCATTTATTTTATTTATAACAGAAACATGATAGAATGAAGAAAAAAGCACACTGAAGTAAATGTTGTACCTAATTTGAAAACGGTGTTTCGAGCATCACCAGGGGCATTTCCAGGGGGGGGGGCAAGCGCCCCCCCTTGCCCCTACCTGCGGGCGCCCATGGCTTCAACACCCGCCATTGTAGAGGCGGGAATGATGCCAGCTAAGAAGTCGGCCATCAAGTATATGCCACTCATTAATATGAAGCCAGCGGACCACAACACTGTAATCAACAATGGCATTAAAGTGACGAGGGAGTTCAACCAAAGTGTTTTGGTCATCACAGCAGATCAACAGATCTACAAGGTTATAGTGGACATCCTGTTCCATACACGAAGTCTTCTGACTGATGTGGTTGCCATCCTTGGTGGAATGCACTTGGTGATGGACTTCATAGGTGCGATTGGCAGTCTAGCAGCGGGAAGTGGCTTGAAAGAAGTTCTCTGTGGCACATTCGGATCAGTGGATAAAATGCTAGAAGGAAAAAAGTACCCTCAAAATGCCCGTGCACTTCGCATGCTGACTGAAGAAGCTCTCAGACCTGTATTCTTGAAGTATGGTGAGCGTATCAATACCATGGCTGACTTAATGAAAGTCCTTGAAGAACTGGCCTCTGCTAGCAGAACAACTCTTATATGGGTTATCAAGCCAACTTTTCTCATTATGAAATACACGCGCAGTACACATGAAGGTGATTATGCTCCGGCCAGTGGTGTAGTCCGGAAGTAACGCAAGGTAACGGCGTCACCCCACTGGTTTTATTTTACTTTATATTTTTTTGCTGTTTCTACTGAACATTTTTGTAATACATACTCTTTCTAACTATATTTCTTTCCTAACCCCTTCAATTTGTGTTTTTGGGAATGTACATAAAATGTAAAAACGCTGTAGAATTTTATAGAAACGCTATATAAAAAAATTATTGTTGCGTTACCCCACTGAAGAAATTACGACTACACCACTGGCTCTGGCCATTCAAACAGCTGAAAATATGTTGGCATATTATATGGCAAATATATGGCAGAAAATCAGTGGACATCCGAGCAACTGTAACCCAGCACAAAGACATCATCCCATAAATCCTCGAACTACACGCTTTGAGTGATTGTGACACAGTTGCAGCAATACATGGCATCGGCAAAGCCACTGCCATTGCCACAGCCAAGAAGGGTCGAAAGCTAGACAAGCTGGGGTCCCTTGATGCATGCTTTGACCATATCGAGAAAGCGGCAACAGCGTTCATTGTTGCATGCTATGGGGATAAGAAATCCTCATCTCTTACTGAGTGTCGTCAGCGAGTATGGGCTCAGAAGACAGGGAAGTCGGGAACTGCTGCACCCAAACTATGTTCTCTACCACCAACAACGGAAGCTTTCCATCAAAATGTTCTCAGAGCCCACTACACTGTGGCGAACTAGCTCGATGCACTAAAGTGTGACCGACCACCACTTGATCCTGTGCATTATGGGTGGGAGAGAGACGAAACAGAGTTCTCATCCCAAAAACAGTTTATGAAGGTGTGTGCTTAGCACCAGATGAGGGTGTGAATCACAATCAGCATGAAGGGGGAGTCGCTGCGGCTGCATGGGACGCGGAATCCCTTGCACAATGTTCTGTGCATGTGGCAGCTGCTTGGATTGCAACAATCCATTGACCCAAAACTTAAACGAAGAGCAGACTGATCATCCTGACGATCCTGACAACCATGTCTTGATATTTGCCCCCAATAAATGGTTACCTAATGTGAATAACTGCATCAAAGTTGTCAATGCCAATACCCCAGCTAGGTGTGAGCTTTGTTTTGCTTACGAGGTCATATCTTGTAGCTTTGCAACCTTCCATAGAATGCATATGCCCTGCACTTCAGCATAAATTGTGGTTTATATCTGAATATCCATATAATGTGGGTTGTCATTTAAGCATTATGATCTGGTTTTATCTGCAGAAAAGATGTTAAGTGCTCAGCAGTTAGCTAGATTGTAGAAATTGTCACTGAAATAAAGCAAATAGTGATGTCAACTGTGGCATTATCATATTTCAAGGCCAAACTTTAACCTCAAATGACTTGACTTGACCCATGGAGTTGCAAAATGATATCCTACTGTTATCATGTGCCTATAGAACTACTCAGTCTCGCCCAAAACCATAAAAACGACAGTAAGATCACCAAAATATCTCCACGACTGCCCGGGATATGGAATATTCCTTATTTCAGGGGGGCGTTTGACCTCCAATGACCTTGGGTATTGACGAATGCGGGTCAAAACGATTCCCAAAGTATCTGCAACCCCTCCAGATCGACTCATCCTAAAAACTCCTAGAAATGACACCAAGATCATTAAAATTCATCAAGTATTGACCAGGATATGGGATTTTTCAGTTTCGCCGGCCATATTGAAAAAGCCAAGCGGGGGTCAGGTGTACATCCGATGGATTCTTGAATGGGATGGTATAAGCTTTCAAAATGTCAAGATTTGCTTTATAACAAACAATGCAGGGTTCCCACCCCGTACAACCGGACTATGAAGAGTCTGCTGCGTTTACATGGGGAAGACTTGTCAGGCTGGTTTTTTTGAGTGCTTGAAGTGGTAGCCTGAATGGTTGGTGGGATCACAGCACTTGCTTTTGCAAGTAGTGTCACTGTGTCTGGAGTGAGCGAGTGTCAGCTGTACACCACTGGAGCTTGAATCTGGGAGCAAGAGGGGCAGAAGGCACAAAAACGTCACTGTTTTCATATCCAGATTGGCGCTTGATGACAGAGCAGAGCCTTAGTTGTCACCAGCTTATTATTAAAGTGAGAGTTCACGAAATTGAGCCGGGCTTTGAGACCAAGGATACATGGAACAACATAGCTTGAAGTGACCTTGTTCTGACCCTGCACATAATCAGTGGTCTACAAAAGGACTTAAGATCTCTCTCAGCCTCCAGGATATTAGGTTCATAAGTAGTAAACTTTGCTGTATCGCGCTGGTCCAGCTTCTCAGATGGGATTGCCAGAAGGCTGCAGCATCTTCACTTCAGAGTTCCAGCGTGTAGGTGTGGCTGTCTGGACACTATTCTCTCCTTCAATAAGATCAGCTGCATGTGTGGACTTCTTGATGTGTGCAACAATTTTTGAAGCTTTTGCGTTGACCTTGTGCAGAGTGCCAGTGCCAGCCTCTTTAAACCGATCCTCAATGACAAGTTGGAATATGTGGGAAAAGCAGGGTTTGTGTTATGTAATAAGCTGCAGCTGGTCTTCTTGCTTATCAGGCTCAGTGGCTTCCTCTTCATCACTGTCAATGTCACTGTCAGGCCTCAGCATCATCAGTGACGACATGCTGAAATCCAGGCAGAGCTTTGGTAATATTGGATGCATTGTCTGAAATCACCATTCGAGATTTTGTTGTTGAAGTGGCTGATGGTTTCAGAGTAATGGGAGTAGATGTTATCAGCTGTGCGCCTACCTCTGAAACTCTTGCAGGAGAGCATCATGGAATGGAGTTTCCAGTCCTGCACACGAGATCATACACACGTGAATGAAGTTTGCCATTTTGCCAGAATGTGGTTTGAATTGGTTTCAACGTGAGGTGTGAGGCAACTGACTGTGGCGAGACTGGGCAATGACAACGTGGGCAGAATTGCCAACTCATTTGTAAATGTCACTAGAGCAATAATAAAAAATAAATAAAAAAAAATTGCTAAAAATTATGGACTTGAATTAATATCACCAAAAAATAACCAAAAGTTAGAATGATGAATTATCCTATCTATGCTTTGGATTTTTTTATTTCAGCATTTTATTCCTAACATTTCTATTTAGCATTTCATCGATAAGAAAGTCTAAAATATTTTTTTCCCAATCTTACAAGTTATTGCAAAATAAATCGTGTATTTTTTAATTTTATTTTTGTTTCAAAGTATGACCGCTCATGGCCACCAAAAGAAAGGTGGATAGCAGAGCGAACACAGAACGAAGACCATGGAACAGCGAACGGAAATGAATAGGGGGGGAACGGAAAAATCATAGCGGAGTCACAGCAGGTACAGAAGTCGGGAACAAAGGAAGGAGAACCCGGTTACCGAAAAGTAGGGACCTTCAGATAGAATAGCGTCAAGCCTATCACAAGGCCCGACGCTCACCAAAAATGGAAAATATTCAGCGCAGAGTAAAGCGGACACTCCACCAGGAGGTGGGCAACTGTAAATGGAACGTTGCAATTGGGACATCGGGGCACCCGATCCCCGGCCATCAAATAGCCATGGGTCAGGTGGGTGTGGCCAATACGGAGGCGGGCCAGAGCCACCTCCTTATGGCACGATCGATGGAAGGAAGAGGCCCAACATCTCAATTTGGGTTTAATTTTGCAGAGTTTGTTATTTGTAGCGTCATCCCAGCGACTCTGCCACCGGGAGCGCAAAAATCTACGAAAACCAGGGATGTAATCGGAAAAGGGGAGGGACACGGGTGAAACCTGTAGTCGGCACGCGGAACGGACAGCTTGATCGGCAGCCTTATTTCCAGCCACATTAACATGTGCAGGAACCCAGCAAAATACCACCACCTTGCCACCAAAAGTGACAAGGATATGGCACAGTAGCTGGATTCGTCGGGCCAGTGGGTGGACGGGTTCGAAACATTCCAAGCCATCCAGGACACTGCGGGAATCCGAATAGATGACAAACGACCCATCCGAATACTCCCGCACCACCTACAGAGCGCTCAGAATGGCATAGAGCTCCGCCGTGAAAACAAAAGCCTCATCAGGGAGGCGGGTACTGGGTACATCGGGGCGCAAGGGCAGACGACTGGGGAACAGCCGCAGCCACAACGCCCCCCGACGACCTCGAGCCATCTGTGAAGACCGCAACACATGCAGTGACACGCTGCATGCTGAAGGAACAGAGACCGAAGCAAGGCAGAGTCAGAATCGGCCTTGCGAACGGGGCGCAACGCCCTACAGCATGCAACAGGGGTGCTCTCGCAAGGTGCAACACCCTCGAAAGAGACCGGTATGACGGATGGAGGAGTGCCCATACCATCGAGGAGGGAGGTCACCGTGTCGGTGAAATACCAACCCCTATCCCGGCAGAACGCCCTCTCAACCACCTGGAACAGAGGAGAGTTGGGAAGACGGAGAATCCGGAGACAGTGCTTGGCAATGAGAAACAACCTCCGATCCTCCAAGAGAGGGATGTCGCACTCAACCTGCAGACTATCAACCGGAGAGGAGCGGAAGGCGCCAGATGACATGCGCAGTCCTCTAGAGGACCGGATCCAGTATCCGAAGGGCCGTACGGGAGGCGGAGCCATACACCACACTCCCATAGTCCAATTGTGATTGTACCAGGGACACGTACAAACGGAGGAGTGTCCGCCTATCCGCGCCCCATGTAGTATGAGACGGATGTCCCAGCAAATCCAGGGTACATCTTGTAGTGTCGCGCAGCCTACGAAGGTGGGGAACCCAGCTCAAACGGCTATCGAATACCATGCCCAGGAAACGTACTGATTGAACGAGGGCCAGAGGCTGACCACCGAGTGTAAGATTAAAGGCCGGGACGGCGCCGGATCCCGGTCTCCTCGACGGAAGGAAGGCCACACACGAAGTCTTCGGGGAAGACAGCCTAAGGCCCACTGACGATGCCCAACGTTCAACCCGATTGACCGCGAGTTGGACTTGCCTCTCCACGAGGGGGGGACTCGTCCCCGCGGCATAGACAGCCAGATCGTCGGCGTAGATGGAACAACGCACTGAGGGCGGGAGGGCCCCCGGTAGCGCAGACATGACCAAATTGAAGCAGGAGACGCTTAAGACACCCCTGAGGCACCCCGCCGCTACTGAACATACAGGTCAGATAGGGCCGCCCCATTACAGACGCGGAAAGTGCGACGGCAGAGGAAGTTACGAAGAAATGTGGGCCAAAAGCCCACAAAACCAAGAGACTTCAAACGGTCCATGACAACTCCCCGACGGGTCGTGTCATAGGCCTTTTGGACGTCGAAAAAGACAGCCAGAACAAGATTCCGGCGGGAAAAGGCCTCCTGTACATCATGACCAAGGAGGAGAAGGGGGTCCAGAGTACCCCAAAATCGACGAAAGCCATACTGGGTCGGGGGGTATAACCCATGCGACTCCAGTGTAAAGGAGAGTCGGACGGCCACCATCTTTTCATTGAGCTTGCATAAGCAGCTCCTCAAGGCAATAGGCCGATAGCCCGCCACCTCCGCCGGATTCTTCCCCGGCTTAGGTATCGGGACCACAATCGCCTCCCTCCAACGGGAAGGGAACGACCCCTCAATCCACATCCGGTTGAAAAGATTCAGCAAGAAGTGTAGGGCCATCGGGTGCAGGTTCCAAGTAGTCATACGGAATGTCATCAGGGCCAGGGGCGGAAGAACGACGGGTTGCCAAGGCAGCCCGAAGTTCCCGCATTGTCAAGAGACGGTTATAGGGCTCGTTCCCAGGCGGCGGGAACGTAACATCCATCCGACAAAGGACGATCCGCAGCTGAAGGCGAACGGGAAACCGCAGCAAAAGCCCTGGCCAGCCGATCGGCCACAGTAGTAGGATCCGAAAGGAAGCCGTCCCCGTCTCGAAAGACAGGGCGACAAGCAGGGACCGGCTTCCCCTCGATACTACGTACCTTCCGCCACACAGCAGCCGAAGGGGTAGACGAGGAAATGCCAGACACAAAAGCACGCCAAGAGGCCCGACGAGCCAACTTGAGAGTCCGGCGGGCGAAAGCCTTCGCCCGCCGCATCTCAATCAAGTGGTCCGTGCGGTGGAAGCGGCGCGTTGTCCTCTTCCTCACACACACCGCCTGGTGACATGCTGAAGTCCACCACGGAACGCTACGCGTCCGCGGGTTACCGGAAGATCGAGGAATACAGTCCTCCGCGACGCCCATCACCACCCGCTCGAAGAACTCCAAGCTCTCATCCACGGAGCAAAAGTCCAACACCGAACGGGCAATGACGGAACGAGCTCTGAAGGATGGCCAGTCAGCCCGCGCCAGGCACCACCTCAGTCGAGACGAGACACCCGGCTGCGGTCCGACCGGCTCTAGACAGACTGGGTAATGATCACTGCCATAAGTGTCCCCCAACACCCTCCACGAAAAATCGAGTAAGGCATCGAGGAACACCAAGGAGAGATCAATACAGGTAGATGAACCCGTGGGTTCGTGGAAATAGGTAGGTTCGCCGGAATTGAAGCACGTGAAGGAAAGTTCCTCCATTAAGGAGAGCAGTCGTGATCAGTCTTTCCTTGTGAACAGACGTGTTTTATCGAGTGTCCAGTGTTACCAAGTGAATAAGTGGTTTTCGTTCAAGTGTCTTTAAAAAAAATAAATAAAAAAATAGTTTGATGCATTCTTAACTAAATTACTTCGTGTTACTAATCATTCATTAACGAATATATTTCATTTATTGAATTTATTAATTACTATATTACTTGACTAAACCAAGGCCAGTGCCTTGTTTGTTCCCGAATCTGTTACTACACGAGGTTTCATAAGGTTGAAATTCCCTTGGTTTGCCTGTTGTTGTTTTTCAAATTATCAGAAACGAGGTTTCTTAAGGTTAATTTTCCCTTCACACGCTACCTGACCTCCCGAA
This sequence comes from Bathynomus jamesi, assembly GCA_023014485.1. Classification (NCBI taxonomy): domain Eukaryota; kingdom Metazoa; phylum Arthropoda; class Malacostraca; order Isopoda; family Cirolanidae; genus Bathynomus; species Bathynomus jamesi. Next base: position 165,178 of record JAJOZX010001464.1, read on the forward strand.
GGGTCACTGACCGTGGGATAAAAGGAATTAAGTCGGTCGACCAGCGGTCAGAAGTTCATTTAATACTTTTTCTTTAACCGATATTTAGTCGGTAGCTTAGTTATATATTCATTTAGCATAAAATTGTGTTACAAGAACCTGTTTCTGCGTTTCAAGAACATTTTTGCGGGTTTTCGCAGGTGACGGCACAATAAACACGCGGTAGACCTACGTTGTAATTTATTAATTTCCAAACGCTCCTTTTTTGTTTAAACTAATTAAAAGCATGGCACCCCCGTCAAGTACTTGCAGTCGCTGTGAAGAGAAATTTGCCGCTTACGCGTTTACAATGGCTAATAATAATAATGAACAGTTAGTTTGCAGGTGGTGCTCAAGCATGGAAGTCCTGAGGAACGAGTTAGAACGTGAGAGGGAGGCCAGGGTGAGGCTTGAAGAAATCGTAATGCTCCTGACGGCAAAATTAGAATCCCTTGAGACTCCAGTTACGACACCTCCTGCCTCAGTTTCTACTAGTAATATAAATAGTATTAATAGCCCTCTCTCTTCCCCTAGTTCCCAACCCTTCGTTCGAGTGCGTAATGGAGCCCCATTGAGAAAACCTAAGACTTGTCTACCAGTAATAACAAGCAATAAGTTTTCTGTTTTAGGTTTCGAAGATGCTGATGAACCGGAAATACGACTCGTTGGCGATTCCATTGTTCGAGGGCAGCTCGAGGAATTCTGTGGGAGAAACACTCGTCGTAGGCGCCGTTACTGCTACCCTGGTGCAAGGGTGGAGGATGTAACTAATAGTGTTGACCATTTTACAGACGGTACCGCCGAGGACAACGTATGTTATTCATCATGTCGGTACTAATAACGTTTTAAATTCTAGATCGGAAGAACTGCTGTCAGACTTACTAGAGCGACTAAAGGAGAAACTAATAAGATTGTCTTAACAGGTATACTTCCTCGAATTATCCAACGAAACTATTTCTACAGCAAGGCGACCTATATTAACAATAACTTAGTCTCTTTGCCAACAGGAAGGAGTGCATTTTGCGAATTTTTGGAACAGTTTCTACGGCAGGAGGGACTTTTTCCTCGAAGATGGACTTCATCTTAATGACGTTGGAGCTGCGCGTTTAGGAAGACTATTTCATAATACTGTCTTCTTTTCAGGCTGCCGTAACTCGAACGGTCCCAGCGTAAATTCCACAAATTTCCCATGCGCTCGCGAAGGTGTCGCAGTTAATAACAAATTTGAAGGCTCTATCTTAAATGCTCGTAGCCTACGAAATAAAATAAACTAATTTTTTTCTTTAATTGCTTTTAAAAACACTGATGTAATTGCGATAAGTGAATCGTGGCTTAGCACTGAAACACGTGACTTTGTAGGGGAGTATCAAATTAAAGGTTATAGACTTTTTGTTAAAAACAGAATAGGTAGGCGAGGAGGCGGTGTTATGTTGTATATCAAAGATAATATTGCGAACGTTATAGAAGTAAAGCACTCAATTCCAGAACCGATAGATTCGACTATAGCAGAACTTAAATTGAACGATTTCAAACTTGTTGTTGCGGTTATATATAGGCCCCCTAATCAAACAGCTGATACGGACGAAGCGTTATATCGTGAACTAGAGAGAATAATCGGTAGTGAGCAGGCTTTAGTTATGTGCGACTTTAATTGCGCCAACGTGAATTACGATACAATGCAGGGAGACGCGGAAGGTAATCGTTTAGTTAATTTTATCGAGGATAGCTTTCTTATTCAAAAGGTTGGGGAACCTACGAGGTTGGACAGTATTTTGGATTTAGTAATAACTACGGATGATAGGCTAATTACTGATTTCAAGTAATAGAACCGTTAAGCAATAGCGATCACAATATGGTAGAGTTTGTCCTCTCAGTAAGTCACTCGAAACCAACTAACTCGACTAAAATTCCTAACTTCCAGCACGCAGACTTTAGTAAATTTCGAAATAAATTGTCACACGTCAATTGGGAAAACGTAATGGGGAACTCCAACGCAAAACTAATGTGGGAATCGTTCGAAACAGTATTTAGGACTATAAATGAGCAATGTGTCCCGTGCGAAAGTAAACAAGCCCTTGTGGTTTACTTCTAGAGTATGAGACATTATAAAGAGTAGAGATAGGGCTTATAGGCTACATAAGTGCGATAAAGACAATTTGTGGTTACGAAACAACTACATATCTCTAAGGCGTGAAGCGAAAAGTGTAATAAAAAAATCCAAGCGCGAATTTGAAGTGTGTTGGGGCCTTTGAAAAATGTAAACAGAGATCTAGTTTCTGAAAACAAGGAAATGGTTACCTTGCTAAACGAATTTCTTACGTCATGTTTTACTATAGAAGATGTAACGAATATCCCTACGGTCATATACATAATACCTTTTGATAATGGTAATATTTTGGATAATATAGTGGTTAGTGAAGGGGAGGTAATGCGCTATATTGATAAAATGAAAACGCGTAAATCACCGGGGCCGGATTCCATATATCCTATACAACTAAAAGAATTAAAAGATAGCATTGTTGTGCCGCTAACAAAATTTTTAATGCGTCTATTTCTGAGGTGTGCGTACCAGATAATTTCAAGTTAGCAAACGTAACACCTATCTTTAAGAAAGGCGATAAATGTGCGGCGGGAAATTATAGGCCAATCAGTTTAACGTCTGTTGTAGGTAAGCTACTGGAATCAATAATTAGGGATCGTATAGTCGAACACTTAGAATTCCATAAGCTAGTTAGAAATACGCAGCACGGTTTTAGGCGAAACAAATCTTGCTTAACTAATCTTTTAGAATTTTTCAAAAGCGTGGTTGACATTTACGATAGACATCGGGCGGTTGATGTAGTGTATTTAGATTTAAAAAGCGTTTGACACCGTGCCGCACAAAAGACTCATTGAAAAAACTAAGGCTCATGGAATAAGGGGTGTAGTAATAAATTGGCTAGAAGAGTGGTTGCGAGGTAGGAAACAGAGGGTGGTCGTTGATGGAGCGGAGTCGTTGGGCTAATGTAGCGAGTGGCGTTCCTCAGGGTTCTGTATTGGGCCCCTTGCTTTTTCTTATATATATTAACGATTTAGATGTCGGCCTAGTCAGTAGTTTCAAAGTTTGCGGATGAGGTGACGTGATGTATATATATATATATATATGTATATAGTCTAAAAGTCACTAAAGGGTAAATATCACTAAATCTAAGCTGAATGGCGAGAGAAGGATAAACGATCCAACGCGGCTGTTCGTATTGCTTTGGGCTGGCCTAGACATTTTTTTATCTGAGCTAATCTTTGGTGCCGAGTGTAATTAGATGATGTTTCTAAGGTGACAAATGGGGTAGAAAGTTGTCCGTACTTAAGTATAGTTAGGGGTAATGTCTATAGCTTCTAAGTGGTAATGTAAGAGAGTTAGGTAGGCCGTTTGTGGGACACAGAAATCTAATGGTAGGCTTTCAAAGGAATATCTAATTCAACGCACGGTAAGTGCTTTTGATTGTTTGCTAGAACCTAAGTAACCTAACTGGGGTGTCTACCTATACATTTGGCGACGAGGATGGGATTCGATTAGTCATTCGATTAAGCTCATGGATTCGATTAAGCTCGACGATTAAGCTCATGGGATTCGATTAAGCTCATGGGATTCGATTAAGCTCATGGGATTCGATTAAGCTCATGGGATTCGATTAAGCTCATGGGATTCGATTAAGCTCATGGGATTGAATTTGGCTCATGGGATTGAATTTGGCTCATTGGGTTCAAGTGGTTGTTTGGAAAATTGGATGTAGCCTAGTGGGTCGTCCGATTTGGTTTGTTTGTGTGGGTAAGCTACCGTACTATAGCGTAGGTCCCGCCGGCCTAACTCTAAAACTAATTCCTACTCAGCCCTCACTCTAAAACTAATTCCTACTCAGCCCTCACTCTAAAACTAATTCCTACTCAGCCCTCACTCTAAAACTAATTCCTACTCAGCCCTCACTCTAAAACTAATTCCTACTCAGCCCTCACTCTAAAACTAATTCCTACTCAGCCCTCACTCTAAAACTAATTCCTACTCAGCCCTCACTCTAAAACTAATTCCTACTCAGCCTCACTCTAAAACTAATTCCTACTCAGCCCTCACTCTAAAACTAATTCCTACTCAGCCCTCACTCTAAAACTAATTCCTACTCAGCCCTCACTCTAAAACTAATTCCTACTCAGCCCTCACTCTAAAACTAATTCCTACTCAGCCCTCACTCTAAAACTAATTCCCACTCAGCCCTCACTCTAAAACTAATTCCCACTCAGCCCTCACTCTAAAACTAATTCCCACTCAGCCCTAACTCTAAAACTAATTCCCACTCAGCCCTAACTCTAAAACTAATTCCCACTCAGCCTAACTCTAAAAACTAATTCCCACTCAGCCCTCACTCTAAAACTAATTCCCACTCAGCCCTCACTCTAAAACTAATTCCCACTCAGCCCTCACTCTAAAACTAATTCCCACTCAGCCCTCACTCTAAAACTAATTCCCACTCAGCCCTCACTCTAAAACTAATTCCCACTCAGCCCTCACTCTAAAACTAATTCCCACTCAGCCCTAACTCTAAAACTAATTCCCACTCAGCCCTAACTCTAAAACTAATTCCCACTCAGCCCTAACTCTAAAACTAATTCCCACTCAGCCCTAACTCTAAAACTAATTCCCACTCAGCCCTAACTCTAAAACTAATTCCCACTCAGCCCTAACTCTAAAACTAATTCCCACTCAGCCCTAACTCTAAAACTAATTCCCACTCAGCCCTAACTCTAAAACTAATTCCCACTCAGCCCTAACTCTAAAACTAATTCCCACTCAGCCCTAACTCTAAAACTAATTCCCACTCAGCCCTAACTCTAAAACTAATTCCCACTCAGCCCTAACTCTAAAACTAATTCCCACTCAGCCCTAACTCTAAAACTAATTCCCACTCAGCCCTAACTCTAAAACTAATTCCCACTCAGCCCTAACTCTAAAACTAATTCCCACTCAGCCCTAACTCTAAAACTAATTCCCACTCAGCCCTAACTCTAAAACTAATTCCCACTCAGCCCTAACTCTAAAACTAATTCCCACTCAGCCCTAACTCTAAAACTAATTCCCACTCAGCCCTAACTCTAAAACTAATTCCCACTCAGCCCTAACTCTAAAACTAATTCCCACTCAGCCCTAACTCTAAAACTAATTCCCACTCAGCCCTAACTCTAAAACTAATTCCCACTCAGCCCTAACTCTAAAACTAATTCCCACTCAGCCCTAACTCTAAAACTAATTCCCACTCAGCCCTAACTCTAAAACTAATTCCCACTCAGCCCTAACTCTAAAACTAATTCCCACTCAGCCCTAACTCTAAAACTAATTCCCACTCAGCCCTAACTCTAAAACTAATTCCCACTCAGCCCTAACTCTAAAACTAATTCCCACTCAGCCCTAACTCTAAAACTAATTCCCACTCAGCCCTAACTCTAAAACTAATTCCCACTCAGCCCTAACTCTAAAACTAATTCCCACTCAGCCCTAACTCTAAAACTAATTCCCACTCAGCCCTAACTCTAAAACTAATTCCCACTCAGCCCTAACTCTAAAACTAATTCCCACTCAGCCCTAACTCTAAAACTAATTCCCACTCAGCCCTAACTCTAAAACTAATTCCCACTCAGCCCTAACTCTAAAACTAATTCCCACTCAGCCCTAACTCTAAAACTAATTCCCACTCAGCCCTAACTCTAAAACTAATTCCCACTCAGCCCTAACTCTAAAACTAATTCCCACTCAGCCCTAACTCTAAAACTAATTCCCACTCAGCCCTAACTCTAAAACTAATTCCCACTCAGCCCTAACTCTAAAACTAATTCCCACTCAGCCCTAACTCTAAAACTAATTCCCACTCAGCCCTAACTCTAAAACTAATTCCCACTCAGCCTAACTCTAAAACTAATTCCCACTCAGCCCTAACTCTAAAACTAATTCCCACTCAGCCCTAACTCTAAAACTAATTCCCACTCAGCCCTAACTCTAAAACTAATTCCCACTCAGCCCTAACTCTAAAACTAATTCCCACTCAGCCCTAACTCTAAAACTAATTCCCACTCAGCCCTAACTCTAAAACTAATTCCCACTCAGCCCTAACTCTAAAACTAATTCCCACTCAGCCCTAACTCTAAAACTAATTCCCACTCAGCCCTAACTCTAAAACTAATTCCCACTCAGCCCTAACTCTAAAACTAATTCCCACTCAGCCCTAACTCTAAAACTAATTCCCACTCAGCCCTAACTCTAAAACTAATTCCCACTCAGCCCTAACTCTAAAACTAATTCCACTCAGCCCTAACTCTAAAACTAATTCCCACTCAGCCCTAACTCTAAAACTAATTCCCACTCAGCCCTAACTCTAAAACTAATTCCCACTCAGCCCTAACTCTAAAACTAATTCCCACTCAGCCCTAACTCTAAAACTAATTCCCACTCAGCCCTAACTCTAAAACTAATTCCCACTCAGCCCTAACTCTAAAACTAATTCCCACTCAGCCCTAACTCTAAAACTAATTCCCACTCAGCCCTAACTCTAAAACTAATTCCCACTCAGCCCTAACTCTAAACTAATTCCCACTCAGCCCTAACTCTAAAACTAATTCCCACTCAGCCCTAACTCTAAAACTAATTCCCACTCAGCCCTAACTCTAAAACTAATTCCCACTCAGCCCTAACTCTAAAACTAATTCCCACTCAGCCCTAACTCTAAAACTAATTCCCACTCAGCCCTAACTCTAAAACTAATTCCCACTCAGCCCTAACTCTAAAACTAATTCCCACTCAGCCCTAACTCTAAAACTAATTCCCACTCAGCCCTAACTCTAAAACTAATTCCCACTCAGCCCTAACTCTAAAACTAATTCCCACTCAGCCCTAACTCTAAAACTAATTCCCACTCAGCCCTAACTCTAAAACTAATTCCCACTCAGCCCTAACTCTAAAACTAATTCCCACTCAGCCCTAACTCTAAAACTAATTCCCACTCAGCCCTAACTCTAAAACTAATTCCCACTCAGCCCTAACTCTAAAACTAATTCCCACTCAGCCCTAACTCTAAAACTAATTCCCACTCAGCCCTAACTCTAAAACTAATTCCCACTCAGCCCTAACTCTAAAACTAATTCCCACTCAGCCCTAACTCTAAAACTAATTCCCACTCAGCCCTAACTCTAAAACTAATTCCCACTCAGCCCTAACTCTAAAACTAATTCCCACTCAGCCCTAACTCTAAAACTAATTCCCACTCAGCCCTAACTCTAAAACTAATTCCCACTCAGCCCTAACTCTAAAACTAATTCCCACTCAGCCCTAACTCTAAAACTAATTCCCACTCAGCCCTAACTCTAAAACTAATTCCCACTCAGCCCTAACTCTAAAACTAATTCCCACTCAGCCCTAACTCTAAAACTAATTCCCACTCAGCCCTAACTCTAAAACTAATTCCACTCAGCCCTAACTCTAAAACTAATTCCACTCAGCCCTAACTCTAAAACTAATTCCCACTCAGCCCTAACTCTAAAACTAATTCCCACTCAGCCCTAACTCTAAAACTAATTCCCACTCAGCCCTAACTCTAAAACTAATTCCCACTCAGCCCTAACTCTAAAACTAATTCCCACTCAGCCCTAACTCTAAAACTAATTCCCACTCAGCCCTAACTCTAAAACTAATTCCCACTCAGCCCTAACTCTAAAACTAATTCCACTCAGCCCTAACTCTAAAACTAATTCCCACTCAGCCCTAACTCTAAAACTAATTCCCACTCAGCCCTAACTCTAAAACTAATTCCCACTCAGCCCTAACTCTAAAACTAATTCCCACTCAGCCCTAACTCTAAAACTAATTCCACTCAGCCCTAACTCTAAAACTAATTCCCACTCAGCCCTAACTCTAAAACTAATTCCCACTCAGCCCTAACTCTAAAACTAATTCCCACTCAGCCCTAACTCTAAAACTAATTCCCACTCAGCCCTAACTCTAAAACTAATTCCCACTCAGCCCTAACTCTAAAACTAATTCCCACTCAGCCCTAACTCTAAAACTAATTCCCACTCAGCCCTAACTCTAAAACTAATTCCCACTCAGCCCTAACTCTAAAACTAATTCCCACTCAGCCCTAACTCTAAAACTAATTCCCACTCAGCCCTAACTCTAAAACTAATTCCCACTCAGCCCTAACTCTAAAACTAATTCCCACTCAGCCCTAACTCTAAAACTAATTCCCACTCAGCCCTAACTCTAAAACTAATCCCACTCAGCCCTAACTCTAAAACTAATTCCCACTCAGCCCTAACTCTAAAACTAATTCCACTCAGCCCTAACTCTAAAACTAATTCCCACTCAGCCCTAACTCTAAAACTAATTCCACTCAGCCCTAACTCTAAAACTAATTCCCACTCAGCCCTAACTCTAAAACTAATTCCCACTCAGCCCTAACTCTAAAACTAATTCCCACTCAGCCCTAACTCTAAAACTAATTCCCACTCAGCCCTAACTCTAAAACTAATTCCCACTCAGCCCTAACTCTAAAACTAATTCCCACTCAGCCCTAACTCTAAAACTAATTCCCACTCAGCCCTAACTCTAAAACTAATTCCCACTCAGCCCTAACTCTAAAACTAATTCCCACTCAGCCCTAACTCTAAAACTAATTCCCACTCAGCCCTAACTCTAAAACTAATTCCCACTCAGCCCTAACTCTAAAACTAATTCCCACTCAGCCCTAACTCTAAAACTAATTCCACTCAGCCCTAACTCTAAAACTAATTCCACTCAGCCCTAACTCTAAAACTAATTCCCACTCAGCCCTAACTCTAAAACTAATTCCACTCAGCCCTAACTCTAAAACTAATTCCTACTCAGCCCTAACTCTAAAACTAATTCCTACTCAGCCCTAACTCTAAAACTAATTCCTACTCAGCCCTAACTCTAAAACTAATTCCTACTCAGCCCTAACTCTAAAACTAATTCCTACTCAGCCCTAACTCTAAAACTAATTCCTACTCAGCCCTAACTCTAAAACTAATTCCTACTCAGCCCTAACTCTAAAACTAATTCCTACTCAGCCCTAACTCTAAAACTAATTCCTACTCAGCCCTAACTCTAAAACTAATTCCTACTCAGCCCTAACTCTAAAACTAATTCCTACTCAGCCCTAACTCTAAAACTAATTCCTACTCAGCCCTAACTCTAAAACTAATTCCTACTCAGCCCTAACTCTAAAACTAATTCCTACTCAGCCCTAACTCTAAAACTAATTCCTACTCAGCCCTAACTCTAAAACTAATTCCTACTCAGCCCTAACTCTAAAACTAATTCCTACTCAGCCCTAACTCTAAAACTAATTCCTACTCAGCCCTAACTCTAAAACTAATTCCTACTCAGCCCTAACTCTAAAACTAATTCCTACTCAGCCCTAACTCTAAAACTAATTCCTACTCAGCCCTAACTCTAAAACTAATTCCTACTCAGCCCTAACTCTAAAACTAATTCCTACTCAGCCCTAACTCTAAAACTAATTCCTACTCAGCCCTAACTCTAAAACTAATTCCTACTCAGCCCTAACTCTAAAACTAATTCCTACTCAGCCCTAACTCTAAAACTAATTCCTACTCAGCCCTAACTCTAAAACTAATTCCTACTCAGCCCTAACTCTAAAACTAATTCCTACTCAGCCCTAACTCTAAAACTAATTCCTACTCAGCCCTAACTCTAAAACTAATTCCTACTCAGCCCTAACTCTAAAACTAATTCCTACTCAGCCCTAACTCTAAAACTAATTCCTACTCAGCCCTAACTCTAAAACTAATTCCTACTCAGCCCTAACTCTAAAACTAATTCCTACTCAGCCCTAACTCTAAAACTAATTCCTACTCAGCCCTAACTCTAAAACTAATTCCTACTCAGCCCTAACTCTAAAACTAATTCCTACTCAGCCCTAACTCTAAAACTAATTCCTACTCAGCCCTAACTCTAAAACTAATTCCTACTCAGCCCTAACTCTAAAACTAATTCCTACTCAGCCCTAACTCTAAAACTAATTCCTACTCAGCCCTAACTCTAAAACTAATTCCTACTCAGACCTAACTCTAAAACTAATTCCTACTCAGACCTAACTCTAAAACTAATTCCTACTCAGACCTAACTCTAAAACTAATTCCTACTCAGACCTAACTCTAAAACTAATTCCTACTCAGACCTAACTCTAAAACTAATTCCTACTCAGACCTAACTCTAAAACTAATTCCTACTCAGACCTAACTCTAAAACTAATTCCTACTCAGACCTAACTCTAAAACTAATTCCTACTCAGACCTAACTCTAAAACTAATTCCTACTCAGACCTAACTCTAAAACTAATTCCTACTCAGACCTAACTCTAAAACTAATTCCTACTCAGACCTAACTCTAAAACTAATTCCTACTCAGACCTAACTCTAAAACTAATTCCTACTCAGACCTAACTCTAAAACTAATTCCTACTCAGACCTAACTCTAAAACTAATTCCTACTCAGACCTAACTCTAAAACTAATTCCTACTCAGACCTAACTCTAAAACTAATTCCTACTCAGACCTAACTCTAAAACTAATTCCTACTCAGACCTAACTCTAAAACTAATTCCTACTCAGACCTAACTCTAAAACTAATTCCTACTCAGACCTAACTCTAAAACTAATTCCTACTCAGACCTAACTCTAAAACTAATTCCTACTCAGACCTAACTCTAAAACTAATTCCTACTCAGACCTAACTCTAAAACTAATTCCTACTCAGACCTAACTCTAAAACTAATTCCTACTCAGACCTAACTCTAAAACTAATTCCTACTCAGACCTAACTCTAAAACTAATTCCTACTCAGCCCTTGTTAGAAAATCTAGAAGAACCATTGTTGTCCCAAGGCGATATGATGACTAAGCTGATTGATGCAGCATTCCTTGTATATATTAAGTTAAGGTGTATATATATCCATCTCATAATTGTAAGGTTAGTGAAAAATTAACTTAATTTAGAGCTAGCATTTTTGAGCTCTTGTGGCATCATTGTTTGGTCACACTGTTGGCATCATTTTGGGGCGCTGTGCGTTCTTTCTACTCGTTTGTGGGATGTCGTACGTACAGGGTGTGGTCTGTTAGAGAGCTCTCTTGCAATTCAGTTTGGTTGTTTAGATACAAGATTGTTGCATCGTGCAATAGTCCAGGTTGCGTTGTTGTTGCAAGGTTGAGAAAGAAGACCATAAATAGTACCCCTTTTGTTTATATTAAATTCATGTAACAAAGGTCTAAGGTAGGCCCGCATCGAGTCAGCAACCCTGAGGTAGGACTAATAGGATCTCAAATCCGTAAGTTTAATTTTAGCTTAACTTGGGCTGTAGGTAGCACTGGCCCTTTAGAATTTGGCCGTTCACGGCTCAGCTGGGATTTTGAACCCAACAAATAAATAAAATAACATGGTCCTTCAGAACCGGATTCTACCCCAAAACTGAGTCAGTGACTATTTTCGGCAAAGTTCTGATTGTGCAAATTGTAGCCCAAGTTAGGCCTAGACGGGTTGAGTATTATTGAATTAAGGTCCCAGGGTAGAAAGTTTGGTCGCCCAATTGCGAAACTTGGCCAGTCGTCTGTCGTTGTTTTTGGCCTACATTTTACCGGTTTGGTTAATTTTGGGTTATTATTGAATTAAGGTCCCAGGGTAGAAAGTTTGGTTGCCCAATTGCGAAACTTGGCCAGTCGTCTGTCGTTGTTTTTGGCCTACATTTTACCGGTTTGGTTAATTTGGGTTATTATTGAATTAAGGTCCTGGGGTGGAAAATTTGGTATTCCATACTGGTGTTTGGTTAGTACCCCACCCAGCAATTCAGTTTATTTGAAAGTAAAATTTGCGTTTGATCAGTTTGGTTAAGTATTTCTGCCAATTCAGCTCATTTGGTATTGAGCCCAATTGTTGTTTGCATTGAAGATGAGTGCATCTGAATTGAACAAATTTATAAAAAGGAGAAGCGCCTTCAAAGGTCTAATTACAAAGGTCATTGCCACTATAGATTCTGCCATAGAGCAAGAGGATTTACGCTTAGTGACTGCGCAGCTTTCCATATTAGAAACTAAAAAGGTTGCTCTAAGTGAGGCTCTTATAGAAGAGGATGAAATAGAAAATAACATAATTTACTTTGAAGAGATTATTGATGATATAATTAAAGTAGGCCTCCGAGCAAAAGAGTTTAGCAGCTCAGTACAGTTAGAGACCAGGTTTAATAATGAAACACAACACTCAACAAATGATGTTTGTGAAGTTAAGGTTAACAGATCTGTAGTTCAATTACCGAGGCTTGTACTCAAAACATTTTCTGGGAGTATTCAGGAATGGCAGGGATGGGCAGACAGTTTTCAATCAGCAGTTCATTCTAGTCAAGTGTTAAGTGCCGTGGAGAAGTTTAATTATTTGCGGTCCCTCTTGGAAGGGGAGGCAGCAAAGACTATAGCAGGATTAGCATTAACAGAGGCTAATTATAATGTGACTTGGGATATATTAAAGAAACGGTTTGGTAAGCCAGAGATCTTAATTAAAAGCCACCTCCGTGCACTTTTAGCTATACCTCCTGTTAATAATCCTAATAGTGTCAAGGAGTTACGGCAGTTATATGATGAATTTGAAATTAGAACTAGGTCCCTGGACAACTTGGGTGTAGGAATGGAAAGGTATGGTATAATGTTGGTTCCTACACTGGAGTCTAAATTGCCTAGCTCAATTTTGCTTGAATTAAGTAGGGGACACTCTGCAGAACATGTGTACATCCCCCTTCAGCAGATGTTAAGTCTTTTAGGCACAGAATTAGCAAGACGAGAGGGAGTTGAGTTTGCACAGTGGGATGGTAAACAAGGGTACAAAGGCAGGCACAGCACCAAAGTTTCCACCAAAGGGAATAGCCCAGGTACAGTGTCAGCTCTACATGCATCCTGTGAGAATAAATTAAAGGGAATCAAGGAATGCATATTTTGCGAAGGCAACCACAAGTCATATAAATGTGAGGTGGCTGAGGCTTTACCCCTTGAGGAGAGAAAGGACAGGGTAACTAAGTCCACAGCATGTTTTAAATGTTTTTTGAAAGGTCATAGAGCAAGGTTTTGTAAGTTTAAAATTTTGTGCAAAAAATGTCATGGTAGGCATCAGCCATTATTGTGTGAAAACACTCCTAGTAGGCCTACCCCAGAAGTAGAGACATCAGTGGCACATGCCACTGCTATGCAAGGGAGTAAAAGTAAAGGGGGATTATTGCAAACAACTGCAGCCTTATTAATTGGGAATGAGGGAGAAGCTACTGTAAGAGTGTTGTTTGATAGTGGTAGCCAGTGTAGTTTTATTAAGACCAGAATTTCCAGAAAATTGAAGTTTAAAGAACTTAAGAGGGAAAATTTAAGAATTTCTGGGTTTGGGGGTTCCGTTCAAAACCGAACCAAATTTAAGAAGGTAGAAGTTCTGGTTAAAGGGTTGTTACCGCAAAGTCCCACTATCAAGGTCCAAGCTGTAGAGATTGAGGAACTTTGTGCTCCAGTCACTACTTGTTTAGATATGGCATGTGTCCAAGAATTGCAAGTTAAAGGAATTAATTTGGGCAATAATAAGTTTGAAAGAACAGAAGATATTAGTCTTTTGATTGGAGCTGACTATTATTGGGACTTCATCACTGGTAATATTGTCCGCACATCTCGAGGCCCGGTAGCTATTGAAAGTAAGCTAGGCTGGATGCTACATGGTAGTTATTGCAATGAAATGGAAGTTAAGGCTCTTTTTGTTAAGATTGAGGAGAACAGCCATGGTCTGGAAAGGCATTTGAAAGCGTTTTTGGAACTTGAATCTATTGGCATAAAGGACAAACAGGCAAGTACAGTGAACAATGATGTTTTAGAGCAATTTGAAAAAGGGATTGGGTTTAGAGATGGTTGCTATGAAGTTGGCCTACCATGGAAGGATTCTTGCAAACCCGGTTCAAACCTTCAGCTAGCTAATCGGAGGTTGGAGACTTCATTGTACAAGCTAAGAAAAAATTAGTTGTTAATTGAATACAATGAGGCCATCCTAAGTTATGTAAGGGAGGGCTATGCTGAAAGGGTGCAAGGTGAGCTGGTGAGCCAGGAGGCACATTATCTGCCACACCATGCAGTGGTACGGCGAGACAAAACTACCACCAAACTGAGGGTAGTTTTTGATGGCTCAGCCAAGGACAAAGGTGGTGTGTCCTTGAATGACTGTTTGAATGCTGGGCCAAATTTAAATGCAGATTTATTTTCCTTGTTACTGAGATTCAGGTTTGGTAGAGTAGCATTGACTGCAGATGTGAAGCAAACCTTTTTGCGGATAAAGTTAAAACCAGAGGACAGAGATGCAGTAAGGTATCTGTGGGTGGATACGAAAGACTTGTTGGAAAATGAACCTAAGGTTCAAGCATATAGAATGAAGTCAGTGCTGTTTGGCCTCAGCTCTAGTCCATTTCTGTTGGCAGCTACTATGCAGTACCATTTTAAGAAATATGCTGAAGTCTATCCTAACACTATTGAACACATAAGGAAAAATTTTTATGTTGATGATTTGCTGTGTTCCGTGGATAATACAGAAATGGCTAAACAGATATTCATGGAGGCTAGAGCTATAATGAGGGAGGCTGGCATGGAGCTTAGAAAATGGCAGACCAATCATTCGCAATTACAAGAGTTTATGAGTCATTCCTGTGTAGTACCTGATGCAGCAGAAAGTATTGAGGATTCTGGTATTAAGGAGTTGTGGGCAATAGACGCAAAGGTGCTAGGCATTGTTTGGCAGCAAGATGATAATTTGTTTACCTTCAATGGGAAATCTTTAGTAGAGCTGGCTGAGAATGAGACAAGGTGGACAAAACGTACAGCTCTTAGTTTGGCTTCAAAGGTCTTTGATCCTCTTGGATTCCTGGCTCCATTTGTGATAAAGTCAAAAATTTGGTTTCAGAGCCTCTGGGAAATTGGACTTGGTTGGGACCAAGAGTTACCTGATCATATGGTGGTAAGGTGGAAATATTGGTTCAAAGAATTGGCACATCTTGGAGACATTGAAATCCCAAGATGGTACTTTGGAGAGTTGAACAATAGTCCAGACAATTTGGAGCTGCACATCTTTTGTGATACAAGTGAGGAAGCCTATGCAACTTGTATTTATATAAGAGGCGCATTGCAAGAAGTAAGTAAGTTGCAGGTTGGTTGCTGCAAAGAGCAGAGTAGCACCTTTGAAAAGGCTTTCTGTTCCAAGGTTGGAATTGATGGGTGCAGTTATTGCTAGTCGGCTTGCAGTTATAGTGCAAAAGTCTTTGGCCCTCTCTGAAATTCCAAGCTATTATTGGACAGACTCCACTATAGTTTGGCACTGGTTAAGAAGCCAGGCAAGGAAATGGAAACCATTTGTTGCCAATAGGGTGGAGGAAATTCAAGCGCACACAGATCCCAAGCAATGGAAGCATTGTCCAGGCACCCAAAACCCCGCTGATTTACCAACACGAGGAATTTCAGTGAAAGATCTTGCACAGTCAAGTTTGTGGTGGAATGGGCCGGAGTGGCTAAAACTTGGAAGTGAAAACTGGCTGAAGAAGCATGGGTGAGTGAGGTGAGAAAATGCGCTGTGAACAGTTGTCAAGTTATGCAGCAGGACCCCATATTGAGGCTTGAGGACATTAGCAGTCTGAAAAGATTGTTAAGAGTGACAGCATGGGTATATAGATTTACCAACAACATTAAGGGAGAAACAAGAAGGGAAGGAATTCTGAACAGTAATGAGATTCAGCAAGCCAGGAAATACTGGGTGGTATATATGCAGAAGGAAAAATTTGGTGGAGAGAGAATTGCTCACCAGCCATCCATTACAGGTTCTACCAACACATTCTGCGCTCAAGGGTTTGGATGTGTTTTTGGATCAGGATTTATTGAGAGTAGGAGGTAGAGTTTTCTGGGCTTCCAGAGGAGAAAAGACATCCAATTTTGCTACCTTCTGGGGGTCACTTTGTGGACCTTTTGATCCTGGATACTCATCATAAGCTGTTACATGCTGGAGTTAGAGAAGTGATAATAGAGATCAGACAACAGTTTTGGATTCCCAAAATTAGACAAGTAGTAAAAAAGGTCGTGCATAAGTGTGGTTTGCAAGCGTTGGAGTGCAAATCCTTATTATGAAA
Source organism: Bathynomus jamesi (assembly GCA_023014485.1). NCBI lineage: Eukaryota > Metazoa > Arthropoda > Malacostraca > Isopoda > Cirolanidae > Bathynomus > Bathynomus jamesi. The sequence goes on from JAJOZX010001464.1 coordinate 181,427, forward strand.
AGGTGGCTCCACTTCCAAGAGAACGGTGTGTCTATACTGCCCCATTTGATGTAGTGGGAGTAGACTTTGCAGGGCCAGTCTATGTGTATGAGCGAGGGGAGTCTAACAAAGGTTATATATGTCTTTTCACCTGTGCTACCACCAGAGCAATCCATTTGGAGTTGGTAAGCAACTAAAGTAGTGATGTATTTCTTTTGGCCTTTAAAAGGTTTGTGAACAGAAGGGGTTTCCCAAATAAAATCATATCGGATAATGCAAAAACCTTCAAAAAGGCTGTAAAGGAACTCCAAGAAATTTGGTCCTTGCTAAAAGAGGAAGGATTCCAATCCTACTTTTCACACCAAGGGGTACAGTGGGAGTTATTGTTGAGAGAGCACCATGGTGGGGAGGATTTTGGGAAAGGCTAGTGAGAAGTGTAAAGTGTCCATTAAAGAAACTTTTAGCTAATGCTCATTTGAGCAAAGAAGAATTCTGCACTGTTTTATGTGAAGTAGAAGCAATGGTGAACAGTAGGCCTATCACTTTTGTTTACAACAGTATGCAGGATGCAGAGCCATTGACACCAAATCATTTTCTTTGTGGTAAACGATTAACATCAAGCCCCAGTGTGCCAGAAGACTTGCAGCCTATCCAGAGCACTCAAGGAGAGTTAACCAGACGGTTCAGGTACCTTGAAGAGCTACAAGATCAGTTATGGAAGAGGTGGCAGATGGAATACTTGCCAGAACTCAATTATTACCCATCAGGCAAGGTAAAGGGCTCCAATGCAAATTGTATCAAGGTGGGAGAAGTGGTAATGATTTGGGATGAAAGACCAAGGCAATGCTGGAAGCTTGGCATAATTGAAGAGTTGTTTGTTGGCAAAGACAATTTAGTTAGGTCTGCACTGGTAAAGACTTCAGGAGGAAAGTTAGAGAGACCTATACAAAAACTCTATGCTTTAGAAATCAGCAAAAACACAGATAGTCAAGATGAAACATTTGAGTTACAGCCTCATGGAGAAGGCTTGGCTAACCTTGCAGAAGGTAACGACAACAATGCCTCTTCGGTGGGGTGTTAGAAAATCTAGAAGAGGAAGAACCATTGTTGTCCCAAGGCGATATGACTAAGCTGATTGATGCAGCATTGCTTGTATATATTAAGTTAAGGTGTATATATATATCCATCTCATAATTGTAAGGTTAGTGAAAAATTAACTTAATTTAGAGCTAGCATTTTTGAGCTCTTGTGGCATCATTGTTTGGGCACACTGTTGGCATCATTTTGGGGCGCTGCGCGTTCTTTCTACTCGTTTGTGGGATGTCGTACGTACAGGGTGTGGTCTGTTAGAGAGCTCTCTTGCAATTCAGTTTGGTTGTTTAGATACAAGATTGTTGCATCGTGCAATAGTCCAGGTTGCGTTGTTGTTGCAAGGTTGAGAAAGAAGACCATAAATAGTACCCCTTTTGTTTATATTAAATTCATGTAACAAAGGTCTAAGGTAGGCCCGCATCGAGTCAGCAACCCTGAGGTAGGACCTAATAGGATCTCAAATCCGTAAGTTTTAATTTTAGCTTAACTTGAGCTGTAGGTAGCACTGGCCCTTTAGAATTTGGCCGTTCACGCTCAGCTGGGATTTTGAACCCAACAAATAAATAAAATAACAGCCCTAACTCTAAAACTAATTCCTACTCAGCCCTAACTCTAAAACTAATTCCTACTCAGCCCTAACTCTAAAACTAATTCCTACTCAGCCCTAACTCTAAAACTAATTCCTACTCAGCCCTAACTCTAAAACTAATTCCTACTCAGCCCTAACTCTAAAACTAATTCCTACTCAGCCCTAACTCTAAAACTAATTCCTACTCAGCCCTAACTCTAAAACTAATTCCTACTCAGCCCTAACTCTAAAACTAATTCCTACTCAGCCCTAACTCTAAAACTAATTCCTACTCAGCCCTAACTCTAAAACTAATTCCTACTCAGCCCTAACTCTAAAACTAATTCCTACTCAGCCCTAACTCTAAAACTAATTCCTACTCAGCCCTAACTCTAAAACTAATTCCTACTCAGCCCTAACTCTAAAACTAATTCCTACTCAGCCCTAACTCTAATACAATTCACTATTCAGCCCTAACTGGGGAGTAACTAGATCAAATTTAAACCTAATCTAACCTATTTCACGTGATTTGGCCTAATTCGGTTTTGCTCTAGCATGTCGGTGATTGGCCATATAAGTAGGCTGACCATATTTCCTTGAGACAAAAACGGGACATTGGGATGGCAAAAAAGGGACGGGGTTATGTAATATTCTGTATTCATGAAAAAGTAAGTACATAAACCGGGACAAAATTGACATTTTTATTAAAACGACGGGACGGCCAGGAAATATAAAACAAACGGTACTGTCCCGTTCAAAACGGTACATATGGTCAGCCTACATATAAGCCCCTACGAAGACTCTGGGGAGGACTTCGAAGCTTATGCCACTAGGGTGAGGTTGTTTTTCGAGGCAAATTCCATTCCTGATGCTAAGAAAGTACCTACCTTTTTAACTATAATAGGCCCTAAAACGTTTGGTTTAGTTATGGACCTAGTTTCTCCTAAAGCACCGGAAACCTGCACCTATAATGAATTGGTACAGGCCCTAACCGATCACTACAAACCCCGAGTAGTTCTCATCTATGAACGTTTCAAATTTTATTCAAGGCATCAGACGGGAAATGAAAGCATTGCAGAGTTTGTTGCAGGAATAAAAAGCCATAGCCGTACGTGTAAATTTGAAGACAAATTAGACGAAATGCTAAGAGATAGGTTTGTAATGGGTCTCAAAGAGGAGTCTACCCAGAGAGCCCTATTAGCCATACAGGACCTAACTTTTAGTCAGGCTGTAGAAATAGCTACGGCTAGAGAAGCAGCTGCTAAAGATATTAGAGCTTTTGGCAATCATAGTAGTAAAGCCCAACACGTAAATAGCTTTAAATCTTCTAGGCCTGGCAGACCTAATGAGCCTACTAGACAGGCAAATAAAAGGTATGAGGCGAATACGACTAAGCCTACTAATTCTACTAAGCCTTCCAAGCCATGTACAGGGTGTGGAAAACACCATTGGAAGAAGGATTGCCCTTTTAAAGAAGCAGTTTGCCGAAACTAGTAAAATAGGCCACATAGCTAAAGTGTGTTTTTCAAAGAAAACGAAGGGTGAAAATTCTAATTTTAACATTTCTAGTGTAAATCCTCAAAAGGGAAATACTTCGAACATTGGAGTGGAGTACCTATTTTATGATCAGCAAAGTGGGAAAAATACAGGCCCATATATTGTAGAGGTAGGCCTAAATGGAATCACAGTTCTAGAATTAGATACAGGTGCTGCCAGGACGGTCATGTCCAAGGCAGTTTTTGATAAGATTTTCAAAAACACCTAAACTACATGCATCTGAAACAGGGTTGGCAAGAAACCCACTTTTTTTTAAAAAAAGCCCACCCAGGTGGGTTTTTTCGGGTTTTTTCACCTAAAACCCGAAAAACCCGGGTAAAATTGGGTTTTTTCATATGTCCATATGATAGTTCATATTAGACCTACCTATTCTTATTTTTATAATAATACTGTACTGTACCATACACTATTAATATAACATTTATCTTGTTTTTAGCAAAAAAGTTGCCTTCCAGGCAATTAAGCATAAAAAGTTATTATTTTCTCAGATTGAGCTTCACAACAAAATTTGGAAAACATGGACCAATTTGAACTAAATTTGGTGTGGTAAATTATCCTATTTGTTAGGCTATACTTCCTATGGAAGACAGGCCCCTGTGTCTTCTGCTGGAAGTAGATGAATTACAGCTCCCAAAGGGAACTTAATTCAGCTAGTTATATCTATTTAATTCATATTACTGAATATTTTTTCTTTTATTTCACAGTTAAATAAAACAAACTGGCAACAGCATATTTATCTTTACTGCTAGCCTACAGAATTAGTCTGTTTGAAGTTATAACTGCATTAAATAATGCCAAAGACCTTTGGATCAGGAAGAAAATCAGGGCATGAATGAGTGAGTGAAGTCAATATTATTGATGGGACTAGTAAAGTTAGATGCAAACATTGCAATAATGAAATAAGTAATAAAATAGAGCGAATAAAAATGCATTTAATGAAATGTTTGAAACACATGGAATCAAGAAACAAGACTGACAATACTGCCAGTACATCATCTTCATACTGCCATGACATAGACCTCTCAGATGATCCAGACTCATCCTCACCACCACTGACACAATTACAGATGAAAAAAAGAAAAATTCAAAAGAAAGTAAGCGATTTTGGCATGACAACAACAACTTTGCAGAAAAATGTCATTGATAACAAAATAGCCAAATTCTTTTATGCAAATAATATTCCATTTCTATGTGCAGAGTCTAAGTATTTTATTGAAATGATAGAGACTAAGACCAAGCTACACCACCTTCCTGTCGAAATTTGTCTGGTCCACTTTTAAATACAATCCATGAAGAAGTAGAAAATTCCTTGAAGATGCAGTTGACTGAAGAATCAGGATGTATAACACCCTGATTGGCTGATGTCTACACTCTATAACCTGCTACCTCACCCAAAGAGTTATACCTGTAGGTCTATTTGTTGACTCATGTTTGCTTGCTTTGCATGTAAAATCATTATAGGCGCCTATATGACAATTTTTAAAAATAATTGCATATGCACTTCTTAAGTTTCATGAAAAAACCCAGAAGTGGGTAAAATAGTGGGTTTTTTCAAGTGGTTAAAAAAAACAGGTGGTTTTTTCGGGCTGGGCCCACTAGTGCCAACCCTGATCTAAAACGATTTTGAAAAGTATGGGGACATACAAATACCTATTTGTGGAGAAGCATACGTCACAGTTACACTCAACCAGAAAACTTTGTCTCATCCCTTAACCCTTTTAGTGGTGGATGAGCAAGGGCCTACTCTACTAGGCCGTGATTGGATTGATGCTTTGAAAATGCCAATTGACAAAATCTTGCCAAAGGGTCAGGCAGATGTGCATACACTCTCATATCCATCTGACATAGACTCACTGTTAAGGGGAGTTTTCTTCTGTTTTTGGGCCTGAAGTAGGCAACCTAAAAGGCCATCAGGTCTGCATAGAAGTAGATCCTAATGTAACTCCGAAATTTTGTAAGGCTCGTTCAATTGCGCATGCACTGCGGGAGAAGGTAGATTTAGAAATTGACAGGCTGCTAAAAGATAAAATTATTGAACCAGTCACACACGCTAAGTGGGCTGCTGCCCCAGTAGTTCCTGTACTAAAACCGGACAAGTCCGTGCGGTTATGTGGGGATTACCGTTTAACAGCAAAGAGCCGTCCTTCTAGATTGCTATCCTATACCCAAGCCTGATGAATTATTTAGCTCTCTTGCTGGGGGTAAATATTTCACAAAACTCGATATGTCCCAAGCCTATGCTCAACTAAGTTTAGATGAAAACTCTAAAGAATTAACTATCATAAATACGCACCGAGGCCTATATAAGTACAATAGGCTATGCTGTGGAATAGCATCGGCTCCGGGTATTTTTCAGAGGACAATGGACCAAGTTCTAGGTCACATTCCAGGGGTACTTTGCTTTCTAGATGATGTCCTCATTTCAGGTTCGTCTAAAAAAGAACACCTAACTAGATTAACCACGGTTCTAAAAAGACTCCGGGATGCCGGACTTAAGCTAGAGAGAGAAAAGTGTTCATGGGTCACTAACGAGGTTTCATATTTAGGGTTCCGCATAGATGCCTCAGACATTCATCCAACGGTGGATAAACTAGAAGCAATAGAAAAGACACCACCTCCACAAAACATCACACAGTTACAAGCTTATTTAGGTCTCCTAAACTTTTATAGGAAATTTTTGCCTAATGCATCGACTTTCCTTGAACCCCTAAATAAGCTATTACGATCTGGGGGACAGTGGAGATGGGAGAAAACTCAAAAGGAAGCATTTGAGGCTTCCAAGGACGTACTACTAAAGTCCACTCTCCTAGTGCATTATGATCCTAAACTTCCTCTCGTAGTTTCAGCAGACAGCAGTTCTTATGGAATTGGGGCAGTGTTATCTCACCACACTGATGGTGTAGATAGGCCTATCTGTTTCGCTTCTAGAACACTAACTGAGACGGAAAGACGATATGCACAAGTGGAACGTGAAGCATTAGCCTTAGTATTTGCAGTAAAAAAATTTCATTTCTATCTATGGGGTCATGAATTTAAACTAATTACTGACCATAAGCCTCTTTTAGGTTTATTTTCACCTAATAAAAATATTCCAGTTATGGCCTCAGGTAGGATTCAACGATGGGCACTGATTCTACAAGCCTATAAATTTGACTTAGTACATCGGTCAGGTAAACTTCTAGGTACGGCTGATGCGCTAAGTAGGTTGTCCTTAGAAAATCCAAATGATTGTGTACCTATACCTACAGAATGGGTTCACTTGGTGGAGTTTTTGGAATCCACTCCAGTATCTGTGGTACAAATAGAGCAGTGGACAAAATCAGACCCTATTCTGTCTAGGGTCATCCATTTCTGCTCAGTTGGTTGGCCTACTAAGGTTGAGAGTGAATTACAGCCTTTTATCAACGTCAGTCTGGCCTCTCCATTCAAAATGGCTGTCTCTTATGGGGCCACAGAGTGATTATTCCAAATAAAGGCAGGTCGAATTTAGTGAAGGAACTTCACGCTGAACACACGGGCGCAACAAAAATGAGCTGGCGAGAGCTTATTTCTGGTGGCCTGGTTTAGATGGAGAACTCGAATCATTGGTTCGTTCCTGTCAAAGCTGCCTAGAGAACAGAGATCTCCCAAGGAAAAGTCCACTTCATCCTTGGGAATGGCCTACTATACCGTGGCATAGGATCCATGTTGACTATGCAGATCCTATAAATAATACTTATTTCCTAGTCATTGTGGACGCCTACTCTAAGTGGGTGGAAATTCTTCCAACCACTTCCACGACTTCGGGTGTTACTATTCGCTTACTCCGTTCGGTTTTCGCTCGATGGAGTTTACCTGTAGTCCTGGTTTCCGACAATGGTACTTGTTTTACCAGTGAGGAATTTCGTGCCTTCGTCCACCTAAATGGCATTAGACATGTCCGGTCTAGCGTTTTCCACCCGTCTACTAACGGTCTCGCGGAAAACATGGTCCGTACTTTCAAGTCGGCCTTGCGTCATTCTCGTGGGGAGGAAATGCAAATGGTGTTGGATAAATTTTTGTTTAAATATCGAATAACACCTCACACCACGACGGGGGTGTCTCCCTCTAAACTTCTGATTGGCCGGGGAATTCGTTCAGTTTTCGATTTGTTACGTCCAAACGAAACGTTACAACAACGAGTTTTACGCCATCAGGAAAAACAGAAGTTGTACCACGACACTAAAAGAGGGAGAGTTATAGAAGCGCAACCTAATGATCCAGTTATGATTCGCAACTATGGGGCTGGACCAAAATGGGTTCCTGCGACTGTGCAGGAGAGAACGGGCCCTGTTTCCTTCAAGTGCCAACTAGAAGAGGGTCGTTCTATTAAACGCCATCAGGACCAGATATGGGAACGGGAATTGCAGAAGGACCAGAGTCTTTCGGAAGAGAGAACCGATCCTCCGGAAAATGGTTCAATTCGCCCGCCTATACAGGTTGCACCTAATCCTACTACATCAACCCCGCTCCGCAGGTCGCCTAGGGTCCCTCATCCCCCTGACAGACTAAACTTGTAGGGGAGGAGTGAGGTGACGTGTATGTATATGTATATAGTCTAAAAGTCACTAAAGGGTAAATATCACTAAATCTAAGCTGAATGGCGAGAGAAGGATAAACGAACCAACGCGGCTGTTCGTATTGCTTTGGGCTGGCCTAGACATGTTTTTTCCTATCTGACCTAATCTTTGGTGCTGAGTGTAATTAGGTGATGTTTCTAAGGTGACAAATGGGGTAGAAAGTTGTCCGTACTTAAGTATAGTTAGAGGTAATGTCTATAGCTTCTAAGTGGTAATGTAAGAGAGAGTTAGGTAGGCCGTTTGTGGGACACAGAAATCTAATGGTAGGCTTTCAAAGGAATATCTAATTCAACGCACCGGTAAGTGCTTTTGATTGTTTGCTAGAACCTAAGTAACCTAACTGGGGTGTCTACACTACGCTATCACAGCGGATGACACGAAGCTGGGTGGTAGGGCGATTAATGACGAAGGTAGAGGTAAAATCCAGGAAGATCTGAATAAAATCGTTGATTGGTCAGTCACATGGCAAATGAGATTTAACGTTAAGTGCAAAATTTTGCATATAGGTTCGCGTAACTAATTTTATGTATAGTATGTCAGGAAAAGATTTAACAAGCGTAGAGCCGGAGAGAGATTTAGGAGTTAGTCACTGGTGATTTAAAGGTAGCGAAACAAAGTACAGCAGCGGTCAATAAGGCGAACAAAGTGTTAGGTTTTATAGCTCGAAATTTTGAGTACAAATCGCGCGATATTATAGTTCCTCTTTATAAATCATTATTTAGACCCCATTTGGAGTACGCGGTCCAATTTTGGAATCTGCATATGCGCAAAGATATAGACAAAATCGAAAGAGTTCAAAGACGGGCAACTAAGATGATTCCGTCGCTTAGGTCAAAGTCGTACGAGAATAGGCTTAAGGAGTTAAAATTGACAACACACGAGACTAGGAGGCTAAGGGGTGATCTAATCCAGGTTTTCAAAATTATGAATGGGTTCGATAACGTAGATAGAGCTTTTTCGAAATCTCAATATAATAGGACTAGAAATAACTGGTGTAAGTTGACAAGTAGAAGGTTCGAGACAGCAGTTACCAAAAACTTTTTTTCGCATAGAATAGTAAATAGGTGCAATAGTTTGCCGGTAGAAGTAATTAGTAGCACGTCTATAAACATGTTTAAAAATCGATTAGACGCATATGTTGATAGATTGGGTATAGTTTAAGGTAGTAAAATTAAGGCTTTGTGGTGATAGATCCCACAGCTCAACACAAGTGTTGGGGGATATAGGGAAGCAGCATCTTGGGTTAAGGGATACTCTGTTCTTACACACCCCATTTAGAGAGATTCTTCTGCTCAGCGGTGTCCCACATAGTACTGTGAGATATTGAAAAACTCATGATCTTCACTGGCCCCACAAGCACCTGTAAATGGGAGACCCAAAATGGGTGCGCACACATTTCTACATTACTGTACACGTAGGGTGGATCACTTTTCACTTTTTTTAAAAAATTATAGCTGGTCAAAGTTTTTCCCATGATTTGGTTCAGTGGAAGTACACTGACACCATTTTTACCAAAATCGATCAATATTTAGGGGTCGCGCATCGACCTTGAAAATTTCAATTTTGGAAATTTGGCCAAATTGACAATTTTTTACTGAATAAAGATAAATCATCAAATGACCATATTTTCTGAATCCTCTCAGTGAAAGAAATCCTCTCAGATACTTACCAAGTTGATCGGACAAGTGGTTTAGAAGTTACTCACCTAGAAATAACATTAAAATTTAAAATATCGTATTTGTCCCCCTAAAATCCCAATTACACACACACGCTATGTCTATGACCAATATTTTTACTAATCAGTTTGCTTTTTACAGATCAACTGTGTTAATTGATTCTCGTTTGATAAGTCTAGACTTTAGTACAATGGATAAACTGATAACAACCAGGAGTGGGAAGACTCTGAAAGTTACTTATTCTGGAAAAGAGAGCAGCAGCAGCAACAGCACCACCTTCTCTAAGGTCAGCCATCTTCCTCGATCGGTGGTGCCAAATTGCCAACCACCCATCAAGTTCTCCAGTACTACTACTATGCCAAGCAGGAAACTACTGACAGGAAGGCCGCCGTAAAAGACACGGTGGCCAATGTTCTGGCATTTTGGAACATGGCACGTATAAAGACGATCACGAGGCGTAACTGCGAAAGAAAACTGGAGTTACTGTGGGAAGAGTGGCGCTCGCTGCAGAAGAGCAAGATGAGAGACAGTGACGCGGGAAAAGGCAGGGAGAGGTTTTCAGAAAATCTGAACAAGCTCTGGGACATCGGAGCTCCCGATGCTATTGAAGAGATACAGAAAAGTCGACTGCTCTCAGACAACAACAAAGAAGAAGATATTAAATTTTACGAGGATCAACGGGGCCTGCGCCAGGCAACAATGAGTGGGAATGATAAAGTGTTCGTTGTCAAGAGAAAACGGCAACTCTCAAGACAACAATCTCGTGATGAGCCAGGCACCTCAAAAACGAAATTAGGAACCGAAGCTGAGAGCGACGATGAATCTATAGAAAGCAGATCATCGAGCAACTCCTAATCACAGCTAGAACCACCATACCGACAGCCGAGAGAATCAACTGTATCAATCAGCCTTCCTCACCGCATCCTCAATGCACCGGCTGTTATTGAAGTGGCTGATCGCTTCCGGATGTCCAATAATCAGGTGTGTATATATCAGTAGTGATCTTTCCTTGACAAAGATATAATAGACGTAACGACGGAAAATTTAGTGATTATTTTGTCACATAAAAACCATACGCATCCTTGTCAATTTCCTTTCAATTTCGCACATAGGTGGCAAGTGTCGTGGCGGCAGTCCTACGTTCGGCAGATCCGCCCGCAGACCTGGACAAATTCAGTATCTCGAAGGACACGACTCGCCGTGGAAGAGTGGCACATCGTTGTGAAGTGTCGACAGCTCTGCAGAAATCCTTCGTATCTCCGAGGCATGCTGTCGTCCACTGGGACGGTAAAGTAATCAAGGTCAGTTTTGCCCTCACCGTGGACGACAGTGGATTGACATATTCCAGTGGACGATAATGGATTGGCATGTATGACATACGTTTCAGGACTCTCTTGGATCATTGGAGCACCGCCAGGCGATTCTCATCTCCGGAGCTCCCCAATGCACAGAAGGACTGTTGCTGACGGCACCGGTCTGTCCCAGGCCCAGGCGACCTTTCGTGCTCTCAAAGACTGGGGATGCGAGAACAACTTGATTGGACTGTGCTTCGACACAACTTCCTCCAATACGGGGATGGTGCAGGGTGCGGTGGTCCGGCTGGAGAACATGCTTGGTAAACCGCTCTTCCAGCTGGGCTGTCGCCATCACGTTATGGAGCTCATCGTGGGGGCAGTGGTCATCACCGCGTTTGGAAGAACCACAGCACCAACTGAACCTTTGTTCCAGTATCTGAGGAGAAGGTGAATTTCAAGTCTACGGCGCATTTGTTTCCTCCAATGATTTTTTGCCTTAAGAGCAATTGAGATATCAGCGTCCTTCTACTAATGATGTTAATAGTCGAAAAGGGAAACTTCGGTCGTTTTCATAACTCCCCTTTCAGGTGGGACAAGCTCGACCTCTCAACTTATCGCGAGCTGGAGATCGAGCATTTGGCGGAGGTGACGTGGCTGATGGAGCTCCGAGATGAGGCAGTCAAGTTCCTCGGCACCGCTTCTGGTCTTCAGATCTACAGATCTACAGAAGCTAAGGCTAACAAAGACCCTAAGATCCACTCTAAGGCTAGCCCGAGAGAAAGGAGAGAGTAGGGGGTTAAGAGAAGAGAGGAGAATAAGGGGTTAAGTAAGGAGCAACACCTATCATTCGTGGGTTAACATTCATTCAGAAAAAGGGGAAAAAGTCTCACCATCATCATCCGCCGGCCACTGCCGACAAGTCAGAAAAATAGTCGGAGAATATAGGAGAGGGGTGAAAGATGAAAAGAAGTAAAATAAGAACGCTTACAAACCATGCAAACACAGTCTTAACTCACTGTCATACCATGCAAACTACAAACATGCAAGAAAAGAGTTAGAGACATGCAAAGTAAGGAGGATAAGAAAAAAAAAAAAAGTAGGTAAAGTTAAACAAAAAGTGGGTTAGTTTACGCTATGAGCTACATCTACATTCGTGTTAGTCTAATTTTTTTTTTTTTTTTTTTTTTTATTGCTGGCATCACACGCTGGCATGTCACAAGCTGGCATTCATCGTCAACAGACTCATCCTCGAGCACCACCACCAGAGCTCCTGTTGTTAACTTTCTTTTTTAATTTTAAACAACGTTAATATTTTTAAAATGTCTGTCAAGACGGTTCTTAAACACATTAACGCTGGTAGAATGAACGACTGACGCGGGAAGATTATTCCATTTATCAATTACTTTAAACGTAAAGAAGTTTTTAGCGATATTAGTAATGAAACGTCTGCCACGCAACTTGAATCCGTTATTGCGAGTATTACTATTATCGAAAGTGAACAATTTGTCAAAATTTACGTTATCGATGTTATTAACGATTTTGAAAACTTCAATAAGCTCCCCCCTTAATCTCCTAGTTTCGAGTGAATACAAGTCTAACTCTTTAATCCTATCTTCATAAGGCTTATTGCGCAATGCCGGAATAAGTTTCGTGGCACGACGCTGAACCCTTTCTAACCTATCAATATCCTCACGCAAGTACGGGCACCAAAATTGAACGGCATATTCCAAATGAGGCCTGACTAGGGACTTGTAAAGGGGCAATATAATATCCTTCGATTTAAATTCGAAATTACGCGCTATGAAGCCTAACATCCTATTAGCTTTTGCGCAAGACTCCAGGCACTGGTTCCTAACCTTTAAATCTTTAGTTACGCGTACGCCTAAATCTACTTCCTCGTCAACGCTCGCTAAATCCCTATCATCCATCGTGTACACGTAATTATTGTTGCGAGAACCTATATGCAAAACTTTACATTTATCTACGTTAAATTGCATCTGCCACTTATCCGTCCACTCCATAATCCTATCTACATCGTCTTGGATCCTATTTCTATCGTCCTCGTTAACAACCTTACCGCCTATTTTAGTATCGTCCGCGAATTTTGACACGTTACTAATCAATCCTACATCTATGTCGTTAATGTAAATTACGAATAACAATGGGCCTAACACTGAACCCTGTGGGACACCACTACCTACCTCTAACCACCCCGATTCACTACCATTAACTACGACCCTCTGCCTCCTAGCACGAAGCCATTCTTCTAACCAGTTAGCTACCTGACCGCGGATACCGTGCGCTTTAACCTTCACAATTAGTCTCCTATGCGGAACTGTATCGAACGCCTTTTTAAAATCTAAATAAATAACGTCAGCTGCCCTATGCCTATCGTATTCGCGCACTATTTCGTTATAAAATTCTAACAAATTTGTTAAACAAGACCTATGGCGTCGAAACCCGTGCTGACTACTATTAATCAAACCCCTACTTTCTAAGTGATCGATAATACGATCCCTAACTACGGATTCCAAAAGTTTACCGACAATTGACGTTAAGCTAATGGGCCTATAATTGCTAGCTACCGCGCGGTCGCCTTTTTTAAAAATAGGCGTGACGTTAGCTAATTTGAAGTCTTCAGGAATAATCCCCGTTTCGAGTGACTGATTAAAAATCTTCGCTAAGGGGCCTACGATAACGTCTTTCAAATCTTTCAAATGTCTTGTCAGAGAAGACTACCGAGAAGTGGCGGAGATTACACTCCTGGTACTCGGGGCCCAGCCACGTCGTGGCACACACTTCATGCGCCCAGGAGCCTACCATCATGCGAGGTGGATGGCCAAGGTTGGTATTTTGAATTAGAAGTTAAATATTGTATTGCCTTCTGCAAACAGCCATTTGAAGTCCCTACCAGAAAAAAATAAGATAAATAATTTACCATTAAACAAACTTATATGGAGTGGTATCGGTATTTATACATCACAGTGCGTATTCGTTTCAGATCATCTACTACACGAAGCTCCTGATGTTCAGCGGTCAGCTGGAGTTCGACGACGAGCTGGTACAGAAACTTCAGTGTGGTACTATTTACTGCACTCCTCTACGCACCTGCCTGGCTGGCGGCTCCTGTCGCAGCTGATGCCCCGCTGAATGACCTTGTGTTGTACCAGGGTCTTCTGCAGTACAGGGCTGTGGATCGCGAGATTGCAGAGGCTTCACTGGCAGTGATCAGGCGGCACTTGTGGTATCTGAGGCCTCAGACCGTCGTTTTCGCCCTCTGCAGTGACAAAGTGGAAGACACTGTGAAGCACGAGATGGCAAAGAAGCTGTGCCGCCTCGCTGTGCCCGAGGACTTCACGTATGACAACGTCTCGGTTGATGACACGACGCGCCTTCCGGACCTGATCGATGAGTCATCGTGGTTCGTGTTCACAGGCCTGCAGGTGTGCGCGTCTACGTGGCTCACTCTGCCGGTGAATAAGTGGGATCAAGATAAGAACTACTGTGATCTGAAGAATGTCATCTCGCATCTGAAAGTTACCAACGACGTGGCAGAGAGAGGGATAAAACTGATAGAAGATTACGCGAACACTGTCACAAAAGACGAGTCACAGCTGCAGGGTCTTCTTCAGCTCGTGGAAAAGAGCCGGAAAGAACTCGGTGACTTCAAGAAGTCGTCACTTGCCAAGATGACGTACCGCAGAGGGAAAGGGAGTTAGCAGAGAGAGTACATGGCGCACGCCTTAAGATGACGTGTGTTCTAACCACGATTCATACAGTTTTTGAACCTAGTTAGGGGCACCGGAGTAAGTGCCTTTAGTGATATCGGTAAACCGTTTTAATACAAAATACACTTGATCTTTCCTTATTCGTTTTATCTTATCCTAAAAAGCAGACAATGGCAGACAGCATATGGAGGTACGGGGACAAATATGGTATTTTAAATTTTAATGCTATCTCAAGGTGAGTATAACTTCTAAACCACTTGTCCTATCAACTTGGTAAGTATCCGAGAGGATTTCTTTCACTGAGAGGATTCAGAAAATATGGTCATTTGATGATTTATCTTTATTCAGTAAAAAATTGTCAATTTGGCCAAATTTCCAAAATTGAAATTTTCAAGGTCGATGCGCGATCCCTAAATATTGATCGATTTTGGTAAAAATGGTGTCAGTGTACTTCCACTGAACCAAATCATGAGAAAAACTTTGACCAGCTATAATTTTTTAAAAAAGTGAAAAGTGATCCACCCTCTTAAGTATATATATTGTAATGTATATGGTTGTAAATTTTGACTTGGTCCGCAATCGATATGGACCGTGACTTATTTTTCGTTGGCAAGGTACTAGTAGTGATGGATACCGTAATGAAATTGACTGGATTCTTTTGATCTGATATATTTGCATGTCGGTTATAAATAGATATACAGGGTGTTTCTAAAGTAACCCTCTATTTTGCGAAATAATATGAATTATAAAAAAAAACACCTTTAAAACATGAAAATATATATATATATATTTGTAAGCTCGGCACACATTGTTGCTCTTCGTGGATAATCTTCTTCTTGTAAGTTGTGGAACACTTGAATGTGGTATGGCTTTTTCTTTAAATCATAACGTAGAATTCTGTAAACCGTTGTTTTGTGGAATTTCTAATCTGTGGGATGCCCTCCGAATCGATAATTGTGGATCCTCTTCGAATGCTTCTTGAACAGATTCGATTCTTTCGTGAGATCTTCTTGGCCGTCCAGATCTACGCTCGTCATGCACAGATCCAGTCCTCATAAATTTGTTTACTAATTCGCGAATAGCCTGGTCTCTAGGGCCTGTTTTACGAAACCTTCTCTAATTTCATTGCACTTCATGCCTTTTATCCTGCATGTTACTACATAAACCCGTTCTTGCACATTCATCATCAATGATATGGGTCTGAAAATAAAATAATTAACAAAAAATCGTGTAAAGCAACTGAAATATTATAAATACATGAATTTTGTATAACAATGCACATACCATTATGCCAATATAACAATTGTTTAAAATCCCACATTTCACCAAAATAGATGGTTACTTTAGAAACACCCTGTAGTGTAACATATTTGTGGATAGTAGTCTATTATGACTTGATCATCTGGATCCAGAGATTCTATCTTTAGTTTTAAATCGATAATTAATTAGTTTTTAATTAATAATTATTTAGTTTTGCAAAAATTGGTCGTTGCGAATGTACAGGCAATTACATAAATTTTTTATATTCTTGTGGTTCGGAACCCACGTAAAATTGTAGGTCCCCTCCGCCACCACGGAGGACATACACAATTACGAACACAGTTAGGTAGACCAGCCATGAGTGGATCCTAGGGTCTTTGTTGGTCTGAAACATTATAACATACCAACAACATTAGTCGACAGGACATCTCCACAAGCCGGGTCGCGACTGTTAAAGTCCCCGAGGAGAAACGGTCGAGGCAGTTACACCACCAACTCGCGAACCGCGTCGCGAGGAGGGGGTGGTCATGGGAAGGAATACAAATCGAGCAGGCAGTGTACTGGCGATCTAAAAAGAGCCCCACAGCCTGCAAGGAAGTATGAAGAGGCACACCTCGCGAGGGTAACGAATGATGGACATAAATCGCCGCACGCCGCCGGCGCGTGTGCTCATCCGGGGTGCAAGGGAAACCAACATAGCCAGAGACGAGGGAGCCCCCGCGCAGCCAGGATAGTCTCCTGGAGACAAACGCAGGAAGGCAAGGTTCTCCCAGTTAGCTAAAAGCCCCCTACAGTTCCAATGCAAAATGGAACTAAGGGGAAGGGGCATTATAAGAAGCAGAGAAATAGCCACAGACCAAGCTGAGCAGCAAACTCAACGGTCCGTAACCAGAGACGGAATCGGTTTCCCCGACTCACCCCGGACGGGGAGGGGAGGGTAGGGGCCACAGGGGGCAAGCCCGGGAGACGAGGATCCCGATTACAGGAGGCCACAGACTCCGCGGCTGCCTCACCCGTAGTAGAACGAGTGGGAAAGTGGAACAGGGAGTTCAGAGGGGGCCTCCCCTGATGGGGGGTGAGGAGACGGGCCCAGCCGAAACGTCCGACTCCTCACCAGAGGTGGGGCAGGGAGAACTAGATGTTCGAGGGCTCGTCACACCAGACAAGTGCTGACGGGGGGGGGGGGGGGGGGGAGATGCACCACAGGTGGGAAATGTAGATCCAGGAGAGACCCGACCACTCTCAGCAGGAGCCGAAGGGGGAGACACTCCTCTCGACCGGGTCCATCGTGGGAACCGAGTCAGTAATCGAGGGTGTCATGGGGCGGTGTACTTCAACCGACACCCGGACACTAGGGGGGAGTCCCGAGCGGATTAGGAGCGGCACGCCGCCAGGGCGAGCAGTGGTTATGAACGGGTTTGGAGGACTCCGACCACGGTGACGCTTCCTCCTCCCCTTCGGGGCATCACCTTCCCCACCCGAGAGAGGGGTAGGCAAGGATCCAGACCCCAAAGCCGGAGAGGGAGAAGGGGCACTTGTAAGCAGGGAATTAGACGGAATGACAAAGTTAGGCAGGGGGACAAGAAAGTCCCGCCGCGACAGGAGGACCACCAACCCCCCGAACTTCCATGGAGGGCACCACTCCGGTAGGCGCCGGGGTAGCACGGGAGGGGACCGAGGACCCGCTGGAGGCAAGAGCCGCAGCATAGGACAACCCCCGCCGCGCCTCACGGACCCTATCGCGCGCCTCCCGCGCACTAAGGAATTCGGTAATCCTTAAGGACCGCACCTCGAATTCAAACTTGAAAACGGGGCAGTCCCGAGAGGAAGGGTGGGCCCCCGAGCAGTTCGAGCACCGCGGGGGCTTCGTGCATGGGGGAGGGTGCGCAGGCCCACCGCAGCGGACACATAGCTTACCCTCACGGCGGCACGCAGAGCTAACATGGCCGAACCGGTTGCAGCCAAAGCAGCGAATCGGGTCAGGCACATACGGCCGCACCGAAAACTCGCACGACCGGCGATCACCCACGCCCCAGAACACCTGGGCCGGAGGCACAAAGGAGTCAAAGGTCCGGAGCGGACGGGGTAAGAGCACCATCCCGGCGCGACGAAAACCGGAAGGCCTTTGTTACCCCCTGTGGGGCAAGATCCTCCTGCAACTCGCCAACCAGGATTGACAGCAGACGGGAAGCGAAAATGGTGCCCTGACAGCTATTCAGTTGCGGATGGGGAGTCACAAACTCTGCAACCCAGAACATCCTGCAACTGTAGGCGGGACTCGGTCACTCCCAAAGAACAGGACTTCAAAAGAAGACCCATATCCTTCAGAGGGCGGATATTGTAACGGCAGAGAACCCCCACCGTCTTAAGACGCTGAAACACCCATTCCGAGTTGCCCGGAAGGGAGCAAAACAAGGAACCTGTCCACCGGACAGAAATTGACAGCAGAGACAAGTCCATGTGTGACGGTAACCGAGAGTGGGCGAGAGAACGAGGGCCGCGAAGACCCCGCCCTACGGCCACCACGAGAGCCAGACGACTTTAAGGTCAATCCAGCGGAGGCAGAGGCCGCTGAACGACCAGAAGTAGAAGTCTTATCCAAATCCAAGGACGGGCCAGAGTCGTCAACAGGAGGGGATTGAAGTTTTGAAGTTGTACCCATAAACAATATTATTACAAGATAGCCTCGGACCCAAGGCAATGCACCAGTCCACCGCTGCATCCTTCAAGGCGCAGGCCCAACGTCCCGGGTTGCACGACCCCCAACCTGACTGTCGTTTTAAAAACAGTAGATTCGCTCCCCGGAGATTTGTCCGTTAAGGGGCCTAGCAAAGACCCAATCCAGACGCAGCAGCGGTTCGGGCGCCCAACCATCCCCAGAGCACGGCTCAGCCAGGGAGCGATGCCCCCCAGACTGCAAAATACAAACGGAGGGAGGGGGGGAGATACTACAATTGACAGAGGCCCAAGACCAAGTCAAGTTCTGGGAGATGCAAAAAAAAAAAAAAACACCACGAGGTGTGCGATTCCCCTCGGCCCTGCAAGCCAGAGTACCTAATGGAGGGTATATATACAGGGTGGGCCGAAAGTCTGGATCCATAGGAAAATATTTATTTTAATACATAAATTACAACAAATGTAAATACTTAAAATGAATATCAACTTTAACTCGTAAATGCGTATCCGTGATACTGTACAGTAGTTCGTACTCCAGTATAAATACTCAAATACTTTTTTTTATTTCAGCCCAGAAATGGCTTCGAATCTAACAGAAGACCGGGTAGAACTTGTGCTCATGTACGCAAGACAGGGCGCTACACACAGAGAAGTTGCTACCGAATTCAATAGAAATCATCCTGATAAGCATCCAGTAACACACGAGACTGTTGGCAAGTTGTTTAAACGTTTCAAAGAAACAGGAAGTGTACATGATCGACGGCGTTCTGGTCGTCCGAAAACTGCAACTGATGAAAATACCTCTGCAATGGTATGTGAAACTTTAACGAATAGTCCAGTAAAGCCAACAAGATTATCATCAAATGAAACACGCATCTCGAGAACGCCAATTCGAAGAATTATTAAAAATCATAAATTCCATCCCTAAGTGTCTCGATGTCAGAGGCCGCCAATTTGAGCATTTGTTATAATTTGTTGTTTATACTGGAGTACGAACCACTGTACAGTATCACGGATACGCATTTACGAGTTAAAGTTGATAAATATTTTCCTATGGATCCAGACTTTCGGCCCACCCTGTATATTATTATATATACTGTATATATATATATATATATATATATATATTAAATTTCATACGGATATACATAACCGGTGTCAAAGATATACTGTATAGGCAGATAAGGTTTAATAAAATGTTAATATATACTTGAGGTCCTACTTTTTCACAGTAATTGTATGAATTATAATGTCACTATGAACGTAATTAAAATTACATTTTCTGGTAGTCAATTACAATTACTCAGCAATTACTTATAAAGTTTTTATTAATTACAATCAATTACAATTACCCCATGCCAGGTTGTTCTCCGATGTCACCTTGGCTTGGGGACCATTGTACCTTCCACTCATGACAAGCATTGTCATAAGACTGATCCCAATAATTTTTTAAATCAATCTCATACGTATTAAGAAATTCCATCAAACTATCGAACATAGCCTGCACCTTGTGACCCTGATTAGGCATGAACTTCAGAAATCGCTCAACCAGAATCAAAAGCTCCATGATTCGGAAGACTAAAGTTAATTGATCAACATGGCCCCATTTCTATTATGTCGTTCAAACATACTGGGTTTGCATCTGCGATTCCAGTTATCTCGAGATTTCTGTTGTGAAGATTTCAGTTTCAACTTGTCATCACGGTGCTGCATATCTATTACACCTTTCTTAGCCCAGTAGTCAAGTTCTTGCGACAGAAGCTCAGGCCACAAACCAATGTAATTAACATTTCCATCTGTGTCGTTTCATAATCACCTGCGCATCCACTGATTCATCTTTGCCATCCAGCTCAGCTACTCGGTTGCTATTAACCTCGGGATTTATTTCATTGATGTGTGAGGTATCAGCATTTTCATATTCCTGAGTAGCAGTTGAAATGTCTGCTGTATCCATCACCACATAATATACTGGGCCAAATGGCCAAATGGCTGCTGCAAGCATTCTAACTCGTGGAAACACTCATAATGCATCATAGTTTGAAAATAAAAGGCTTTTATGATCTCTAAATGCGGTCCTAATTTACTGTTTAAGAGCTAAATTAAAAGTTCCAGAGAAGTAGGGAGAGAGGAGGGGGCTTTGAATTTTATTTGACAAAATTTATTTGACATAAGACGACTTCAGCAACCAATTAAAAGATAGTGTCCATTTCACAAAAATATTTTTGCTTTTGCTGTGCATGACGTTGGCAGGTAGCTGTTTCAGTATTCTTCAAGCGTTGTAGCAGACATCATCAGCTTCTACCTCAAAATGCCTGGGTGTTTAATTTTCTGAAATTTGGCCCAGTCTATAACTGAACCAGATCTTTTGATCGGGTTGCTTGATGCAATGTACTAGCAAGACCCAGATGCTTAGGAGTCCAGTGTGTTCCACCACTGACATTATAGACCAGGGGTTCCTAACCTTTTCGGCACTGCGCCCCCCCTTTGGTCAACTGTGTATCCATGGCGCCCCCCATACCCAAAGGGTGAAAGTTTTTATCAGTTCCATATGGACGTCTAGAATCCAGATAATTATAGGATTAATAATGAAAAACATCAAAGCTCATGCGTTTATGAGATGACAGATGTCAACTTTTCCCTACTGAAGTAAGTTACCCATATACTGTATATTTGAATGGCACTTGTTGACCGTTGACCACCTCACACACCCCGTAGGAATCTCAAACACTCCCCTGGGGAGCGTGCCCCCAGGTTAGGAACCGCTGTTATAGACCAAATCCTGTGCAATGCTCAGTATTCTTGTCTGAGACTTATGCTCCTCCTGCGTCATTCCTTCAGCCTCTGAGGTCTCATCAGTGTCATCCTCCAACAATTCCTGTCCACCAAACATCAAGCAAAGAAACATGAAGAGGTTGTCAGGAACACATGAAATCATTTCCTCTTCATTCACAGCAAATCCTTTGTACTTTGGCTGAGCAAGGATGTCATATCTTAGCTTCAAGGAAACATGAACCATTTCAAGAAACTCATCAGTTGTTGTCTTTGGAGTGGAGAAGGTACTGGGTCTCCATTCAACAGTTTAGAGAAGGGGACATTTTCAAACTTCACTGGCACCAGCAGTGTTTGTCTATCTGGCAGAGAGATGAACTCATACATGTCTTCAATGTGTGCCTGAAGCTTGGTCTTGAATGTTGATTGCCTGCTGACATAATAAGATGGAGGTATTTTAATATCAGCTTCCACTGCCAATTCGCAGTATCTCTCCCAGACTTCTGACAGCTCAAGCATGTGTGCCTTCCTGGCTGCTTCTTCCAGTTCAAGTACTAGCCATTCCATTGGAACACCCGTTTCCTCTGATTCTGATCGCTCTTTTGTTTTAGATGTGAATTTCATAAACTTTGCGTAACATGTCAGATGATACTTGCCTTCTGCCGCAATAAGATCACTCATTCCAGCAAAGCAAACATGAGTAACTTGATCATACTTTGTTGCCTCCAAAATCTTTACACTTGTTTCAAATGTACTAACAGAGGGAAGTTTATCTTTGCTTGTTGCATCTTGACAAAATATACAAGCATCCCAGTTCATTGCTGTCACAGAGCTTCGAAGTACAGTGGAAGGTTTTCTTGATGTTGTATCCCCACCTTGACCTGAACTTCTCTGCTGTAAAGAAGATTTCTGTAGTCTTCATATACGAGACTTGCTGGTAAATGTTGCAAAGCATGACTTGTGGCAAAACACGACCGGACGCGGTGGGGAAGACAATACATCAGTCAGTCGTTCAATCAGTTCTGTTTCTAGCATCATGGAGCTTTGTTCTGGCTGATGAAGCCTATTGCAGGGACAAAATGCCTTGATCAGTACATTTCAGCAACTTTTTTTTGGTGCTTTCTTTGCAAAGAATACAGTTGTCAGGATTTAAAAATCTTGGTCTCTTGAGGCTGCAGACTGGTTCCATTGCTAAATCACAGCACATCACATCTTCATCACATTTTCAATCTGGAAAGGATATTATATATATATATTTTTTTTAATTGGGGTTGTTAACCTCCTTCGCAACATCTAAGGTCATATGACAGAGGGGACCTACAGCTTTACGTGGGATCTGAACCATGGGTCGCTACATAATCTGGGCGCAGAGGATGGTCTCCCATCCAACTACTATCCAGACCCATTATCGCTTAACTTCGCTGATCTCCGGGAAGCGGTGTTACGACGACAGCCACGACATAGCCTATATATATATTATATATATATATATATATATATATATATATATATATATATATATATATATTAATTTTTGCGCATACTTAATTGTATTTTATTAAAAATTTAAGTTGTTGTGAATACTTTAATTTTTTACTTTAGCATCATCTATAAAGCACTTTTTACTATTAGAATGCCATCAATGTTATATTTATTTAGTCATTTAAACCATATTTTGTTAGGCTGGTTAGTCTGTTTTTGGAGTTCAACTGTAGTTGTTCTACTGTAATTATGTATGCTATTTATTTTGCAGGATTGCTACATTAGTAAGTTATTTTGTTAAGTTCTTGAAGTAAAAATTATTAAACTTTATTATTATTATATTGACAGATCAAATTTTTATGAAAACGTTTTACAAAGTTATGCAAAAAAATTCTACACACTTTGAGTACTAAGATTGTATGTTTTTGCACCTCTGATAGTGTTTTCCCAGTATATTGTCAGTCATGTTGAATATCTTGCTATATCATTCAAAGTAGACACTTTTGACTTTGGCAGACAACAGAAATGGATTTAGCATAGCATATCCAAATCCGCTAGAAAATGTTCTCTGACAGCTTCTACCTCAAAATGCCTGGGTGTGTTTGATTTTCTGAAATTTGGCCCAGTCTATAAGTCTTCTGCCTCCATGTTGCCTTTGCCTGAAGCATCACCAACAGTATCTGTACCAGGTCTGGGAGCATGAGGCTGCCACGCAACAAACTCAGTCATACACTGTGTTTTTGCAAACACTTGCGAACCTTTTTTGGCCTGTTCTTTTGCATTCTTCTGCTTTTGAACACCGCTCCAGATGACACGAGGAGTCTCTTGCTGATCCATACCGCTACTCATGCTGTATGCTTCTATAATAGAGAGAAAAAAAAATAAGGTTATCTGAGTGAAGATTACTATTAAAAGGAAAATGCAACATATCAAACTTTCCTCGTGGAACATCCTAAATTACTGTAAATGTGTGATACAATATAAGAAGTATATATGAAATTTATAGGAAATTATAACATGCACAATTGGATGAGCATTATCATTAAGAACAATACAGTAAGTGACTCATAGATTGTTTTTTAATAAAATTTTGTAAAATAACCTTAATCCTCAATTTGTAATTAAAACAAATTAAATCAGCATGAGTAGTATAACAATGAAAATCTTTAAATCCACTTTCTAACAAGTATTCAGTGTTTGTGCAGGAAAGCACAATTCTATTATTTTGTCAATGGTCCACACTGGTAAGGTGTTACCAATTACTAGTCACTGGGTCCCTAGAATAATTACAGAATGAATAAATTAATGAATGAATGAATAGCAGTGCTTCACTGGCACTTCAGTTGCCGAGCTCATATCGCACCAATACTAAAATAAAGAGAATGCAAGGAAATGGGAAGAGAAACTGTAGAGAAGCAGTGGAAGAAAGAGTGATAAAAGAGGTGGCAGCAAAAACAGAGAGGAAGAATTTATACCCGCATTACATTAAATAGCGTAGGAGACCAGTCTGGTCGAGAAAGAAGTGTGTCCTTTGGTATAGGCATAGTCACCTAACAAACAAAGAATAGTAAGAGTACCAGAGCAGTCTCAAAGCATTGATCATGCTGACAGGAGGAAGACCACTGACGGATTGTGGGCTTCAAGGCCCTCTGGGAATTCCTGGACACATCCTCCCACTGGTGCTGCCACCGCCGAAGGAATGCTTCCCAGAAAACCCTCATGAAATCTGATGCAGGGAGAGGTGTCTTTGGATTGAAAGGTAGGGAGGACACCTCCCTTGCAGCAGCATCTGCCCATTCGTTACCCAGAACACTGATGTGGGAAGGTACCCAACAAAATGTGACCAACTTGTGATGTGATGAAAGAAGGATAAGCCAGTCCTGGATCTATTGCTTGCACCAATGGGTGAGGAGACAAGAGAGGACAGGGCCTCAAGAGCACTGCGAGAATTGGAGTAGATAGTGAAAGATGTAAATAAGAATTGAGAGAGGAATTGAAGAACCAAGATGATAGCTGAGAGTTTCGCTGTGAAAATGGAAGCCACTGGGGGAAGGGATAATGACTGAACTACCAACAAGATGCCACACAAACCACTCCAAGTAGCGAGTGAGTGCAGTCAGTGAACAGGGGAATAGAATCAGAATGGGAAGAGGAGTGGGATAAAAATATTTGACAGAGGGCATAAGGGTGAAACTGACTTTGGGGCAGTAGAGAGGAAAGAGCAGATTCGAAGGGAAGGAAGGCTCCACTGGGGGGGAAGGTAGAGGGAAGAGAGGGAAGAACTCACTCTTCCACTCCCAAAAAAGACAGGACAAGAGCCATCTGTGGACCATATGGTCGAACCAGGTGTGGGTGATGGTCAAAGCAGGCTGAAGTGGAATGGCCAAAGAGGGATTGGTAAACTGGGCTGGAAGAAAACTGCTGAACGTGAAAGGTATTTTAAACCCTCTAAGGTACATCCAGCGGGAGATGGTCACTTTCCGCATAAAGGCTGACAATGGGAGAGGATCAGAATGTGCCAGTGCTAATGCGTACAGCCGTACACACAAGGAAAGGATAGGGTCCAGCATATGCAGGGCAGAGGAATAGGCCTGACAGCCATAATGCAACTCACTTTGGATGAGGGAGTGGTAGAGCTGCCAAAGGGTATGGTGGTCAGCACCCCAATCAGTATGGGAAAGAAATTTTAGAAGGGTGCAAGTCTGAAAGCATGAAGTCTTCGGAGACTTAATGTGGGGAATCCAGGAGAGGCAGGAATCAAGGTGAAGAACCAAAAAATCTAGTTCTGGAGACTACGGGAAGCAGCAATCCATAAAGAGAGAGGGAAGGAATGGCAGTACAGCAGTGGCATCGACAAAAATGCATCATCTTTGATGGGGAAAATACAAACTTGGTGAATATGGAGACCAAATTAAGGGCTTGCTGGAGGAGACATTCAAGAAGGTTGATCGAGAACTGGAGCAATATATGACAGTCATCAATGTAGAGGGTGGCTGCAATCCCCAAGGGCAGAGCCTTCATCATGTCCTCAATTGCCTAAGCAAAACGGCTGACACTCAGGATGCTGCCCTGGGGAACCCCTTTCTTTTGCAAGTGTACAGAGAAGAAGTACCACCAACCTGGACATGAAAGGAGTGAGAAGACAAAGTTAAAGAGGAAGGATGGGAGGAACCCTCAGAAACCCAAGAGATATAGTTTTTGGCAGATCCACCACCATCAGGTGGTGTCATATGGCTTCTCCAAATCAAAGAAAACTGCATAGAGGTGACATCACTCTGCAAAGGACACATGGACTGCAGTCTCCAGCTCCACTAAGATGTCAGTGGTGCCACTGCCCCTCCGAAAACTGGTCTGTGTGGGATAAAGTAAACTGTGGTAGTCGAGGTGCCACAGAGGGTGCTGAGAAACCATCTTCTCAAGAAGTTTTGAGAGGCAGTTAGTGAGGGCTATTTAGACGGTAGTTAAGGGGAAGATGTCTGGTTTTTACCAGACTTAGGAAAGGGGAGTGCCACTGCTTCTCTCCAACAGGATAGGAAGGTGTTCTCCACCCAAACCCAATTATAGAGGGTGAGGAGAAAGAAAAAAAAATTGAAGGATGTAGGTGGCGGAGCATATCAAAATGAATGCTATTGGGGCTGGGAGCAGAGTTACCACAAGAAGCCAATGCTGAGCACAGTTCTGACACAAAAAAAGGCAGTTGCAAGTGAAATTATTGGGAGTCTGGAAAAGGTGAAGGGAGCGAACAAGCAAAGCCTTACGTCTGAGGAAAGTGAAATCACGGGGGTCATGTTAGGAGATGGAAGCAATGGTCAAGGCCAAGACTTTGGCCACTGCAGTAGGGGATGACACTGGGCATTCGTCTATCATAAGGATAGGAGGAGTAGGGAATTCACCAGAAATTTTTTGGATCTTTTTTCAGATTTGGGAGGAAGGGGTGCGGGAAATAAGAGAGGAGACATAGGCTCACCAGGAAAAGTAGTGGGCTTCACGGACTGTGTGACAGGCCTGAGCTCTTGCATGTTTGAAAGCTATTGAATTAGCAAGGAATGGGTTGCATTGAAGGTGAAAGGCAGACTACTTCACTCGAATGGCTACGGCAGATTCCAGGGTTCACCACAGAATGAAGGAGCAGAGCAGCATAAGTGATGTGATTGGTGAGTTAGGTGGAGGCAGCATCGATAGTCAGAAAGTTGCTCGGAACTGTGTACGTTTCACTTTCAGACTGGGAGAGAGACCAGTTGGCTTTGGCAAGAGTGGCAAGAGACCATCGGGTAGGAAAATTGGAGGAGCTGAGACCTGAGGAGGAGCAGGAAATGGTCACTACCATAAAGGTCTGGTTTGACAGACCAAGAGAAATCAAGGAAGGTGGAAGTAAGCGAAAGATCTATGGAGGAAAATGTGCGAGTCTGGAGGTGAAAAGCTGTGGCTGGTTGGTGTTAGGAGACAGAGGAGGAGTTGAGAGAAGAGAGACCACAACGCCACGCTGCTGATTGGTAATGATCACCCTACAGAGGATGGTGCGCATTGAAGTCTCCTAGGAAGAGGAAGGAAGCTGTAAAAGGAGGGCAGAAAGATCATTAACAAACTTCCAGTGACAGCATATTAAGGAGCAAATTAAATACAATTGGTCAAGGAAAACCTGGGCTGCAACAGCCTGGAGAGCAGAGGGGAAGGAGAGTAGATGGCACATCAGACCGGATGAAGACAGCCGTACCACCACCTGCATTGGAGATATATATGATGAAAATCTGCGGAGAGGGCTCAAGGCGCAAACCCCAAGTTGGGTCTCCTGTAGGCAGGGATACACTGGATCAAAATAAATCCTGAATAATGAGAAAGTCCTCCCAATTAGGGAGAAGGCCTCGACAATTCCATTGAAGGATGGTAGCCATCTTAGAAGTGTGACTAGCAGGGTTGGCAAGAAACCCACTTTTTTTGAAAAAGCCCACCCCAGGTGGGTTTTTTCGGGTTTTTTCCACCTAAAACCCGAAAACCCCCAGGTAAAATTGGGTTTTTTCATATGTCCATATGGTAGTTCATATTAGACCTACCTATTCTTATTTTTATAATAATACTGTACTGTACCATACACTATTAATATAACATTTGTCTTGTTTTTAGCAAAAAGGTTGCCTTCCAGGCAATTAAGCATAAAAAGTTATTATTTTCTCAGATTGAGCTTCACAACAAAATTTGGAAAACATGGACCAATTTGAACTAAATTTGGTGTGGTAAATTATCCTATTTGTTAGGCTATACTTCCTATGGAAGACAGGCCCCTGTGTCTTCTGCTGGAAGTAGATGAATTACAGCTCCCAAAGGGAACTTAATTCAGCTAGTTATATCTATTTAATTCATATTACTGAATATTTTTTCTTTTATTTCACAGTTAAATAAAACAAACTGGCAACAGCATATTTATCTTTACTGCTAGCCTACAGAATTAGTCTGTTTGAAGTTATAACCATTAAATAATGCCAAAGACCTTTGGATCAGGAAGAAATCAGGGCATGAATGGAGTGAAGTCAATATTATTGATGGGACTAGTAAAGTTAGATGCAAACATTGCAGTAATGAAATAAGTAATAAAATAGAGCGAATAAAAATGCATTTAATGAAATGTTTGAAACACATGGAATCAAGAAACAAGACTGACAATACTGCCAGTACATCATCTTCATACTGCCATGACATAGACCTCTCAGATGATCCAGACTCATCCTCACCACCACTGACACAATTACAGATGAAAAAAAGAAAAATTCAAAAGAAAGTAAGCGATTTTGGCATGACAACAACAACTTTGCAGAAAAATGTCATTGATAACAAAATAGCCAAATTCTTTTATGCAAATAATATTCCATTTCTATGTGCAGAGTCAAGTATTTTATTGAAATGATAGAGACTCTAAGACCAGGCTACACTCCACCTTCCCGTCGAAATTTGTCTGGTCCACTTTTAAATACAATCCATGAAGAAGTAGAAAATTCCTTGAAGATGCAGTTGACTGAAGAATCAGGATGTATAACACCCTGATTGGCTGATGTCTACACTCTATAACCTGCTACCTCACAAAGAGTTATACCTGTAGGTCTATTTGTTGACTCATGTTTGCTTGCTTTGCATGTAAAATCATTACAGGTGCCTATATGACAATTTTTAAAAATAATTGCATATGCACTTCTTAAGTTTCATGAAAAAACCCACAAGTGGGTAAAATAGTGGGTTTTTTCAAGTGGCTTTTTTCGGGCTGGGCCCACTAGTGCCAACCCTGGTGACTAGAAGAGCAAGCAGACAAAACTGAGGGGTGGGTTAAGGAAGGGGTGATTGAAGAATGGATGAAAGGATATGGAGGGAGTTTAGTTTTCAGTGGGGTGGGGGAATGTGAGAATAGGGGTATGAAGCAGGGCAGGGTGAAACCAATTTCTGGGGTGGGGGTAGAGGAGAGAATCAGGAGGTCAAGGAGGGGAACAAAGCAGGGTGGGGTGAATCTGGTTTCTAGGGTGGAGGTGGAGATGCCAGGGGCATTGGGAGTTCAAGGACTGAGAGGGGTGGGAAAAAGAGGTGGATGTCAGTTTGAATTTGAATTTTGGAAGCCACATGACCACCATTAGGAATGGAGGAAGGAAGAGGACAGTCGCGAAGGGAAGCGAGGGAACTCAGAGAAGCCAGCAAAATGAGAGAGATCACTGGATGTGGGAAGGGTATGGGAGCTGGAGGAAGGGAACTGGTGGAAAGGGAGGAGACAGGGGACCTGAGCAGTTGATTTAAAAGAAAAATCACTGATTTAAATCAGTATATGAATAAAAACAATAAAACGTGAAAACTACTAATTAATTACTACAGTATGGTATAGGTAATGCATAAAGAATGGTAATGAACTTTGCTATTTATTTTTCACTAAAACAAGGTTATAGAATTTACTTTTAGCTCTATTGATTATAGTGACAAATTAAGATATCCGTGTTAACTTTTTTTTAAACATTAATTAAAATCCTAATAGCCACTGGCCTAAAGTGAATAAAAATTTTGTAGAATATATTTATTATTTCTATAAGCATCAATAAATAATAATTAATTTCAATGTTTATTCCACCAATTTTATATAAAACAAATATTTCATTTCTAGAAAACTTTTAAGGTCATCTGGTCATGATAGTTTAATTTGCTCACCCAAAGCAAAGAATTATGGAGTTAAAACTTAAATCAAAATATATATATTTCTAAATTACAAATGAAAAGTACAGTATAGCTCTTGAGCTCTAATGCTGATTGAAAGTTTTGAAAAGGAATATGGTACTAATTTTGCAGCTTTTTTGATTCCAAGGCAGTTCCTTAGCTTGGACTGCAGAAGGCCATAGAAGAAGACTCTCTCCACCCCTGCAGACAATGCTACAGCTAATAGCAACTGCCTCACTACTGACATGCTGTCTTTATCTATGGCTTCACTGTGACAGCCACCACTCAATTGTTGTGACACTGCTGGTCACATGGTCACCAAACTTAAAGGCCTGAAATGGTGGAGCTCTGGCCTGGAATAGCTAGTTTAAATAGCTAATAGAATAGTTTGCTTCAATTACTTCATGTTATTAGTGCTACAGGAACTTATAGGAAAGAAAAGGATCTTTTTTGACTTGTTTCAGTGTGTCTTGAACATGGAGAAAAAATAAAATATTTTTTTTTTTTTTTTTTTTTAAATCACCAACCCTGACCAGACCCATATTAATTAATACATTTCTAAAATGTAACAATTAACACTGGCAATTTGACCTACTACATGAAAAGATAAATGTGGTAAACATGGATATCTAGCCTAATACAGAAAATTAAAGAATTTTGGTTTATTAGTGGTACACTAACTAATAAACTGTGAATTTAGAATTTTTTATATATACTTAACACTGATATATACCCTTTACTCATAAAAAAAACAAAATATTAAAATTTTTCTAAATACACAATGCTACTTACTCACACTTGTAGTTTATAGGTTGAGATTTATTCTGTGAACTGAATTTTGTTTGTGCATACACTAGACCACTTTTGGATAGATTAAACTGCATGTTCCACAAATTTATATCTTGGATATATCTGGCAACATCTTACATCACAGAAGGGTTACAAGGAGATTCAATAAAGCTTAGCAAAATGTAATAAATTTTTATCAATTATTTTATTTATCAATTAATCAATTTCCATAATTGTTTTGATTCTGATAATGACTCAGAGTCTGACTCGTTACAAAAACATATTTTTTGGAACAATTTTGTTGGAGGAGGGGCCTGGGTAGCTGCCCAGTCTATCCTGCCCTAAATCCAGCCATGAAATTTAGTAGGAGCACTGGTCTGGTTGCGGAGCACCGTGTTGTTGTTGTTGTTGTGAGAAAACTAAATCAAAACCTCCTAATAAGCTAATAAAGTGTATGAAAGAGGGTTATAATGCGAGTTGGTTAGGGGTGGAGTTAGGGATAATGTTCCTTTTTTTATCATAAATGTAGTAAGATGCACTGGTCAGGTCTGGTATCAGAGCACTGGGAGTTCTCAAATGAGTCTTCATTAACTTTCACTTTATTCTTATTTACCTATATTTTTAATAGATGAGTATTCTCAGTATTCAAAACCTCTAAATAACTATATTAAATTATTTTGGGAAGAGACTACCCATTTTCTTTTTTCTCCCCTTTTTATTCTCATTACAAAGTGAGTTGCTATGGAGTATGTTAGCTTGGACAGTGTAAAAGTAGCAATGTTCCCTTCGCTAATAAATGCAATAGGTAGCACTGGTCTGGCCTAGTCTGATTTCTGAGTACTGAGAATTCTCAGATGATACCCCATGGTTAGAGAAGGGAAGCTTGATGGGATCTCTCAAAGTCCAAATCCTCCAGAAAGAGGTTTTCAATTTCAGTGATACTACTTAGGTATAAAAAGGACACCAAACAGCAGCAGCAGCAGCAGACCAGCTGATCCCTACAAGGTTGTATTTTTAAGAATGTTAAAAGTTGTTTAGTGTTAACTACAGTGTTGGAAAGAATTTGCTTTTCACAATTAGATTTCATAAAAAATCATTTTTAAATGTAAATTTCCTTTTTTCCAAAATCAATGTGTAAGCACAAACATTTTTCCTTATGCCTAGCTATGTCCCTAATTTAAAGCAAAGCAAAGAAGGGAGGTTGAAAGGAAGGAAGGAAATTTAAAGGTAAGTAAAAATTTTAAAGCAAAGAGGTGTGTAGGATTTAATATTTTGGGAGAAAAAAATTGCAATATACCTATTTAATTTAGCTAGCTAGTGTTAAAATTATAGTTTTATATAGAAGCAGCAACTGTTCCCTTTTGCAATAAATGTAGTAGGAGGCACTGATCTGGTTTCATATGATGGGAAGCTAATGTGAATTCTCACGTCAACAACCTAATAGACATACTCAAGGACAAAAAAAACTACTTAGCTACAGTAAAACTTTAGTTTTATATAGTGCCTAACAAAATTTCATGTAAAGACAAAAAAAAAATTACAGGAGAAAGCTGAAAGCAAGATTTGTGAGGCTCAATGATGCCTTTTTTATTTCAATTAAATTCTGAAGAGATTCTATACTGTGTAAGATGCATGTATGTATAGTGAGCAATAGAGGAAGAAGTGCATGTGAAGAATGCTGGACTGCTCAAATGGTAGATGAGAGAGAAAAAAGATTAGCCAAGGAGGACAGTGACAGGATAAAAAGGCATTCCAACACTTCTTGTCTCCTGCCTAGCATACCACCCACCCCTAAAGGGTACTTCCCTGGTTGATTGGTGTCTACAATCTCCTACAAAAGTACATCCTTTCTGCATTCATCTTTGCTTCATCATGTAATTAAACTCATTTTTGAGATTCAGTGCAAGTCAAAATTACTGATATTAAACTCAACTTTGTGAAAGACCAAAAAGCAAAATCACACTTAATTTTCAAATTCATTTCTGTATGACATTTTTGGGTATTAAGGAATACATACTGACAAATTCATTAATTGACCTAGAAAGGTCTTAAACCAAAATGTCTTACTCCTTCCTTTAAAATATGCATATAAACTACATGCTCAGAATCAAAGGATGAATAAGCAAATTCAAACACTTCATTTCTAACCAAAGTTATTTTAATGTAAATTTTTTTATCCCGAAAGTCAAAAATGTTTGAAAACACTTTCAGCAATTACATTCAGAATATTTAAAGTAGGGTAGTATTTTCATCTTTCCAGCTTTGACTCTACTTTACCATTTGGCTGTTGTTGTTGTTGTTGTTGTTTAGCCAATCAGCCCACCCTGATCGAGCAAGCTGGTGGGACACAGGTAACCAATTGCCCTCTCTGGAGTGGACTAGAGGTTCAGCGCACTAGTGATGTGTTGTGTTCATTGTTGTGCTAGAGCGGTACAGTCTGTCATAATGTGTTCAATTGTTTGTGGTGTGTCCTGGCACAGGTGGCAGGTGTTGTCTGTGGCATTGTCTAGTCTGTGTTTATATGTCTAAGTTGAGGTGATGTCCACATCGGAATCATGCTAAGTTAACTCGATCCAATCTGCTCAGGCTGATCTCTCACCTGTTAATGGGTGGTGGCTTCGCACCTAGGACCGCATTTGGACTGAGTCGTATCAGTGCTGTGTGGGTTAGGTGTGTGTGTGTGTGTGTGTTTTTCTGTAGTGTGTGATGTCTAGGGGGCATGGTATGGAATGGAGTATTTGGTTATAATGTCTTTTGGTGTTACCTTAATGGTGCGAGGTGTTGGTGCATGATTGTACATGTAGTGGCAAGGGTGTTGTGGGTTAGTAGTTGCTGCTGCCATGAATTGTCTCCTCATGTCTAAATGTTCCCTAACTTTCAGTATTTTTGTTTGTGTGCAGGTGTTCTATTGGTGTTGTTTGAGTGCATCCTGTAATGATACGAAGTGCGTTTGTATTGTCTGTGAGGTGTTTGTGTGTGTGAGATAATGGGTGCCCAGCATGGGCTAGCATAGTCCATAACTGTGCAAATTTATTGTTTGTATATGAGTGATGATGTTTCCTGCTGGTGTCCAAAGTTTGTGCCTGTAAGTACCCTAAGCATGTTAAGTCTTTATGTACATTTGTTTTTAATGTCCTGAATGTGGTTTGATAATGTGTTGTATGTGACCCCAAGTATTTTGGTCCTGTGAGTGTGTGGAATGTTGGTGTTTAGTGTAAGCTGTGGAGTTATCTGGTGTTCTTTTGTATTGCTTGTAAGCAAGGTGATGGTCAGTGGCGGCTCATAAAATAAAATAAAATGGAGGGACTGCAAGCTTCACACAACAGTAGGGTACACAAATTTGACCTACCTCAGGTATGAGTTCATGTTTACAGATTTCCAGGGCATGGTAGTAGTGGTGGTGGTGGTGGTGGTGGTAGAAGGAATGGTTGGGGTGGTAGGGATGGCTGTGGTGGTGACAGTAGTATTACTTGAAAATAAAATCTGTGCATCAGCTCTTCAATGTAGCAAAATGGTTTATTACTTTTTCATTAAAATCCTTCATTTCTGTTATTTTATTTTCAATGGATATCATTGCTAAAGCAGACAGTCTGTCATTCACCATGGTACTGCGCAAAAAAGTTTTAATTCTCTTCAAAGTTGAAAAGCACCTTTCTGCTTCTGCCATTGGAGTTATTAAAATTTTCAGCAGCTTGAGTGTCTGAAAATGTTGACTGTAGATGATTGTCATTCATCATCTCCAAGTCTGAGACTTTCTGATTTACACAAATCTTCTCTTGTGTACAGTACAGTAAGTTCAGTTCTCAATTTGTCTTTTTCAAGCAAGGGATAAGCTGCAACTGCTTGTGCAAGTTCATTACTAGGGAAATTTTTGGCATACACTGGAAAATTATTCACAAAGTAACTTGCTTGCTTCCAAATGATTAGTAAAGCTGAATATATCTCTGCACTGCGGCAAAATTACGTCACAGACCTCCTTTGCAGCAGCTGATCTATCTGTGTTGAATTTTCTTTTCTGCTCAGGAGGTGACACTATGGCATCGCATCACATTCATCTCTTAATTTCTGAACTGTGGAATTAAAAACTTTTAAAGAGGCATTGGCCTTAGCTGCATCAATATTTCTAGACTGAAGCTGAGAGAACATGTCAACATGAGGCATTACTTTGGAGAAAAATTCCAACCAAAATTCAAATTCAGGATCATTCACAATTCTTTTTATACTAGCTGCTGCAGATCCAGTGTCTCTTGAGTTAGATGCTTCCAGTGTGCTGCAACATTCAATTAGTGC
Organism: Bathynomus jamesi; assembly: GCA_023014485.1. NCBI lineage: Eukaryota > Metazoa > Arthropoda > Malacostraca > Isopoda > Cirolanidae > Bathynomus > Bathynomus jamesi. The sequence continues at coordinate 216,365 of JAJOZX010001464.1, forward strand.
ATCTTTCATTTCATGCACAGCATTGACTGTTCTGCTCTTGAAATTCCAATGTGCTGCAGATGGCCTTGGAATTCAATGGCTGGCCAGCAACATTCTCCAATGCAGCCATTCTTTGTGGAGACTTAGAAAAAAATACTGGTATTCCTGACAAGCTATTGAAAAATACTCTAACATTAGTATTCTGTGATGTTGCCTTTTCCAAAATCAAGTTCAGTTGGTGTGCATAACAGTGGATGATGTGGGCATTGCTATACACTTCTTTTATTCTGGTTTGCACACCTTTATTGACTCCATTTAGAGCACCATCATAAGTTTGGGCAATGAGCTTGTGTGGATAATCACCAATTAAAGTCTGGAGCTCTTTAAGTAACACACTTGATAAGGCTTCTGCTGTCTGGTTGATAAGGTTAAAAAATCTGCAGAATATCTCAACAGGCTTCCTTTGTAGCTCATACCTTAGAACACTTACCATGTGTGTTTTATTGTAAATATCCATTGTCTCATCACACATAACTGCCAAATATTCTGCATTCTTTACTTCCTTGATCTTATTTTTGCAGATTTCCAACATAGATTTTAAAAGTTCATTCTGTATTGATTTAGATGTTCCTTTAAAAACTGTAGCAGTCTTTAAATGAGCATCTAAGCTAGAATCCAGTTCACAGGCAAAATCAACTAATCCACAAAATACTCCTGGATTCTTGGAGCTTGTAGTTTCATCATGTCCTCTAAGAGGGAGTTCAAATTTTCCACAAAATTTTAGTTTATGATTTTGGATAACACATCTGTTTTTTCTCACCTGTTCATTGTGTTTTGCAACTGAGCTTGTATGCTGTGTCAATTTGAGCTGCAATGTTCACTTCACCCAGCAATGATAAATCAATCATGTTATTCATGTGTTTAGCTGACTGCTCATGTTTCATTATTTTCTGTGGCAAATGCCTCAAGTCAGTCACACCACTTTTCATCCATGATGAGTCCCACAAAACAATAAGCATGCAAAGCAGAATAAAGCATTTGCCTCATCACAACCACAGAGCCATTCACATTTCTGATCAGGGTTGGCAAAAACCTGGGTTTTTCACCAAAAACCCAAAGCCCATGGGTTTCTGGGTTTCATAATTTAAATTAGTTATAGCTATGATTTTTAGAATTTATATACCGTATTTTGTTTGTTTTAAGGTCACTTTAAACTGAAGATAGTAGTGTGCTGTTGAAACATAGTATGTTTTCATTTAACAAAGTGTGGCTTTTGTTCTATTTTGAATCAACACAGTAGTGTGTTTTTCTGAATTTTTATTGCAATTTGTTTACAGGCCTAGACAGTAGACATTTTTATTTTTGAACATCTTTTTTTCAGAGATCAGTTTTAGTTAATTAATATCTATTTAATTATGCCTAAAGTTAGACCTGCACATACTGGTGGCAGACTTAAAGCTGCTGAATGGGATGAAGTAGAAAGGTTGAGTGACCAACCAAATAGAGTTCAGTGCAAATACTGCAGATAGTATTTTCAAAAAAAATAGAATGAGAAACATTTAGTTCAATGCAATAAAAAATGGGTACAGGCTCATGATGAAGTGGATGAGCTTACAAATACAGCTACATCAGCAACTCTTCCTCCTACACAGACACAGCAGTTTTGAGAGTAGACCCTCTTCAAGCAAATCATATGAAAGCCTGGTTCATGATGACACTACAATTCACAGTAGTGAGACTTCATTCACTTCAACCACTTCCGAATCTTCCATACCATTTTTTCATTCTACTCCAGCCAAGAAATCACAAGGTCAGATAATGCCATATGTGGTTAGAACAACTGTAGATCAAAAAGAACTAGATTTGCAAATGGCCAGATTTTTCTTTTCAGCAAATATTCCATTTGTAGTTGTAGAGACTTAGTCAATTCTACTGTAACTTTAATTCAAGATGGTTGGAGAAATGTGTCAAATGATCCAATAATTGCCCATAGTGTTCACAATGGGTGCAAATCCTTTTTAATAACTTTTCAATTTTTCATAATCTTTATTTACACATTGCATAATTTAAGAATCATTTTATAAGTCAGCTTACTTGAAATAATCAACATGCCAAATCATTCTAATTAACTACAATTGAACAATGTAGCAATCAGAAAAATTTCAATTATTTTAAAATAAACATCTCAGAACAAAAACCCACTGAAAATTCCAGTAGGTTTTGGGTTGGGTTTGGTTTTTGGGTGCCAACCCTGCTTCTAGCTCAGGCATTTCTGCCAACAGCTTGTCCTTTAGTGTGGTTGAGTTAACCTCAGGTGTTTCTACCCCGAGTTGTTCAAGCCACTGCTTGTACAGGCTGACCATATCTGCAAGCTGGAATATAACAGGACCTTCACTGCTGGTTTTGGTCTCAACTATGTAGGTGAGTAGCTCAGAAAATACCAGTGCAGTAATGGGTAGTTGGTTGACTTCCTTCTCTAGCAACCCTCAGCACTTCTTATTTAGGCAGGCCCTCTCCTTGTTGTACAGGCCTGCCAAGCAAGAAGAATGGTACTTCATCTCTTGTGCTACATCACCACCACTCAGTTTGGCCAAAAGCCTTCCATCATTTAGGTTTCAGGCATATTCATTGTCTTTTATTGAGCTGCATGGTTATGGCTTGTCTCAGTTCTGATGCTGGAGCTTCCTTCTCGCATAAGAAGCACTCAGACTGTAGACCTTTATGACTGGTTCTTTGCATCTTGCTGCAGCCTTCATCTGTACTACTAGTACTAGTTACTCTTTTCCTTGCCTGGTGGTGATTTGAGATCTTCATCCTTCTTCTTGATTTGACAGAGATGACATTTGTTCCAGTCAGTTTGCAATTTAGATGGTAATTCAGCCAAACTGGCCATCTTGTGAGACAATGAATGGTTCACACCCTGGCTGACTTCTGAAACAAAAATAATAAAGTTAATTATTAGTAAGCTACATATAGGGTCATTCCAGCTCAATTGGTACAGGGGTGGTCAGGTGACCATCTCCGATTTTCTTCAAATTTTCATGGTTGATTCATACACCATTCAATAGCTTAAATCTAAAATTTTAGCTTCCTCAGTCAAAAATGTTTAATTTTATGGTCGCTTAAATGGCCCCCACCTTCGACAAAAAATGCCCATGTTGGGCTTGATTGGCCAATGCCTTCATTTTGAGAGGCCTTGAAGTGTCTTCTAATAGGAGTAGAAGCTTCAAATTTGTCATGCCAATACAACTTCTGGTGGGCTTTTCAATTTTGTAAGCAAAAAGGCTGTGGAACAAATAGTTTCTAAGTTACAAGGGCTTAAATATGGCTCCATTTTGAAGCTTGCATCAATTCCTCCCACTTTTACGACTACCATTTTCAAAAGTTTTAGTTCTACATCAATCACAGCTGTTTTAATACTCCTAATAGTCTCTCTGGGTTGTAAATTTATGAGTGAAATAAAAAAATAACCAAAAAAGGATTTATTTCTAATTTTAAAAATTTCCAAAAATTGATATTTTCACAAAATTTGCAAAATTAACATCAACTTTGGGGCTTAATATAAAGGTGTCCAAAATTAGTCAGGGAGTTGATACTTCTAGTAAAGAAAGATACATATGTGTAAAAAAACATATATTAAGGAATAGATCTCAACTCAACTCCTTCATATAGTTTTGGTGATTCAAAAGAAAAGTGCTTTTTGTGAAAAATCTCAAATTTGTGCAAAATTTTAAAATTTTTAAATTTCTATTTATGACAGTGAATTGTAATTTTACTTCCATTTTATTACTTATTAAGTTGATTTACAATTGTAATAATACGCAAATAAGTCTAAAACATACAAGAAATTTAATGTCTGTCAAAACAACCAGCGACTCAAAGGGCTCTGGGTAGCTCATTTCGCTTTGTATATTCTTATAAATGTAAAATATGATGGTTAATCATTAATGTCCAGGCCTATTTTATAGATCATGATCTTTTATTTTCAGAAAATTTAACTAGAGCAATTAACTTAATTTTACTGCCTGTAATAATGGATTATTCTAATCAAGAATCAAAGTGCAGCTTTGGTATGTACTTGGATGATCCATGTCATGAACACAGACTCACCAGGAAGGTGGGTATGTATACCTTACATGAGCTGACAGATGAAACAAGAAACTGCTATTGTGGAGAACAAAAGCAACTGTAATCAACCCAAATAGTGCTACTGTATGCTACCACCATGAAAAAATGTTTGGAATGTATTACCAACAAATGCAACGTAGCTGCCAAGATCCATGGAGAAATCATCGAAAGAAGATAAGTAAATATAGGTACTAATATATTTATATTTCATAAAGAAGTTTATATTATAAATTGTAACCTAAATTAGCTATTTAATTTTAATAGGGTAGGCTATATACTGTGCTACTGAATGCATATGTTTTGAATATTTTATACGAATAGCCTATAACCAAATATTGAGGTTTTAAAATTATTTTCCAATGTGTTTAGAGTTTACATTACCCTACTTTATTTGCAGAATCACTACAAGTTATTGACAAAGACAGCAACTAGACTGAATCTGATACCAGGACAGAAACTTTGCTCAACATGCTTCTCTAGAGCCAAGACGATTGAAGATGAAAAAGACTCAGGTAGTGATGAATATGTTCCAGAAGAAATAGTTAAGGAGACATTTGATGAAACGTCAGGTTCACTAGAATGCTCACTAGGGTGTGACAGTTGCCCCAACTTTGTCCTACAATGCTGTTCAAAATTTTGGTGTTGCATATTGACATAAAAAATACCCACGTGCAATTTTTTGAAGATTCATGCATATTCGAGTGAGCACCAGCAATTTGAAAAATAGTGATTTTGCTTATACGGCATACGCGCCTATATATGAGATTACACAACCCATCATAAGGGATATTAACACAAATCATTTGCCTGTCTTAATTAAAAGCTGTTATCACTAACACAAAAAAGTTAATCATTGTTATTCTCTCATGGTACATTAAGGGGTTTTATCATATATTCACAAGGTATTATTTCTCTAGAGCAAGAAACCATGATTTCTGTTCGGAAGCAGATGATCGTTTGCACTGATTAGGAACGCGGAGTCTGTCATTTTCAACTACTTGAAGGACTTCTTGAAAGCGCTCCTCATCCCTGGCAACATTAAGAAAGTCATGGCAAAGTTTTACACCACGCTCTGCAGCCTCATTGACGACCTGAAGCTTGTCCACAACCCGTTTCATGTTCAGGTAGTCGTCATGATCCACCCATTCACTGGCTGGACTGTGGAGAAACTGATAGGGCATGCCTAAAATGGTGAAGAACCGGCTTGAGTCAGGCCCAATTAGGTCCACCAGGGCAGTGCCACTTTCTGGGACAGGGGGAAGATATGGCTTTCCATAGCCCCCATGATTGAGCCCCTCTCTCTTAGTAACTTCAATGCCTTCATGGCAAAGAAGGGCCTTCCTCATCTCTTTTGTCCTTTCTTGTACTTGGGACAAGAACAAAGCCAGTGGGGCCAACTCCTCAGTTAGGTACCAAGTGTGTCTACCGAGTGCCACACATGCTTTGTCAACTATTGTGGCGTCACATGGGGCAAATTCAGCCAAGGTTTCGACCAAATTCAAGTCATTCAGTGGCGCACTTGCTGGAACGGGGCAAACAATCCACCATGGGACATAAACAGCGATTGTGAACACAGCAAACCGTTCTAACTTGCTGATTTGACTTTTAGTCACAACCTCGGCTTTGGGAAACTGCTCTTTGATCTGGCTTGACAAAAGAACAATCTTGAGGGTATAGAGCAGTTTAGCCATCCACCTTGCTTTGTGAAGTGCGCCGGGGTAGACCATTGTGTGAAGTTCACTCGCTCAGATCCTTTAGTTACAAGCAGCAGACAAAGCTCTACCAGCTCCTTGTAGTTGCCACGTGTAAATAGTTGGGCTAGAGATTCATGGAAGAAGTCAGCCATCTCCTGCTGGCACTCCTCAAACACTCCAGGCATTGTAGGGTAGTAGTATTTCTTTTTTTCATTGTACGCCAGTTGAGAGAAATGGTTCTTGAACCTAGAAATGCAATTATTGGGATTATTGTATTTCGTACTAATCTATAATATTGTTTTAGGGGTATTAAGATTGATATGATCGATCATTTGCTTGGTATTAGTATATCTTATAAGTCTAATAAAAGAAATTCCACTAAATTTGTTCATTAGATAATAATATTCCTTGTTATTTTGTAAAGCTTATGACTCACCTCTGGAAAACCATTATGTTTGGACTTGAAGAGCCCTCCACTTTCAAGCAATCCCAGCAAACACCTAGGATGACTTCGCCCACATGCCTGCGACAGGCGCACCAGAATACGGCACGCTCTAATTCCTTTTGGAGGGAGACGCAAGCAGCTGTTTTTTGTCCTGAAAAAAAAATGTAATTGTAGTTTAAGGCCACCATTTCAGGCACGTGCTTTTTGCAGATTTCTGTTAAATCATTCACTGTATTTTGGTATTAATGTCGCGATAAATTCACGCTGATGTTTGAAATAGGTTTACCTGTATTGGATGAAGTTGTGTCGAAAACCATACCAACGACATTCTGTTCACACACCCAATCGACCAGAAGTTGTTTGGTTGCTGTTGATATCAAGTCTCCTTGAACCAGGCCAGCTTTTTGAGTCAAATGCGGAAGAGGTGGGACTCCAAGAAGCTTTGTGCCATTGACACCAGACACAAGAATGGGCAGGCGGTCATCAGTGCCTTTGGAATCCAGCGTGTCCATAAGTTTACCATCCCAGTGCACCAGTACTTTGTCTGATGGTTGCCATTCATCCATGATTTTTAAACTCATTTCTGACACAATGGAAGCTCGGTATCGGTGGGCCGTCCTTGCATTTAGACTCAGCTTTGATGTATCTCCACCACATGCAGATACAAGGGAGTACACAATTGCACTCAGCTGGGTCGGCGAGATGTTGTTTCGAACACTGCATGAAACAAGTTCTGCCGACTTCAGAATATCATGGGGCACAAAAATTGAAACTCCCTCTTTCACTGTTCTCCGATGTTTTCTCTGGTTCAGCAGTGCTGGCCTCATCAATGTCATCGTCCTCATCAGAGCTAATAGGTGAATCAATATCAGCCTGTACATTCTCAGCATGATCACATTGCTCTCTCTCTTGTCGCTTCTCTTCTCGCATCTGCCTTTTCTGTCGCTTCTGAACCTTTCCTGTGAGTACTTTGTTTACCCCAGAGTAGGTAGCTACTCTGTCACTTAGCATGCTTTTCATAAAGAGTATGTCAGTATCGATGGCATCTTATTCAGCCTGAGTTTTCCCCTTTTTCGCAGCCACCATGTCTTTCAACACTGTGTTCTTATAAAATTTCATCGTCAGGCTCAATTCTGATTTAAACTTCATAATTCCAGGATCATCAGCCCGTCTTCTATCCTCATTCTTTTTCATAATCATCATGTAGTCTTTGTCATAGTAAGTTTTAATCACTCGGCCAATATTGTTCCTGCCTGTAATGATCGGGACATTCGCCTTCTGGTAATGCAAAAGCACATTGTCAATGGTGGCAGATAAAGCCTGGTCCCAATGCATATCCCGAAGGTTTGCTAACAGACATAGTAAGACCTGTCTATTAGTTGGCAGTTTGCAGCTCTTTATTTCCTTTTCTTCTTCTCGGGGTACGGTGCCCAATAACATTCTGACATACTCATCATCTTGCCGTGTATCCATGATTAAATTCTCTATTCACAACATCAAATCACTGTCAAGGGAAAAGAAAAGAGCATCATTAAAATTAAATGCAATAAAATAATACGTGGAAAATTTGTGGGTCAGCGTTCCAGACCCGGAAATGAAAATCTGATAAAATGTGCTATTTTCACACTTATTTATGAAGTTCATAAGCTGAAATAGCAATACTTGCTGGTACGACGGTGCTAGCTCAAACATGCACCGATCTCCAAGAAAATTTACAGGGGTGTTTCCTAGATAAATACACAACACTAAAACTTTGAACAGCATTGTAGGACCATTTTTTGATTTTTGGAGGGCAACAGTCACACCCTAATGCTCACCCATTAAGTATGTAAGAGCAAGAGATCGAAAGTTTTAAGCGAAAAGGAAACTAAAGCAAATTGAAACATCAACAAAATCAAAGCTGTCAATACTTCATATGAAGCCTAGCAGTTTGGATGAGGAAGCGGAGAAACCTATAGAGAGTGAGGAAGAAAAGTGTTATCAGCATATGACAGAGGAACTGAAAGAAAAGTGTAAAACTAGTACCAGACAAGAAAAGATAAATTCTAACACTCCTTCCAATTGGTAAAACCTGGTCCAGAGAAAGAATTATGAAAGAATTTGAAGTGTCAGCCAGAATGGTTAATGCTGTGAGGGCCTTAAAGAGAAAAGAAGGTATCCTTCCTATAATGAGAAATAAAAAGAGTAGCAAGGGTATAAGCGATGAAATAAAGGAAAGAGTGGTAGAATTTTTCCAAAACAATGAATATACTAGAGCAGGTGTCAGCAACCCCTGGCACGCGAGGCATCTATCCTTGGCACGCGAAAAGATTTAATTTTTTTTATAATTTTAAGATTAAAAAAAAGAGAGGAAAAATACTACTCAAGACCATAAAATTATTTTTAAAAAAATGGAATTGGCACGCAACACCAAAAAGGTTGCCGACGCCTGTACTAGAGAATGCCCTGGTAAAAAAGACTACAAATCAATAAAACCACCACAAGGGAAGGTTCACAAGCAGAAAATACTGTTGTTGACAAATATCAGAGAATTATATACACTTTACAAAAATAAATATCCAAATGACAAAATCTCCAAATCAAAGTTTTTTGAACTGAGACCAAAATGGTGTATGGGTGTGGGGAGTAAAGGATCACACAATGTATGCATTTGTGAAATACACCAGAACTTTAAACTTTTATGTGAATCACTCCCCGTCAAAGTAGAATTAAGAGAGTTACTAGGGAAAATAGTCTGCAACACTGAAACCAGAAACTGCATGATTAATAAACTGCAAAACATATCCTGGTTTAAATGAATTACGGGATTGGCTTCTTACCATTTTTGAAAACAATGATTATGACATGGATGATGAGGTTTCCTTTAAGCAGTGGCTTCATACAAACCATACCCAACTGGTCACAATGACAAAGTGTTTTGAATGTAGTGGAAGACATGTGAAAGTGCAAAAAAGTTGAAAGTACACCATTTCATAGCAAAAGCCCAATCAAAATATTTGTCCGACTGTAAAGAAAACCTCAATGATTCTACAGCATTAGTGCTTGTTGACTTCTCTGAAAACTATAGTTTTATAATTCAGGATGCCATACAAGGGCATCACTGGGACAATACCCAGGCTACCTTGCATCCGGTAGTCTGCTATCAAAAAGTTGGTGAACTAAAAGTTACAAATTTTTGTGTAATATCAGATTCACTTACACACAACACAACTGCAGTTCATTCTTTTTTAGGTGAAGCCTTGAAATTACTTAAAAGTCAGAATCCTAAATTAAAACATATTTGTTACTTTAGCGATGGCGCAGCAAGTCAATATAAAAACTATAAAAACATCATTAATTCAGTGTTACATGAAAAAGATTTCCAACTAACATGTGAATGGAACTTTTTTGCCACATCTCACGGAAAGAGCACCTGTGATGGTGTTGGTGGCACCATCAAAAGGTTAGTTGTCCGGGCAAGTCTAAAAGCAACAAGTAAAGGTCACATCACCAATCCAAAAGAGATGTTCGATTGGTGCAAATCTAATATTAATGGTATACAATTTCTGTACATTGATTCAGCTAAAATTGAGGAAAATGCTAATTTGAGTTAGAAAAAAGGTATTCCTTAATTAAGACAATCCCAGGAACACGTTCATATCACTGCTTTAGACTTTCATCAACAGGCATTAAACTGTACAAAATTTCTAGTGATGAAAATTTCTTTAATGTACAACTTTCCTTCCTCAATGCTACACAAGAAAATGTGGCTTACCAATATAAACCTGGTACATATGTGGCCTGTTTCTATGAAGGTGACTGGTTTGTTGGAAACATAGTTGAATTGTGTGATACTGAGAAGGATCTATTAGTAAATTTCATGAAAAAGAATCCTTTTAAATGGCCTGAACAAGAGGACGTTTGCTGGATTCCATTCCAACATGTTTTGTGTTCAATTGAACCACCTACATTTGCTGGGAAAATGGGGAGACAAACAATCATTTGATAACTTGTACTATCTAAAATTGAGGAGTATTTTAAAAAAAGCCTAAGTAACTACAGACCTGTATCAAACTGAATAATAAATTGCCAATTTATGGCTGTGAGGCCATGGAGTGTTGAAGACAATCAGACTTAAAACCTGAGTACAATAATAAATTCCTGAGTCAGTGTCTAAACATAAGAGTTATTAGCTATATATAAGTTTACATACGAATTTACATAAAACAACACACATTAAAAAAAGAATATGAACTTATAGCCAATAATTCACATGCTTAAAAACTCAGGAATTCATTATTGTATATAGCTAAGTACTGTACACTTGTATTAAGGGAAGTAATACAACAAAGCTACTTAAATTTAAGGTTTTGTACTGAAAATGGTGGTTACTGCTAGTTTATCTGTACTAACTACATAATTTAAATTACTAGGAAGTGCTTAAAGAGCAGTAGAACCATGGTTCTACATAATTTACTTAGGTAGATCCAAGTATTGAGCCTACAAGCTGGTCCATCTGTTGTGTTAACTGCAAATGTAGTAATAATCTAGGTGTATATATTGTCTTTTTTATGAGTAAAACTTATTTAGATAATTTAATATTTGTGAATTAACTTACCAAGTAATAAAATGGAAGTAAAATTACAATTCAATATTGTAAAAAGAAATTTAAAAATTTCAAAATTTTGAAAAAATTCAGAATTTTTCACAAAAAGTACTTTTCTTTGAATACGGTAAAAACTATATGGAGTTGAGTTGAGATCTATTCCTTAATATATGTTTTTGTACACACATGTATCTTTCTTTACTAGAAGTATCAACTCCAACTAATTTCGGACACCTTTATATTAAGCCCCAAAGTTGATGTTAATTTTGCAAATTTTGTGAAAATATCAACTTTTGGACATTTTTAAAAATAAAAATAAATCCTTTTTTGGTTATTTTTTTTATTTCACTCATAAATTTACAACCTATAGAGACTATTAGGAGTATTAAAACAGCTGTGATTGATGTAGAACTAAAACTTTTGAAAATGGTAGAGTCATAAAAGTGGGAGGAATTGATGCAAGCTTCAAAATGGAGCCATGTTTAAGCCCTTGTAACTCAGAAACTATTTGTTCCACAGCCTTTTAGCTTGCAAAATTGAAAAGCGTACCAGAAGTTGTATTGGCATGACAAATTTGAAGCTTCTACTCCTATTAGAAGATACTTTTCAAGGCCTCTCAAAATGAAGGCGTTGGCTGATCAAGCCCAACATGGGCATTTTTTGTCGAAGGTGGGGGCCATTTAAGCAACCATAAAATTAAACATTTTTGACTGAGGAATCTAAAATTTTAGATTTAAGCTATTAAATGGTGTATGAATCAACCCTGAAAATTTGAAGAAAATCAGAGATGGTCACCCGACCAACTTTCTGAAATCTGTACCAGTTGAGCTGGAATGACTATATTTTCAGTCAATGTGCTACAAATGGTAAAAAAAAGCTTCCGAGAAGTTTTAGGGTTGTAAACTTCATTACAATTAGACAAACACACACACAATTGAAACATCACAGGCAGCACTTTCACTGAAGTGCATCATGATGCACTGTGCTGCGACCCCACATAGCAGCTTCATTACAGCCTCCACTATGTGCGTAACATTCATACAATTTAACAATAGACAACACACGCATATTACATTCAACAATCGGTATATTCAAGGCCCCACTCTTATGCCACAATACTTGGCAATATTGTTCGAGATAGCCAGTTGGCCAGGTTATTTTCTGGTCATATGTATCGCACTGAGTATCCTTTTCAGTCCATGTGCTACAAATGGTAGAAAGAAGCTTCTGAGAAGCTTTAGGGTTGTAAGTTCAGCTTCTCCATGGTCAAAAACATGTGATTTGATGCCAATATCATTCAAATCAGACTACTATGTCAAATTTTATAGTGAAATAAGTATTTCAATGGTGGCCATTTTGAATTTTAGGTGGCTAATAGGCTTTTTCAAAAAAGTAGTCCCAGAAGGGTATCCATGCCAATTTTGGTGCTTGTATCACTATTTGAAAGATTCCCCTGAATATATTCACTTATCTGCCCCACCAAAGTAGGCAAGTTGAGTTTCCCCCTATCAAGACAAATGGGTAACTTGAGGGACAGACAACAGCTGTACCTTCATAAATCTTGTCGAGATCTAAGAATGGCATTTTAACTTTCCTGCCTGATAATACAAATTGCTGCCTAAATCCCTGGATAAAAATCCTTAAAGAAATAAGCATTTCGCCAGAGGTATAAGGAAGCAGTGGCATTTGGTAGTGGTCCACACCTTTATTTCCAATAAAGGTAACATTGCTGTATCCAACAAAACTCAACCCACCATCCACAACAACTAATTAAAAGGAGTCACCAAGATATCTACAATCATGGGATGACTCCAAAACCTGGACTGCACTCTTGAGTATAAAAATGCAAACATGAAGGGAAGGAAGCACAAGAGTAAAAACTACATAAATAACCAACAAAGAGTGGAAAACTATTAGCTGAAAATAGATGGTCCCCATTGCAGGGTTGGCATTAATGGGCCCAACCCAGTTTGCTACTTCCAGTGGTGTAGTGCTAAATAAAGAAGTGAGGGAACACATTTTGAAAGTGTTACTCAGATGCAGGGGGACAATGGTGAGCGCAGCGAGCCCATACAGCTGGGGGTCCAGGGGGCACTGTAAGCCCCCCAGGAAATCTTTTGAAATCTGACCAATTTCAGGAATATTTTGAGGTCATATGCACTGGATATTAGGATATATTCCAAGGTTGAAGATGCAGTATTTCCAGTGTCATTAGATATGACATCCAGTACGATCAATAAAAATAGCTAATAACTGGAATGATTAACTAAAAAAAAGTTAACAACTGGTACGCCGTGGTGACTTTCACCAGATCTTTATAGGCTAGCATTGCCTCAGTCGAAGCTAAAAGAAATGAAACAGTTAATGATTCTCTCTCATATTTCTTCTAGGGTGGGAATTAAAATTTCATGACGTTAGAGATTTGTAAGTTCGGATTTATTTGAAATAGTGAGGGAATGCTGTTCAGTCTACCAAAAAAAGTAAGGGAACGCTGTTCCCACAGCACTACACCACTGGCTACTTCTGTTCAACAAAGTTAAGTGGACATTCCTCAATCTAAACATGCAACTCAATATCCTAATTTACTGTCAGCCATTCAACCACTTTCACATTGTGACAATTTGCCAATATGGTACCAAAACCACCAAAGACATGGACTTCAGATGATGATGAACCTGATGATGAATCTCAAAATGAACCTTTGGACAGACAAGATGACATGGATACATAATTTCAACCATCTTCATTGGATGAATCTCATTTAATTTCTGTCAGAATTAAGTGATCTTGTCAGAGTTGAATCTATCTAAAAATCAGGCTGAGCTCTTAGGTTCTAGATTAAATGGCTGGAATATCTTACGAAAGACTGTAAAAATATCATCATTTTGCAAGCACCAGACAATTCACATTATTTTTTTCTATAGAAAGTGATTTAGTGTATTGTAATGATGTGAATGTTCTCATGGAGGCACTTGGTTGAGAGCACAATCCTAAGGAATGGAGGCTTTTTGTCGATTCATCAAAGTTGAGTTTGAAAGCTGTACTACTTACTGCACAACAGTAATGTCTATTCTTCAGTTCCAATTGCACAAAGTTCATATGAAGGAATCATATGACAATATGCAGTTACTTTTGAAACATATTGATTATGATAACCACTACTGGCATATCTGTGGTGCTCTGAAATAGTTATCTTGTTTCCTCTGCGAGTGGGACAGCTGAGCTAAGGGGAGTCATTATACACAGAAAGAGTGGCCACCAACAAAATTTGGTTCCAGGAAAAGAAAAATGTTCCCCATCAACCCCTAGTAGATCCAGCAAAAGTTTTCTTACTACCTCTCCAATATCAAACTTGGTTTGATAAAAATTTTTGTAAAAGCCATGAATAAAGACAGACCTGGATTTCTATACCTAAAACAGAAGTTCCCTAGAATCAGCAAAGCAAAAATCAAAGAAAGCATTTTTGTGAGCCCACAGATCATAGTAGTGGTGAAAGATACTTCATTTGATGAGTCTTTGAATGAGGTTCAAAAAACAGCATGGAAAGCTTTTAAAGAAGTGACTGAATTTCTTTGGCAGTGTCAAATCAGAAAATTATATTTCCCTGATGGAGCAAATGTTTAGTGCTTACCAAGCCATGGAGTATAACATGTCTTTGAAAATGCATTTCCTGCACTCCCACCTGGACTTCTTCCCATCAAACCTGGGTGTTGTCAGCGATGAGCATGGTGAAAGATTTCATAAGGATATATCAACCATGGAAAAGCAGTATCAAGGAAGATATAGCCCCAGTATGTTGGCTGACTACTGTTGGACACTTATAAGAGAAGCCCTGAGTACTAGTTATAAGCAAAAATAAACTACAAAAACATTTTTGGTAAGGTACTCTTCTTTTTTGTAAGATTAAATATACCAAAAATGTTAGAAAATCTGTCAAATTTTCATTTGCATTTCCTTCAAAATGGGTGTGTGGTAAAAAAATTCTGTTTTCAAATTCGTAATCGGTGTAAAAAAGTACACTGGACTGGAATCACAAATTCATTTGAAGGAGGAAAAATATTTTATTTTGTTGTTCAGTGTTAAGGATCAAATAAAATACTCAGTATAATGTCTGTTTGGAGCCCCCTGACTAGAGTACCCTCCAGGGATCTACCCCTGCATTTCATGACCTTAAGATAAAGTTGCCAAATGTCTCCTTCCAAAAAAAACCATTTATGAGTGATGATATTAAACATTTTCAACTAGAGTTTCTAATAAGCGAGTGCAAACTTTTTGTGGGCACTGCATATACATTAAAAATCATTAGAAACTGAAGATTCCAAATATTTAAGTTATGCAAGTAGTCTATAAATAGTCTATAAATAAAAAATTCACTCTGACACAAGTCAGCAAACAACATTTGGGGATCCAGCTGACAAAAACTTTTAGAGAACACAAAATTAGGATAGATCTCTCTCATTTAAGTAAGTTCTAGAAACATTGTATATCTGACCTTAAATGGGTGCAAACCATTTAAATACTCTAATGCCAAAAATGAAACAATCATAAAAAACAAAAAAGTTAGACTTAAATAGTTGAGAGTTGGTCAGTTGACAGTAAAGTACAGTACCGTGTTAACAAATAAGAGATGTATTGTAGTTCTTTCTAGAATTTAACTTTTGTGGTTATTCTTAAATGGCTGAAATTTTGTATTCATTGATTAAACTACATTTTTGAATGACACTGAATGAATGAACCTCATTTCTGCACATCAAGCCCTCAAGTTTAGTTTCTAAGTATTTTTTTTTTTTTATTGGGCAACCAACAAATGAAATGGATTGTTTTACATGCAGATACTCCAGAGAAGCCTCCAATGCTCTTACCTCTGTAACTTTGTACTTGCGCCAGCTTGCAATTTTTCCCAGTACGCCTACCCACTAGGAATTTATCCCATGTGGCTATTTCTCACTTGTCCATAGGTGGGCCCTTCTGTCCTCTACACCCAGCCATGCTGGAGTTACTGGCAAACCAACAAGCTGTTTAGTGCCTCCACTGATTCTGCCTTAAAGAGAATTACATTATAAATATCTGTGCCCTAAAACGATTGCCCTACCAAGTTCTTACACAGCATCCAAATCTTGCCCTAAAATACAGTAGATATACATTTGATTTACAACAGCATGAGAATTTATCTGATCTTAGCCTATATTTCCATTTGTATCCTAATCTTGGCCTTAGCCAATATGAGAAGTTTGGCAGAGGTAGTACACCAACTTTAATGGATTATAGTGACTCCAAATCTCATGTAAAATGAGAAGTGATGCCTATGCCCATTTAGTCATGCCATTTATGTAAAAGAGGACTCAAGCTTGCAATTAGCAATTTAGTCTGAAAGGTAACATGGTCATCTCTGCCAAATTTCTCAACATGGATCTCAACTCTGTTTTTACTTGGGTCCTAATTTCTCAAATATTGTGTACCCCTCTTCTGTGGGCGTAGTATTTATTTATAACATTTATTGCTTACTATACTTCAGAGATTTAATTAATGTGATACAATCAATTATTTACCAGACTTTACCCTTTTTTTTTTAATGTAGGAAGAGTAGTCAAGGGTGAGCACCCACAAAAGTGACCCCCTCCCCCCTCCCATTGAAGGAGAGAGCTGCAAATTTTGAAAAATTGCTTAGTGTGTAAGATGCAGATATGTGTAGTTGGGTGGGTCAAAACTAAGTTGTTTTTTTTTGGCTTTTTTTAAAAATGACACAATGTGGGGGTTTTCATTTGGGTTAACAAATAACATATCAAAAGTTGAGCTATGTGCAACCCCCTGTATCCCTTGCACATAGTCCCCCCTTTTTCCCCACTCTTCTAGCTGCAATTTCACAATAGGGTCATTCCAGGACAAATCATGCATAAAAAAAAAATTAAATTCATAACCACTCCAACTTGGATTTTTCTCAAATTTGGTATATAAGGTTGTTTTTGTGCAAAAACATGAAATCTCAAGTTTTAGCGCAATCAGAGTAATGGTTCAAAAGTTATGGGCCCCTCAATTTTGGGGGTGGGGCTGGCCCCTTAATGTTTAAAAGTCCATAATTTGGTCCCTAATTGAGCTAAGAAAAAAATTTAACCATTTGAAAGCTCAAATCCTAAAGAATAATTGACTAAGTAATAAAATGCATTTAATCAAATAGAAAGTTATATCAGTTTGAATATTGGGGTGGGGAGACACCCCATATGATACAGATATTCAAGATTTTTTTTCATTTTGTACCTCAATTACTCTTCCATATGACTGTCAATGACATTGTGTATTTTTACCTTTAAGTTGTGTATTTTTTTGCACTATTACAAGGTACTTGTGCTAGCGAAAAGATGACATATTAGCCCAAGTTCAGGAAGTGGGCTATACTAACTATATAATGGTTTTATCCTAACTATATATATTGCACACATATACACACATTATTAAAATGAGATAATTTGTACTACCTGTTTGTAAGGTCGAGTGGTATCACTTGTGTAGTCATGCTACAACTTGTCACAGCAAAATGAGTGTCTAAAGGCTCCTTCCATTAGCACGAGCCTTGGTTATTAAGGGTTCAGTTTGCCTTTTGTGACCACATGATAAACACTGCTCATATATGGTATCTACTTACCATATTATTTTAGTGCCTTGCCTATATTGGCTCTGCTTATGCTTGCCTGTTATCATTAAAAATCATTAACATTTAATATTCTTTCTACTTATTACAGGAACTGAAGCTAATATATAAATTTTAAACATGTCTTACCATTTAAATTATCAAACAGTGTTGCAACCCCTTTAAGAGACCAGAAAAGAATCTTAAAGGGTTTAAGAAATTT
Source organism: Bathynomus jamesi (assembly GCA_023014485.1). Lineage (NCBI taxonomy): Eukaryota > Metazoa > Arthropoda > Malacostraca > Isopoda > Cirolanidae > Bathynomus > Bathynomus jamesi. Next base: position 234,044 of record JAJOZX010001464.1, read on the forward strand.
ACCATTAAATGTAACAGAAAAAAATCCTGCACTCCTTAATTGGAAAGTTTGTACAAACTATTCTGTAAGATTAAATGAACTTGAAGAACCTGATAAATTATTTAATGATGTTTTTGAAACTGAGTCATCTACAAGTACCTCTTCATTTCAAAGCAGTCCAGGAAGTACACATTTGCAGTGACAATCCTGGTGAGATCAGTAATACTGAAATCTGTTGCAAACAAACCAAGAACATTCTTGAAGAAATGGAGATTTTGACAATAAAATTCTGTTAGTAGTATATGAATTATAATTTGGGGACTTGTTTTTGAAAAGTATAGTTATCAGAAAATGCATTGATTTTTTAAAAATCATCTAAACTATCTTTTGTATACATTGTTTCATAGGTGATCAAAATAATGCAGTTTTATCAACTTGTAAAAAATAACATTCTTTAACAATTTAAAGAATTGCAAAAAAAGTTGTATAATAAATGAATTCTGATTAGTTATTAAATTATGAAAATTTGTTACTGTAACTTAGTGATTCTAAATTTTGGATGATGCTTAATTTCAGATGGTATGAACAGACAGGATATCTAAAAAAGCATCAGACAAATACGACAAGTGTGTATCTAATTTGAAAAAGAATTTTGAACAGTCTTTCTCAGCATCTGTGGATGAGGGAGCATCTACATCCAAGAGATTATGCATGGAAAAAGAATTGGAAAGGTAAGAATTGTTCAAATTTGACAAAAATTAGCAACTCATGGTCACAATTAAATTAATGACTCTTGATGTATATAATTTTAGATGTTTTAAATTTCAATAGCCTAACTTTTCTCCAATATAATTCTTACATACGGAACACAACCACACCATTTTAACAATGTCTAAAAAATATCCATGGAAAGTACGGTAGATATTCTTATTTTTTCTATTTAGGTCTCAAGTGATCTTAGAGTACATTAAATTAATAATTTCAATTTAAGAAAATTCTGATATATCCCCTACCTTTTATTTATCTAATAGGTACAAAACTATGATGAGGGAGCTCACTGAAGCATTCAACTCCACAACTTCCTACCAAAGAAGGTTGCAAATTCTTACTCTATCCCCATACACAATCTCAAAAACTCAAGCATTCTTTGGGGCTAGTAGATATTTTTTTGATAAAGCCAGGAGCATGAAGCAGCAGTATGGAATATTGCCAAATGTTCCTAAATACAGTAAAGAGAAAAAGATAAGTGATGAAATTATTTCTAATGTGACAGCTTTTTATGAGGACCCAGAATTTAGTCAGGTGTATCTAGGAAAAAAGAACTGTTAGTGTCAGAGACAGATAGAAACAAAATTTACAAACAAAAGCATCTCTTACTCAGTAATTTGAAAGAACTGTATCTTAGGTATAAAGAAACTGACTCATGTATAAGTTTTTTAACATTTGCAGCTCTTAGACCCAAATGGTGTGTTATTGCTGGAGGTACAGATACACACAGTTTGTATTTGTACCTATCACCAGAACCAGAGACTGTCCTGGTGTTGCTGGTGTAGATAACTATTTGAACATATCAAATGTACTGACTCGCAGGGATTCAATTGAATATGACCAGTGGACCAGCACTGACAGGGCAACTTTGTCAAATGTAACTGTTACAGTGGAGGAATTCATTGAAAAACTTTCAGAATCAATTTATTCTCTTACTCATCATCATTATATAGCCAAGAGTCAAAGCCTCTACATGAAGACCCTTAAGCAAAACAAAATAGTGAAGATGAAGTTTTAGTACTGGGAGGCTTTTCTGAGAACTATTCTTTCATCACTCAAGATGCACCACAGAGCTTCCATTAGACAAACAAACAAGTTACATTACACCCAATGGTTGTATATAAAATAGCAGATGGTAAATTGAGCCACACTAGCTATTGTATCATTAGTGATAGTTTAGATCATAACACTGCAGTAGTGTATACATTTCAATAATTTTTAGTTCAACACATTAAAGTGAGATTCCCTAATGTGAAAATGACATTTTTCTGATGGTTGTGCTGGACAATACAAAAAACATTTTAATTTTAGCAATTTATGCCATCATGAAACAGATTTTGGTATAAAGGCAGAGTGGAACTTTTTTTGCAACTAGTCATGGCAAAAATGCCTATGATGGCATTGGAGGAAGTGTGAAGAGAGCAGCAGCTAAAGCTAGTTTGCAAAGAACAACAACAGGACACATCTTGTCTCCACAGTTTCTATGACTTTTGACCACAAAATTTTGAGTCCAAGTTTAAATTCATTACAAAAGAAAAAATAAATCATCATAAAACAAAACTCAGTAGTAGGTTTGAAAAAGCAGTGACAGTGAAGGGCACACAAGGTTTTCACAGAATTGTGCCAATGTCTCAGAGTTACATTAAAGCTTATTTAGTTTGACTCCAATGACTACAATGTTAGGGTTATGACCTCTGAACAAGGTGACTCAGACAAGAGTCCAGATTTATCAAATGAGCAAAAATTTTTTGTGGGAAAGTATGTTGAATGTATTTATGATAGTAGAAAATATCTAGGAATCATTTTAGATTATTCAAAAGAATTCCAAGATTATAAAATAAAGTTTCTAACCTCCTATTTCCAACAAAAACAATAGATACTATTTCCCAACTAATAAAGATGATGTTTGTTGGGTAAAAGCCAAAAACATCCTTCATGAAATGTCAACTCCTAATATTCAATCTGGCACCAGAGTTGTTTATATCTTTGAAATACATGATACTGAGAATTAGGCTAGGTACCAAAAATTTTTCAGATTTAATGTATTGTATAGCAATTATTTTTATTCAAGTAATGTCTTAATTTGTTCAATAAAACATAACTATACTAGCAGTATTTTTTTTTGCCTTTGAAGAGTGAAGAGTGACAAGTTGAGTTATTATTATTAGAGTTTTAAGAAAACACTAATAAGTTTATCTTATAGCTACACTTAATCTACTTGTAAGTCAAGGAAAACATCTTATAAGAGCTTGATAAGTAAAATAGGCATAATGGTGTAAGTTCAAAGTCCAGCAAATAGAATGTTTTTAACCTCCTCCACCACCATCTACTGAAGGGGAAAAATACACAATGTCATTGACTAAGTCATATAGAAGAGTAATTGAGGTACAAAATGACAAAAAAGTCTTGAATATCTGTATCATAGGGGGTGCCCCCCCCCCAAATATTCAAACTGATATAACTTTTTAACTATTTGATTAAATGCATTTTATTACTATGAAGGGACTATGAAAGTAGTGCTGGAAGTTGCTAGAAAATGTTGAAGATAGATATAATATATATATATTATTAGTTAAGTATTGTGGATCATCTGATGATATTGTAACTGCGTAATCTTGGTACATTTACAAATTTTATTGAATAAGTAACAACGGTTCACTGACTTTAAACACTATTAATTTTGATAGGAAGAAAGAGCACGAAACTGACAAGTGTCACAGGCACAGAACAAGGATAATCTCTAGGAGAGCTCCATTTCTCAATATTAAACACACACTCATAAAATATAGGTAAATGTACAGTATTACACCCGTCTCCCTTTCGAGGTAAAATTTAGGTTAATATTCGTTTTAATGCTTTGTTTTTTGATAGGAGACATTCTATGACAATTTAACATATAAATTCATATTCAGGACACCTTGAAACCTCAGGGAAACTGATAAAAATCAAGGAAATGTAATAATTATTTTTTATGGAATTTTTTTTTTTTTTTAAATTTAGACGTAAAAAGCAGCCATTATAGGCCATTGACCGAGTATTTAGCTTTTAACGCTGTTAAAATTTTAACGAACGTCGCCCTCTCCAGTTTTATGGGGAGACATCTCGTGGCAAAATTAGGAAACATAGGTCAAAACAACCAATTAAAAATAGTTTTTGTTTCACATGACCTTATCCAACCAATCAGAGACATACATTTTGAATCTCTCATAATGCATACTCATTTAAGAATGCTTTTTCAGTCTGGTTTTCATTTTGGTTTGCGGAGGTTGTGATTGCCTGGGTTTTTGGTACCTTGGAACGCAGTTCCAAAAAACTACTGTTGTTTGCGGTTCCTCAGAGAGACGCAACAACTCTTGTTCGCCTAATCCAGCAACATATTAGGCCTGGGACTACAATCTATTCCGATGAGTGGCGTGCGTATTCTCAACTTGGAAATCTAGGCTACATTCACCGGACAGTCAACCATTCACAGCGGTTCGGTTCGTGGAAGACACCGTTCACATTCAAAATATTGAGCGTTGTTGGAAAGACGTGAAAAGTTGGATATTACGGTCTGTTTAGGTCAGGTCAGGTCTGTTGTCAGGTCAGGTCTGTTTAGGTCAGGTCAGGTCAGGTCTGTTTAGGCCAGGTCTGTTTAGGTTAGGTTAGGTCTGTTTAGGTTAGGTCAGGTCTGAACCAAAACACATTTTTCTGGTGTGATTTGCTTAAATCTGAACTTCGTTTCTTTAGGAAATGAGCCATTTTTGAGAAATTTTCAATTTTAAAATTTCTCAAAAACGGCTCATTTCCCAAAGAAACGAAGTTCAGATTTGAACAAATCACACCACAAAACACCAGGAAAATGTGTTTTGGTTCAGAAAGGAGGAAAAGCACTAAAACGAATAATTACCAAAATTTATGTTTTTCCTATGGTTTTTGATGTGTTTTGAACGAATCTGACCTTCAAAACCATCGGAAATGACTCGTTTTTGAGATACCCCCCCCTCCCCCCAGCCGGCAATCGAAAACGAGTCATTTCCGACGTTTTGAAGGTCAGATTCGTTTAAAACATCAAAAACCATAGGAAAACAAATTTCACCTTCAAAATTGACCTAACCTATCCTAACCTAACCTAAATTACTTATAGTCTTGTAGGCAGCCCAGGAATCACTATAAATCACAGAGCCAGGCCTAATGTACTTCTGAATGAGTGGAATGAGTGTTCCATTCCGGTACGAAAGTAATTCAAATTCGAAATGGATGGAGCGCAGTGACTGGGCAGACATGTAACGAACACACAAACGAACGTACGAACACACAAACGAACGTACGAACACACACTAGATACACAACAAAAAAATGTTTATATCTCGAAAATGAAGCATTTGCGACGGAAACGCTATAGAAGGAAAGTGTCTTAGAATTAAAAAATATACTTACTGAACATATAATAATTGCTGGACGTTAGACGGGTGTAATAGTAGAATAATACCAAAACATATACCATTTGAAAGCTCACATTTTTCTGACTAAAATTGTAGTAATCCAAAAGTATCAATAGCAAATAAAAAGTAATGATTTAATTAAGTGTTTGACGCGTGACGTCATTAACTACATTATAAAGGTTGGCTAAGTTATAAATATTCAGTCTATGTTGTAAGATCGTATTTTTGGTAATTGTTACGCTAACCCAACCTAACATGAATATGTTATTACATCATCATTTGTATAATTTAGGTCTCGGGGGTATGGGGGCCCGTAAAGATCACGCATCACAAATTGATCGGTATAGAGTTTTATATTTAAACCTAGTTACTTTTTATTTGCTATTGATACTTTTGGATTACTACATTTTTAGTCTCAAAAATGTGAGCTTTCAAATGGTATGTTTTAGGAGTGTATGTTTAATATTGAAAAATGGAGCGCTCCTAGAGATTTACCCAGAACAAAAACCTCAATCCCTCCAAAACACAATACTGTATTCACAAAAAACTAATGAAAAAAACAATGGCTTTTAGGGCTTCCAGTCAACTCACCTGAAATGCAAATTACCCTGACCAAATTCGCTCAAGGTCAACCTACCTAGCCACCAAACCAAACTTATTTTATCCCAACGTACCCTATCCTATATCTTCTAATTACTTAGAGTTAAAGAAGTCGTGACAGTGTGTAATAAGTAGGCCTACTATAGCAACGAAACTTTGCGCAGCGGGAACTACTTCACGATCTGTATCATCATGTAGTCACCACTGCTCAAAGTTTCGTTGCTATAGTACTTACTAGATACTGTCACGACTTATTTGAACAACTTTTTATAAGATAAAACCTTTATTCACTCGTGTGTATGACAAATACGGCGCTAAGTATGTTAAATCGCATAAAAACACATGAAAATACGTGTAACTTACACTTAATGTGTGGCCGTAGCGTCAAATGAATTCCGGTCTGGATTGTCATTGGTTGCACGTGTTCGAAACAGCCGACTATATCGGTCAATGAAAACTGTTGGTTTAGAGGGCCGCCTCACCAGCTAAATGCTAATGACTGTTTTCACATTGTGTCCAGGCGGGATGTTTGAAATGTGAGCCGCGCGCCAGAAACAGTTGACAAAAATTTGCTCTGTATAACTATTTCCCAGAACAACTGATATTCCCTAAGTATTCCCTCATAAATTGAAGAATTCCCCAGATTTCCCCAGAAAATTCCATTTCCCTAGATTTGTCCCTAGAACCATCCAAATTTCCCAATCTAGGGAAATTTCCCCAAAAGTGGGAGCACTGGGGATGAACCAGTGTTGCCACTTCTCAAGAATGAAATTCTCACATCACCTACCAAGTTTTTCCCACAAAACTCCCACAAATTCTTAGCAATCTCCTACAAAAATTCCACAAATAATTTTCTTTTATGACGGTGAGAAATATTATTCCTGCTTCGAGATACTCACCATATATAGGAAGCTAGAAGGGATGAATTCTCTTGATGGTCTCTTAAGCCTCCAGTTCAAGTGACACTAATTCGTCGACGTTCGCTGGTACTTCGTCATTCTTTGGAGGGTCTTTGGCTGCAAAGTTCTTTAGCATTTCATCAGCTGGTACGAAATTCACTCACGTCTTTGATTCTAGTTTGTCCATAGCGAATTTGAAGAAGAGCTTCCACTGACCGAACATTAAAGGGATTTCTCAGTTTGGAGTGCACTACATTAATTTGCGAAAATATTGTTACACTGATGCATTTGAAAATGGGAGGGAAAGTAAAGCTAATGCTAAAGAAGATAAATTTGGAAATGACTGTTCTCCAACAGAATTTTTCTTCTCATTAACTTCAGCCCGAAAAGATATTTTATTCTTCAAGCATGATTGTGGCTATTGTTCAAGGCTCAAAGCATTCCACTCTTTCGCCAGTTCATCTATATCTTTAAACATAGATCGATATTTGGAAGCTACTGGTGCAGTTTCTTTGCACTGAGAAGTGGCGATGCTTGGTTGCAATTGTTTGAGCGTGAGCAGGGTTTTAATATTATTTGGAAGATGTAAGTGTACTTCATTGATCAGATCAACAACAAATCTCTTACAACACTCTTTGACGTAAGTTATTTGAACTTCGTTTAGGGGGTAATTCAAAAGTGCTGCGCTGAATTCATAACCAAACTGAATAGCACAAAGTGGCATCAGATGATCCATAAATTTCAAGCTGGGAAGATGTTCATTTGAACACTTGGACAGCTGACTAGACTCTACAACCATTTGCAAGAGATTTCTTTTTCTTTCTCTGTACCTTATTTAAGTACCTATTATTTAGGTGAAATAGGAATATCTGCTCCAATGCCTGAAAATTCCCACAAAAATTCCACAAATTTTCAAGTCTGAGTGGCATCCCACGACACCCCCTACGTAACCCTATTTCTCCCACATATTTGTGGAAAATTCCCATGAATTGGCAACACTGGGACGAACACAATCCTATTGTTAGAAGCAATCATTATCTACGGGAGTAATTATAAAAGTTGGGGGGAACAACTTTCACAATTATTCCCAAAGATAATGAGTGCTTCTAACAATAGGATTGTGTTCGTTCCCCCAACTTCTTTACTCCAGTTACGCCCATATGATCAGTTACAAACTGTAAAAAGTCTGAGAGATTAGACAAACAAGACCTTCCTGATCTAAATCCATGTTGGAAACTTGAAATAAGATTGAAAGTTTCCAAATGATCTTGAATACTGTATTATTATTTATAATTCTTTCTAGTATCTTTCTGGACAATCTTAAGGAGATGTCATCACCTAAATTTTGAAAAAAAATAACTACATGGCCGTAATCTACACAATAATATAACACTTTTTTTCCAGAGTACTGTATTTTGTGCGAATACTGTTATTTTATTTATTTGTCGGGTTCGAAATCCCAGCTGAGCCGTGAACGGCCAAATTCTAAAGGGCAAGTTCTACCTAAAGCCCAAGTTAAGCTAAATTAAACTTTACGGATTTGAGATCCTATTAGGTCCTACCTCAGGGTAACCTCAGGGTTGCTGACTCGATGCGGGCCTACCTTAGACCTTAAATTACATAACTTAAGTAAACAAAAGGGTACTATTTGTGGTCTTCTTTCTGAACCTTGCAACAACAACGCAACCTGGACTATTGCACGATGCAACAATCATGTATCTAAACAACCAAACTGAATTGCAAGAGAGCTCTCTATCAAACCACACCTTTACGTACGACCTTCCACAAACGAGTAGAAAAGACGCGCAGCGTCTCAAAATGATGCCAACAGTGTGACCAAACAATGATGCCACAAGAGCTCAAAATGCTAGCTCTAAATTAATTTAATTTTTCACTAACCTTACAATTATGAGATGGATATATATACACACCTTAACTTAATATATATACAAGCAATGCTGCATCAATCAGCTTAGTCATCGTATCGCCTTGGACAACAATGGTTCTTCCTCTTCTAGATTTTCTAACACTCCCCACCGAAGAGGCATTGTTGTCATTACCTTCTGCAAGGTTAGCCAAGCCTTCTTCATGAGGCTGTAACTCAAATGTTTCATCTTGACTATCTGTGTTTTTGCTGATTTCTAAAGCATAGAGTTTTTGTATAGGTCTCTTTAACTTTCCTCCTGAAGTCTTTACCAGTGCAGACCTAACTAAATTGTCTTTGCCAACAAACAACTCTTCAATTATGCCAAGCTTCCAGCATTGCCTTGGTCTTTCTCCCCAATCATTACCACTTCTCCCACCTTGATACAATTTGCATTGGAGCCCTTTACCTTGCCTGATGGGTAATAATTGAGTTCTGGCAAGTATTCCATCTGCCACCTCTTCCATAACTGATCTTGTAGCTCTTCAAGGTACCTGAACCGTCTGGTTAACTCTCCTTGAGTGCTCTGGATGGGCTGCAAGTCTTCTGGCACACTGGGTTTGATGTTAATCGTTTACCACAAAGAAAATGATTTGGTGTCAATGGCTCTGCATCCTGCCTACTGTTGTAAACAAAAGTGATAGGCCTACTGTTCACCATTGCTTCTACTTCACATAAAACAGTAGAGAATTCTTCTTTGCTCAAATGAGCATTAGCTAAAAGTTTCTTTAATGGACACTTTACACTTCTCACTAGCCTTTCCCAAAATCCTCCCCACCATGGTGCTCTCTCAACAATAAACTCCCACTGTACCCCTTGGTGTGAAAAGTAGGATTGGAATCCTTCCTCTTTTAGCAAGGACCAAATTTCTTGGAGTTCCTTTGCAGCCTTTTTGAAGGTTTTTGCATTATCCGATATGATTTTATTTGGGAAACCCCTTCTGTTCACAAACCGTTTAAAGGCCAAAAGAAATACATCACTACTTAAGTTGCTTACCAACTCCAAATGGATTGCTCTGGTGGTAGCACAGGTGAAAAGACATATATAACCTTTGTTAGACTCCCCTCGCTCATACACATAGACTGGCCCTGCAAAGTCTACTCCCACTACATCAAATGGGGCAGTATAGACACACCGTTCTCTTGGAAGTGGAGCCACCTTTTCATAATAAGGCTTTGCACTCCAACGCTTGCAAACCACACATTTATGCAAGACCTTTTTCACTACTTGTCTAATTTTGAGAATCCAAAATTGTTGTCTAATCTCTATTATCACTTCTCTAACTCCAGCATGTAACAGCTTATGATGAGTATCCAGGATCAAAAGGTCCACAAAGTGCCCCCCAGAAGGTAGCAAAATTGGATGTCTTTTCTCCTCTGGAAGCCCAGAAAACTGTAGTCTACCTCCTACTCTCAATAAATACTGATCCAAAAACACATCCAAACCCTTGAGCGCAGAATGTGTTGGTAGAACCTGTAATGGATGGCTAGTGAGCAATTCTCTCTCTTCACCAAATTTTTTCTTCTGCATATATACCACCCAGTATTTCCTGGCTTGCTGAATCTCATTACTGTTCAGAATTCCTTCCCTTCTTGTTTCTCCCTTAATGTTGTTGGTAAATCTATATACCCATGCGTCACTCTTAACAATCTTTCAGACTGCTAATGTCCTCAAGCCTCAATATGGGGTCCTGCTGCATAACTTGACAACTGTTCACAGCGCATTTTCTCACCTCACTCACCCATGCTTCTTCAGCCTGGCATTCTCCTACAATAGGCTGATTAGAAGGCCAGTTTTCACTTCCAAGTTTTAGCCACTCTGGCCCATTCCACCACAAACTTGATTGTGAAAGATCTTTCACCGAAATTCCTCGTGTTGGTAAATCAGCGGGGTTTTGGATGCCTGGACAATGCTTCCATTGCTTGGGATCTGTGTGCGCTTGAATTTCCTCCACCCTATTGGCAACAAATGGTTTCCATTTCCTTGCCTGACTTCTTAACCAGTGCCAAACTATAGTGGAGTCTGTCCAATAATAGCTTGGAATTTCATAGAGGGCCAAAGACTTTCGCACTGTAATTGCAAGCCGACTAGCAATAACGGCACCCATCAATTCCAACCTTGGAACAGAAAGCCTTTTCAAAGGTGCTACTCTACTCTTTGCAGCAACCAACCTGCAACTTACTTCCTCTTGCAATGCGCCTCTTATATAAATACAAGTTGCATAGGCTTCCTCACTTGCATCACAAAGATGTGCAGCTCCAAATTGTCTGGACTATTGTTCAACTCTCCAAAGTACCATCTTGGATTTCAATGTCTCCAAGATGTGCCAATTCTTTGAACCAATATTTCCCCTTACCACCATATGATCAGGTAACTCTTGGTCCCAACCAAGTCCAATTTCCCAGAGGCTCTGAAACCAAATTTTTGACTTTATCACAAATGGAGCCAGGAATCCAGAGGATCAAAGACCTTCGAAGCCAAACTAAGAGCTGTACGTTTTGTCCACCTTGTCTCATTCTCAGCCAGCTCTACTAAAGATTTCCCATTGAAGGTAAACAAATCATCATCTTGCTGCCAAACGATGCCTAGCACCTTTGCGTCTACAGTATTGCCCACAACTCCTTAATACCAGAATCCTCATACTTTCTGCTGCGCCAGGTACTACAGAGGAATGACTCATAAACTCTTGTAATTGCGAATGATTGGTCTGCCATTTTCTGAGCTCCATGCCAGCCTCCCTCATTATAGCTCTAGCCTCCATGAATATCTGTTTAGCCATTTCTGTATTATCCACGGAACATAGCAATCATCAACATAAAAATTTTTCCTTATGTGTTCAATAGTGTTAGGATAGACTTCAGAATATTTCTTAAAATGGTACTGCATAGTAGTTGCCAACAGAAATGGACTAGAGCTGAGGCCAAACAACACTGACTTCATTCTATATGCTTGAACCTTAGGTTCATTTTCCAACAAGTCTTTCGTATCCACCCACAGATACCTTACTGCATCTCTGTCCTCTGGTTTTAACTTTATCCGCAAAAAAGCTTGCTTCACATCTGCAGTCAATGCTACTCTACCAAACCTGAATCTCAGTAACAAGGAAAATAAATCTGCATTTAAATTTGGCCCAGCATCCAAACAGTCATTCAAGGACACACCCCTTTGTCCTTGGCTGAGCCATCAAAAACTACCCTCAGTTTGGTGGTAGTTTTGTCTCGCCGTACCACTGCATGGTGTGGCAGATAATGTGCCTCCTGGCTCACCAGCTCACCTTGCACCCTTTCAGCATAGCCCTCCCTTACATAACTTAGGATGGCCTCATCGTATTCAATTAACAACTCATTTTTTCTTAGCCTGTACAATGAAGTCTCCAACCTCCGATTAGCTAGCTGAAGGTTTGAACCGGGTTTGCAAGAATCCTTCCATGGTAGGCCAACTTCATAGCAACCATCTCTAAACCCAATCCCTTTTTCAAAGTGCTCTAAACATCATTGTTCACTGTACTTGCCTGGTTGTCCTTTATACCAATAGATTCAAGTTCCCAAAACGCTTTCAAATGCCTTTCCACACATGGCTGTTCTCCTCAATCTTAACAAAGAGAGCCTTAACTTCCATTTCATTGCAATAACTACCATGTAGCATCCAGCCTAGCTTACTTTCAATAGCTACTGGGCCTTGAGATGTACGGACAATATTACCAGTGATGAAGTCCCAATAATAGTCAGCTCCAATCAAAAGACTAATATCTTCTGTTCCCTCAAACTTATTATTGCCCAAATTAATTCCTTTAACTTGCAATTCTTGGACACATGCCATATCTAAACAAGTAGTGACTGGAGCACAAAGTTCCTCAATCTCTACAGCTTGGACCTTGATAGTGGGACTTTGCGGTAACAACCCTTTAACCAGAACTTCTACCTTCTTAAATTTGGTTCGGTTTTGAACGGAACCCCCAAACCCAGAAATTCTTAAATTTTCCCTCTTAAGTTCTTTAAACTTCAATTTTCTGGAAATTCTGGTCTTAATAAAACTACACTGGCTACCACTATCAAACAACACTCTTACAGTAGCTTCTCCCTCATTCCCAATTAATAAGGCTGCAGTTGTTTGCAATAATCCCCCTTTACTTTTACTCCCTTGCATAGCAGTGGCATGTGCCACTGATGTCTCTACTTCTGGGGTAGGCCTACTAAGAGTGTTTTCACACAATAATGGCTGATGCCTACCATGACATTTTTTGCACAAAATTTTAAACTTACAAAACCTTGCTCTATGACCTTTCAAAAAACATTTAAAACATGCTGTGGACTTAGTTACCCTGTCCTTTCTCTCCTCAAAGGGTAAGGCCTCAGCCACCTCACATTTATATGACTTGTGGTTGCCTTCGCAAAATATACATTCCTTGATTCCCTTTAATTTATTCTCAGAGTAGGCATGTAGAGCTGACACTGTACCTGGACTATTCCTTTTTGTGGAAACTTTGGTGCTGTGCCTGCCTTTGTCCTCTTGTTTACCATCCCACTGTGCAAACTCAACTCCCTCTCGTCTTGCTAATTCTGTGCCTAAAAGACTTAACATCTGCTGAAGGGGGATGTACACATGTTCTGCAGAGTGTCCCCTACTTAATTCAAGCAAAATTGAGCTAGCAATTTAGACTCCAGTGTAGGAACCAACATTATACCATACTTTTCCATTCCTACACCCAAGTTGTCCAGAGACCTAGTTCTAATTTCAAATTCATCATATAACTGCCGTAACTCCTTGACACTATTAGGATTATTACAGGAGGTATAGTTAAAAGTGCACGGAGGTGGCTTTTAATTAAGATCTCTGGCTTACCAAACCGTTTCTTTAATATATCCCAAGCCACATTATAATTAGCCTCTGTTAATGCTAATCCTGCTATAGTCTTTGCTGCCTCCCCTTCCAAGAGGGACCGCAAATAATTAAACTTCTCCACGGCACTTAACACTTGACTAGAATGAACTGCTGATTGAAAACTGTCTGCCCATCCTTGCCATTCCTGAATACTCCCAGAAAATGTTTTGAGTACAAGCCTCGGTAATTGAACTACAGATCTGTTAACCTTAACTTCACAAGCATCATTTGTTGAGTGTTGTGTTTCATTATTAGACCTGGTCTCTAACTGTACTGAGCTGCTAAACTCTTTTGCTCGGAGGCCTACGTTAGTCATATCATCAATAATCTCTTCAAAGTAAATTATGTTATTTTCTATTTCATCCTCTTCTATAAGAGCCTCAATTTTAACATTTACCTCACTTAGAGCAACCTTTTTAGTTTCTAATATGGCAAGCTTCGCAGTCACTAAGCGTAAATCCTCTTGCTCTATGGCAGAATCTATAGTGGCAATGACCTTTGTAATTAGACCTTTGTAGGCACTTCTCCTTTTTATAAATTTGTTCAATTCAGATGCACTCATCTTCAATGTAAACAACCCTTGGGCTCAATACCAAATGAGCTGAATTGGCAGAAATACTTAACCAAACTGATCAAACGCAAATTTTACTTTCAAATAAACTGAATTGCTGAGTGGGGTACTAACCAAACACCAGTATGGAATACCAAATTTACACCCCAGGACCTTAATTCAATAATGACCCAAAATTAACCAAACCAGAAAAAATATAGGCCAAAAAACGACCGACGACTGGCCAAGTTTCGCAATTGGGCGACCAAACTTTACCCTGGGACCTTAATTCAATAATAACCCAAATAACCAAACCGGAAAAAAAGTAGGCCAAAAAACGACAGACGACTGGCCAAGTTTCGCAATTGGGCGACCAAACTTTACCCTGGGACCTTAATTCAATAATACTCAACCCGTCTAGGCCTAACTTGGGATACAATTTGCACAATCAGAACTTTGCCGAAAAATGGTCACTGACTCAGTCTTGGGGTAGAAATCCGGTTCTGAAGGACCATGTTATTTTATTTATTTGTCGGGTTCGAAATCCCAGCTGAGCCGTGAACGGCCAAATTCTAAAGGGCAAGTTCTACCTAAAGCCCAAGTTAAGCTAAATTAAACTTTACGGATTTGAGATCCTATTAGGTCCTACCTCAGGGTAACCTCAGGGTTGCTGACTCGATGCGGGCCTACCTTAGACCTTAAATTACATAAACTTAAGTAAACAAAAGGGTACTATTTGTGGTCTTCTTTCTGAACCTTGCAACAACAACGCAACCTGGACTATTGCACGATGCAACAATCATGTATCTAAACAACCAAACTGAATTGCAAGAGAGCTCTCTATCAAACCACACCTTTACGTACGACCTTCCACAAACGAGTAGAAAAAGACGCGCAGCGTCTCAAAATGATGCCAACAGTGTGACCAAACAATGATGCCACAAGAGCTCAAAAATGCTAGCTCTAAATTAATTTAATTTTTCACTAACCTTACAATTATGAGATGGATATATATACACACCTTAACTTAATATATATACAAGCAATGCTGCATCAATCAGCTTAGTCATCGTATCGCCTTGGGACAACAATGGTTCTTCCTCTTCTAGATTTTCTAACAAATACATTATAAGCAAGTTATTGCAGGGGATGACATTTCCTTAAGAATTACTGAGCTTCAAAAGCCTGTGAGGCTAATTTAAATAACATTACTAACAAATTCTGGAAATTTGTCAAGAAAGAATCGGGTGCTAAGAATGCGACCCCACCTACAATTAATGGAGTGTCTGGAGAGGTAGAAATAGCTAAGTTATGGAGAATGAAGTACTCAGACGTCCTTAACAGCGTGGGAAGAGTTAATCTTAATGAATGTAGACTGCAATGGAACAACATTAGGAGAGGGCCAGTGAAAATACGGAAACATCAGTACCTGAAATTAAGTGTCTGATTAAATAGATAATTAAAGACAAGCGCTTTACCAGGGATAGATGACCTGTCGAATAAGCATTTAAAGTATGTTAATGATGTTATGGAAAAACTATACGCGCTCACAACATGGTATCATATGTGGTACATTTATTTCATAATTAAATATAAATTATTAATTAATTGAATTAAATATCTATACAAAATTGCCTCGGGATTGGCGACATAGCCTATTGGGAATGAAATAATTGCCATACGTACAAAGAACCTGTATGTATGAATCAAGCCCCACATAGCAACAAGAAAACCCAATTTATTGTTTAGTCTACCACAGAGAAGTAGACCAACAAAATTTTGCTGGATCGGCAAATAATAAAAAAATACAAGCGAACCAAGGACGGCTCTCGGGCTATTTATTGTACAGCGAACGCTTTAAACAGGGAGGATGTGCTTTTGTCTTCCCTAAAGTTCTGAGTGAATTCCTTATAATAAACTTAATACATAAAATAAGGATAGGCCTATCCCCTAAAGTGTTTATATTGTGACTGCCTATATTTATTACAAGAAGTTAACTCATTGAGTAACTCCATCGTGGCGGCCCTACACCGAAAAAGATCGTAACGCCCTACATCGAAGCAAACTAAGACCCAGCAAAAATAAGGTGGGACACGTTATTTTCATTCTAATATAGGCAGCTAAAATCCCGACGCTAAAATTACCATAAACAATTAAATATAAAGAGGTCCTATTCAGACCTACATATTCATAACTCTCTAACGAAAAAACATAGGGCTTTTGTCGTTTAACTCTCCATTGAAATCTGCTGGAAATTTCCAACGGATGAGGGTATCAGGCAATCAACCCATAGCCCTATATAGTTTTTTCACAGATGTGATCAGTCTTCATAACTCTCTACTGTTCTCAGCAATGCTTGCTCAGTTATATTCCTGCAGAGTTTATGAGGGTTTATATCAAACCCATTGTCAAAAATAAAGATGGGGACATTCTGTCCAGCAAAAATTACAGGCCTATTGCTGTTGTCTCCTACTTCTCAAAATTACTTGAGAAACTTTTCCCACGCCAACTAAATGATTATTTGTGGACGTCGCCGAATCAATTTGCGGTTAAATTGCAGTTTAGCACCCAAATTAAACTTTAAATAGCTGTAACGTTTTTAGTATTTATTTGCGACAAATATGGATTCCGTATTTGGAAAGAGGAAACAAAACTGCACTAAAAAAAAAAAAAAAAAAAAAAAAAAAAATGGGGTCACCAGTTGGGTGCTAAACTTCAGTTTTACCCAATTTCGTTTGTGAAGGTCCCATTCAACTAGCCTGTATATTTATGTTCTAAAATTATTGTATTTAGATATTCTGTCAGTAATTCAACTATTTATAGTTTTTTTTTAATATAAGCAAAGCATATGATAGAGTGAATCACAATATTCTATTTAAAAAGTTAGAAGTCAGGAATGTTCGACCATACGTTTTAAATTTATTGAAATTTTGGTACATACAGCAAACTTTTACTGTTAGATGAGGCAATTTATTGCCCGAATGTTTTGGTTCCTCATGCGGAATTAGACAAAGCTCCCCCCTCTCTCCCCCCTCTCTCTCCCTCCCCCTCTCCCTCTCCCCCCCCCCTCCCCCTCTCCCTCCCCTCCCCCTCTCTCCCTCCCCTCTCTCCCCTCTCCCTCCCCTCTCCCCCCTCTCCCCTCCCCCCTCTCCCTCCCTCCCTCCTCTCTCTCTCCCCCCTCTCTCTCTCCCCCTCTCTCTCTCTCCCTCTCTCTCTCTCTCTCTCATATTTCTTCTTGATTTTGTAAACTTTATACTTGGGGTGTGACAGCCCTCCGGTCCCGAGTCGTGGGATTCTAGAGAAATTGGCTGCCAGTTCCTTTAGGTCTCTCTCTCTTTCGGGAGGGCGGGTGAAGTATGTTGCACAATCCCGTCCCTGGGTTACTAGGACCCCATCCCATCCCTACTCTGTCATTTTAGCTTACGTTAAGGATGTTCTCCTCTGACTGCAAAAAAAAAAAAAAACTTTTAGTATTAAGTCTTTTTCTCTTCTTCTACTATTAGGACCCTACTGCTACCTCATGCGTGGGAAGAGAGGCTTTGGAACCTCTATAAATAACACCATTTAACGCTCGTAGGTTGTGAGAGACTGGGATGGAGGGGTCCCAGGCGTAGGGGCGCGATGAATGGAGTGTAGCTAGTGCCCCGTTAAGCCCATTCCTAACGCGTAATGGCCTGACCAGCCCCCTGCGACCGTTCTTTGGTGACCAATTGATGGTGCTTGGTTGTACTGCTCTGAGGTGAGAGAGCTTTACTGCCCAGCTGGCTGCCAGGCCAACGTAAAGTCTCGGGCGTAGCCTCTGGGTCTGGTGGGATATCCCTTGAACACTGGATTCTAAGAGTCTGGCCGCTTGTGAGTGACTAGTAAGACTTAGTAAGGGGCTGCATCTCGCTGTCTCTCCTGGCAGGAAATCCGTGACGCCTGCGTCGCGAGTGTTTGTCAGTTGGTAGCTGCGACACGTTTGGGACTGTCCGGCCCTGGGGAGACCTTTGGTTGGTGCGGCAGCAGCGAGAGGTGTAGTCTTCTGGAAGGGATGAACGTCACTTGCAAATAGGTGGATGCGTCTACGCGCGGGAAGAATTCACCCCCCCCTCCCTCCTTTTTTATATACTGGTCAGAACGTTTTTGATAGTTTTCATTGCTAGAACGCTTTATTTATTCAGAGTATTCAGAATTCGAAAACAAAAAGTTACAATGACTGGACCGCAGAAACTGAAGGCTGAATGTGCGAGGTGCGAAGTAAACCAGTGGGTGACGAACTTCAAAGAAGCCTGCTTCGAGAAGATCAACCACTCCAGCATGTGCCGCTTTTGCGAACTCATGCAGTTTTACTTGAAGCTGGAGGAGAGGGTCCGGCGGCTCGAGTCGTCCAGACGGCTGTTGGAGGTGTGGCGGTCACTGACGAGGCTGCGCCGCCCTCCAACCCGGAGCTCATTCAGGATAGGATAGCTGCCGTGGAAAGGGGGTCCAGCGATGGAATGGACAGAGCTCGGGACCGCGGAGAAAGGGTAGAGGTGCAACCGGGGGCCAGGGTCCTAAATCAGTGTCAGGAATCGCCAGCGACCCACGTGGAATGCATGGAACCACGGCGTAAGGTGGAGGGCGTAAAGAAGGGGCCGATAGAGAAGGGTGGGAAGGGGCTGATAAAGAAAAAGGGTGGGAAGGGGCCTACTGATGACCCAAAGAAGCCGAAGGATGTAGCTGCCGTTCGGGGTGGGTCGGGTGGTGTAAGTGCGGCCGAGTCTATTGGTGGCGACGGGTATCGAAAGGTCTCGGGCAAGAAGGCTGCGAAGCCGAAGCCCGAGACCCCGGTTGCCCCTGTCAGGACCTCCAACCGCTTTAGTCTCCTGTGCGCGAAGGAGGAAGACACCGTTTTAATTGGGGACTCGCAGATTAGGGGCCAGGAGAAGTACTTTGCTTCTGCAAACCGAGACAGGAGAAAGGTAAGGTGCTTACCCGGTCGGGGAACGGCGCACATAAGGAAGGAATTAGATAAAGTGCGCGTGGCTAGTCGGAGGACTGCGATCGTTGTCCATGCTGGTGGCAACGACTTGTTCCTCAAAGGCGGTAGGGTAGGTTCAACGGAAGGGATCATCACCGAGATCATGTCTCTTGCGGATGATCGAATGCCAGTGACCACACCCTCAGTAAGGTCATTGGCATCAACGAGAGGATGCAAGACTTGTGCGTCCTGCTGGGCGTGAGGTTTATTGACCCCTTCGACGCATTTTCGGTAGGTGGGACCTTTACCAGAGGGATGTGTCCACCTCAATAACAAGGGTAAAGGTGTGCTAGGTGCGCTGCTCGACCGGCACATATACAGAATGGTGAGGTCGAGTCTGGGAGAGATGATGGGCCCCCACCGGGGAGAGATGATGATGAGCCGGTGGCGGACTTACCTTCAACTGAAGGGTGCGTCCAGGTACAGGTGGTGACCCTACTTCCACGTTGGAGGGAGCTCAGGCTCCTGCGGAAGTTGCCCCCTCGTTAGTGAGGGCAGTGCGGACTACATTTTTGGGACCCTGAAGCTTGAACTGTTATGGGGGCCCCTTCGCAACCAGGAACAACAATAGGGCCCCCGAGAAAATTTTGAAATTTGACCAATTACAGGGGCATTTTGAGGCCATATGAAATGGGTATTAGAGCATATTCTAAGGTCAATATTAAGTACTTCAACCCATTGGCTTATGATTCTATCACTAAAATAGCCTTATTTTAATAACAAACACAAAAAGTTGCTTCAGGGCCCCTCCTGGATTAGGGGCCCTGAAGCTTAAGCTTCATTAGTTTCATAGTAGATCCGCCACTGAGTGAGGGGCTCTTCGACTCCCGACAGCCCTGGCTGTTCGGGAAACGGGTCGTGCTAGGGGGCGGTCAGAATAGGGGAGGCTCCCTCCGTGCAATGCTTTTTAATGATAGGTCGATTAGGAACAAGTTTTGCGAGCTACGGGCGCTCTTAGCATCAGAATACCAGGATATCGTCGCTATCACCGAGTCCTGGATTCATACTGATCGTAGGGACTACGTTGGGGAGTTCGAAATTCCCGGGTATAGAATGTTTCGCAAAGACTGCACCCGTGGGGAGGGGGGTGGGGTACTAATATACGTCAGAGACACGTTGAGTCCGGTTGACTGCCAGTTCCGGTCGGAACGGGAGCTGCTTGGCGTCGATCTGAACGTGGGAGGGACGAGCTATAGGTTAATCTTGGTGTACAGACCTCCGCATCTCCTCCTCGAGGAGGATACAGCACTGTACACCGAACTCAGTAGCCTGCTAGGGGATAGGGTGCGTGTAGTTTTAGGAGACTTCAACTGTCGCGGCATACAGTGGGAAAACAGGACTGCTGATGCTGAAGGGAGGAGGCTAGTTGACTTTGCTGATGAGAACTTCCTCACTCAGTGGGTCAACGAGCCTACACGAGGCGAAAGCATTCTAGACTTAGTATTCACGACCGAAGACAACCTCGTCACTGGCCTCACCGTTGACGAATCGTTGGGCGGGAGTGATCACGGTCTTATTAGGTTCCGTGAGTGCGTCCCTCGGGTGAAGCGTAGTAACTCGAGAGGCAGTAAGCTCGATCTCCGGCGGGCGAACTTTGTTAGCCTCAGGGATAGCGTAGGAGAGATGGGGTTAGAGGTCGGCGGCGATGTTGAGGGAGTGTGGAGTGCATTCCGAGACGAGTTTATGGTGCTGTAGTCTGCTGCCATACCCTCAAAACCGGTCACCCCTGCTTCAACGCAGCCTAAGTGGTTCAATCGTGACATCGCTTCGGCTATCCGAAATAGGAAAGTAGCGTATAGGAGGGCGAAGGCCAATCGTTCCCATGAGAACACTGAAGCGTATGTCCGCCTGTGTAGGGAAGTGAAGGCGAAGGTTAGGCTAGCGAAACGTAACGAAGAACTACGGGTGGCAAGCCTATGTAAGGGGAACCCTAAGGAGTTCTTCAGTTATGTTAATAGTAGAAAGCCTATTAGAATGGCTTAATGAGTACTTTGCGGGAGTGTTCACCAGGGAGGACACCCGCATCATCCCCGAGCCAGGCGTGAGGCACGAAGGTGCTGGCTTGGATAGTGTTCGATGTACCGCGACAGTCGTTGCCGATAGAATAGACAAACTGAGCGCGTTTAAGGCTCCTGGGCCAGACCAGTTTCTCCCCAGAGTGTTGAGGGAGGTGCGCGACCAGGTGGCTCCCCACCTGGCTACAGTCTTCAACAAATCGTTGGAGACGGGCCAGGTGCCTGGTGACTAGAGGGAAGCCAAAGTGATCCCTATCTTTAAGAAAGGGGATCACGAAAGTCCAGGGAACTATCGTCCTATTAGTCTCACTTCAGTTGTAGGTAAATTATTAGAGGGGATAATAGCGGATAGGATCGTTGACCATTTGGATTCGTAAAAGCTGCTTGTGGACTCCCAACATGGGTTTAGACGGATAGGTCGTGTCTCACCAACTTGCTCGAGTTTTTCCACGTCATGTTGGGTGAGTATGATAAGAGTAGGGCGATTGATATACTTTATCTCGACTTTCAGAAAGCCTTTGATAAGGTACCTCACCGCCGGCTAATGACGAAAGTGCGCGCGCTGGGTATCGGTGGGGAAATAGGTAGGTGGATTGAAAACTGGCTGAAGAATAGGCAGCAGAGGGTTGTAATTAAAGGTGCTAGTTCGGGTTGGGCCTCGGTCACTAGTGGGGTTCCTCAGGGTTCCGTTTTGGGGCCGCTGTTGTTTATCATTTACATAAATGATATAGACGGTGGCATCGTCAGTCGGATCGCCAAATTCGCTGATGACACCAAGCTTGGGGCCAATGTTGGGACGCCGGAGGCGATCGAGCAACTGCGTGCGGACCTAGGTAGGATAGGAGAGTGGTCCGAAAAATGGCAAATGCCGTTTAACTTGGGTAAATGCAAAGTGATGCACATTGGCTATGCCAATCCCAAGTCGGACTACTCGATGTTGGGGAGTAATATCGAGGCGACTGATTTGGGAAAGGACTTGGGTGTGCTAATTAGCAGCGACCTTAAGTTTACCAAACAGTGCGTAGAGGTTGAAAAAAAAGCCCAGAAGCTGTTGGGTTATATCAGGAGGCAATTTCAGTTTCGGAACAAGGAGATTGTGCTCTCTCTGTACAATTCCCTGGTTCGGCCGCACCTGGAGTATGCTGTGCAGTTCTGGTCGCCCACCCTCAGGAAAGTTATTGAGAGGCTGGAGCGAGTGCAGGCGAGGGCCACAAAGTTAATCCCTTCCGTTAGGCATATGGACTACAATCGACGGTTACGCGCCCTGAACTTGTTTTCGCTGGAAACTCGGAGGCTGCGCGGTCAACTGATCGAGGTTTTCAAGCTCTTACCCGGGTTCAACGATCTTGATTTTAGAAGCATATTTAGTTTAAATGATAACCCAACTCGCAACAATGGTTGGAAGTTGGATTTGAAACGGTTTAGGACTAGTGTATGTGGTAATTATTTTACGTATAAGATCTGTGACACGTGGAACAGGTTACCTTCAGAAGTTGTGAACAGTTCCTCTGTGGATCAGTTCAAGAAAAGGTTAGACGAAATCTTGCACACTATTTGAGTGTGTGCAAAATTTTCCCTGGCACCCGTTGCCATTGGTACCTCCTCGCTATGGGCCGCAAGGCCTTTTGAGGTACTTCTTTTCCTTGTAACTCCTTGTAACTAACTCTCTCTCTCTCTCTCTCTCTCTCTCTCTCTCTCTCTCTCTCTCTCTCCTGTTTAATATTTATGAGGCAAGAGTGGGATGCTGTATAGATGACATGAGGATAAATAACTTGGTTTACGCCGATGATATGGTGTTAATAACCTTTTCGGTGAAAGGTCTGGATCATCTTATAGACACTGGTGAATCATATTCACAGAACTATGACATTAATTTTAATGTTACTAAAACTAAGGTTATGTAATTCCGTCCTTAAAGTTCAAAACAAACAGCTAATATTATTTTCAAAATGAGAAACGAACCAATGGAGCAGGTACAAAAATTTAAGTATCTGGGTCAAACTATTACCAGCTACTTGACTGACGACTCAGACATAAGGAAACAATATCGAAGTTACCGTGTTAAAGCAAACATGACTATAAGGAACTTCAAATTCTTTACAAGTGAAGCCAAAGACGCTCTTTTTCGTACTTTCTGCATCAACATTTGTGGACAGTAACTGTGGGTTAATTACAGAAAAGGGTCTGGTAAAACCGTAAATTTGCTTTGTAACAAATCTTTTAGGCTGCTGCATAAATTACCTCCAAGATGCTCAACTTCAAAAGGGTTTGCTAAACACAACGCCTCGAACCTCCGTGAGGTAACAAGGTACTGTTATGGTCCTGCGTGCTCTCCTTAAAAAAGGAGCCATGCAATTAGAGAGTTCAGACGAGTAGTGTTCGTTATAATAACAGTAGTAAAGAGAGAGTGAGGCAACATCGCAGCAAATAGAGAGGTATCGAAGACAGCCAGTAAGAAGTGGGGAACTGATGAGACGAAAAACCTTTGATTCGACCCGGTCAAAAGCTGTGTGGGTTGAGCCAACCCACTCATGAGAGGCGTACTCCATACAGGGGCGAACAAGACCCCTATACAGAGACAACAACTGAGTGGAGGTAAAGAAACTGCGGAGGCGGTACAGCACACCTAACCTCTTAGAAGCTGTTTTGAAAGGAGAGTATATGTGATCTTTTCAGGAAAGATCACGAGAAAAGGAAACGCCAAGAATGTTAAGAGAAGAGGAAGGATTGAGTTGTGTATTGTTGAATGTAAGGGGATAGTCGTGTGGAAGGTGTGACGAGTAGGCAGATGAAGAAACTGAGTTTCTGAGGCAATGAAAGTAATAAGGTTTTCTCTGCCTCAATCAGAGATAGCAGAAAGATCAGAGGTCAGGTGCATCAGAGTAGTCCCACGCGAAGTATTGAGTGTCTGGTGAGAGGGACGAATTGTGTAGCGAGTGGAGGAGTGAAGACTGGAGTCATCACCATAGGAGTGGATAGGATAGGAAGTACGACAATAGATCATTGATAAATTAAAGGAAAAGAGTGAGTAACAGGAGACAGCCCTGAGGAACGCCACCATTAATAGCTTTAGGGGAAGAACAATGGCCATCTACAACCACAGCTATAGATCGGCCACAAAGGAAATAAGAGATGAAAGCACAGAGAGAAGGATAGAAACCGAAGCAGAGCAGTTTCGAAATTAAATATTTGTGCCAGACTCTACCAAAAGCTTTTGATATGTCTAGCGCAATAGCAATGGTTTCATCGAAATCCCGAAAGGAAGATGACCAAGAGTCAGAGAGAGATATACGAAGATTTCTAGTAGAGCGTCTCTTGCGGAACCCATACTGACGATCTGAAAGAAGATTGTGAGAAGAGAGGTGTTTAAAAATCTTCCTATTAAAGATAGATTACAAAACTTTAGATAGACAAGAAATCAAAGCAAGTGGACAATAGTTGGAGGGTTGAGAGCAGTCACACTTCTTTGGGACAGGCTGAATGAAAGCGAACTTTCAGCAAGTAGGAAAGGTACCAGATGAAAGGCAAAGGCGAACGAGTTTGTCTCCGCATGATGTCAGCAAATAATCACAGTTCTTGAGAACAAGAGGAGGAACACCATCAGGCCGTACGTCTTCCTGGAGTTAAGCCTAGATAGGGCAGAAGAAACATCTTTGGAAGACATTCTAATTTCATACATAATTAAGTCAGAGAGAGAGAAGATGGAAGAACAGCACCGGAATCGTCCAGAATTGAATTGGAGGCGAAAGTTTGAGCGAAGAGTTCAGTTTTATCAGTAGGAGAGACAGTAACTGAGCCGTCAGAATGGAGAAGAAGAGGGAAAGAAGTAGTAGTAAAGTTGTTGGAGAGGTACTTGGCTGGGTACCAGAAAGAGCGAGAATAATTAGAATTGGATAGGTTTTCACATTTTTGTCTGATGAAGGAATTTTTGACGAGTCGAAAAACAAATTTTGTAAGATTCCGGCCAGAAATATGGAGTGAGTGAGAGTTAGGAGTTGGATGGCGGCGGTACCTTCTGAAAGTCCCCTCTCTGTTGCAGATAGCATTCGAACAAGCAAAGTTAAACCAAGGACTTTTTGCATTAGTAGTATTACTAGAATATAGAATGTACACCTCAATGCCTGAGAAAATCACCTTCGTGATGCACTGAGCGCCCTCGAGAGGCCCCGGCCACCGAAGCAGTAATCATTTCATGGAAAATCACAAAAGTACTGCCTAAGAGATTCCCAGTCAGCGGCGCCAAAGTGCCAAAGGCATCTCCTCTTGGGATAGGACAGGAAACAGATATAAGCTTGTGGTCGGAGAAGCACAACGGAGGAAAAGGTTTGACAGAATAAGAAGGATGAGTAGTGAAAGGTAAATCCGGAATGTTCAGAATGTTGAGTTTATCTCCAGACAATCAGGAATACGAGTAAGGTGCTGTACAAATTGTAAGCTAGTTCACCAGGGATGTCAGTGAAATGGGAAGAAAGCCAAAGGTGGTGGTGAACATCGAAATCTCCTGAAATGGAGATTTCAGCAAAAGAAGAGTGGGACAGAATGTATTCTACTTTGGAAGTGAGGTAGTCAAAGCGTTTTGGATAGTCAGTAGAATTAGGAGAAAGGTAGACAGCGCAGATGTATTTAGTTTGAGACTGACATGTAAGCCGTAGACAGAGGGTGTAGAATTCGAAAGAGTTGCGTTCGGGAATACGAGAAAAACATCCATCTTTAGAATGAAATTAATTATAGAGAAAGTAAGAGGGTGCAGAAAAGGGATTGCTGTTAGTCGTCAGGACACCCGAGTTTCAGTGAGGAAGAGAAGGTGACACTTAGAGGAGAGGTGGTGTTCAACAGATTGAAAATTTGAGGAAAGAAGAATTGACGGAGAAATACGCGTTTGAGAGTATGCTGGACTGCTCACAGGTTAGATGAAGCACGGCAAAAGATTAGCTAAGGAGGAATGTGCCAAGAGAAACGGAAGTTTCAGTACTCCCTGTCTTCTGCCTAACGTCACCCCCGGAGTACTTCCCTGGTCGATTGGTGTATATAGTACAATCTCCTCCTTTTGTAATCATCCTCTTGTGCGATGGACGCAATATAAGTTACTGTATGATAAATCTTCGGTAAGTGGCTTTGGCAGGCTATGGAAAAATGATGCAACGACGAAATAATGATTTCTTGAACATAATAAATAAATAAAAAAATCCTTAAAAAAATTAGTTAGTATTCATGCTATCCTTTATTTTCCGCTGTCTTCTACTGCGTAACTGAGTACACGAGATAAGTGTACGCATAGTGTGAATGAACTCTGAAGCTATTTTCCTCATTATACTTTTTTCTACTTCCCTATAAATCTTCTTTCACCACTGTTCTCTGTCAGCCCTGGCTGGCGGAGAAGGAAGAGAGCCTTGTCTGGTCTATTCTTTACTATAACTACCATTCCTCTATGAAAGCTTTACGCGTTTATAAATGTAAGCATGGTATAAGTTTTCAGTATTCTTTATTTTAATTTGCTATTTCTATTTTTTCTATTTTTCTTCTTGGGCTAGCCTAGTGTGAAAATCTCTCTCTCTCTCTCTCTCTCTCTCTCTCTCTCTCTCAAAAGTTAAAACTCGGCGACATTCAAAGTGTTGGCAGACACATACTGCACATGACCGACATCCAATTGCAGAAAACACGCTCACACACTTGCCTACTTTGTTAATAGATTAGATAGGTATTTTGTAGTGATACATAATTTCCTAATAAACAAAAAAAAACAAAAAATGCATGGGTTAGGTTAGGTAAAGTTGCGTTTCTGTCTTTCCTATTTCTTTTTTTTCTTCCTTCTCTTGGGTGACTGGGTGCATGTGAAGAGTGAGGGCATGGTGTGGAAAATCTAATTTCCGTTTTCAATTCCTGTTTCAACTCCTTTCTTGTAGAAACATTTTATTACCTTGCCAGCGTGATGGCTTTGCCGTACATGGGTGTAGACATGGAGAGTTTGCTTAATCCTTTTGGGGCTCGCCTGGAGTGGGCCATGAGGTCTTTGTTCGACCAATACCTTGGTAAATAGAGCTGTAAATATTTTGTATAAAATCAAAACATACGTTCTAAGTTTTTGTAACGATACCAAGTATTGATATACGATCAGCACAAATATATTATGACGTTACTTTATACAACGATGCTCTCTAGTGTACTACTTTTCCAGAATCAAGATACAGTATTTTCTTCAACCATTTTCCGTACCCGGCTCTGGCTGGGAGGGAGCGGAAGGTGGTCTGAATACACGAAAGGCCTTGGAATCGTTTTTCATTTTTACTTGTGGTTTGCAGCATATATATATATATATATATATATATATATATGTGTGTGTGTGTGTGTGTGTGTGAGAGAGAGAATTCTCTTACTCACGGTTATGTAAGTTATTGCAATGTACCTTGCGTTCACTTGTAAAGTACTAACTGAGCGAGACTAGAAAACTCTGTTGTTATGGTGACAACAATGGTTTCCATAGAAACGGATGTATTTCCCACCGATGGTTTCTATGCCTCGAAGTCATAACAGAACGATACCGTTTTAGTGATGTATGAGACGTTGTTCACAGGTGAAGTGGTGCAGCACGAAGCGCCATTATTCCTAAAATAAATTTGTACATAGAATGAAATGTGTTAATACGATAATTACCGTATGCTTATTTAAATAAATTGCAATATATAGATAGGTTAGTTACCATCTTGTGGAAAAATTTAGTCATCTTGGTTAAATCTTGAATTAATAGTTACGATTGAACAGTGGATTAAAATATAAATAAAATTAAGTGTATATTTATTGCGTGTGAATGTACTATAAGCAATATGATACGTGAACATGGCTCAACAAATCAATGTTTTGGACAAAATGTGTAAAGCCGATTAAGTTCATAATAATTAAGGTATTTCGTAACATGATTTAACAGTTTTCAATGTCCTTCATGCAACAGGGACCAAAGACAGTGATTTACCTTTTAAAGTTTGTTTCTGCCTTATTGTCCTAGAAACACAGAAACAAAATTTCTCAAGATGCCCAAAGAAAAGAAAAATACGGAAAATCTACAGGTAATACCATTGTGTGTTTTAGGGTTCGCTTAACCTTCTTCGTAATATTAAAGGTCATGTGACGGTCTGGACCTACACTACAGCTTTACCTGGAATCCAAACCACGGGTCGCTACATCATCTGGGCGCAGAGAACGGGCTCCCTATATATATATATATATATATATATATATGTAAACTTACAAGTAATATGAGAGAACATGCTGAAAGAGCTAAAAACAAGTGGTCCTTAAATACTAGATGTTAGGGCTCGGGTGATTGGGGCATGGTTTGTTATCACCTTCCTTAACGTCGTATTAAAGCTATAGTTTCCCTGAGAGATGCTTTATCAAAACTTGTACCGTGAATATTAATAAACTATTCTTTTTTCACAGTACAACGCTTTTACTTATATATATATATATATATATATATATATATATATATATATATATATAGAGTTGTGAACTTAGAATGGTCCCCTGAGATCTTTTGTTACACACAGACCGTCCATGGAACAAGGAACTCTTCTGGGAAAATTAAATCCACTATAGTTCGAATAAGTAATGGTAAATGACAAATACTATAGTTTTTCTTTTTCATGATGTTAGCCCGACGTGGAAAACGGGCCTCTTTGCCTCTGTGTGTAACATGTACTGTATATATATATTTTTTTGTTTAATGCAGGAAGCGCCCCTCCCATAGAAGAAGAGAGCCAAAATCAAGGTCCGGGGTTTTCGAGATGCCTAGACACTGCGTTTGAAAGATGGGAGGTCATAGACAGGAGGAAACATGGATTGAGGAAGATTGTTCCAGAGTTCACCGGTTGAGTAGATGAAAGACTGAAAATACCGATTAACTCTTGCATTAGATAGTTGGACAGAATAGGAATGAGAATGTGTAGAAAGTCTGGTACTGCTTGCTCTCCTTAAAGGAGGAGGCATGCAGTTAGAGAGTTCAGAAGAGCAATGTCCGTTATGATAGCGATAGTAAAGAGAGAGTGAGGCAACATTGCTGCGAAGAGAGAAAGATTGAAGACAGTCAGTAAGGGGCGGGGAATTGATGAGACGAAAAGCCTTTGATTCCACCCGTCAAGTACGGCTGTGGGTTGAACCACCCAACACATGAGAAGCATACTCCATACAGTGGCGAACAAGACCTCTGTACAGATAGAGCAACTGAGTGGGAGTGAAGAAACCGTGGAGGCGGTACAGCACACCTAACCTCTTAGAAGTTGTTTTAGAAAGAGAGTATATGTGATCTTTCCAGGAAAGATCACGAGAAAAGGAAACGCCAAGAATATTAAGAGAAGAGGAAGGATTGAGTTGTGTGTTGTTGAAGGTGAGGGATAGTCGTGTGGAAGATTGTGACGAGGAGACAGATGGAGGAACTGAGTTTTTGAGGTATTGAAAGCCACAAGGTTTTCTCTTCCGCAATCAGATATGCAGAAAGATAAGAGGCCATGTGCCCCCCCCCATAGCCGTCCTACGCGAATCATGAAGCGATTGCTGTGAGGGACGCTTTGGGAAGCGGGTGGAGAAGTGAAGAGTGGAATCATCGGCATAGGAGTGAATAGGACAGGAAGTGCGAATTAAAAGATCATTAATAAATAAAAGGAAAAAAGTGGGTGACAGGGCAGAACCCTGAGGAACACCACTGTTCATAGCTTTAGGAGAAGAATAGGGCCATCTACAATTGCAGCTACAGATCGGCCAGAAAGGAAATTGGAGATGAAGGCACAGATAGAAGGATAGAAACCGAAGGAGGGCAGTTTGGAAATTAAAGATTTGTGCCAGACTCCATCAAAAGCTTTCGGTATGTCTAGCGCAATAGCAAAAGTTTCACCGAAATCTCGAAAGGAAGATGATTAAGAGTCAGAGAGATATGCAAGAAGATCCATCATAGCAAAAATTAAGAAAATTTTGGACGCAAAATTGTCATCATAAAATAGATAGGGCGTAATATTACGTCACGTTAAAAATTTGTTGAAATTTTCCAGTCAATCTTTTGGAATTAGTTCATTGGTAAATAAGATGAAACAGTAATTCCATCAAAACGTACGTTATTTCGGCTCTCTGTGTTTATAGTTGGAGATTTTGCAGAAGAACCTGTCCAGATGGTTCTTGAATGTAATTAGAGTAGTTTAGTATGTTGGATTTTCCCCAGTTCTTTTGGCAGTATTTTATAATATTATATATATATATATATATATATATATATATATATATATAAATATATATATATATGATGAATAAAACCACGAAGGAAAAGAAACACAGAATGGTGCTCAAGCGCTTTCGTCTAATGACATCCTCAGGAACACTGAAGTACATAAAGAGTTACAGCCTATATATAGGTTACAGAAAAAAAAAAAAAAAAAAAAATATATATATAATAAACGGAGAAATAAAATTAAAAATTAAAGGATTGTGGGAGGGGCATACAAATTTGTAAGGAAAAACTATCGATTTTTAGCACAAGATCAAATGAATTGTTTCCAACCAATGTTATAAAAAAGGTAATTTTTTACTATCAGTCCGGTCTCTGGAAACTGAAAATAAAGTTTACCATAAGACTCTACATTTTTTTAAACAACTTTTATTAAGTACAATATGAAGGCAAATGCCGATTAAAGCTATAAAATTAATGTTAAGAAATTATTTTTTTGAGCGATAAAATCACGGATCATGTTTTTGGGAGTGATAAAATGGCTGATCCCAGAAAGGTTAGGAAGGTACCGCTAACAAAATTGGGGTGTTTGACCTGAACTCATAGGATTTTAGTGTCACGATGCCGTCGGTTTGCGATGGTTGTAATTATTCACTGTGTTTAACTTCATGCAAATTTTTTGATGATGAAGAGGCTGCATTTAATTTTTATGTAGAACACGGTGTATTGCTAAAAGAATTTATTTGCCCTAAGAAAAACAAGGAAGGTATTGTGTGTGGTAATAAGTGTGTGCTCGATAAAAACAGAAAAGCATTTCGTTGCCATAGGTAAGAGTAGTACCTAAAATTAGGTTAGGTTAGTTAGGTTAGGTTAGGTTAGTATAGTTTTACGGTATATATAATTTATACAGTGAATATATACAGTGTTCGTTTGACTACATATATATAAATGTATATATATACCTTTTAGGTCACTCATGTTGGCTGTTTCTACAATTTCCATAATTTATATATCAATGGATTCGTTTTTACATCACGAATGCGCCCTAGATAGTCTACTGAAGGAATTACCCGCATTTTAGGGTTTTTTCACACTTATACCCCAAAACAAACTTCGTGTCCTAACTTAGTTTTAGGCCAGTTCCCTCACTTGAGACTATCCAAATCGCATTCCTGGTGTAATAACGAATCCATTGATCTATAAATTATGGGAATTGAAGAGACCGGACTGATAGTAAAAAATTACCTAAAAAAAATACAAAATACAAATTTATACTGGAAATCTGCCCGGGTTTTAGCACCTTTGCTTATGTTGAAGTTATTTGTAAGTTGGATAATGGCAGACTCAAGAATATTTCTATTAACAATGTTGCTAGAGTGAAATAAAACTGAAGCATTATTCCAATCAATACAGTGGGATAACTCTGACAAATGGACAAAAAGGGCACTGGACGACTGTCCTGTTCTAACGGAATATTGA
Source organism: Bathynomus jamesi (assembly GCA_023014485.1). Classification (NCBI taxonomy): domain Eukaryota; kingdom Metazoa; phylum Arthropoda; class Malacostraca; order Isopoda; family Cirolanidae; genus Bathynomus; species Bathynomus jamesi. Next base: position 265,773 of record JAJOZX010001464.1, read on the forward strand.
TGCTGTTTTATACGTGTGTGCAAATCCTTTCCCGTCTGACCTATGTAAAAGGAATCACATTCTTTACAACCAATTTTATAGATAATGCCTGAATTATTGGTAGGGCTATTTTTTACTATGATATTTTTCACAATATTGTTATAGGAAAATACTACATTAATATCCAAAAGTTTAAGTACATTAGCAATGCCTAAAAAGGCCGGGAAAAATGGAAGTACTAAAATATTTTTTGACAAAGTACGAGTGTTATTATTGACACGATAGAAAGTTCGTTTTGCCTTGTTGAGACAAGATTCCATAAACGCAGATGGATAACACAGATCACTTCCAATACCGTTGATTTTTTCTAATTCGGCATCGATGTATTCCGGACTGGCGATCCTAAGGCGCGGAGAAACATTGAAGAAAAAATGGCCTCCTTAGTGGGGGTGTCATGTCCCGAGTAAAAGTGTACGTAGGACAAATTGTTTTTTTTTTCCGATAGATACTAAACTTAAAACCTGGGCTTTCCCTATGTACACGCACATCCAAAAACGGGATTGAATTGTCTTGTTCCACTTCTAAAATAAACTTAATGGAGGGGACTTGATCATTTAACTGAGGGAGGAATTATCCAGGTCACGATTCATGGGCCAGATACACAAAATATCGTCGACATACGCAACCAAGGGATGCCAACCCCGAGGATTCTCGGAATGTAAGTAATTTCGAAAAACTCCATATAAATATTGGAGAGGATGGGCGACAAGGGGTTGCCCATGGCCATCCCCAAAACTTGTTGATAATACTCGTTATTGAAAGTGAATTTACAGTCTTTGATGCAAAGCTTAATAAGTTCCAAAACAATGTGTGAAGGTAGTGGTAGGTCATACTTATGTAATTAAAAAAAAGATGGGGAGCTCCATATTACTAAAGCAGACAAGGGTAAAACCATAGTTATTATGGACAAAGTGGACTACATCAGAAAGATGAACGAGCTTCTCCAGGACCCCGCCACATACAGCAAACTTAGGAAGAACCCACAGGATGACGTCATCAAATAATTTAATAGTGGCTTGAAACGCATTCTCAAAGATCATAAGGACTTAATTCCGCTTTTCATGTTCACTTCACCTTCTCTGTCCTACCTTTACGGTCTTATTCAAACCCACAAACCTGGCAACCCTATGCGCCCTATTATTAGCTCGGTGGGCTCTATTACTTATAAACTCTCCAAATGGCTTGTCAAAGTCTTGTCCCCCATTCTCGGAACTATCTCTGATTCACATGTAAAAAATTCCATGGATCTTACTGAAAAATTGAATAATGCACGTATTGAAACTAACGACAGATTGCAGTGGCGGCTCGTGACTAAAAATTCTAGGGGTGCTGTCTCTAAGAATGGATTGAAATAATTACTGAAATAAAAGGATGAGCATTGAGCAATGAATAAAAGTTTCAAAAGTTATTGAAAAAGTTATTCAGTGAGCTCATCCTTATATTGTTCTTGATTATTTCAATTGTAAATAACAAATTTAGGGGTGCTGCAGTTCCGCAGTGTCTACCGACGAGCCGCCACTGATAGATTGATCAGTTTTGACGTTTGTTCATTGGTTACAAAAGTGCCGATTGACGATACGCTTGACTTTCTCTCCCGGGCTTTTTAGGCATTGCTAATGTACTTAAACTTTTGGATATTAATGTAGTATTTTCCTATAACAATACTGTGAAAAATATCATAGTAAAAAATAGCCCTACCAATAATTCAGGCATTATCTATAAAATTGGTTGTAAACAATGTGATTCCTTTTACATAGGTCAGACGGGAAAGGATTTGCACACACGTATAAAACAGCATCAATATTCCGTTAGAACAGGACAGTCGTCCAGTGCCCTTTTTGTCCATTTGTCAGAGTTATCCCACTGTATTGATTGGAATAATGCTTCAGTTTTATTCCACTCTAGCAACATTGTTAATAGAAATATTCTTGAGTCTGCCATTATCCAACTTACAAATAACTTCAACATAAGCAAAGGTCTTTTTCAACTCGATCCTGTTGTTTTGAATTCCTTCAGAACAGATTTAGATAAGAAGGGTAGAACGCTAAATCTTTGGTAAACTTGTATGCCACTGTAATAACTTTTATTTTTCAATTTATTTTTATATACAAGAAGAACAGAGTGCTAAAACCCGGGCAGATTTCCAGTATAAATTTGTATTTGTATTTTTTTTTTATAACATTGGTTGGAAACAATTCATTTGATCTTGTGCTAAAAATCGATAGTTTTTCCTTACAAATTTGTATGCCCCTCCCACAATCCTTTAATTTTTAATTTTATTTCTCCGTTTATTGTATATATATATATATATATATATATATTTTTTTTTATTTTTTTTTTCTGTAACCTATATATAGGCTGTAACTCTTTATGTACTTCAGTGTTCCTGAGGATGTCATTAGACGAAAGCGCTTGAGCACCATTCTGTGTTTCCCTTCCTTCGTGGTTTTATTCATCATAAGTATTTTTCACGTGTTACTTTCGTGAAATAATTTTCATATATATATATATATATATATATATATATATATATATACAGGGTAGGCCGAAAGTCTGGATCCATAGGAAAGTATTTATTTTAATACATAAATTACAACAAATGGTAAATACTTAAAATGAATATCAACTTTAACTCATAAATGCGTATCCGTGATACTGTACAGTAGTTCGTACTCCAGTATAAATACTCAAATACTTTTTTTATTTCAGCCCAGAAATGGCTTCGAATCTAACAACAGAAGACCGGGTAGAACTTGTGCTCATGTACGCAAGACAGGGCGCTACACACAGAGAAGTTGCTACCGAATTCAATAGAAATCATTCTGATAAGCATCCAGTAACACATGCGACTGTTGGCAAGTTGTTTAAACGTTTCAAAGAAACAGGAAGTGTACATGATCGACGGCGTTCTGGTCGTCCAAAAACTGCAACTGATGAAAATACCTCTGCAATGGTATGTGAAACTTTAACGAATAGTCCAGTAAAGTCAATAAGAAGATTATCAAATGAAACACGCATCTCGAGAACGTCAATTCGAAGAATTATTAAAAATCATAAATTCCATCCCTAAGTGTCTCGATGTCAGAGGCCGCCAATTTGAGCATTTGTTATAATTTGTTGTTTATACTGGAGTACGAACCACTGTACAGTATCACGGATACGCATTTACGAGTTAAAGTTGATCATTTTAAGTATTTACCATTTGTTGTAATTTATGTATTAAAATAAATATCTTCCTATGGATCCAGACTTTCGGCCCACCCTGTATATATATATATATATATATATATATTATATATATATATATATATAATCTCTCTCAACATTTCGGACACAATACGGCTGCTAAGTCTTATACAGTACATGCAGCTGACACAGCTGGGAACCCTCGAACCGGACCGCTTCGTGGCATGAAGCTACCAGAACAGGTAGGCGGGAACGGATCCATCTCGAAGGACCACAAGGCTAAAAACACGCGATACCAAAGGACAACAAACTTAAAACAAAGAACATAAACATTGTCCTGGCAAATATTCAAGGAATAAAACCGAACAATTCACTAAACAAAGTTTCATACGAAACAAGGGCGGACATCGCATGCCTCACAGAAACACATCTTAAAGATTGCCAAGGAAACTGCGATAACTGCGAACACTGTATCGAAAAGAAAGAATTGCATATCGATGGATTCAACTTCCTAAGAGCGGAGAGAACAGCGAGACATAAAGGATGGCTGTGCTATTTATATACATGAGGCATATGACAGAGACGGTAATAAGTAAATCCAACAGCTTTGTGGAAATCTTTGCAGTGAAAATAGAGAAACTAAACGTGGTACTGATAGTCATCCATAGACCTCCAAACTCTCTAACTGAAAAATTTTCGGATGCCATTGATGACATCAGAACCCTAATAAACTCCGTAAACTCTCCACCCCCTAATATAATACTTTGCGCCGATTTTAATTTCCCATTTATAAAATACAAAAAGGTGGGTAGAAATATATTTACACAGCAAGATAAGGGGGGCACAATAGAGGACCAGGAGCAAGCAAAAATGCTGATGGCTCTCACAAACGGGTTTATGCTGACACAGGAGATAACAGAAAATACCAGAAAAAATAACTGTCTAGATCTGGTATTCACGAATAACACGAACTTGATTGCTGATATAACAATAACCCCAACTATTATCTCAGACCATAACATAATCGAGTTATCAACAAATATAGCAAGAACATTAAAAGACAATACATATACGGAAGGAAGAAGCAAATTTGGGGCTTTTAACTAAACTCAAGACCATAAATTGGGAAGAAATCAGATCACACATGGCCCAAATAGAGTGGAGAACAATCTTAGAGAATAAAACAACTGAGGAAATGCTAACAACCTTGGAAGAAAAGATGCTGAAAATTTTAGAAAAATATGCTTCGAAAGCACAGCCAAAAGAAAGCGGAACTGGCTAGATAGGCAAAAGAGAAGAATATTCCGCAAAAGAAAGAGAGTAGCGGGAAGTTAGCAAATTGCGGAGACAACAATGCCAGGAAAGTAATAAAAAAAAACTGGAGAGTATCGATAGGGAAATACAAATCCTGATTAAGGGCCATACAAAGAGGGAAGAGGAAAAGGCGGTAGAAGCAGTAAAGGAAAATCCAAAATACTTCTACAGCTATGCGAAAAGGAAAACAAAAACGCGAAACATTGAGAGCCCAGTATGAATCGGTCTTTAGTACCCCAAAATGTGACAAAGCGATACCTGCATAGATGCATTCTTCGAAGAGAAATTGCAAGGAGAATGTATAACAGACTTTGATTTAACCCCAGAAGATGTAGCAAGAGCTATAGGACAAATGAAATCACATTCAGCTGCAGGTCCGGACAAATGGAACGCACTACTGATTAAAAACTGTAAAAATGAAATAGCTACACCCTTACACTGGATATGAAGGAGATCCCTAGACACTGGGAAATACCGAGCATCTTGAAAAGAGCGAACATTGTCCCTATACATATAAAGGAGGGGATATATCTTAAACAAAGAACTATAGACCAATGTCATTGACGTCCCACCTTACCAAAATATTTGAAAGAATAGTCCGAGAGAAAATCTATGACTTCTTGGAGACACTGGAAAGATTCAACGAAAATCAGCACGGATTCCGATCAGGAAGATCATGCCTATCACAACTTATAGAGCACTATAACAATATCCTAGATGCATTTGAAGGCAATGAAAACTGTGATGTTATATACACGGATTTTGCTAAAGCTTTTGACAAGTGCAATCATGGTATAATAGCACATAAAATGAAACATGGGAATAACAGGCAAAGTTGGAAAATGGATCTACGACTTCCTCAGAGAACGTCTACAGGTCGTCAAAATTCAAGGTGTATCATCATCAGAATCAGAAGTACGCAGCTCAGTACCACAAGGTACAGTACTGGCCCCACTCCTGTTTATTATCATGCTAACAGACATAGACAGTACAGTAAACAGCAACAGTATAGTAACATCCTTTGCAGACGATACAAAGATCAGCAGAAAAATCAGCGATGCAAATGAAGTGGATGCCTTGCAGAGGGACACGAACAAAATATACAAATGGTCAGAAGACAGCAATATGACATTTAACACCGAGTAATTTCAGCTCTTGAGATATGGTAGAAATGAGGAACTTAAACAGATTACATATGCTCCAGATAGACAGGAAATTCAGAGAAGCACGAAAGTGGTCGACTTGGGGGTAATGACCGATGATACCAAATTTGAGACACAAAATCAGATAGCAATAAACAAACCAAAAAGAGTCGCGGGACAAGTACTAAGAACGTTAAAAAGGAGGGACAAAACCCTCTGCTGAGAACACTGATCATACCAAAACTTGAATACTGCTCAGTTTTGACGTCCCCATATAAAAAGGAAGAAATTAATAAACTAGAAGAAACGCAGAGACATTTCACAGCCAAGATTGATGGCTGCAAAGAACTCAACTACTGAGAAAGACTACGTAAACTAAATCTGTACTCCCTGGAAAGAAGAAGAGAGAGGTACACCATAATCTACATGTGGAAAATGATCGAAAAACTGGTACCAAACCTAAAACTAAACCCAATTACCATCCAAACAACGCTGGAAAATAGGAAAATGTGTAGTGTTCTTAAATTGAAGGCCAGACAAGGGCCCTCCTCAACACTGAAGGAAAATAGCTTGGTTGTCAGGGGGCCAAGAATTTTTAATCGGCTTCCAAAGGACCTCAGAAGCGTTACAGGGGACAAAGTTGAAGTCTTCAAGAGAAGACTAGATGCCTGGCTCAGGACGGTACCAGATGAACTGGGTGTACCTGGCTATGTGCGGTGGAGAGCGCAAGAGAGCAACTCGCTTCCCCACCAAGCCAGGCCTAGAGGCGGGGCCACCAGCTTGACCTTCGTGTGAAGAGAGACCAATACACGGAACCTGAACGAGATTAACGAGGTATAAAGATGAAAAGAAGAACTTAGGCGAATGAAAATATTTATTGTAGGGTCTAGATCAGTGGTTCCCAAACCCATGGTCGCGACCCAAGTGAGGGTCGGGAAGGTGTTCCTGAGGGTCGCGGGACGGAAATTCTCAACGACTGATTCAATCAAACAATATGAATATAAACACAACGTATTAAAATGATGGTCATTAACACTGCATGTACCAACGTTTAGGGTCGCCAGGCCAGGACAATATTGTATTCAGGGTCGCCACCATAAAAGTTTGGGAACCACTGGTCTAGATGCGTCAGAAACCAAAGTTTCCATCTTCAGCAGCTAAAATTAGGAATTATATACAAATAAAATAAAATAAAATAAAAATTAAAACAGAATTAAAATGGAAATAGATCACACTGTATTGCATAGCAACAAAAACTTAATCACAGACTTTAAATTTATCACAGCTATGGACATAATGGGGTACCGAACTGTACATAAAATTAAAATACAAGGAGAAGGGGGAAGTAAGGTGGTTGGTAAATTTACCTATTATTTGTGGTTGGTTGTTAAATTGTAAGAAGTTTGGCTGAGGATATATGTTCATTAAGCATAGTTTTAGTTTGTGTATATGGAGGGATTTCAGAATTTTGAATTCTATACTAGATGATTTATTAAAAAGAATCTTAGAATTATCAAGATATATAAAAGATGGAAGTGGTGTTCTGATTGGTTATGTAGAAATGAGAATTCTGGTTTTGAAACGGGCCTACCTGATCTGTGTGAAATTCATTTGTGCTTATCCACTCTTTGTTTTAACTGTATGACAGTTTGTCCTACGTAGCTAGCTTGGCAGCCGGCACACAAACGAGGGAGGATTTTATATATTTTCGTAAATTTTCTCTGTTTGACATGTTTTGTATGGAAGGAGGGTTATTATCAATGTACTTAAAATCACAATGTGGCTATGAAGTTCTCAAGATATTTTTTTCAGGTTTGAAACGAGTTTAGTGTTGTATTTTCCAAAGTAGGGGAACTTCAAATACTATATATCGGGAGTTTGGAAACGTTATTAGAGGAGAGTCCATAGCTGAGAAGTAAGTTTAAATTCTGTGATCATTTTTATTTTTATGTAATTATGTTTGCCATAATTCTTCGAAGATTATAAAAATTATTAAAACAAAAACAAAACATTGAGAATGAAAAAAAAACAATAAAAAAAAAAAATAAAATCCTTTTAAATTACAAGTTCCGAACATTGCATTGGAGCTAACATCGATAGTTAGAAGTCATTGATCCAAATGGAAGGATTGAATTGGGCGATAATGCTACCAACTGAGAAAAATAAGTCCCCTTAAAAGAAGAACTGGTCGAGCCAAATACATTACGTGCGGTGGTCTCGTCACTAATTCCCCCTCACCATTTCTCGAACTGGCTTGGGACAGATTAGCTTGGTTTTAACAGCGTTAGTCTTAATTGAAATACGTGTAAAGTTAAGTGAATCTAATACTTGAGTGAAACTTCAGTTGGTAGTTAGTCGAATAATTATCTTAACATTTTAAGTTTATGGAAGGGAGTATTTTAACATCAATATATTTAAATTGACGTCTGTTGTCTTAGATTTTAAGCTCGACTCTTTACTCGGTTAAAAGAGAAACTTGATTTGATGTATAGCCAACGCATATCAAAGATTTTTCATACTCGTAACCAGAGTGTCTTTTTCTAGGCGGATCGGCCGATCTAATCTGCACGAAATATTTAGGTTCACAGGAAGGAAGGAAAGGAAAAGAAAGAAACAGGCAGGAAAGACTAAGGAATAAAGACTTTTATTGGCTCATATGTCCGTGGGGGTGAAAAAGAAAAGGTCCCGAGCTGGCGAAGGACCTTTGCTTTTTCAAACCCAAGGACATATGAGCCAATAAAGGTCTTTATTCTCTTTATTATACCCCAACTATAAGAATTATACGTTTCACTAACTGTAAAATAAGTAGAGATACAATTTTAATTCATTTTATTCAGAAATCTTTCCTTCATTATTATTAATACATTTTTCACGGCATATTTTCACAGGAATTTTTACAACAAATGGAGATCCGCAGGAAGTTTTCAATAAAAAGACATCCTGCCCGAAACTTCTGCTATGTTGAACATACCGCCATGGCGTACATTTCTCGAAATATATATATATATATATATATGTGTATATATATTTGTTTCGAGAAATGTACGCCATGGCGGTGTGTTCAACATGGCAGGATGTCTTTTTATTGAAAACTTCCTGCGGATCTCCATTTGTTGTAAAAATTTCCAGTGAAAATATGCCTAAAAAAGGACGCTCTATTTACTAAGTACAGTATTTGACATACATTTTTACACTTCATTATTTAAAACTACTTTGGGCACGAAAGCGTTTTGTGTTTCCTCGGGCGGTGGAATACTGGCCAGATTATATTAACTTTTATTCTGATGTAGTTCAGTAGCAGCGCCCGCAATACACACACACAGGAGGAGGAGGAGACTGAAGACACCAATCGACTAGAGAAGTACTCCAAGGTGGACGTTAGGCAGGAAATAGGGAGTGTTGGAACTCCCGTTTCTCTTATCACTGTCCCCTTAGCTGATCTTTTTCTATGGAGGGGTACTTTTGCGGGCGCTCAGCTTTAGCCCACTTCTTCCTACACACACACACACACTATATATATATATATATGTATGTGTATATATATATATATATATGTATGTATGTATGTATATGTATATATATATATATATATATATATATATATATATATATATATATACCACATTTAACTGCAATGACCACGCAGTATATTAATGTATAGAAACGACGTAAGTATAGAGGAGTGTTCTGCACACGAGGAAGAGAAATAACGAACAAATGAAAAATGAGGTGACCGCCCGGGAATCGAACCCAGGACCTTCCGATTGCCGGTCAGACATGCTACCACTACACCACGGGCCTCGATCAGTCAGAAGTCGCAATTCTCCTACATAGGGCAGAAACCAATGCCTGACCGGCAATCGGAAGGTCCTGGGTTCGATTCCAGGGCGGTCACCTCATTTTTCATTTGTTCGTTATTTCTCTTCCTCGTGTGCAGAACACTCCTCTATACTTACGTCGTTTCTATACGTATATACAGTGTGTCCGTAAAGTCATGGTGGGATTTTAAATAGCTATATTATTGCAACGAAACATGATAATGAGATGAAAAAAGGCAAATTGAAGAACAACTCTAAAAGAATAACTTATTTAACGTAGTTCGATAGGCTCCTCTGATAGCCCTGCAGACATCTAGGAGGTGATTCAATTCCAGCCACACACGCCCAAGAACATCAGGAGTGACGGATGCGATAGCTTCCGTGATTCGTTCGTGCAAGTGATGAATATCCCTAATGGGTACACTGTACACGCTTTGCTAGACGTAACCCCACAAACAAAAGTCCAAAGGTGTCAGGTCCGGAGAGCGTGGAGGCCATGGCTTCCATCCTCCTCTTCCTATCCATCTCTGTGGATTTTTTTCATTAAGGAATTCTCGACAACGTTGGCATAGTGCGGAGGAGCACCATCTTGCTGGAAGATGACATTATTCTCAAAAATTGGGTACTGCAAAATGTTCCAACATAGCGAGGTAGTTGTGTGACGTCACAGTGGGTTCCGCGAAGAAAAATGGGCCAATCACTCGATCTCGTGCTAGAGCACACCACACATTAACTTTCGGGCTATTACGCTCATGTTCAACATAGGCATGTGGACAACCTAGACTAACTACGAGATAAAGGTTAAGCTTAGCCTAGACTAACTACAAGATACAACTTTGAGAGTTGTTCTTAAATTGGCATTGTTTCATCTCATTATCATGTTTCGTTGCAAAATTATAGCTATTTAAAATCCCACCATGACTTTACGGACACACTGTATATATATATATATATATATATATATATAATATATATATATATATATATATATATTTAGTGGAACAACGATGAAAAAGCAGATACCATGTTTGTATTATTATTTCAATGAAATAAAAGAAAAGTCGTTCCTTATAAAATGTGAATGATTTTCCAAATACATATTCGTGAATCAAAGCTAAATTGAATCAAATTTTGAACGTAAGGAACCTTCAACTACAGCTTTATTTTCTCGTTTTGTGTATAAACACTAATGGCTTATATGCAATGCACCAATCATCAGTTGACACCACTGCTTCTCAGTTTAGAATGCCGGCAATTTTCTACACTCCACTGATTCCAATATTCAAAGTTACGTCTATGACCTTCGCTTTGTAAATTCCTAGATGGTAATACAGTAGGGGCCACAGTCACGCATCGCCCCATCAATTTAAAAAAAAAACTGTTTTAACGTAAAAGTAAAATACCAAAACGACTGTGAATGGTAGAAAACATGTATTTAGAAACTAATCAAGCATACAAACATACTAATGAGTTGCGGTCAGTATTTCGTACATTTACCCTTTTTTTCGGCACTTCGGCGATACGTCGTGGCATGGAATTTACCAGTATTTCGCAATACTCCGGCGTAATTTCCTGCACCCACACAACTTTTTCTTTGACGGTTCGCCAGCAGTTCTCTATCGGGTTTAAATCGGGCGAGGAGTTTCCCGGCCAAAACCCGATCAGTTGAAAACCCGAATTTCGGAGCCAATCGGACACGGCTTTGGAGCGGTGATATGGCGCTCTGTTTTGTTGGAAAAACAGAACTGCAGGAGAAGTTGCCGCTTATGAGGATGCGCCACACAACGTTTTTTCCCGATAGAGAACTGCTGGCGAACCGTTAAAGAAAAAGTTGCCTGTCACAATCCTACATCATTGAATGATTTGCTTGAAGCCATAAAGAAGGTGTGGGTGCAGGAAATTACGCCGGAGTATTGCGAAATACTGGTAAATTCCATGCAACTACATATCGCCGAAGTGCTGAAAAAAAGGGTAAATGTACGAAATACTGACCGCAACTCATTAGTATGTTTTGTATGCTTGAATAGTTTCTAAATACATGTTTTCTAGTATTCAGTCATTTTGGTATTTTACTTTTACGTTAAAACAGTTTTTTTTTAATTGATGGGGCGATGCGTGACTTATGGCCACAGCCACCACTGTAGTATTCAAACTGGAATTCACTTGACAACAACCATTAACAGTTTGCTAAGCTTAACCAAATAATTATGTGTGGGTTCAGCCCCACACGGAGCTGGGTTATAACCAGTACTCGAATTAAGGGGGGGATAAGGGGGAATGGCATCCCCCTTGTTAACTCAAGATCAAATAACTATCCCCTGTCTTATCTAAATAAAATACGCTTTAACAACAACCTAATTCTGTCTAAAGCACAGAAAGTAAAATAAAATATCTCAGATCTTTTCCGTTTGGGGGCTAGCAGTGAATTTTAATGAAAATCTTTATACTAATGTAGTTTTGGTCGCTGATTTAAAAAATAACTTTGTTTTTTGGAGAAATGAAAAACAAACATGTCAGAGCACTTTAAATAATTAATGTGTTTTAACGAAAATATCATGACTTAACCTAACCAATCGTCAAGGGTGTACAGTTGACCTAACCGGGCATTTAATTGACCTAACCGGGCATTCAATTGACCTAACTGGGCATTAATTCTTGATTTTTTTTCTGCTACTTTTACAGATCTGCCGGGATCCTTCAAAAAACGTATTCTTCGTAAAGTTGCACTTTTTACCGTTTGACCGACGCTTTTGGCAACGAAAGAACTGGTTATTTTTATCAAAGGAACACACTTTCCCACACTTACAGCACTTTTTCATAAACAGTAGCAATTTGTGACTCTGGCTAAATTTAACACAATCCTCTGTAACTAGTTTAAGCTAGTTAAAACACATATTAATTATTTAAAGTGCTCTAACATGTTTGTTTTTCATTTTTCCAAAAAGAAAGTTATTTTTAAAAGAAATCGGTGACCAAAACTACATTAGTATACCGATTTTCATTAAAATTCGCTCCGAGCCCCCAAACGGAAAAGACCCAATATCTCCGTATTACTTATTTTGGTTTATCGAAAGGCTAATATATTCATATGTTTTTATGTGATTTAAGTGGTTTAAAATAAATATTGTATGGTCATATAATGTGTTGTGATTAAGGGAAGGGAACGGAACAGAGGGTTAATTTGGATTAAAATGGCTTTCATCGTGCTATTTCAAAATACAAGTCCCAAGTCAGGTGTCATAATTTACTTTCATGAAAAAATATGGAAGTCACTAGAAAAAACGTTTCACTAAACTAATGATTTTGCTGCATATCATTCCCTGAAAATTCATCAGAATGTAGCATTATGTAGTTACATTTTTTTAATTTTCACAGGGGCATGTCCCCGGATCCCCCTACCCTTCCCCTTGTTAAAATTTTACAATTCGACCACTGGTTATAACTCAATTTGTTTAAATGGCATTCATTGTAAAGGAAAACTTTCATATGGAAAACAGCCGATAATGAAGCAAAAATATACCAGATGTGTTTAAAATGGCTAATTAGAGAGTACATACGGGTCTTTTCGGTTTGACGGCCTGTAATATTTTTTTTTAACGTTACTTGTTTTTTATTGTCCAGTTTTAATCGAAGATTTCAAAAATAACATTCATGTTTTAGAGAAACAAATAGTGAGGCAGTTATACATTTTAGTTTAGAGAATATCAAATACGCTTTAAGATTCCAAAATTCCTGAAAGTTTTAGGTCAACTGTGCTCATGACGATTGGTTAGGCTAAGTTATGTGATTTTCGTTTGTTTTGACAGACGAACGAAAATATCATGACTTAACCTAACCAGTCGTCAAGGGCGTACAGTTGACCTAACTGGGCATTCAATTACCCTAACCAGTTGGTAGAGTCTAGAATTTGACTGTTCCGTAGCCATGACTCGTTTTTTCCGTCGGCCGTCAAACCAAAAAGATCCCAATACGGTTTAAAAATATATATTTTAAATTTGTTAAATTGCATATAACTGCCTCACTATTTGTTTCTCTAAAACATGAAGGTTATTTTTTAAATCCTCGATTTGAACTGGACAATAAAAAACGTAATGTTAAAAAATATTACAGGCCGTCAAACCGAAAAGATCCGTACATACGAGTATTTCTGACTAATGAAGAGGCATCAAATATTTATAAAGTGCAACTCCTACTAGATTAGATATGAATGCAGAATTGACTTAGAATTGAAAATCTTTTTTGTATCCATGAATTAATTAGGGTTGCCAACTCTCCGGTTTTCATTGTCAGTCTCCAATTTTATTTTCAAGATAAAACTGGTGACAAAACCTCCGACTCTCAATTTATATAAAAAATAAAAGTTGAACTTTTGATTTTATATACTATTTAGTGAGGAGGTCATTCAGGAACTATAATTGCGGCTAATGAGTGTCGGCAAATAATCAATACACCTATAAAGGTAAGTTGGTAACAGTAACAGTGTCATTTCAAATAACACTGCTAAATTGCTACCAGTTTGGTCGACTCGGTGATCGAGCCGAAATGACAGGTTTTTTTTTTAAATTTAAAAGTAGTTGGCAACTTTAGAATCAAAATGGCTTTTCAACATGTAAACAATTCGGGCGGTAGCAAAACTAAGGTTACTAAGTTTTGATATTAATAAAAAACTGGAATTTGGTAAAGACTTTACATTAAATTATTTATAATTATACTTAAGAATGATAGAACTCATTCGTTATAAACGGGTGATCCAGAGAAATGGGACCTAAAAGAAACCCCTGTAACTCTTAAAGTATAAGTCCTTTTATAAAATTATACGCATCATTCGAAAGAGGATAGTTACAAGTTTGTACAGGATTGTATAGGTTTTGACAATACAAGACAAGATAAGATACAAAACAAAATAAATGTGTTAGTTAAAACTAACCCTTCAAGATGACTGCATGGACTGTGGAACAGCTGCGTTTCATAACTGAGCAATATTATGAGCATGGAAGAAGTGTAGTTTCAGCTCTTAGAAGGTGATTTTGACATCTGAAAATTTGTCTTGAAAGATCTTTGAGCTGAAACTACACTTCTTCCATGCTCATAATATTGCTCAGTTATGAAACGCAGCTGTTCCACAGTCCATGCAGTCATCTTGAAGGGTTAGTTTTAACTAACACTTTTATTTTGTTTTGTATCTTATCTTGTCTTGTATTGTCAAAACCTATACAATCCTGTACAAACTTGTAACTATCCTCTTTCGAATGATGCGTATGATTTTATAAAAGGACTTATACTTTAAGAGTTACAGGGGTTTCTTTTGGGTCCCATTTCTCTGGATCACCCTTATTTCACTGTAGCTAAATTGAGCATTATTAATCTTTGTCATTTGAGTGTAAATATAATTTAAGAATATTCATTATAGAATAGCATTATGAAATTAAAATTGATAAGAAATAACTGACTGGGATACATCCCTGCCCTGGGGGTGTCGGAACCTTAAAATCAGTGGCGTAGCTTGGGTCTCCGGCGCCCGGGGGCTATTGCTTCCATTTGCGCCTCCCTCCCTTCCCGGTCCTGCATTGGTCGCAATTAAATTTAATTCACTTTTATTTTAATGTTTATTACAGGTACTGACACAGGTCCATATTACAAGTAGTGGTGCACCGATTAATCGATATCGGCACCTTTCATGCCGATTAATCGGCCATGCAAGGTATTTTCATAATATCGGCATGCCCGGTGCCAATACCGATTAATCGGTGCACCACTAATTACAACACAACAAACTAGAAAAAATTACAAATAAACTTTTCGTGCCTTGATTTCATCGAACTTATCTATAACACTGTCAGCGACTCACCATTGACACTCTCAAAAAAAGTTTGTTCGATAGAGAGTAAGGCGAGGTTTGAAAGACGCTCCTGTTTCATTGTTGACCTTAGGTAGCTTTTGATGATTTTTAATTTGCTGAACGTTCGCTCGCAAGAAGCCACCGAGACACCACAGTAGGCATCCAAACTAGAGCGATTCGGAGACCTGGAAAAACATCTTTGCCATACATTATGATAGATTCTAGAAGTTCACTTGATGGCATAACAATGTCACTCTCTCGGCGGTTCGTAAGCTCATACGACAGTCCAAAACATCCTGATCGAGTGATTCTGCCGCAACATCGGACGCGTTAAAGGCTGCAAAATTGTGGCAATATTCTTTCAACCGAGAGAGGTCAAGATCAGCGCTGAAAGGAGACTTCATGTCGAGCAAAAGTCCGAAGCTTAATTCTTGCTGCAGAGAGAAGCCTCCATCTTCAGCTTTTTCTCCAGGCATCCTTTTCCTCTTCCTGGTTCTACGTTCGTTACGGATTTCATATTCATCGGCTACTTGTAGACCAGCTGCAATGGCACCTTCTACTATTCCATCCCGATTCTCTTCCAGAAAAAGGCAAAGATTTCCCATCATCATTCCCATGTCAGCAGCAGCTTCTTTAATATTCATCGTTGGATCTTGAAGTTTTTCTGACGATATTCACTCTCCCAAGTCGTTTACTCCAAAATAGAAGTAGAACTACGAAGGGAAAGCTCAACAGACTGCTCCGTAAACTGTCAGCTTTGCTCCTCGTCTCCAAGATTCCAAGAGCATCGCCATTCATTTCTCCAAACATCTCAACTAGACGGTGAAAAACCTGACATATCACTTGTACAGCGTAAACCTTACTCGCTCTCTCAGCCTCCTTCTCTGCGGCAGCGTTTCTCTTCCTCCAGTGTGCACCGCTCAACTTTTTCGCAGACATGATACTAGATCCAGAGTTGCGAAGTCAGGAAGTCAGGAGGACCCTGTGAAAAAGAAAAATAGGTCAGATGGGAGCGAAACATGGGTGTTAGACTTTAAAACGACAAAAATGCCCTAAGCAAGCATCGTAATACTCCACTATAGAATGCATAAGAAAATGTTTTTCACTTTTACTTATGATAACACAACTTTGTTAAAATCGCTGAAATTAATGTAAGTTAGCAGGAAAAAACAACAGTTAATAATTTACGTATCTTCATCACGCAATATTATGCTAAATACTTTAAAGGTCAAAGTCAACGTTTCAAATATTAATGCAATATATATAGCCAGGCCAGCGGCCCTCCCAGTCACGCGCTGGGGGGCCATGGCCCCCTACCTCTCCCCCTTCGCTACGCCACTGCTTCAAATAAAATAAATGCTAATGGCTATTGTCCCGTGAATTATATTGTGAATTTCATTCGCGTGAGTGTGAATTAAATAAAGCCTAAGTTAACTGTGCTCCATACATACTTCATTCAAAGAGAGGTCTTTAGCGCCATTTCATAATGGTGTCTTCTCGAGTGTTTTATAAGTTTTTAATTTAGCGTTTCGAACTTGTTACAGATTTGTGTGAGAATTCGTCCTTTAAAGGTCGATGAAGTGGCCAAGAAGAATGAAAGAACGTTGGAGAATGTGGATAAAAATGTGAGTCAAAATCAAAGATTTTCTCGGGTTCTCTAACTAATAGTAAATATAAAATTTCGAGGGAAGCTTCAAAGAATTTAAAAAATAACTTGCATTAACATTTAATCACCTACAATATTTAAGTCAATTTTTGGCAGAGTACACTGCGTGACTTTCCCGTATGATTTGAAGTCCAAATTCTTCAAGACTTTGAGATTAAAATTGATATTTTTATGTTTTTTATGAGTTAATGGATAAAAAGTTTTATATGTCACGCAGGTAACATTATCATTGCGTTAATCGTAGAGCCATAAGTTAATCAAAATCAACGATAATTAACCAAATCTGATTTAACCTAACTTAAGCAATCTAAATTAAATTAACCTAATCTAACCTAACTTCCATTACACCCCTTTTTTCCTTGATATTTAATAGTTTTCAATAAAAAGTCTGAATCTATGCAACACCGCCAATGTTGCTACCCACACGTTTGTGTGTGTCGCGATGAGCTTTGTGTTTATCCTAAAGATTGTGGCGATGACGTTAGGTAGCCTAAAACCCACGCACCTTATTTGTAAACAAGTATTTTGTGAGTGTAAATTGGTTACAAAGGTCGGGATATACACTGGAAACGGAAGGTAGGTGTGGTTCAATGTATCCCGATTTTGTAACCAACTGTCATCCTCGTCGATCCGCGAAGTTAAACCACATTGGGTCTATATAGTAATTGGACGGACGATAGTGTTCTGCGTCCAGATTATGTAGCGATCAGTGATTCGGATTACACGTAAAGCCGTAGGTCCCCTCCGTCAACAACAATAACCAATCTTACTGACAAAATTGAATGTTACAAATTAAATTTCTTTTCAATATTCCAATAATTTTGACATAGAACCAGGGCCGCCTTGAGGGCCAATGGGGCTTTAAGCACTTTTGACATGCAGGGACCATTTTCCCAGTTAGTGTTACAAAAAAACTCGCACTGACTGACTTTGAACATCATATATTTAATAATGGTACAGTAATAATGGTGAGAAATTGAAATAAGAGGCTCCAGTAGTTAGAAAGAAAATTAGGGATATGTGTTTACATAAATACGTGTATCCTCCAAGATTAGTTATTGGAGGAATAGTAGTGTACCCTACACTAGCGACCTCCACAATATATTGTATCCAATTCTGAAAAAATAGCTATCTGAATACATGACAAATTGCTGAAACTTTTAATAACATGATATTTTGTACTGCTTATCTGTTTTTTGGCTTATTACTTTTCAGAAAGGTTCTATTTCCACCAAGAGCCTAAAACATGTACTTATAGTGCTTAAGGCAGGGGTCTTCAACCTTATTTCATGGATGTACCCCCTTCAATCCACTTAAGCTTTGGCGTACTCCCTACCCCGACCTAAAATAACTATATATTTTCCCTCATGTAACTTAAAGTGTGTGGCTTAATCAATGGCTGAAAATTAATGGCACATGTTAACATGCTTTGGCTACATGTAATAAATAAATGAAAATCAGTGATCCTTAGAAAAATTAATTTCAATTAAGCAAAACTGTTAATGACAGTCACATTTGTCTAATTCACCTTTTATAAACCTTGTGAAGAAAACATCTCGGAGCTATTGAAGAATAGGGACCCCAGCCTTCTTTAGTTAGGCTTATAAGGCTAACTAACGAAAATATCACTACCTAACCTAACCAATCGTTAGGTTAACTCTACGCCCTTGACGATTGGTTAGGTTAGGTTAGGTCATGATATTTTCGTTAGTTAGCCTTATAAAGCTAACTAATGAAGGCTGGGGTCCCTATTCTTCAATAGCTCCAACATCTCTAATGAAAAGGTTGGTGCTGCATTTTTCGAACCAGTTCTCCAAACCTTGGAATTGTGTTCGAAAGAGCACACCTCGTGTCTCGATCCACATTCAGCAAAGAATGTGATTTTGATTTGATGGTAAATAGGGAGGAGAGTCCCTTTTCACGAAGATATGTAGCCTGTTTTCTGCTTCCTTCTATCGTTTACAGTTTCAATGTTTTTGCTATTTTAATTTCAAGATAAGGTCAGCGAAGAGAGTTTTATTGAAATATAAAAGTTAAAACGAATCAACGTTGAAATTGTCAATGACTTGGGGTTAATTTGGCGACTTTCTGCAAAATCTAGCGACAGTTTTGCCGATTCTGATCGCAAGTAAACAGAATACGCAATGTAGGCCAATAAAAAAAAATATAAAAAAATCAGAAATATCGCGTACCTCCTAGAAATCCTTTCGCGTACCCCAGGTTAAAGACCCCTGGCTTAAGGGTTAATGCGACCTTGCATAGAATATACAATTGTTGACTCGAGGGGTGATATTTATTTTCCTGTTCAATTTGGCCATCAAGCTTTTGGCTTTACTGGGCTCTCATATTAATTAAACGATAGCATATAACTTCAGTGATAGTTTTGATTAAGTAATACATAAATATCATGAATAAAAACAGTTTATTAATTTAGAATACACAAACAAATTTATTTTTAAATATGAGAAATGAACTCTGTGCCCCATTATACACTAAATCTCAAAAGTCATTATTACAGACTATAATTAGGGCACAGTAATAAAGCATTTAATAAAGCGAAAAGAACTTTAAAATATGTTTCATCGTAAATTATAAGTTGTTTGAACATAAATTTACAGAAATACAAAGGTACTCCGTAAGATTTCTGTCAACAGACAATTTTTATCGACTAAGATTGGTAGATAAATGGGTATCCTGGGTAGCCTAGTGGTTAAGACGCTGGGCTGCTGATCGGGAGGTCTGACCGCTCGTGGTGGGGCGTGGTTCGGATTCCACGTTAACCTGTAAGTCTAAGGTGGAGTGACAAGCTTGGCCTTAGTTAGAATGAACAATTTGGGCGGAAGCAAAACCAAGATAATTAAGGTAAGAGTAACTCTCCAATTTAAGTGGAAAAAACGCTAAAATAAACTCTACGGAATTTGCAACGACTGGTTCAGTACTTCACCAATATACTGTACTGTACAGTACAAGTACACGACCATCGTTTAGAGTAGACTGTACACAGTGTACAGTAGGGTGTATCATGCTCAGGTCGAATATTGAAAAACTTGGAATTTCAAGATTGGTAGTATGTATTCCTATGTAAAATTGAATTTTAAGAGGGGTTCATCTTCTGCAACTTTCGAGAAAAATCGCATTTAAGTGTTCAAAATCGCACTTTTTTGTCGAAAAATGGGAGTTTTGGCCAATTTCAAAGACTTGGTAGCCTCAAATGACCTCCATATGTTCCATATTGTTCACATACACCCTTAAGCATTTCTAGGGGCAGGCTTGGACCCATTTAAGATCAGCCAAAGTGGTTCATAACCCCTAAAATAACCAAAATCTCCCAAAACAGCCCAAAATTAAGGAATTGTATGATTTTTAGTCTCCTATACACCACATTTCGCGGCTGTTCTCTTCATCAGGCAGAATATTTTTGTTCTTCTTTCTTGGTCTTGCATTTTCTTTTTTAGAAACGCCTCCACCAATTTTTATTTATTTCCTTTTCGGCATCACTGAGTGTGATGGTAGCTGCCCCCCCCCCTTTCCGCAAACTGCTGTGACGTTCAACCTTTTATTTGCAATTGCGATTCTTCTTTAATATTTGTATAAGTCTCTCCTCCACCCCCAGCTTGTAATAATATGCTGGTCAACTGAATGTTTTGAGATTTTTTCTTCTGAAAGCATCTTGATTTGTCTAGCAGGTCTTGTAGAGGTCTAAAACATATTCATAATGTCTTGCTTTGACTTGAAAACTGGCAACAATTCTCTGTGATCGGATCCTAGCACGAACAAAACCATCTCTTCTCTCTTGCCCATACACTGCATGAGCTGCAGTTGAAACTTCCTGGACTGCTCTTTCACAGCTTTGAGTGTAAACTGAGAAATTTTCAACTTCAAGTGGAGACCTGAGAAGCTCCTCAACTTCTCCCCTTGACATCTTACAAGTGAAGAGTGGCTCATACAGTTTCTCCTTATCCCAATTAATCAAAGTAATTGGAGAAGTGGCATCAAAATTCAGTTTAGGGTTTCTATGAGTTCTCAGACTCATGTCTCCATACTCAGACTTACCTCTGATCTTCTTGATCATCTCAACCCCCCATGCCCTCTCCTCCTCATCCTCACTGCACAGGAGAGAGGCAATGAGGTTCTCACTGTGAGCATGATATGCTCCACGAACTATCACATGAGTGATTATGTTCCTGACTTCAGAGGTCTGGCTTCTCAGCAGTCCCAGAGCGGTCACAATATGGTGAGGTCCATACCTCATATGGTGCTTCACCTTGATCTCAAAATACATCTTGAAGTAGAAGTCCAGGCAGAACTTCAGCAGCACCTCCAGCTCCTTCAACACCTCCCCCTTCAGACCATGCTGCCTCATCCACAGCATCAACAGAGCCTCACCTGTAGTCAGCCAGCGTGACTGATTCAGTGGGCCACACTTCAGACCAACAACTTCCTTGCTCAAATCTCCTGTCTTGAGAGTTTTGATCAGTAGGTAGCAGTTCTTCTGGTCAGTGTTAAGGTTCTGTACAATGTCTTCTGGCAGTTCAATTATATCTTCTCCTGGCAGAGCCTTGAAGCTAAAGTTGACAGGTATGTCATTGATCTTCTCCAAAAGTTTTCCTATTGGGCCACTGAACCCAGATTTGTGCGTGTAGGGACCATCAAGCTTGATGATCATGTGCCTGAGGCTGAGTTCATTAATATGCAACTGGCATATCAGCCAGCGACACTTGTGACCTAGCAGTCTCTCCAAGTGAGTGATGGCTCCTCCATCAGGTCCTGTGTTTGTGTTGGTGGAGTCACCACCAAGGACCACAATAGTATCTTTAGCACCATGAGCACTAATCCACTCAAACAGAGCCTGAGCTATCTTCAGTGCAGGTTTCTCATGTCCTTCAGGTTCTTCTGGTGTACAATGGAAGAGATACTCCCCTTCAGGTTCCCAGGTAACACTATAGTGTTCTTCAGTTGTAATATCAGGATGGAAGCGGCCAGTTTCTTCATTGTACCTCATGATCTTTGTCTTCTTATCTTGTTTTCCATCAAAGAAAATTCCCTTGATCTCCTCTCCCTCTGTCCTTTTCTCAAGGACCTCCACCGAGCCACCTATTACAGACTCCTTGCCCCTCCACATCTTCATCCTGTCAACAGCTAGATATACTTTATCAGCAGATAGATGGCCAGCTTTGATGAGATCTTGCAAGAAACCAGTCGCAATGGCTGCTGCAAGAGTGTTTGCCACCTTGAACCTGACTGCAGCCGCAGCAGTGCTTGAGATATCCATGTAGTTCCTCCTGGCAGAGGTGGAGACTTTGCCAGTATTGACACTGGACCTTGTGCCTGGTGCAGTACTGGAAAAATCTGTGTCAGCAGTAGGAGCTGCTCTGCCTGAAGACTCTTGCAAGGACGTCACCTCATCTTCATCATCATCACCATTATCAGCTCTAAGCAGTAGCTCCTTTTCTTCTTCTTCTTTTCTGTTTCTCTTCTCAGCTGCCTTCTGTTCTTCCTCCTTCCTCTTAGCAGCCTTCATCTGCTTCACTCTTTCCTTCACATCAACAGATGCCATCCGGAAGCCAGAAACTTCTGAGGTTTTGATCCTCTGGTAATGGAGCCACTCTAGCTCTAGCTTTGGAATCTTCTGAGGCAGAGGACAGTCACAGTTGACATGAACTCTAGCAGCACAGCCAGAGCAGCTAGATGCTTCAGTTCCACAGAGAGTGATATCATGTCTGCAGGTTGTTATGTCAAACAATGTATCAAGTTCAGATAGTCTCTCTCTTTGCAGCCTTCACTCTGTTGCAGCCTTCACTCTGCCATTCACTAGGTCAATCATTTCATTCCACCTGACAAGAATCTTCCTGGCAATGGATCTTACCTTATGAACCTTATGTTGTTTCGTGCGTTGGTCTCTCTTCACACGGAGGTGAAGCTGGTGGCCCCGCCTCTCTTGAATGATCACAGGAGAAGTGAACTTGGCATTGCTTTTGCGCCACTGTGCCAGTACCAGTGATGCCAAGTCCGTAGCCAAATCTTGCAGAGGGTACTGAGCTCTCTTCATATCATCCAGAAGCAGCTGCTCTTCCTGGAGGAGGATTCGTCTCTGAAACACAGGTCTCCAGGTTGGAACTTCTGTGGGAAATAACTGCTTGCCTGGACCCATCAGATCACTCAGTTTTGAACCAGGACTTTTTCTGGTCTTTCGTCCTTGCTTAGCCATAGTGGCTACACAATCTTCACCAAGGTTTGTATCTGAAACATAGAAAATTATCACAGTGAAACTCTAGTAGCCTATAACAGCTATTACAATGGTTTTGTTTGGTAAGAAACCGGTCTGTTACATTTGTTCTACAGTGTATGTCCTGCACAGCGGTTCTGTACATAACCAGAAAACGAAGAAGTGGAAATTTGAACACTTAAACGTGATTTTTAGCAAAAGTTCAAGAAAACAAACCCCTCCTAAAATTTAATTTTACATAGGAATACATACTGCCAATCTTGAAATTCGCGCTTTAATGAGTATGATACACCCTAGTGTACTAGCTTTTCTAAAAAATTATAGAAGTTTTTCAACGTTTATATGCATTTAGAAAACGTACCTTGGTTTACGTGTTCTCGTTTTATGTTTTGTCCACATTTTCATTGTTATTGTAAAAAAGAAGTACAGTATACAATTATACATTTGTGCTAGATTGCTTTTTCACTCGCGTACAGTTCCTGACAACTTCTGTACCAACGTATACTATAATTTTAGTTGATAATTGCGATTCGAAAATGAACCCTTTTATGGCTGCAGGCCAATCTATGTTCCTGTGATTTTATATCACATACAGAGGGTTGACAAAAATAAATAGACACCACGATGATTGGTTTCAAGAATACAGCAAAACTCATCAATGGAATGTGAGAACGTGTGTCAGCTTTACAAAATGAAAAATGGGAAAAGCAGCACGATTTCTAAATATATTGATTCAATAAATCTGTTATTATTTATTCACTTTCATTATCAGATCAACAAAAACTAGAGAAAAACCGAAGGTGCCTCTTTACTTTTGCCAACCGTATATATATATATATATATATATATATATGCAAGAACGCTGTAGTAAATGGACTTCATATTTTGTAGGTTAGGTTAGTGAGGATAGTGAGGTTAGACTATCGTTAGGGTGAACTTGATTCAAGTCTATTTGATTCAGTTTGTATTAGTGTGTGTGTATATGTATTCATATTAGCATAAACTGTATGTTCATGTACGTATGTGCGTCAAGACAATACGTACATACATACAAAAGGAATATTTTATTAAACCGCATTGAGACCAAAAGAATATTGATGTAATATGAAAAGATTTCACAGTAAGTGAAAAAGGTACGCTGAAAGTAAGAATAACACACACACACACACACACACACACACACACACACACACATACACACATACACACACACACACACACACACACACGTATATACACCTGGGATATACGTGTAGTAGTTTCGTGCGTTGGTCTCTCTTCACACATAGGTCAAACTGGTTACCCCCTCTCTAGGTCTGGCTTGATGGAGGAGCGAGTTGCTCTCTTGTGTTCTTCACTGCACATAGCCAGCTACACCCGGCTCATCTGGTATCGTCCTGAGCGAGGCATCTAGTCTTCTTTTGAAGACTTCAACTTTGACTCCTGTCATGTTTCTGAGGTCCTTTGGAAGCTGGTTAAAAAGTCTTGGCCCCTTGACAACCAAGCTGTTTTCTTTCAGTGTTGAGGAGGTCCTTTGTCGGGCCTTTAGTTTGGGAACACTACACATTCTACCTTTTCTATTTTCCAGTGTTGCTTGGGTGGTAATTGGGTTTGCTACCAGTTTTTCGATCATTTTCCATGTATATATTATGGTGTACCTCTTTCCAGAGAATACAGATTTAGTTTACATAATCTTTCCCAGTAGTTGAGTTCTTTGCAACCACCGATCTTGGCTGTGAAATGTCTGAATATCTTCTAGTTTATTAATTTCTTCCTTCTTGTGTGGGGACATCAAGACTGAGCAGTATTCAAGTTTTGGTATGATCAGTGTTTTCGGCAGGGAAATCATTACCGTCTTTTAAAGGTTCTTAGTACCTCTTTTTGCTTTGTTTATCGTTATCTCATTTTGTGTCTCGAATTCGTATCATCGGTCATTATTACCCCTAAATCTATCGCTTTCGTGCTTCTCTGAATTTCCTGTCTGTCTGGGGCATAATATGCTGTCTCTTTAAGTTCCTCATTTCTACCATATTTCAAGAGCTGAAATTTCTCGGTGTTAAAAGTCATGTTATTCTCTTCTGACCATTTGTATATTTTGTTCGTGTCCCTCTGCAAGGCCTACACCCCTTTTATAGCGCTGATTTTTCTGCTGATCTTTGTGTCGTCTGCAAAGGATGTCACTATACTATTGCTGTTTACTTCATTGTCTGTCTGTTAGCATGATAATGAAAAGGAGCGGGGCCAATACTGTTCCTTGTGGTACTGAGCTGCGTACTTCCGATTCTGATGTTGTTATACCTTGAATTTTAACGACCTGTATACGTTCTCTGAGGAAGATGTAGATTCATTTTCCAACTTTGCCTGTTATTCCCATACGTTTCATTTTATGCGCTATTCTATCATGATCACATTTGTCGAAGGCTTCAGCAAAATCCGTGTATATGACATCGTAGTTTTCATTGCCTTCAAGCGTGTCTAGGATATTGTTAGTGTTCTATAAGTTGATAGGCATGATCTTCCTGATCGGAATCCGTGCTGATTTTCGTTGTCTTTTTCCAGTGTCTCCAAGCAGTCATATATTTTCTCTCTAACTAATCTTTCAAGTACTTTGGTAAGATGGGATGTCAAAGACACCGGTCTATAGTTCTTTGCTTGAGAGCTGTCCCCTCCTTTATATATAGGTACAATGTTCGTTCTTTTTAAGATAGTCGGTATTTCTCCAGTGTCTAGGGTTCTTCCCCATATCCAATATATGGGTGTAGCTATTTAATTTTTACAGTTTTTAAACAATAATGCTTTAAATTTGTCCGGACCTGCCGCTGACTGTGATTTCATTTGTCCTGTAGCTCGCGCTATATCTTCTGGGGTAAAATCAAAATCTGTTACACAATCTCTTTGCAATTTCTCTTTAAAGAATGTATCTATGTGAGGTATCGCTTTATCACTTTTTTGGGTACTGAAGACTGATTCATACTGGGCTCTCAGTGTTTCAGATATTTCTTTTATATCATCGGTTAGTTCATTATTTCCTTTCCTTAAGGGCCCGATAGTGGCGCGCGTTTTCTTTTCTCTTTTCGCATAGCTATAGAAATAATATATATATATATATATATATATATATATATATATATATATATATATTATATATACACACCTTGGTGGTGTAGTGGTTAGCATCGCTGACTACGAATACATCGGCCCCGAGTTCGATTCCGGTGACGGCAGGCGGCGCGCAGCTAATCCAGCTGTTCATCCTTGCGCACAATAAAAGTTGGTTGGTAGATAAATGGGTACCCTGGGTAGCCTAGTGGTTAAGACGCTCGGCTGCTGACTGGGAGGTCGTAAAAATCGAGTCCGGGCGAGAACTGTAATTTCTGACTGACCGTGGTGGTTTGTGGTTCAGATTCCACGTTAAGCTGTAGGTCTAAGGTAAAGCAGCGAACTTGACCTTCGTCAGAATGAACAATTCGGGCGGAAGCAAAAGTGTTTCAGACGTAACTGAGGGCTCGAACAGTAATTTTTATTAAGTCATTAAATAGTGAGGTACTCAATAATTTAACCTAATCTAACCTAACCTAGCCAAACCTTAACTAACTTAACCTAGCGTAACCTAACCTAATCAAGACTAAGATATATCTTTTTTTTGAGAGTAAAATTTTTTTTTAGATATTTTATAAAAAAAAGTTTAATGTTCCGAGGTACGAAAAGTATTGTCCGAAAAAAATACCCCACTAAATCGGTGAATTATCACACATTCTACCTCTTACACCACTTGCAGTGCGCGCGCGCGCACACACACACACACACACAGAAACTAATTCCACGTTCTTAAAAGATTACATGACGCTTCCCTTTTTACTTTGTTGCTAAGAAACAGTCGGTAAACACTGCCTGAATTCAAATGAAATTGAACCATTTTCACCCGGCATTCGATTATTTTGTGAGGACCTACACGTGACCCGTATTCTTACAAACCATAAAGGACATTTTCGATGATTACGCGCATAGTGTATAATCCGTTTAATAAGACCTCGATCACCCAATCCACTTGCTACTAATGAGATTGTTATAATAACGGCACCATTTCACCATTCACAAACAATTTTATATACATCCAAAACTATTTCGCCACCTTGGGGGGTGAGTGTGTCCCAAGTGTTGCCTGAGCATTGACAGTGTAGGCCGGCTCAACCCAACCCGGTATCAGCAGCTGGGAGCGAACAAAAAGCTTTACCGCTCAGAGTCCGATATCGTAACCACTAAGCAACTGGGAGCTTCAAACAATTATCTATTTGGCTACCTATATATATATATACATATACACACAGTAAACCCTCGTCCAACGCGGAGATTAGGTTCCTCGAGAACGGCACGTTAGGTAAACTTAATACCTTATGGGATAAATGGGGATATGTGAACGCAGCCGCGTGAAGTCTCCCATTAATACTTAGCTATGTAGATTTTTTATTCATACACAAATGAATTTCCCTACCTATATTTTATATGAAATAAGAGCATAATAAAATCATAAACATAATGATATTTACATATTATAAATAAAAATATATTAAATGAAAATAGCACGCATCTTTACTTCACTCGGATGGTGCGTATAGTAGACTCATTCACGTGATACTCGCGGCCAAATGATGTTACGCTCATACACCACGCAACTTATCTAGAATCTTTATTTTTTCGGCTAATGTTATAATAACCTTACGACTTTTCTTCACTTCACTATCACTCGCGGATGCTTTACTTTTTGGTGCCATACTGCTTTCTAAGGGTAATAGCAAAACAAAGGCAAAATACGACAAAAACAATCCAACACAACTTCACTGAACTTAACGCGGTAGCGGGAATGAGATGATGCGAGGGGTGACGCGAGAGGGAGGAAGATGCGGGAGTGTTGGAGAGTGTAGGAGAAAACACTAGAGCGCGCATTGGCACGCGTACAGTACTATTGTATTAAAGCGTGTTTGGTGGACCGTGTATAATCAAATATAGGTTCCTTGTGAAAAGTTGTTCGCATTTTTTTTTCTTGTATAAGCAAATTCCCGCTGGACAAACACGCGTTGGACGAGGGTTTACTGTATATGTGTGTGTGTATATATATAATATATATAATATATATATATATATATATATATATATATTATATATATATATATAATAAATAGATAAAAATATATAAATATACATAAAATATACACACACACACACACACCGGGTGTCCCATTCGAAATTAAACAACTTTGAAACCTTATAATTTTTTATTGAATGAAGCAAACAATGTAATATTCACACAGTAAATAGTCAATGTCATAAAGTTTTATATGATATATGTGAATTATAACATTTAGATACATTAGATACATTGTGCATAGCATAATTTTTCCTTTTGTTAAGATCTTCACATGTTATATGCTGAACAATTTGAAGCTTATATGGATAGAGCTGCAGCCGCTTGCACGACTCTCTGCACAGTTGAACGAGGAATCTGCAGTTCGACACTGGCACGACGGATGGACTTTCTCGGACTACTACCAAAGGCGCCGCGTATTCGTTCAACATCTTCTTCCGATCTTGTTCGCCCTCCAGAGTGTTCCTTTAGAACACTGCCAGTCTCCTCAAATTTCTTGGTCCATGCATATAGGTCTCTTCTGGTGGGTGGTTCCTTGTGAAAGGTTGTACGGAATCGCCGTTGCACCAGAGTAGGGGACTTCAACTCAGCCATCCATAACACACATTTCGCTTTTTCTTGTGGGTTAAACATAATTCAATCTGAAACAAACGAAAACATTGACAAAAATTTATGCATATGGTGTAGTAACTGGCAAAATTTCAACATTCTCACATTAATACTTTAAAAATTACAGTTTCAAAGTTGTTTCATTTCGAATGGGACACCCGGTATGCACACACACACACACACACACTATTATATATATATAAAATGAATATATATATATATATATATATATATATATATATATATATATATATATATATATATATATATGTGTGTGTGTGTGTGTGTGTGTGTGTGGTGTGTGTGTGTGTAAAAATGAACAATGAATAATTCATATATTCTTATATTCATTTATATAATTCGTATATTTATATAATCCTTATATTCTTATATATTTATATGCATATAATACTTAGATTCATATGTATGTACGTTCATATATTCATTTTTACATAAAGACCAAAGTCGCATAACGCGAGTTTGGATAAATTTTTGATTTGCTTTCTATTTTTGCCAAATAATTGGTGAATTGTTTCTTTTTAAATTACTTAAATCATTTTTTTAGATTTAGCCTAATAATGAAATCTGATTAAATTTTGCGATGTTCATTTTCTGTATACATTCTCTCTTCGTTATAAAAGATCAAGTCATATCTTACCTAAACATTTAATTTTAAATCTTAAGCCTTTAATTTTTGCTCATATGCATGTTTAAGTGTAATTCATAATAAAATGCATATTTCAATTTCCATTTCTAGTTAACTCGGCAGATCATGATAACATCAGATCTGTCAATATGCGGTTTAAGGTAAAAATATGGCTTCATCTTCCAATATCTTGCTTATCTGTTTAGACGTTGCCACAGCTAAAATATTTACCTTATTCTCAAATATTGTGCAAAAATAATGCAACCTATAGAGAATAAAAAACCAAACAAGTCAACATTAAATAATAATGATGTCCACAAAATTTGGGTATATAAACCCATGTAAATTTTCAAATGATTATTCTGATTATTCTGATTGACTGATCTAACTTAGAGGCTGAGCATTACTTGTAACATTTTAGCAGTAAACTACAGTAAGAGAAAGTCTTTATCCTCTCCTTCGAGCCTTGCTCTCTTCAGAGAACTTAGTCTTAAATAGAGAAAAATAATTTCCCGATACGTTACAAGAAGAATCGGGGAACCTCCAGAGAATTTAGTCAGCTTCACAGAATCCTCCGATCCACTACAAGAAGAAATCGGAGAGTAGTATAGAAGAAACTACTGCGATTCCCTATACGGTACCAGCTACTTCAGAGTAACAAATCCGTTGCTGCCACCTAACCAGAATCCCCGTCAACTTCGAACCAACCAAGGCCATAGACAGAGGGGTTAACAACTGGCGACCTCTGGAACGAGGATTCTTCCAGACCCTGGAACTAGAACCGACATTCAGTTGACCGGCGTGTCACGACTCCCAGTTCGTCACATTCTTCATTTGACCGGTGTGTCACGACTCCAAGTTCTCCACGCCCATTCTTCATCCAGGAAGAAGTGACCAGCAAGACATGTCTTCAGGACACTTCTTCAAGGATTTCGCCGTAGGAATATTGTTAAGTACAGATCCTTTTTACAAATTAATTACTAAACATTTGAGAAGTCAGTATTATTAACAGTTAATAATAATTAATATCAAACCAGAATTAACAAAAAACACAGTGAACATTCCGTACACCAGTGATACATTTCTTTTTATTGAAACCGAGTTATTTCTACCATTATAATTGGCATAAAATAATTTTATTCAGTGTACCAATCATAATATTACCGTACCTTCACGTACATTCGAGTGAAATTTTGTTTACATTTTTTATTATTTTGACAATTTTTTCAAATTATTTAATTAAAGTGACTTGCATTTATTGTGCATTATTTGCGCCTTTCTTAGATAGAGTAGGTAGGAAACCCACTCCAGTTTATAGCAGTTCAAGTCAGTCGGTCGTATCCAGAGGGACAACCGCCCCAGAAATCAGTCCCCAGAGTAATCAGTTCCAGTTGTTGAATCCAGTAGGATCAACACAGTCAGTTTCCAGTCAGTCGGTTGCATCCAGAGGGACAACCGCCCCAGAAATCAGCCCCAGAGTAATCAGTTCCAGTTGTTGAATCTAGTAGGATTAACACAGTCAGTTTCAGTTCAGTCAGTTTCAGTTCAGTCAGTTTCAGTTCAACCAGATTCAGTTCAGCCAGATTCAGTTCAGGTAGTTTTAGTGCAGTCAATTTAATTCAACCTTCTTTTTTTGTTGTAAGAAGAAAGGAATTGACAGATTTGTCTTTTTTTTCATGCAGTAATTGCGTTTATAATATATAGGTGAATTATATATTTTATTGTTTGTAACAAAAACGGTTTCTGCAAAGTGTATGGGAGATTTATGGAATTTTTAAAATGAGTTCATACATTTCGAGTAATATGTCGAAATCGACAGGAAAGTTTTGCATCGTCGTTTGGGACGACTTAATGAAGTGTTTATTTGAACCGAAATAGCTAATGTCAAGCTTAAGTTTTTCGTTTCAATACTGTTGTGTATATACGGTATGAGGGATAAGTTTTCTTTTTTTTTCTTTGTTTCGCTTCGCTTTCCTCGTTTGTAAGTCCATTTTTCTTTTCCTTTGTCGTGTTTCGAAGAAAATGGACAGATTTAGGAAGACGGGATGGTCGGAAGCTTTCTGGACCCCGCGCGAAACCATCGATGACGCAGACGAAGTATGTTCGTATGTTTCGGAAATGCCTTCTTGGGCTCACGAAATGGTGCTTTTTGACGAGAGCTCACAAATTTTCATGAAAACTTCTGTCAACAACCAAGCGGTTTTGGCTCTTGTTGACGACTGCTGTCAGGCGAATTACATTAAACAAGACGTATACAAGAAGTTACTCAAGATGTCTACGGGAAATTTCGATTTGCGTTCTCGCTTGACCTGCATTGATGATGGTTGGGAAGAATACAGTACCGGAGAAATTATTCTTTCTATTGAATTTGATTCAGTCCCTTATCTGACCCCATTTGTGGTCATATCTGAAGAAGACTGGGATGGAGATTTAATCCTGGGGATGAATTTCTTTGTTACGCACGATTTCTACGTGGCCGATAGAGAAGCAGGCCTAATTCGAGGAGAGAACCCACCTTTAGAGTATGTTTGTCACCCCTACTCTTCGCTTTTTTCGTCTGAGGGTGAAAGAATTGTTTCAGAGAGCCCGAATGACTGCCTGGAACCAGTTCAAAATAAAAAGGAACTGCTATTAGCTGGGGAAGATTCTTCATCAATCGTCAATTGTTCCGTTCCAGTTCCAGCGAACGAGGAACTAGAAAGCCAACATACCTTTGGTAATTTTGAGCACGAAGACTCGAATGTCTTCACAGTAGACCCCTGTGACTCCATCGAGAGCGAGTCACCCCCTTCGGTTACAGTTAGGCAGGAACTTGAAGTTCCCAGAGTTTCGGTTATTCCAAATAAATCTGAAGACTCATCTCCTTTGAGTTCCGGTTTGGTCATTTCGCTTGAATCCCTATTTACAGAAGATGACTTGATTCTGTTTTCAAAGGTAGAGGATTTTCCACCCAATTCCGAGACTAAGCCTACAGGTGAAGGGAGTGAACCCGAACCTACTCCGCCGTCGGAAGTTGTTCGTACACAAAGGCAAGCACGGAATACACTTGTCCATCCAGTTAGTTTGTGTAGCATGCACGATACGCTGGGTGTTCTCAGTACGACGAGGAAAGTGCCCTATAAAGAGGCTGTCTCAATCCCCACGACGGAAGAGCTCTATGAAGAAACTATCCCAGACATCACTAGGGAAGTTCTCGATGAGGGGAATTTTCCGAGGGATCCCCCTTCTGCAACTTTATGTGAGGTCACAGAGAACTCGCCTATGTCCCTCGGACATGATGCAAGCTCGGCTTATGACCTCGAGTCTCATTGTCTTAATAAGGTTCAAATCTTGCCACGTGCCAACAACGCGTCTTTGACGAATTCGGAAGAAAATTGCCACTCTTCTCTTCCCACCAAAGGGAGTGATGCATCTTTGCATCGCTCTACAGGACAACGTTCATTCGATTCTGTTCTTTCTAATCAGAAGGTTTGGAAATCGAAATTTTGCAGCACCATTTCAGACACTGCAGAAAGTCTTCTCTTTCTCCTACTAAACAGAAGACTTATCTTCCTTCTGTTTCCCGTACGATAAAACAGAATACTAATTTTTCTCCTGTCTCCTTGTTGGCCCTTCTTCAGGTCAAACTACGGGTCGAGAACCTCGGCATTGACCATAACCTTCCTTCTCCTCTAAATGTTCGTTTCTACCATAAAACAGCTTTTGGGAATACTTATGTTCAGAATTCATTGGCTTTCATCGTTCTTGTCATCTTAATCTGTTTCAAGTCCTTTCTTACCCTTCTCTATCCCTATTATCTCGCAGCCCGATAGGCCACCGCCTTCAAGGTTATCTCCAAGATTGGCCCCCACTCGTTCAGACTCCTGCCTGTTCTTGAATATTCGATTGATCACAATTTTCTGGAGCCATCTGCCACTTTGATTCCAGAAGCGGAACTTCCATCACTAAGGTCATTCGCGTAGCTCCAAAAGGACCGAATACACGAAACGAAGAACAGTAATCATAACGTCGGTTTACCCCAATTACAAATTGCTTCTTTAACCGTACTTCCAGTTCCAGAGCTACCACCACACGTACACTATATAAATATTAGGCGATACCCGTGCAATCATGCCCTACCTTTCACTGCACAATACCTTGAATTTCATACCTTCCACACTATAGAGTTTAGTCAATTCCAAAGTTCCAAAAAAAAAAAGTTCTTAAACGACCCATATCCGTTCTAAACCTTGCAGAAATCGCATCAATTTCACTTAAGTACTTTTTCCAATAGTTCATTGAAATTCATTTCTCTCAAATTTTGTTCTCATAAAGTTGATAAAAATCGCGTTTGATTTAAAAGTGTATGCACACGGTGAACTTAGACCAGTATAAAAAGTGGACCTAGACAAATCAGACTCCAAATGCTCAAGAACACACAAGTGACCGTTAATTATAAGTGTTCAGTAGTCCATAAGTATCGATTTTAGTGTAAAATTTAACTGATAAATATAGTGGATTAAGTACGAAGTAGATGTATTTTATTTAACTCTTTCTTTTGTCCTTATGGAACATTACATCCAACTACTTCTTTAACTGTTCCTTGTCTCCACATAACACTACATCCAACTGCTTTTGTTTGAGAGGATATTCAAACTAACCCCCTAGTTCCAACTCTGGGAAGGGAGCCATGTGGAGAAGGTTTTCCACAGGAAAATAATTTTTTGTTAAAATTTAACAATATCATTGATTGTCTAAATTAATCGGTTGTCTAAAATTAGATTTGATTACTGTGCATTGTAACTTAACCACCCCAATTCACGTGTGTGTGTAAATCTGTATCATAAAAAACCATTAGTTATCATCTAGTTAGCATTAGTTATGATATTATATTATTGTATTAATATCGCTCTAGAGAGAAGAGCCCTGTAAAAATGAACAATGAATAATTCATATATTCATATATTATATTCATTCATATAATTCATATATTAATTTATATAATTCGTATATTTATATAATCTTTATATCCGTATATATTTATATTCATATAATACTTAGGTTCATATGTATGTACGTTCATATATTCATTTTACTTAGAGACCAAAATCGCATAACGCGAATTTGGACAAAATTTTTGTATTTGCTTTCTATTTTTGCCAAATAATTGATGAATTGTTTCTTTTTAAATTACTTAATCATTTTCTTAGATTTAGCTTAATAATGAAATTTGATTAATTAAATTTTGCGGTTCATTTTCTGTATACATTCTATCTTCGTTATAAAAGATCAAGTCATGTCTTATCTAAACGTTTAATTTTAAATCTTAAGCTTTTAATTTTTGCTCATATGCATGTTTAAGTGTAATTCGTAATAAAATGCATATTTCAATTTCCATTTCTAGTTAACTCGGCAGATCATGATAACATCAGATCTGTCAATATGCGGTTTAAGATAAAAATACGGCTTCATCTTCCAATAACTTGCTTATCTGTTTAGACGTTGCCACAGCTAAAATATTTACCTTATCTTCAAATATTGTGCAAAAATAATGCAGCCTATAGAGAATAAAAAAACCAAACAAGTCAACATTAAATAATAATGATGTCCACAAAATTTGGGTATATAAACCCATGTAAATTTTCAAATGATTATTCTGATTATTCTGATTGACTGATC
Organism: Bathynomus jamesi; assembly: GCA_023014485.1. NCBI lineage: Eukaryota > Metazoa > Arthropoda > Malacostraca > Isopoda > Cirolanidae > Bathynomus > Bathynomus jamesi. The sequence continues at coordinate 301,059 of JAJOZX010001464.1, forward strand.
TAACTTAGAGGCTGAGCATTACTTGTAACATTTTAGCAGTTAATTACAGTAAGAGGAAGTCTTTATCTTCTCCTTCGAGCCTTGCTCTCTTCAGAGAACTTAGTCTTAAATAGAGAAAAAATAATTTCCCGATACGTTACAAGAAGAATCGGAGAACCTTCAGAGAATTTAATCAGCTTCAGAGAATCCTCCTATCCACTACAAGAAGAATCGAAGAGTAGTATAAGAGAGACTACTGCGATTCCCTATACGGTACCAGCTACTCCAGAGTAGCAAATCTGTTGCTGCCACCTAACCAGAACCCCCGTCAACTTCGAAATGACCAAGGCCATAGACGGAGGGGTTAACAACTATATATACATATATTAGACTGTCCTAAAAAAAAAATTGAAAATTGAGTTCGCAGCAAATTTATCTAACTATATTTCGACTCACCACAAAAATGACTGAAACTAGAAGGCAAAATACAGTATGGCTGATTGGTGTCATGGTAAATAATGTTGATGGAAATCAGCTTCCAACACTTAGACAAGTGCTTTGTCACTTATTCCATGGCATCAAAAAGGAGAAGCAAACGCTACCAGAAGCAGCATCATTTACTGTTGATGAAACGTTGGTAATATGGAGGAAGGCCAATATACCAATATCACAAAAACCAAATGTTGTCGCCAAACTCAAGAAAATCTATAACCAGTATGTGTGCTTGGGGAAAAATAAGCATAGAAAAAGCAGCACCCAAGAATCTAACACAAAAGCATTTGAAGAACAGCTTGATATTCTTTTTGATATATCTCATGCAAATGCAAGTGGCATAATAAAGATTGCAGTAGATTAGGAATTTCTGGAAGATCAACGTGGAGGTTCTCTGCTGCACTGGATCGTACAAATACATCTTTAGGAGAAGCAATGCACGTAGTTACTCCTGCTCTCCAGGCAGCTGGAGTTGATATTAGGGAGGTTACCCTCTCAAAATACCAAGACTGAAATATAGAGCCAAGTTAAGTAAAGAAATAAAGAAAACATTTAACCCAGAAACTCCTCTCATTATACATTTCGATGGAAAGCTACTCCCCAACTCTGATGGAGGAAAATCTGACCGTTTAGCTGTTGTTGCCTCGGGTAGAAATGTAGAAAAACTCCTAGGAATCCCTAAATTGGTGGAAGGTACGCGAGTCAAGATGGGTAGAGCAATATTTCAGTTAATAGAGGAATGGGATGGCATACGAAACTGGATTGCTGGTCTTTGTTTTGATACAACAGCCAGCAATATTGGCATCCATAGAGGAACCTGCACCACCACTGAGCAAAGACTCCAGCAGAAAATACTTTTCCTAGCTTGTTGCCACCACATTCTTGAAATAGTAGTGGGAGCTGTTTTTGACAAGTTATTTGTATCTCGACGGCCTGATATAGATATTTTTGCAAGGTTCAAAGATCAGTGGTCTTGGTTAGACAAAAGTAGATATACTCCCCTTGAAAGTGATGTCAGAGAAATGTCAGAAAAAGAATTAGAATGGGTGAAGCGGGAACGTGATGACCTAGTACAATTTCTGCATGAAAAATTGCGAGACAACCATGAGCGCCACGATTATCAGGAATTCCTAGAGCTAGCCCTCATTTCTTTGGGGGAAAACCCATCAAAAAAGATACACTTTACAGCTCTTGGAGCATACCATAGGGCAAGATGGATGGCAAAAGGCATTTATTGCTTAAAAATCTATTTATTCCGAGATCAATTCAATTTGAGAGACAAAGAAAAAGAAACCATTAGACGTATTAACATATTTTGCGTATCAATATATATAAAAGCCTGGTTTAATGCAACAAGAGCTGCCAGTGCTCCCATCAATGATCTATGGATGATAACAAAGCTGGAAGATTACCAAGAAATCGATAAGGAGATATCGACTATGGCATTAGGCAGATTCAGAGCCTTGATACTTATGCGAGGATTTAGCACCTTCAGCATTTTTTTCAGAAGTCAATCACTCAGGAAAGGGTGCAATGGCGCAAGCTCTTGGAAACCAAGCTAAAACTAAAGATCTTCGCAGAGTAGAATGCAAAACAATTCGAACTTTCAAATGTAAGAATCTTTCTGACTTTATAACGTGTAGATTATAAAATTTTTTCAAGGCTATGAAAATTGATGAATCATTTCTGTGAGTAGATCCAGTTGCATGGTTTGAACACCCAGCATATATTCATGGAAAGGATTTAGTTTCCCAACTGAAAGTGGTTAATGACTGCGCTGAAAGAATGGTAAAACTTGCCACTGATTTTTATGAAACTATTACGACCAGTGAAGAGCAACGCCAGTTTCTTTTTCAAGTTGTTGAGTTCCATCGTAGAAACATTTTAACCCCTACAAAAGCAAGTTTTTTATAAAAATCAAGCAATATAAATTTATGACGCAAATTGGTATCAAAGGTAAGAAATTGTGATTTCTCCCAAAATTTCATATTTTTGAATTCTGTGAGCAGTCACTAAATATGCACCAAACTGGATAAAATTGTACATGATGCATGTTTCATCAAGTGTCACAAAATGTAAACCTATGCGACTTTGAACGAATAAATTTGTTTTTAACATTACAACCTGGGACAGTTTTATATATATATATATATATATATAGGGGCGTAGCCAGAATTTCTTTTCGGGAGGGGCTAATATATATATATATATATATATATATATATATATATATATATATATAGGGTGATCTGTTTGGGTATGGATAAAATAAAAACGCTGTGAGAATTTACCGAGAAGTGATACAGCGCTCATCTGTTGCACGTATGGTCATAAAATGTGGGAGTTTGTAATAGGCTATGCCATCCGCTGCCAGACGTAAGAGCGCCACCTGCTGTCAGACTTATGAGACATATGCCAGTTTCGAAGATGACGGCGAATGCACAACAACGTGCGAAGTTTGAGAGTATGACAGCAAATGTGCGGTACCACTGCACTATGGAGTCGTATTTAGGAGCTTTTCGAACACCATACACACGGCGAAACTCACGCTGTACCGCTGTCATACTCTCAAACTTCGCACGTTGTTGTGCATTCGCCGCCATCTTCGAAAGTGGCATATGTCTCATAAATCTGACAGCAGATGGCGCTCGTACGTCTGACAGCGGATGGCATAGCCTATTACAAACTCCCACATTTTATAACCACACGTGCGACAGATGAGCGCTGTATCACTTCTCGGTAGATTCTCACAGCGTTTTTATTTTATCCATACCCAAACGGATCACCCTGTACGTATATTAAAGTGTGTAAATGAGTAAAAACACATTCCTAAATGTATTACAATAATTAAACATGTGCTGAAGGTACTTGGCATGGCGTACTTATTCATATGTAATACATAGAACTATCAAACCTATGATTTTATTTCGGAGGCGGCTGAAGCCCCCGTAGCTCCCCCCCTCTGCCTACGTCCCTGTGTGTGTGTGTATATATATATATATATATATATATATATAAACGTTAAATTAATACGTGATACACATCCACAGGTAAACGATACAATGAATCGAAGGTTCTTCGTATAGTGCTGTACCTCTTCCTTGATGAAGTATATATATATATATTATATATATATATATTATATATATATATGATGAATAAAACCACGAAGGGAAAAGAAACACAAAGGGGTACTCAAGCGCTTTCGTCTAATGACATCCTCAGGAACACTGGAGTGAAAGGACAGATCAAGGCAATATATAGGTTACAAAAATAAACATACATACATACATATTCATATATATATATATATATATATATATATATATATATATATATATATATTATATATATATATATACATATATATAGTAAGCATAGAAAAAATTGTGGGAGGAGCAAACACATTTGTATGGGAAATTGACACTTTTAGCACTTCGGCCGACATTCAATATAAATTCAAATGGCTTGTTTATGAAACAGGTCACAAAAGAATAAAGAAATAAAAATAAATATAAATATAAATTGAGGAAAAAAAAAAAAAATTAATTACAAAATAGTGCCTTAGTGATATATATGTCACAGCCTAAATAACCATAAAGAAATAAACCAACAAATAAAAAAACCACAAATATATATATAATATATATATATATATATATATATATGTAGGGTGAGTCAAAAGTAGCGCCCGATTTCTGTTTTTCGGCTGTCAGATTCTTTCTGGGAAGTCATGTTGTTAATAATTGTCTTGCAGATTATTAATTTTTTTAGTTAGATAAGTTAGATGGTTAGTTAGATGGTTAGATAAACATGTCATTCATTTTTCTACCTTCTTGTACACTGTAATACAAATGGCAAACAAACAATCAACTGACAGAAATCGGGCGCTACTTTTGACTCACCCGTATATATATATATATAATATATATATATACACACACATACACACTATACATATATATAGTAAGTAAAGAAAAATTGTGGGAGGAGCAAACACATTTGTATGGGAAAATGACACTTTTAGCACTTTGGTCGACATTCAATATAAATTCAAATGGCTTGTTTATGAAACAGGTCACAAAAGAATAAAGAAATAAAAATAAAAATAAATATAAATATAAATAAATATAAATATATATATATATTGCGGCCTTTTTTTCGAAATCGGCCTTTTTGCAAAATGGCCGGCCTATTTGCAAACCGACCAATATGATGGCCTTTTTGCAACTGGGCATTATAATGCCTGCCACTTTGGAAAAAGGCCAGTATATTGGCCATTTTGCAAAATGGCCGGCCATTTTGCATAATAGCAAATATGCTTCCTGGCCATTTTTCAAAAAGGCCAACGACTTTGACAAAGCCTTTAGGGTGCGTTCACACTAACATAGGATACAAAAATGTATTTTTTTGCAATAACATATATTAACAAAATAAACAACAAAAAAAATATATGTGAACAAAATAAACATAAAATAATCAAGCCTTCATATTTGTGAATATGCAGACCTCAATCAGACTTGTTGGAGCAAGTGATGCTGCACTTGCATCTGCTGTTGCATGTGACCTTGTTTTTGAAGCACTTGCAGCGCTTGCTTAGACAAGATTTCCTGCAGTCGCACGTTAAGAATCCCTGTCCATGCCCCCATGGAGTCTGATATTGCAACTTCACGTAGACTGACTTCCTTCTCGGTTGGCCGGCCCATTTGCAAAAAGACCAGTATAATGGCCTTTTTGCAAATGGGCATTACAATGCCGGCCATTTTGCAAAATGGCCAATATGCTGGCCTTTTCCAAAGTGGCCGGCATTGTAATGCCAATTTGCAAAAAGGCCATCATATTGGCCTTTTTGCAAATGGGCCGGCATTTTGCAAAAAGGCTGATTTCGCAAAAAAGGCCGTAATATATATATATATATATTCGTGCATATATAATTGGTTCAAGATCGGCCTGCATTCGACCCCCTTTACAATTTTTACTTATTTATTTTTTGTTTACTTATTTACCAATCAGTAGAAGGATGAACAACTGAGTGTGAGTTGCACGCCGGCTGCTGCCCTCCTTGGGAATCGAAATCAGGCCGATGGATTAGTAGTCATCGACGCTAACCACTATACAGTATATAGGACCAATTCGTATGGATCATTTAGTGATCAATTAAACATCACAGTGTGCCGTAGTTTCCTCTGAATAATATTCAATTCTGAAAAATATCTGAAATGAATTTTTTCAATGCTCCTGAATAGGCAGATAGGGTATGGATACAGTGATGTAGGTAGGGCTCGAGACCGCTATCGAGACATTTTTTTCTGGTCTCTGTCTCGGTCTCGGGTGATTAGGTCTCGGTCTCGGGTATAGTGGTCTCGACTACATCATTGATGATACCATGAATCTCGTTATAAATGCAAGACACTTCTGTAATATTGACCAATTGTTCAAATATTTACATTTTATAATATATATATATATACACACACACGCCATTGTTAATCTTTGGTTAGCTTCCACCCGCATTGTTCCTTCTGACGAAGGTCAAGCTTTTCACTCTACCAGCAGCCCAGCGTCTTAACCACTAATCCACCCAGGGTACCCATTTATCTACCAACCACTTTCTTTATTGTGTAGAAAGATGAACAGCTGGGTTTTGCTGAGCGCCGGCTGCCGTCACCGGATCTCGATCCCGGGGCCGATGGATTCGTAGTCAACGACGCTAACCACTACACTACCGAGGCGCTATATACTGTATATTCTTTCTTTCAGTTGTGGGTGCAGGAACTTTACGTATATTTATATTAAATAAAATAAATAAAATAAATAAATAAATGTTAAATGTAAGACAAAGCTTTTCTAAAACAAATAAATTACAAATAAAAAATAGAATCGCACAAATACTTATTAAATAGATGAATTGAATGGGTTGTTTTATGGTGAAAATCTCAGAATGGTATCTGATATTGTAGAGTTTTGTAAGGAAGTCCAGGAACTGGCACAGCGCTCAGTCCAACTAATGTTGTTCATTCCATTAATTATTTTTATTATTATTATTATTATTATTATTACCAGCATCATCGGGATTCGAACCCTTGGCCTCAGTTTCTTAACTTCGCTTATAGAGAAACGGTGTTACCCAGTGTTACCCAGTGTTACACTAACATATTATAGAGCCGGTTTTTAAATTTAACATTTCACCAAAAGGAGAATATATTTTTTGAATATGATGTCGAGAAATTGGGGGGGGGGGGGGGGAATTTTGTGTTGTAATAACAATACAACATATTGTCTTTCGACGGGACAATCCTTCAGAGCAAATTCTCAAGACGTCGAGAAATTTTTCTTGGATGCAAAATATATTTTGATAAAAGTATTTCGACATCCATAAATACAGGCGATAAAACGACTAACTTAATCTAACCAGATTTTACCTAATCTAACCTAATCGGCCATAATGTAGCCTAACCCGGTCTAACCTTACCGAACATAGCCAGATTTTTATCCAAGCTAACCAAATTGGGCACCCTGCCTTGATCATCCTCGACTTGTCAAAATCACTTGATACACTTTCGAATGAAATCTTATTGAATAAACTTCACATATACGAAATACCAGGAAATATCCTCCACTGGTTTAAATCGTATCCGACAAATCGTCATCAGTACATTAGATTAAAAGATAAATTTTCCAACAAAGCGATGTTAACTAGTGGAGTCCCACAAATATCTATTCTTGGGCCATTATTACAGTATTTCTGTTCCATGTTAACGATTTTCATCTCTTAACCATATTAAACTGCGTACAATACGCAGATTATACCACACTAACTTCTTCCTATCATAACGCAGACTTTCTGCGCTATGATGGGAAAATTTGTATAAATGGATGTGTGCTAATAAACTTTTATTAAACCTGACAAAGTCATCTTAAATAATTATTACTACAAAACATATCAATAGAAATTGTCAAATAAAAATTGGGAATATTACTCTTGCAAGGTTGAATGAGATTAAAGTACTTGGCATTAATTTAGAAGGAAAACTAAATTTCAAAAGTCCTGTACAACATATCGAATCCAAAATATGATATAAAGATTTCTCTTTATATTATTTAAACTAAAAAAGACCCTTCCTCAAAACACTCTTTACCCTGTATTATTCCTTCATCCATCCACATTTATTATATTGCATTACAACATGGGGTAACTCAAAGAAATATACAATATGTCCCACAAAAAAGTACACCCAACTTTAGATTGTACTAACTCCTCCAAAAATTGAGATATTTTGGATCTGTTTGTTTGATTTAATATAGCAAATTATTCTTTGTTAACGTTCAGAATTTATTCATGTTTAAACGATTTAGTGTTTAAGCATCTGCTTTTAACTGAAGGGTACAGCAAAATGGGTTGTGCCGAATGATCATTTCTCCCAGCCAGATAGCTCCTCTTGCTTTAACCAATGTGCTACTTTTTACGTCGAAGGATATTGCAAATATTTTTTTTAAATAATTCGAACTTTTGTATCTAAGATACGAGTCATACATATAAATGAAGAATCTGAATTACTAAATTTATAAATAACTTTGAAACCCTTATCAAGCAGTTTACACGAAGGCAGCGCGTTCTCATGGTCACAACTTATCTGCAAACTAAAAGCTTAAAACAAGTTCAGAATACCTTCGAACTGCAATTTCCCGATAGAGCTTCTCCAACTAAACATACAATTTTGAAGAATGTTCGGAAATACAAAGAAGAAGGAACGGTCCTCAATTTGAACAAATGACGTTCAGGCCATCCGAAGACGGCAAGAACAGACGAGAACATTCAGCATTCAGCCCTGACTTGACCCCGTGTGATTACTTTTTATGGGGTCATTTGAAAAATAGAATATTTGCATCACAACCTATCAATTTAGATGATGTGAGGACTCGCATCACAGCTGAAATCAACTTGTTAAAAGTCAATCCAGATCTTATCAAAAGAGTGATGGGGAAGATGAGAGCTCGACTCCAGATTTGTATCGATAGGAATGGCGGTCATGTTGAAAGAAAACGAAACTAAGCATAACTTTTGCAATAAGGAATAAAGAAAAATCTGCTTTGTATCTTATTAAAATTATGTTAAAGTATCTATTATTATGTATTTGTCTTTTCATTACATTGATAGCACACACATTATTTTTTCATTGACCAATTTTGCGCAACCCATTTTGTTGTACCCTTCAGTTAAAAGCAGATGCTTAAACACTAAATCGTTTAAACATGAATAAATTTTGAACGTTAACAAAGAATAATTTGCTATATTAAATCAAACAAACAGATCCAAAATATCTCAATTTTTGGAGGAGTTAGTACAATCTAAAGTTGGGTGTACTTTTTGTGGGACATATGGTATAAAACATCCTTTGGAAGTAATTCATAAACATATCTGCGAACCCTCAAATAATGATCACAGACAAAATCACACTTACCCCAGTTTTTAAGGCGCTAAATGTTTTAAAATTAAATAATTTATACAAAGTCAGTGTTGCTGTAAATATGTTCAAAGTTATCAATAAAAATCAATATACTATACATCTAGGTTAAAAAATACTCTGGTACGTACGTAGTAGTAAAGAAGTGAGAAAGAGCAAAGTTTAGTGTGGTTGAATGACTGGTAATACGAAAGATAAAAATGGCAATGTGTTAGTGCAAGATAGGCAAATACGCGACAGATTTAATGAGTATTCTAGTGAGCGGATTGATAATTAATATAATCGAAGTGGATAAAGAGGAAGCAAATGTAAATGCAGTTGATTTTGGTGGAGTATGTAGAAAGAGTGGAATACGAAAGAGGAGGAGTGGGACACATGCAAATTAGACCAATATGAACGAGCAGTATGCAAGCTGAAGAAAAATATTTTAGCAGGAATTGATATGTAGTGGAATGATTAAATGGTGAGGGAGAGTAGTGCTTAATATGGCTATAGAAGAAGATGGCAAAAAAACGTGAGGTGATTTGACATGCTGTAATTGTACCACTGTATGAAAGTAAGGTGAAAGGAGTGAATCTAAAAATTATAGGGGTATAGCTGAAAAAGTGCAGTATACAGAAAAGTGTTGATAGATAGGGTAAAAAGGATTACGGATTCTTTGGGTGGAGATTAACAAGGTGTCGTTAAGGAAAACGAATAATGTGTTGATAAAGTGTTTGCAGTGAGACTGATGACTGAGAAACTAAGTGACAATTAAAAAACGGTATATGTGACATTTATGAATTTGAAGAAAGCTCAAAGCAAAGTTAACGTATCTAACGTGACAAGTGCCTAGAAAGTATGGTGCCTGTAGTAAGATATTAAATGCAGTAAGAAGTTTTATGTGGGTAGTAGGGCTTACGTAAGAACTAAGGGTGGGGTATGAAAAGGCTGTGTGGTGTCGCCATGTCTATATAATGTTTATAACTACACGGATAGGGTAATGTGTGAGATGAAACCAAGAATGCTAGAGAGACTGAGAGACTGAATCCAAAAATGAATAAGGAGAGCAGTGAAAAGTTTTTTTTGACGTGTGTGGAAGAAAACTTGTTTGGCATGATAGTTCACTGTCAAACGTGAGAACAGTTGGGATGAATAATTTAGGAAGCACGATTGGTATAAAACAGATTGAAATGATGTATTCATGTAGCGGTGTAGTCATGCGGAGAGAACGAACGATAGAATTGTGAAAATGATATATAACAGTGAATGCGTAAATGTAAAAAATGGAGGAAGACCGAAGAAACGATGAAAAGATATAATTATTAAATGTGTGAATAAACGTGCAACTGATATAAATGTGACAAAAAGTTAACGAGAAACGGAGAGGAATGGAAAAGGTGTGTAAATGGAGATATTGGCCTCGCATGACGTAGCTACCACTAGATGTATACCTCCAACCCTTTCATAAAAGGTAATACCTGATTCATAAGGGTGGAATGGTATCTTATTCTCGGTGGTGATTCCTGGTGGTTTTCGTGTGTGAAGGTGATTTGAGTGTCTTCGGCTCCGAGTTCAAATAACGTCCCACCCCCGTGGGGAGTGGAAATTGATTTTTAGATAATGTATGAATGTATATGTGTGTATGTACGTGAAATATAACTCTAAAATAGATTAACTCGAAAAAGATTTTAGAGTTCCCCCATTTCACTATCTTAAAGCCATGTTACTCCCATTTCTTTCTCTGTTCAGAAAGTGGGAATCTCAGAGGAGGAAATTCTCAGGTCGATCAAGTCTTACTCCCACTGTAGGATTTCCTACTTTCAAGTTAGAATTATCATAGAAATGCAGTGTGTGTGTGTGTATATATATATAGAGAGAGAGAGATAGAGATAGAGATAGATAGATAGATAGATAGAGAGAGAGAGAGAGAGAGGGTTCACACATATATGTATACAACCTATAAGAAACTCAACGCTAGCACGACGATGAAGGCATCCGACTACTACAGTGGCCTGGTCACTCGTCGGATATGAACCACATTGAACACGTGTGGGCTTTCCTAGACTTGGCATCGAGTAAAACGTCGAATAAACCCATTTGCGAACAAGATTTGACTGACATTTTGAAGTCGAAATGGGACAAAATTCCACAAGAAGAAACTTCAAATCTCATTAAATCGATTTCTGCGTTAAAAGAACCTCAATGGAAATTAAGCAAGTATTGAGTCACTTCATTTCAGTTGTCATTTCGTTCATTCATGTTGTTATTACTAAATAATTAAGGGTTCTCTGAATAAATTGGTCTCTCTCTCTCTCTCTCTCTTCTCTCTCTCTCTCTCTCTCTCTCTCTCTCTCTCTATGTATAGGTGTGTGTATATTATATATATATATATATATATACACCTTTCAACCTTTTAAATGTTCCGTGCGATGATTCCTCATTTCACGAAGGTCAAGCTTGTCGCCCCTCCTCTCGAGTTGGCCTGATGAAGTAGCGAGTTGGTTTCTTGTACTCTCTACCTCACATAGCCAGGAACGTCCGGTTCATCGGGGATTGTTTTCAGCCAGGCGTCTAATCTTCTTTTGAAGATGTCCACAGCAACACCACTCGTGTTCCTTAGTTCTTTGGGCAGCTGATTAAACAGTTTTGGTCCTCTCACAGCAAAACTATTTTCTTTCAGGGTTAAAGATGTTCCCTGTCTAGCCTTTAATTTGGGAACACGACACAGTCTTCCTTTTCTACTTTCCATTGTTGTTTGGGGAGTCACAGGGTTCAGAGTAAAATTAGGGACTAGTTTCTCCATTATTTTCCAAGTGTAAATAATGGTGTATCTCTCTCTTCTCCTTTCTAGTGAATATAGGTCTAGTTCGCGTAACCTTTCTCAGTAATTTAGTTCTTTGCACCCATTGATCTTGGCTGTGAAGCTTCTCTGAATCCCTTCTAGCTGTCTAATGTCTTCTTTTTTAAATAGGCATGTTAGGACCGAGCAGTATTCCAATTTGGGTATGAGCACTGTTTTCAGTAGAGGAATCATTATATTCCTATCCCTTCGTTTAAAGGTTCTCAGTATCTGCCCAGTTATTCTCTTTGCTTCGCTTACTGCTATCTTATTTTGTGTTTTAAGTTTCGCATTATCAGTCATTACAACTCCTAAATCTTTTGCTTTAGAATTTCTCTGAATTTCGTGTCTATTTGGGGTATAATATTCCATGGGTTTTAGGTCCTCCCTTTTTCCGTACTGTAACAGTTGAAATTTCTCAATGTTAAATTTCATATTGTTGTTTTCAGTCCACTTGTAGATTCTGTTCATGTCGGTTTGTAGAGATCCTCTATCTTCTGGGTTTCTTATTTATTTTTCTACTGATCTTTGTGTCATCGGCAAAGGACGTTACTGTGCTGTCTCTGGTAACGTCCTCATCTATGTCAGTTAGCATGATTATGAATAGTGGAACTAATACTGTTCCTTGTGGTGCTGAGCTGAGGACCTCTGATTCTGATGAAGATACTCCTTGTACTGTAACGACTTGCCGCCGCTCACCTAGGAAATTACATATCCATTTCCCTACTTTTCCTGTTATTCCCATATATTTCAGTTTATGTATTATGATTCCATGGTCACATTTGTCGAACGCTTTCGCAAAGTCTTGTATATTACATCATAGTTTTCATTACTTTCAAGTGCATCAATAATGTTGTAGTGCTCCATTAGTTGTGATAGGCATGATCTGCCTGACTGAAACCCATGTTGGTTATCATTAAATTTTTTCTAAGTTTCCAAAAAGTCATAGATTTTCTGTCTAACTATTCTTTCAAATATTTTAGTGAGATGAGATGTAAGCGACACTGGTCTATAGTTTTTGGCCTCGAATCCATATCCTCCTTTATATATTGGGACAATGTTCGCTCTCTTCAGGATGCCCGTTATTTCTCCCGTGTCTAGTGATCGTCTCCATATCCAATAGAGGGGCCCAGCGATTGCATTCTTGCAGTTTTTGATCAGTGTGGCATTCCATTTGTCCGATCATGCCACTGAGTGTACTTTTAGTTTCCCTATAGCTTGTGTAATATCATCCGTCGTAAAGTTGAAGTCCGTTATACTTTCCCCTTGTAGTTCTTCTTCAAAGAACCCGTTTCTATCGCATATCAGTTTGTCAGTTTTTGAGATACTGAAAGATGATTCGTACTAAGCTCTTAATATTTCAGATACTTCAGTTAGGGCATGCGCCGCCTACCCAGTTAAAGGTCAAATTACAAAAAGTCACTATATTACTACAGTAATCGAAAACTAATATAAAGTTATGATGCTTGTATAATATAATATATATTATATATATATATATATATATATATTATATATAATATTATATATATATATATATATATATATATAAACTCAGAATGGTCCCCTGAGAAACTTATATGTTAAATATAGACCGTGCATGGAACAAGGAACTCTTCTGGGAAATTACATCCATTATAGTTCGACTAAGTAATGATAAATGACAAATATTATAGTTTTTTTCTTTTTCATGATGGAAAGGCCAACGTGGGCACAGGGTTACTCGCAAAGAGGCCCCAAAACATAGCTTCCCTCACCAGCTATCTGCAAAGCAGTGGATAGTGGATGTAATTTCTTAGAAGAGTTCCTTGTTCCATGCACGGTCTGTGTTTAACATATACATATATATATATATATAATATATATATATGAAAATTATTTCACGAAAGTAACACGTGAAAATATTTATGATGAATAAAACCACGAAGGAAAGGAAACACAGAATGGTGCTCAAGCGCTTTCGTCTAATGACATCCTCAAGAACACTGAATTACATAGAGTTACAGCCTATATATAGGTTACAGAAAAAAAAAATATATATATATATATATACAATAAACGGAGAAATAAAATTAAAAATTAAGGGATTGTGGGAGGGGCATACAAATTTGTAAGGAAAAACTATCGATTTTTAGCACAAGATCAAATGAATTGTTTCCAACCAATGTTATAAAAAAAAAATACAAAGTTATACTGGAAATCTGCCCGGGTTTTAGCACTCTGCCCTTCTTGTATATAAAAATAAATTGAAAAATAAAAGTTATTAGAGTGGCATACAAGTTTACCAAAGATTTAGCGTTTTGAATTCCTTCAGAACAGATTTAGATAAGAAGGGTAGAACGCTAAATCTTTGGTAAACTTGTATGCCACTCTAATAACTTTTATTTTTCAATTTATTTTTATATACAAGAATGGCAGAGTGCTAAAACCCGGGCAGATTTCCAGTATAAATTTGTATTTTTTTTTATAACATTGTTTGGAAACAATTCATTTGATCTTGTGCTAAAAATCGGTAGGGTTTTTTTTTTTCCATAACATTGGTTGGAAACAATTGATTTGATCTTGTGCTAAAAATCGATAGTTTTTCCTTACAAATTTGTATGCCCCTCCCACAATCCTTTAATTTTTAATTTTATTTCTCCGTTTATTGTATATATATATATAATTTAGGGTGGATCGATTTTTAATTTTTTCGATTTCCATATTCTAATAGAGACAAAAACTTGCGCATGCATGAGAAAATAGCCTCTGCAAAATCTTAGCTTAATAGGTAATCATCTTCTGCCCCCGGCAGAGCGATGAAAATCATATTTTAGTAGTCAAAAACGTATTTTTCTTATAATTTTTAAAATATTTCAATATGCATCAAAATTATTCCTAATAACTATAAAGTCGATGAAAAAGACCTCATATGATCGTTTTTCCAAGCGCGTTGTCCTACGTTAATATCTTTTGCCCCCGGCAACAACGTCAAATGTTGAAAAAATAGGTAATTTATATACATATTTCAGATCGGCTCTTTGTCTTAAATAATGCATTTATATATTTCCCATAGCATTTATATCGTTGCTTAGGCATGAAATAACACACGCAAAATTTTATGACTCTAGAGTAATATCTTCTGTCCCCGAGAAAAGTCTAAATGTGGATTATAATTACGTTAATGCGATGTTATAAGTACGATAAGTACTAAGTACAGCTCCTCGCTTGCTAATTTTATAAAATTAGCAACCCAGAACTCACCACGAGGAGGTGGCTGTACGTCCAGTTCCACCCTATCCAGCCCCAACCACCCTTCCTTTGGCTGCATGTCGATTTACATACGGTAATCTTTCTTAGAATCAAATCGTGGAATTTTTGTTCGGGAGTGAAGACGGGAGCGGATGAATCCGTCCCTCTCTTCTATTCCACTTACACTGGCAGAGGCTTCGGTTACTAATTTGATGAGTCTCTCGACCGCTTGAGTATGACAAG
Organism: Bathynomus jamesi; assembly: GCA_023014485.1. Taxonomy (NCBI): domain Eukaryota; kingdom Metazoa; phylum Arthropoda; class Malacostraca; order Isopoda; family Cirolanidae; genus Bathynomus; species Bathynomus jamesi. Next base: position 316,290 of record JAJOZX010001464.1, read on the forward strand.
GGAATAGTGGGATCAGTCCATCAGGCTGGTCTCCCGTCTCAACAAACTCTTTTATTCGGGTATCAGGTATTGTTTTTGTAACGGGGGGTTCGGTCACCTCAGCCGTTTGCCAGTTGATCATTTCGTAATAGTTTTGACTATCGTAGAGCAGCTCAGGCATGGCGAAGGCTCGAATTTCCCCCGCTGGTGATTGTTTTGATCGTGCTTTTAATATTCTTCTCCATCCCAATTCTCTTATGTGTTGCTCATCGGCATGTAGCATGGAGATCAAAATATTTTCTGGTGAGCAAAGAAAGAATTTCTACGGAGGACTTTGTTGGCGATTGTCTTAGATCTTTGAGGCATGGTCTGAGAGAGACGCATCATTTCGAAAAAATGTTTTGCGCCCTCAGTGAAACTGGAGTTTTTCTTTATCTTAAACCAAATTGGTGCGTAAACTGTCATAATGAATCGCACAATTTCGTTGAAGGTGCTGGAGGGTTCACTGGTTGAAACATAGAGGCGCAGAAATCTATTTGCTGTTGTCAGCCACCTGGAATGCGCCATCTCACCTGGATTTCGAGCCGCGAGAGCTGAAGAGCAGCTACCGCTCGACACTGCTCTGTAGATGCCTAACAAATATTTTTGGTCAGTGCTCAACTCGGCATCATCTATGTCAATGTCGGGAGATGGAATGGCAGCGAATTCTGTAATTGGAAGTTTTTCGCAGTCGTTCAGTTGTTTTCCAACTGGTCCAGTAAAGCCCATTGGCCCAGTTGTTTTGCCGTCCAAGTCTTGAATGAGGTGTCGCAGTGATAATCATTACCGTGTAATAGGCATATGATCCACTGAACTGGCCTTTGTAGTTTCATTTCAATCATACGAATGGCTCCACCCTTTCGACCCGTGTTCACTGCGGTACCATCACAGCCGATAGCCACAATGTCGTCCGTGCTAATATTGTTAGTCTGCTGCTGCTGCTGGCAGCACTCACCAGAGATGACCTTTAAACCCTAGCATAGAGTCATAAAATTTTGCGTGTGTGTTATTTCATGCCTAAGCAACGATATAAATGCTATGGGAAATATATAAATGCATTATTTAAGATAAAGAGCCGATCTGAAAATATGTATAAATTACCTATTTTTTCAACATTTGACGTTGTTGCCGGGGGCAAAAGATATTAACGTAGGACAACGCGCTTGGAAAAACGATCATATGAGGTCTTTTTCATCGACTTTATAGTTATTAGGAATAATTTTGATGCATATTGAAATATTTTAAAAATTATAAGAAAAATACGTTTTTGACTACTAAAATATGATTTTCATCGCTCTGCCGGGGGCAGAAGATGATTACCTATTAAGCTACGATTTTGCAGAGGCTATTTTCTCATGCATGCGCAAGTTTTTGTCTCTATTAGAATATGGAAATCGAAAAAAATTAAAAATCGATCCACCCTAAATTATATATATATATTTTTTTCTGTAACCTATATATAGGCTGTAACTCTTTATGTACTTCAGTGTTCCTGAGGATGTCATTAGACGAAAGCGCTTGAGCACCATTCTGTGTTTCCTTTCCTTCGTGGTTTTATTCATCATTATATAAGCACACCGGACAAAAAATGAGTCACCCCTAATAGCACCGATAGTAGGAAGTTCAAGGTCACACAGAGGGCGCTGATGTAGCATTGGTAAGTGACAAGTAGCGGTGACGTAGCACACAGGATCAGATCTGTTTCGTGAGGTGGTGAAGAACAAAGTGTGTGTTGGATATAGTCTGCAAAATGGGTCGTGAGGCAGACGTTACTCAGTGGCAAAAAGGAGCCATCGTGTTTGGCAGAGCCCACGGACAAAAATGTCTGAAGTAGCCCAATTTGTTGGTGTGTCAACGCGTACTGTCCAGCGAGTTTACAAAGAGTGGTGTAGTTCGCAATCAACTGAAAATCGACGGCGTAACTGTGGCCGGAAAACAATTCTCGACAATAGGGACCGCCGCCATGTTTCTCGTCTAGTAACTGCAAATCGTTTTCAAACCAGAGAATATTGCTCCAAGAAACCAATGAGGTTCTCCAGCGACCAATTTCCGAACGGACATTGCGACGAGAACTGCATGCGATGGACATCTGGAGCAGGGTACCACGGAAGAGGCCGCTGTTAACAGCAAGTCACAAATTGGCACGTTATAAATGGGCTCAGAGGCACAAAAACTGGACTGCGGCAGATTGGAAACGTGTAATTTGGTCCGATGAGTCCCGTTTTTGTTCGTTCTCCAATGATGGGAGGCGACGAGTGCATCGCAGGTCCAATGAAGCCTTTAATCCTGAATGCGTCGAAGGTGTTGTTCAGGCTGGAGGTGGTTCCGTGATGTTCTGGGGATGTTTTTCGTACCACGAAATGGGCCCTCTCGTTCCAGTGACGATGAATTTGAACCAGCAGGCGTACCTCCGCATACTAAACTCGCCGGATTCGTGCGGTTATCAAGGCCAGAGGCGCCGTCACACGTTATTAGGTACATTCTGAGAGGGGTGACTAATTTTTTGTCCGGTGTGCTTATATATATAATATATATTTTTTTTTTGCAGCTACCTCTTACCCTGTGGAGTGTGGACACACCCACCGCCCGCACGCCACTGATATACTATATATATATATATATATATATATATATATATATATATATATATATATATATATATATATATATTAGGCCGGGTCGAAGATGGGAAATTTTTTATTTCTTAAAAATTACAGTATGTGAGTAGTTTCATTTTATCATCTTAACAAAATATTAAAAATTCAAGCATGTGGTACCATACTACCCCTATCACATGCCCCTCCTCCCTTTTTTACCTTCATATTTGCATATGTTTAATGTTGTTATATGTTACATGATAAGTTGTTTGTTTAATGCATGATATTTTTATGTTCAGATAAATAGAAATAATTTTTCAGATAAATAGAAATAATTTGCGTTTGCTTTAATTATAATTTGAATTATCATAAATTATAAATAACATATAATTTGATTTTACTTCTGAATATAAACTATGACTACTAGAAGCAAGTCCTCAAATGCAGCCTTTGGATATCCTAAGGAATTCCCAGCAGCCATGACTTCTTCAAAAGCAGATGTTGTGAGACACTACCTTTTTGTGCGCCGTCGTGAAGAAGCTAAATCAAAAGGATCAGCAACTGCTAATGATTGTTACAGGGTTGTTGGAAAAGATATTGAAGACATTTAGATGAAATTTTCTTTTCCTACGATTAACACCAAAAGTATCTATCTTAAAGTCAGTCGACTAATAGAAGAAGCCTCAAAATTGAACACGATGCCGTTACATCGAAGAAATGAAAGTTTTGCCTTAAAAGTAGCTCAGTATGATGAAATGTTTGATATATCTTCTTGTGAATGCTACGATAAGGGAATTGATAGGAAATCTTGCAGGTATAAGGATAAAATACCATTGGCAGAATGGAGTCTTTTGTGGGTCAAAAACAAAGAAAAAATCAGTTAGGACCAATTGATCGGATAGCTAGTTCAACAAAGAAGAGATCTTTAGCAAGAGCCCAAGAAGCACACAACCGTCAACTAAAAGCACAAGAAGAAATGACTGAAGCCACCAATGTTTTATTATCGGAATTTATAGAAAATACCGAAGAAGACATGGATGTAGATTCAGAGAGTCAGGATGTAGATTATGAGGCCGATTTAGAATTTACTGAGAATATTCAGAACAGGCACTCCTATAAAAACCTACATTAACAGCAGATCGTTATCGCATAATTTGTAGAGATGCAGCTGCAATAGTCAATGCAGCTTTAAAAGATATGGGGATTCTTAACCTCACCAACATGCTTGACAGAAAGAAATTAGAAAGAGGAAGAAATCGCATGGGTGAAACAAATACTTTTAGGTCTAAATCCGAAAATATGAAGATGGAGTGCTTTGGATTTGATGGAAGGAAAGATAACACATTAACTAAAAGTGGAAAGATAAAAGAACAACACTTGTTATTGTGAAAGAACCTGGAAGCATCTGTAGACCATGTCACACCAGATAATGGAACTGCTCGCTGTATAGCAGAAGAGGAGTTGTTATATAATGTTTCAGACCAACAAAGACCCTAGGATCCACTCATGGCTGGTCTACCTAACGGTGTTCGTAATTGTGTATTGTGTATGTCCTCCGTGGTTAGCGGAGAAGACCTACAATTTTACGTGGGTTCCGAACCACAAGAACATAAGAAATTTATGTAACAACTGCCTGTACATTCGCAACGACCAATTTTTGCAAAACTAAATAATTATCAATTAAAAACTAATTAATTATCGATTTAGAACTAAAGATAGAATCTCTGGATATCCACAAATATGTTACACTCTATATCTATTTATAACCGACATGCAAATATATCAGATCCAAAGAATCCAGTCAATTTCATTACGGTATCCATCAATACTAGTACCTTGCCAACGAAAAATAAGTCACGGTCCATATCGATTGCGGACCAAGTCAAAATTTCCAACCATATACATTACAATATATATATACTTAGGAGGAAAAGTGTAGGTGTGGCTGTAAAGACTGTACAGTAATGTAGAAATGTGTGTGCACCCATTTTGGGTCTCCCATTTAAAGGTGTTTGTGGGGCAAGTGAAGATCATGAGTTTTTCAATACCTCACAGTACTATGGGGGGCACCGCTCGGCAGAGGAATCTCTTTAAATGGGGTGTGTAAGGAGTTGATAACTATTATTACAGACTCGAATAGCACAGATACTATCAAAGCTTTACTGTGTGATGGTACTCCTGTAAATACAGGAAAAATTGGTGGAGCCATAAAACTGGTTGAAATTCATCTTAACAGACCAGTGCAGTGGTTGGTGTGCCTCTTGCATTTGAATAAGCTGCCTTTTATGCAGCACGTCTACAAAGCCATTGATGGTAAAACAACAGGTCCAAATACTTTTGTGGGTTCAACTGGGAATAAACTGAAAACAGATTTAACAAAATTGGAGATAGTCAAATATTCTCTCGTACAGGGAAACATTAAAGAAATTCCAGCAAATGTTGTGAAGGAGCTAAGCAGTGATCAGAGATATCTCTATGATATGTGTCTGGCAGTGCAAACTGGAGACACTCCTCAAGATCTGTCCACTCGATCCCCAGGTACCCTTCACCATGCTCGCTGGCTAACTCTAGCCAACAGGGTCCTTCGATTATATAGGGTGAACCAAATGTAGGTGGACAGTAAATGATAACGTTTTTTGAGAATACATATTTAATTTTTTGTATACTATAATACAAAATAAAATTTAAATAAATTTAGTTATAATATTTAATATAAAAAACACAAACACCATAGTTATAATGAACACCATAGTTATAATATAATATAACACAAACCGTATTCAACCTACTGTCCACCTACTTTTGGTTCACCGTGTATATCTCAACGCCAAATCCCGATAAAAACCTTCAAGATATAGTCAAGATGTTTATGCAGTTCTATGCTCCAGGGTGGTTTTGGATAAAATCTCATCCTAATGCAACTGATGGTGCATATAACTTTTGGCATTTAATGTGCTTGCTTCGAAATTTAGATGAACAACATACTTTGCCCACCCAGAAAATATACTCATATCAATGGTAACTGACAAGAGACTAGAAATTAGGGAGCAAGCTATTCAGAAAATCATCCTTTCAAGAACAGGATTTTCAGGTACCAGAAACTTTGAGTTGCCTCGAACCCTCAATTTCCAATCTACTGACTACACCGAGATGATCGATTGGCAAAAAGAGATCATTACTCCTCCACCGCTGCTAAACAATTTTAGCGACGATGTGAACTAGTAACAAAGGCATGTCAGGAAAGAATAGGATTGACAACCGTCAAAAGTTTATCTTAAACTCATTAGAATCAAGGCGAAAACTGCCCAAGTTTGACTGGAAGGCCCACTGGAATGAGTAAGAAACGTATGAAATAAAATTTCCTAATGATATTGAAAATTTCTTCCCTTTTGATGTGGTAAGGAACAATGAAAAAGTGAATTGAATTTTAGCACATTTATTATGCCTTTAATTTTTTCTTCTGAATATATTGTTGTACTTAATTAATTTTCCTAATACTGTACATTATTAAATAAAATATTATACGTTAATAAAGATTTATGTCCTCAAAAAACCTGAATGTAGAGTAAGTCTCGTGTAAAGGGAATATTCTTCAATATGGGTCAAAAAGTGAAAAATTGTAGGAGGCTTTAAACAGCGAAAATAATTTATGAGGGGGTTCCTGTGTTCCATTCAAACCCCTCACAATATGTACCTTTTCAATATAAAATTTCGACCCGGCCTAATATATATATATATATATATGTTAACCCTTTATATATAAACCTGGTAAACCTGGTAAAAGTTCCTTGCGTCGGTCTCTCCTCACACGAAAGTCAAGCTGATGGCCCCACTTCTCGGCCTGGCCTGATGAAAGAGCGAGTTTTTTTCTTGCGATCTCAATCGCACATAGCCAGGTACACCCGGCTCATCTTGTACCGTCCTGAATCAGGCATCTAGTCTTCTCTTGAAGATTCAACTTAGACCCCTGTGACGTTCCTAGTGTCCTCTGGAAACTGGTTAAAAAGTCTTGGCCCCCTGACACCAAGCTATTTTCTCTGTTTTGTGTTGAGGGTGTCCCTTGTCTGGTCTTTAGTTTGGGAACACTACACATTCTACCTTTCCTATTTTCCAGTGTTGGTTACAGAGTTACAAGCTAACAAAGACCCTAAGATTCATTCTAAGCTAGCCCAAGAAGGAGGGTGAAAAGGTAGAAATAGCACTGAAAAACAGAACACTGAAAACTTATACCATGCTTACACTTATAAACGTGTAAAGCTTTCATACAGGAATAGTAGTAATAGTAAAGTATAGAACAGACAAGACTCACTCCCTTCTCCGCCAGCCTTAATTAGGGCTTGTATTTCTCTGTCTATACTTAAAATTAGAGGGCGGGCGGGCACCAGCTTGACCTTCATGTGAAGAGAGACCAACGCACAGAACTGTTACGAGGTTACTTTCCAATTTCACTTTTATCACGTTTTTTTATGTTGTTGTCTGTGAAATGAATTAACTTCGTGGCTACTCTCTTTCTCTTGCGGAATAGTGTTCGCCTTTGCCTCTCAAAATAGTTCCTCTTTCCCTTTGGCTGTACTTTCGGAACATATTTTTCTAAGATTTCCAGCGTCTTCTTTTCCAAGGTTATTAGCATGTCTTCGGTTGTTTTATCCTCTAAGACTGTTTTCCACTTTATTTGTGCCATATGGGATCTGATTTCTTCCTAATTTATAGCTTTGGAGTTTAGATTAAAAATTTCAAATTTGCTTCTTTCATCAGTATGAGTATTTTCTTTTAGTGCTTTCGCTATATTAGTGGATACCTCGATAATGTTGTGGTCTGAGATGTTTGTTGGTGTTAGTTTTATATCACTGATTAAGTTCGTGTTATTCATGAATACCAGATCCAAGCAGTTATTTTCCTGGTTTTCTCTGTTATCCCCTGTGTTAACAAAAATTAATTTGTGAGAGCTTTTTTGCTTGCTCCTGGTCTTCTCTTGTGCCCCCCCCCTTGTCCTGGTGTATAAATACATTTCTTCCCATTCTTTTGTATCTTATAAGTAGGAAATTAAAATCACCGCAGTATTATATTCGGGGATGGGGTGTTTAAGGACTTTATAAGGTTTCTGATGTCAGCAATGGCTTCAGAGAATTTTGCAGTTAAAGTGTTCAAAGGTCTATGAGTGACTATTAGAAGAGAGATAAAATCAGGATCCAGAAGTTTCGAGATGCCTGGACACTCTGCATTTGAAAGACTGGAGGTCATAGGGAGAAAGATGGATTGAAGAAGATTGTTCCAGAGTTGACCGGTTAAGTAGATGAAAGATTGAAAATACCGATTAACCATTGCGTTAGAGAGTTGAACAGAAAAAGAATGAAAATGTGTAGAAAGTATGGTACTGCGCGCTCTCCTGAAAGGAGAAGGAATGTAGTTTCAGAGTTCAGAAGAGCAATGTCCGTTATAATAGCGATAGTAAAGAGAGAGTGAGGCAACATTACGGCGAAGAGAGAGGGATTGAAGACAGAAAGAGGTGGGGAATTGATGAGACGAAAAGCCTTTAATTCCACCCGATCAAGTAGAGGTGTGTGGGTTGAACCACACCACACACAGATCATTGATAAATAAAAGTAAAAGAGTGGTTGGCAGGAAAGAACCCTGAGGAACACCACTGTTTATAGCTTTAGGGAAAGAACAGTGGCCATCTACAACCGCAGCTATAGATGAGCTAGAAACGAAATCAGAGATGAAGGCACAGATAGAAAGATAGAAACCGAAAGAGGGCAGTTTCGAAATTAAAGATTTGTGCCACACTCTATCAAAAGCTTTAGATACAGTATGTCTGCGAAAGAGCAAAATTTTCACCGAAATCCCGAAAGGAGGATAACCAAGAGTCAGAGAGATATGCAAGAAGATCGCCAGTAGAGCGTCCCTTGCGGAACAAACACTGACGATCTGAAAGAAGATTGTAAGAAGAGAGGTGTTTAACAATCCTTAAGATAGATTAAAAAACTTTAGAAAGGCAAGAAATCAAAGCAATTGGACGATAGTTGGAGGGTTGAGAGCTGTCTCCTTGTTTGGGGCCGGATGAATGAAAGCGAATTTCTAGCAGGAAGGAAAAGTACCAAATGAAAGACAAAGACTAAAGAGTTTGCCTTGGCAGGGTGTCAGCATAGAAGCATAGTTCTTGAGTACAACAGGAGGAACACCATCAGGACCATACGCCTTCCTAGAGTTGAACCCAGATAGGGCAGAAAGTACATATTTGGAAGAGATTCTAATTTCAGACATAATAGATTCAGAGGGAGGAGATGGAGGAACAGCACCGGAATCGTCCAGAGTTGAATTGGAGGCGAAAGTTTGAGCGAAGAGTTCAGCTTTGTCAGGAGAAGAAACGGGAACTGTGCCGTCGGAATGGAAAAGAAGAGGGAAAGAAGAGGAAGTAAAGTTGTTGGAGAGGTTTTTCACTGGATACCAAAAAGAGCGAGACGAATTAGACTTGGATAGATTTTCACATTTTTGTCTGATGAAGAAATTTTTGTCAAGTCAAAGAACAGATTTTGCACGATTTCAGGCAGAAATATAAACAGAGTGAGATTCAGGAGTTGGATGACGACGGTACCCTCTGAAAGCCTCCTCTCTGTTGCGGATAGCATTAGAGCAAGTAAAATTAAACCAAGGTTTTTTGGCATTAGTAGTTGGAATAGAATATGGAATGTACACCTCCATGCAAGAAAGAATCACCTCTGTGATGCGCTCAGCACACTCGGAAGGGCCCCGGCCACGGAACCAGTAATCATTCCAATGGATATCACAGAAGTACTGCCTAATGGCCTCTCATTCAGCGTGGCCAAAGTGCCAAAGACGTCTCCTCTTGGGAGGATCCAAAGGCCGAATTGTTGCGATCGGACAGGAAACAGATATAAGATTGTGATTGGAGGAGCCCAACGGAGAAAAAAGTTTGACAGAGTAGGAAGAAGGATGAGAGGTAAGAAATAAATCCAGAATGTTGGGCCTATCTCCAAGGCGATGGGGGATAATACGAGTAGGGTGCTGTACAATCTGCTCCAGGTCATTTAGGATAGAAAAATTGTAAGGTACTGTAATTCACCAGGGATCTTAGTGAAATGAGATGAAAGCCAAAGGTGGTGATGAACATTGAAATCTCCTAAAATGGAGATTTCAGCAAAAGGAGGGTGGGATAGAATGTGTCACTATTGTTGTTAAATTGTATTATTTTTAATTTATATTCTTTATATTTTAGATTAGAATTAAGTCAGATTATTCATCGATGCATTCCTAGTTAAAGTGGAAGTATGAAGAAGTTAAACATCTTTTCACATATAGCATCATTCCGCCAATACACCCTCTTCAAGGTACGAGCAGCTCGCAGTAACATTACCAAACAAATAGGGATCAAAGTACTGACGAGGCTTCATTCTGGTTCATCACTACTGAAAGCAACAATGCTCCGTGTTAGTCTAGTCAATTTTCGTTAGTTTGTATTGCAGACACCTCCAAGTTATTATCAGTCCTGGTGCATGATTCTTTCGGAGTAAGATGCACCGCAAGTTTGTGTTTCCTCCCGAAGGCAGAACAAATTTACCTGTATCAATCACAGTCAAACTTAAACGAAATAGAATTTAGAGAAGCTTACGTCGTAAGGTAGAATAACCTCCTATAAAAAACAAACCCATTTTTTTTGAAGATGTTAATAACTGCATTCAGATATTTATATCGTAGTATTGACAGTGCAATTATTGCAACAGATAGATAATGTTATGATAATAGTAATATTATCTAATGAATTTCTTCCCATCTCTTCATAATCTATTTCATGAAACTGAATAAACTGCGGTTGACCTTCCTTATGTTGTTCACCCCAAAATAATTGACTTTCGTGCGCGTTTTGCTTTTTCATTTTCTTGTTTTCCTATTGGACTAAAACGCAGAATGTATTATGAGGTTTGGGGGCAATTAAACATGCAACCATATTAACCACGCAAAACCATCGTAACCACATCTTTTCTTAGTCATTATTTTTAATCTTTTTCTCCGCAGTTATCCCCTTTTTTGTTTTTCTTGTTTTAATTTACCGTTCGCGTGTTTGAAATTCGTCCGCACTCTTTCCATTCAGATAGAGATGATTTGTTCTATTGTGACGTCAGGGGTGACTAAAACGGAAAGTTATTGTCAATTTCAAAGAAGAAAAGGAATCCGATGAGGAAATATAATTTTAAAATTGAAATTATCTTTGTTCATCTTATTTCTAAAAGTTACTGACGCTAAAATTTGCAACTATGATTGACTCGACTGTGTCAGAATGAAGCAAAATGTGGGTATAAATGTGATTCAAACAGTGTTCATAAATTAAGTTAAATGAACACTACATAAATGTTTCGTGAACTGTTTCCGAGAAATGGTAGCGATAATGATAATTATTATAATTTTTACAAATTACGCTGTAATATATACGAATTAGCATTTTGACACATTTGGCAACAATGCAGAGACAGTTTAAAACTTCTCATTACCAAAATGTTCGTTATAATTAATAATGCTGCGGTAATCTTACTAATTTCAGCGAATTAGAAGCGATCAACATAATTTTGAATACAGAATTAATGGAGACAAATGACGAAAAACTGCTATATTCCAAACAACGCACCCCAACCCTTCCACACACACACACACACACACACATATATATATATATATATTGCAAGGAGGGGGCTAAGGGGGAACGCCCACTAAAGTGACCCCTCCACGGAAGACAGAGAGAGTCAAAAATAAAAATAAGGTCTCCAAGGCTCAGTGATGCCATTTTTTTCTTTTCTTTTTAATATAAATTTTGAAAAGGTTGTATAGTGTGTAAGAATGTAAGATGCATGTACGTGTAGTGAGGAATAGTGGGAGAAGTGTGTGTTTGAGAGCATGCTGGACTGCTCAGAGGGTAGATGAGACACGGAAAAAGATCAGCTAAGGAGAACAGTAACAGGAGAAACGGGAGTTCCAGCACTCCCTATCTCCTACCTACATATATATATATATATACACGAGGGTGGGCTGAAAAGTAATGCCTCCACTTGAATAATTCTGGATTGTGTAGAGGTAGCCAGATAAAACCGGTTTTGTGTTGTAACTTGATATCCCCACCCCATTCCAGATTGTTCGAGGTAACCAGATAAAACCGGTTTTGTGTTATAGCCTAATATAACCTACACTCACTCCACACGTTGGTTCAGTATCGATTACAATGGAAAGGAGTAAAGACATTCGCTTTAAGCAACGTGCCGTAATTGAATTTTTGACCGCGGAAGGTGTTGCTCCCATAGACATTCATCAGCGAATGCAAGCTGTGTACGACAAACGGTGTGTTGATGTGAGTACCGTTCGACGGTGGGCGAAGCAGTGTAAAGAAGGAGAAGCAGGGCAAGAAGATTTGCGAGAAAAACCGCGAAGTGGAAGGCGGAAGGCTGTAACAGCAACCGACGAGTCTCATTAGAACTACGTTGACGAACTAATTCGTGGAAATCGTCGCATTAAACAAAATGAAATTGCTGCAATGTGTGATATCTCCAAAGAGCGAGTGAGACACATTATCAGTATCCTCGGTTACCGAAAGGTCTGCTCCAGATGGATGCCTCGCATGCTCACTGCCGAGATGAAAACTGAGACTACGCATTTGCCAAGAAAATCTGCAACTCTTCGAAAATGAAGATGAATTTCTGTACAGCATTGTGACAGGAGACGAAACGTGGGTCTACCATTATGACCTTAAAAATAAATGGGAATCCATGGAATATCGGCACAAAAATTCACCGCAACCAAAAAAATTCAAAGTTGAAAAATCGGCTGGAAAAGTGATGAGTGTTTTTTGAGATATCAATGGTGGTGGTCTCGAAAACTTTACGGAAAGAGGGACAGCAATCAACTCCCCACATCATATTGAAACTCTGAAGAAGTTGAAAAAACGGATCAAGAGGGTTCGCACCCACAAAAACGCAGCTATTGTTCACCATGACAACGCACGGCCTCACACCAGTGTTCAAACGGGAGAAGCAATTGAGGATCTGCAATTCACCGTCTTGCCGCATCCACCATATAGCCCCGATTTAGCACCATGCGATTTCCACCTCTTTCCTAAACTTAAAGAACATCTCCGTGGAAATCGCTACGAGTCTGACGGAGAAGTAAAGGCCGCTGTGAAATTTTGGTTTCGTAGTCAAAGCTCCGAGTTTTACCGGGATGGATTTAAAAAACTCATTTATCGTTGGCGTAAATGTACGGAGGTAGAGGATGATTTTATAGAAAAGTAAATGTATCGTTTTGAAGAATAAACTCTAAGATATATATATCTGTTTTTGTTTCGGTAAAATATACGAGTATATATATATATATATGAAAATTATTTCACGAAAGTAACACGTGAAAAATATTTATGATGAATAAAACCACGAAGGAAAGGAAACACAAAACGGTGCTCAAGCGCTTTCGTCTAATGACATCCTCAGGAACACTGAAATACATAAAAGGTTCCGGCCTATATATAGGTTACAGAAAAAAATAAAAAAAAAAAATAAAAAAAAAATAAAAAATATATAAATAAATAACATACATACACACAAACACATATACATATATATTACACATACATATCACACACATAAATATATATATATATATATATATATGCGATAAACGGAGAAGTAAAAATAAAACTTAAAAATTAAGGATTAGAGGATTAACAAAGAGGCAAATCGATTTTTAGCACAAGATCAAATGAGTTATAAAAATAATACAAATTTATACTGGAGATACTAAATGTCTAGAGGAGCAAGTTCTTCCCAAATCCCTGCTTCCGATTCGCCTTAGAACAAATTGACGACCATCCGTTCAACAACTTCAGCAGAAATTTTAAAGAAACATATTGAAGTCACCAGACAAAATGAGTGGTCCGCCTTCAAAAACTTAAACATCGCCAAACATAATTTTGTAACGTTATTCCCCAACCGTGGATCCAACCTTTGTTTGATGAAATTTACAACGAGTTGCGTCGGAGAAACTATTTCACTCGTAACATTTTGGATCGGAAAATTAAAAGTCATCATTCGAAATAGTCAGTGGAGTAAAAAAGCAAGCTCAAAGTGTGTTTTGAACCTTTCTTCGAAAAAACATAGTGAAGATGCAAAAAGGCCCTTGGATATGGTATGTCCTTTTTTATTGTAAAAAACCTTCGGCTTTACAAATTTGTTACAGTCTCGCGTGTTTTGAAAAACAGTGTAATCTCCCTCAGTATTTGTTTAACATAGTTAAAGGCCTTGTTTATAGTGCGGCGAATGGTAATTACGAAGATAACTTTACTAAACGGTTTTGCGATGGCCTCTCACAATTAAAAAAGATGGGAGCTCCATATCACTAAAGCAGACAAGGCTAACACCATAGTTATTATGGACAAAGTGGACTACATCGGAAAGATGAACGAGCTTCTCCAGGACCCCGCCACATACAGCAAACTTAGGAAGAACCCGCAGGATGACGTCATCAAATCATTTAATAGTGGCTTGAAACGCATTCTCAAAGATCATAAGGACTTAATTCCGCGTTTCATGTCCACTTCACCTTCTCTGCCCTACCTTTACGGTCTTATTAAAACCCACAAACCTGGCAACCCTATGCGCCCTATTATTAGCTCGGTGGGCTCTATTACTTATAAACTCTCCAAATGGCTTGTCAAAGTCTTGTCCCCCATTCTCGGAACTATCTCTGATTCACATGTAAAAATTCCATGGATCTTACTGAAAAATTGAGTAATGCACGTATTGAAACTAACGATAGATTGATCAGTTTTGATGTTTGTTCATTGTTTACAAAAGTGCCGATTGATGATATGCTTGACTTTCTCTCCCAAGAATTACATAAGTATGACCTGCCACTACCTTCACACATTGTTTTGGAACTTATTAAGCTTTGCATTAAAGACTGTAAATTCACTTTCAATAACGAGTATTATCAACAAGTGTTTGGGATGGCCATGGGCAACCCCTTATCGCCCCTCCTCTCCAATATTTATATGGAGTTTTTCGAAATTACTTACATTCCGAGAATCCTGGGGGTTGGCATCCCTTGGTTGCGGTACGTCGACGATATTTTGTGTATCTGGCCCATGAATCGTGACCTGGATAACTTCCTCCTTCAGTTAAATGATCAAGTCCCCTCCATTAAGTTTACTTTAGAAGTGGAACAAGACAAGTCAATCCCATTTTTGGATGTGCGTGTACATAGGGAAAGCCCAGGTTTTAAGTTTAGTATCTATCGGAAAACAACAAACAACTTGTCCTACGTACACTTTTACTCGGGACATGACACCCCCACTAAGAAGGCCATCTTTTCATCAATGTTTCTCCGCGCCCTTAGGATCGCCAGTCCGGAATACATCGATGCCGAATTGGAAAAAATCAACGGTATTGGAAGTGATCTGTGTTACCCATCTGCGTTTATGGAATCTTGTCTCAACAAGGCAAAACGAACTTTCTATCGTGTCAATAATAACACTCGTACTTTGTCAAAAAATATTTTAGTACTTCCATTTTTCCCGGGCTTTTTAGGCATTGCTAATGTACTTAAACTTTTGGATATTAATGTAGTATTTTCATATAACAATATTGTGAAAAATATCATAGTAAAAAATAGCCCTACCAATAATTCAGGCATTATCTATAAAATTGGGTGTAAACAATGTGATTCCTTTTACATAGGTCAGCCGGGAAAGGATTTGCACACACGTATAAAACAGCATCAATATTCCGTCAGAACAGGACAGTTGTCCAGTGCTCTTTTTGTCCATTTGTCAGAGTTATCCCACTGTATTGATTGGAATAATGCTTCAGTTTTATTTCATTCGAGCAATATTGTCAATAGAAATATTCTTGAGTCTGCCATTATTCAACTTTCAAATAACTTCAACATAAGCAAAGGTCTTTTTCAACTCGATCCTGTTGTTTTGAATTCCTTTAAAACAAACCTAGATAAAAAGTGTAGGACACTTAATCTTTGGTAAACTTGTAAGCTACTTTATTTACTTTTAATCTTCAATTTATTTTTATATATATCGAAACTTGACTCCAAGAAGGCAAGTGTTAAACCCGGGCGTATCTCCAGTATAAATTTGTATTATTTTTATAACTCATTTGATCTTGTGCTAAAAATCGATTTGCCTCTTTGTTAATCCTCTAATCCTTAATTTTTAAGTTTTATTTTTACTTCTCCGTTTATCGCATATATATATATATATATATATATATGTGTATGTGTGTAGATATGTATGTGTATATATATGTATATGTGTTTGTGTGTATGTATGTTATTTATTTATATATTTTTTATTTTTTTTTATTTTTTTATTATTTATTTTTTTCTGTAACCTATATATAGGCCGGAACCTTTTATGTATTTCAGTGTTCCTGAGGATGTCATTAGACGAAAGCGCTTGAGCACCGTTTTGTGTTTCCTTTCCTTCGTGGTTTTATTCATCATATATATATATATATATATATATATATATATATGGTGTTTCCTAACATATGGGACGCACTTTCCAGATGGATTCAGGACCTGAAAACAATGAAAAAGGTTATATGAACATATGCCCGAAATCGCTTTGTTTCCGAGTTACAGCCCGTTTTCTGTTCCAGTAATTCTTTCCGCAAACTGTTTACAAATAATGCTTGTCGACAATGTTTGTGAGTGTGTACGAGGCTTATTTCATGTATGGCCTTGCCGATTGTAATGTTTCGTACACGCTATGACATGTTTCAATATCGTTGAGTGTAGAGCCATCAGTCAGTGAGAGGTGCATCGCGGTGTTTCACTGTTCGTATTCGTAACTTCTTACCGCGAATTAGTGCAGTCCAGTGAAAAAAAAACCCTTAAAAGTTTTTGTGCTATTCAGTGATAGTGTGCATTTGAAGTGAGAATGGAGGTTTATTCAAACAGAAAAATGGCAGACATGCATCTCATGTATGGACTTGCTGAGTGTAATGAGGCCGCAGCAAGACGTCTGTATGCAGAAAGGTTTGCGAATCGCCGTCTGCCACATGAGAAGACCTTTCAGAGAACAGACGAGCGTCTTGGTGATACAGGATCATTCAACAAGCGAGTTTCAGATGGTGATAGACCAATCAGCGCCACAACTGTTGAGTTGGAGGAGGATAGCAGCAGCAAAGGGTGTAAGATACACAAATGTGTGTGTCTATGACGAAGCGTGTTTAGGTGTGTATTCAAGCGCAAGGCGGTCATTTTGAGCACTTCCTTTAAAGATAAGGCGGATACTTGCTGGAACACATAACGGGCTGTAACTCGGAAACAAAGCGAAACAAAGCATATATTTATATAAACTTTTTCCACTGTTTTCAGATCCTGAATCCATCCTGAAAGTGCGTCCCACATGTTATGAAATACCCTGCATATATATATATATACAGGGCGTCCCAAAAAAATGTATACACACTTTAACAGCTGATAGCTCAATTGATGTTTCTTTCTTTCCAAGTTAAACCCATTAGAATTAATAATGGCAGTCAGACTAAGCTTTGAACAAAGGAAATTCATTCTAAAATGCTACTGGAAGTGTGAAAACGCAGTTGAAGTGCAAAGACAGTTTAGGAGGGAGTTTCAAACAGATCCACCAACGGGACTTACCATCACTCGAATTAGAGATAAGTTTGAAGCCGATGGAACTGTTCAGAATGTCCACAAGAAGCGTTCCGGAAGACCACGGACATCGACAAGCCCCGCAAAGCAAGAAAGAGTACTGGAAACGTATCACCAAAGTCCAAGAAAATCTGTGCGGCAAACGAGTCGTGAGGTAGGAATTTCAGAATCGTCTGTCCAACGCATTTTGAAGCGCTGTCAATGGAAAAGTTACATTCCAAGATTAGTCCATGCTATTAATGAAGATGATCCGGACCGAAGAGTGGAGTATTGCGAGTGGTACTTGGCACGATGTGGATGTGGATTGGACGAAGGGGTTTCGTAGAATACCCTCCGCGTTCACCAGACCTCACACCACTAGACTTTTTTTATGGGGATACTTAAAAGACAAAGTCTAGGCTATAAAACCTGCAACAGTCGCTGAATTGAGAGCAGCCATTGAACGAGAATGCACACAAATACCAAACGAAATGTTTCGTGATGTTTGCGATTCCATTGCTTCGCGTTATCAGCAGTGCATGGACCAGAACGGACGTCAGTTTGAAAACAGGCGTTGACAAAACAATTAAATAATGTCTGTAGATTCTATTACATTTGAAAATGAAATGTATTTTAATAAACACTGCCTTTATAAGTATTTAAAGTGTGTATACATTTTTTTGGGACGCCCTGTATATATATATATATATATATATATATATATATATATATATATATATATATATATATATATATATATATATATACAGGGTGTCCGAGAATTATCTGTACAAGTTTTGGCTGTTATTAAAAGTCAACCATGAAGTGTAGAAATTCCAGTGTTGTCCCATTTTACAGAGGTACTGGCTCCAGAGGTACAACTGGAGGGAGGTATCAGAATATGGTGCTGAATTGAAAGGCGGTCAAAGTCGGCAATTGATACTTTCAGATGACAGTCAGTTTCTCCATAAATAAATAATTTTCCTAATTTTTACACAAAATAATTAATTTATTTCCTTTTTCATTTCAGACCATCATTCTGCTGTAGTTGATGAACAAGTTGTAACATAACGAAATACTCTTTGGAAGATGAAGCATTGATATTGAACTTGCGTAAGGAGAAACAGTGGAGTGCAAAACGAATGAAGAAAGAGTTTCCAAATAAACGATGGACGACACCTGGACTTCAATATCTCATAAAGAAAATCGATATCACAGGGTCGACCAAACGAAAAGAAGGCAGTGGAAGGCCAAAAACAAAACATCATGTACTGAGGAAAATATTGACACGGTTTCATCCATGATATGCAGTCAAGAAGAACGGCCCATCACGCACAACTCCGTTAGAGAAATTTAAAAAACTACTGGTATTTCTCGCTCTAGTGTTCGTCGTATAGTAAAAGATGATCTGGGTCTTAAATGTTTTAAAAGAATCGAAGTTCATAAGCTCTCTGCATCAAATAAGCAAGCAAGAGTTGAAAAATGTCGTGCTCTGATAGATCGATTCCCAGACAGAGAAGTGTCGAAAATATGGTTCAGCGACGAGAAGACCCTTACGGTTTCTTCGATAATAAACACACAAAATGACCGAGTTTATGGAAGACAGGACAAAAATCTATCATTCTAGATCGACTTTGCAGGGAACGTCCGCATTTTACTCAAAAAGTCATGGTTTCCATCTTTATTTCAAAGTTAGGGAAGTCAGAGATTGTTTTTGTTGATCAAAATGCCAAAATCACTGCTGCTTATTACCAAGAAAAAATCCTTGATGCTGTAGATTAATGGCGAGCAAGGTTGCAAGCGTGCATTGATAATGGAGGAGGGCACATCCGCATAATCTTGGTCTCAATTAGGCAAACATCCAACTTCACCACGAGATAGACCATGAAATTCTGTACAGAACACATATATTGATTGTACAAATAACATTTGATAAAGGTAAAATGATATTGTTCAAAATCAGGGTAATAGTTATTTTGGCCCACCCTGTATATATATATAAGAAAATAACAGTTAGCTCGAAAGTCATCGCGTGGTTAAAAGCTTTGTTGTGCTGAGGCCGCGAATGCAAGCACCTTGCTCTTCAGTTCCAACGTAAATTCCTGCTTATCTTAACCCTGGTACGCCTCGGTAGTGTTGTGGTTAACATTGCTGACTGCGAATCCACCGGCCCCGGGCTCGATTCTCGACGAAAGCAGACGTTGCGCAACTTACCCAGCTGTTCACCCTTCCAGAAAAAAAATAGGTTGGCAGATAAATGGGTATCCTGGGTGGTTTAATGGTTAAGACACCGGGCTGCTGATCCGGAGAACGTGAAATCGAGTCCGGAAAAGACTGTAATTTCTGACCACCCGTCAGAAATTACACAATCAAACCTTTGTTTACACTTATCAATCCTACTGTTTACACTTGTCAATCACTTTGTTTATACAACTGCACTTAAAATTTTACCCTTTTCCCTTTTCCCCCTTTTTCCAGTTTTCAGTCGTTTCCCCTCTTTTCCCTCATTCCTATCGTCCTTCCCCATTTCTCTCTCTTTTGTTACCATATTACTGCGTAAAATTTCGATGTTGCCTCGCCAAAGAATTCAACCACTTCAGGACTTCAAAGTTAACATCTATAATCAATGATGACGTATCGATACGAAACCTCTTCAAAACAACACTTGGTCTATATCACATATCGTATTTCAGTGTGCAAAAATCTGCAATTACAGAATACAATTTGAACACCTGTGAATAATAAATAATCTCGATGTCACGGAACTTTTGGGGGACCCATCAGTTACTTAATTTTTTTCATATAATACAACAACCCACAAGACCCGGTTTTTCTTATGTAGAATTTAAATC
The DNA here is from genome assembly GCA_023014485.1 of Bathynomus jamesi. Classification (NCBI taxonomy): domain Eukaryota; kingdom Metazoa; phylum Arthropoda; class Malacostraca; order Isopoda; family Cirolanidae; genus Bathynomus; species Bathynomus jamesi. The sequence continues at coordinate 336,421 of JAJOZX010001464.1, forward strand.
TGAATCTATTTTCTTCTATGGTATTTCTTGCGCAAATTGATATTAACGGAGATATAAGCAATTTTTGGATCGATTAAAATCGATTGAAATAGTATGGTGGTAATTATTCGTTTTACACCTGCGGGTCGATTTTGACATGAGAATAGATTTTTCTGGTGTATTTTGGCGTTTTATTCAAATCTGACCTTCGGGGAATCTGTGTAACTAGGGATTTCATGAATTCCCTAAAATGTTCAGGGATTTCATGTGAAGTTAATTGACGATATTTTCGTTAAACCTACGGGAAAATTATTGAATACCCGGTTAATTGAATGCCCAGTTAGGTCAACTGTACGCCCTTGACGACTGGTTAGGTTAAGTCTTGATATTTTCGTTAAAACTAACGAACATTTCACGACTTAACCTTACATGAAATACCTGAACATTTTAGGGATTTCATGAAATCCCTAGTTACACAGATTCCCTGTAACATTATATATATGTAATGTAAAGAACGACGCTTGTTAGAAGAGTGCCCGCACAAGAGGAGAGGAGAAATCAAGCAATGAAAAACGAGGCACCTCTCGGGAATCGAACCCGGGATCATCCGATTGCCGGTCAGATATGTTAACCATTACACCAAAGGCCTCCACGGTTCAAATCTTGTGATTCTCCCACGTACCTACTAGCGGAACAAATGCCCTTTGAGGAGGCATATATATATATATATATATATATATATATATATATATATATATATATATATATATATATATATATTAGGGTGCGTCACTGCATAAGGGAGAAAACCTGAAGGTGGTCCATTTCTTTCGCTCGCTTTCTCAGTTAAGCCACTGAAGGAGAAAACACCACAGACAAACTTTTATTTGAGTAGCCGTTTATTTAGGGGTCTCGCATCCACTACAAAGTTTGTACACTACATACTACATATATTCTGGGATTGGTTTCCCCGTACTGATTATTTTCAGGGGAAGTAACTCTATGAAAACTATGTCTTGTTTAACACTCTTAATATTTAAAACATTACAGCATATGAAGACATAATTCGTGTTTTATATTTATAAAACATTTTGCTAATACACTTTGTTAAGGATGTATTGAAAAACAGATAATTTAATAAAACAAAATATACTATAAAATACATTTCCACAAAAACCTATAAATAGCAACCACATTCCAGACCTCAGAATTAATGGTAATTCCACAACACATGTTCATCATTTCAATTTCCTACGCATTTACTTTGACAAGAACTTAAACTGGAATGAACAATGTAAAATAATTGGAAACAAAACGGCTAAACTTATATATTATATTCTGGGATTGGTTTCCCTGTACTACGTGAACACCAACAAAACGAAAGAAGTTGACAAACAATACTCGGAAATGGCATGAAAAGAACTAAAAGCCTTCAAAAAAAAAAAATTTCCAGCGAAGAAGGTCCTTCTTGTTTGCTGTCTTCGGGTACGCTCGCCGATGATCTTCTGCCACCTGGATCATGTATTGGAGCTGATCCTCGTGCTTGGTACGCCCCTTTGCCGTGAACTCGTGGATGAGGGCCACTCCTCTTTCAGCAGTGTCGTTAGTCACGAGGAGCTTCCCGACCCGTTCCTTCCCCAGATTGTACCCGTCTGATGTTATCCAGGCCGCAGGAGGCATTGACAAGAACGCAGTATCGATTTCAAGATGGTGGAAGATCCTCTTAGTTGTGGAGGTGAAGAAGTCCGGAAGATCTGCAACATCGTCGTCGAAGAGAGCGAGACCGACTGTAACTTCAGACAAGTACCATAGATGCCGACTCATCGCCTTCGTGCCGGCTTCCTTGATGATGGAATCCTCATGTTCCGCGAGTTCCTTGAGCAGCGTGAGGTCCATTCGTGCTGCTGCGGAAGCTGTCTTGGCTGTGAACCAGACGCGTAAGTAATGTTTTACGACGAAAATGCAGAAATCTCCGAGCTTTTCCCAGAGAAGTCCCACGCGGTTCGGGCCACGAGAGGAAGAAGGACGTTGCGGCCGCAAGAGTCTAACAAACTCCTCGTTCAACATCCAAATCTTCAGGGCATACGGGACTCCAATAAACCTTAGCCACCCCCGCCCATGGCCTAAACCATTAGAGGTACAGTAAAACTAAACATACCTTACAAAAGAGAATTTAATCCTGCCTTTAATGAGAAACAACTAAAACTTGGTGTTCCCGCCATTGGTTTCCAAGACAGCCTGAATTCGCTTTGGGTAGCTTGCCAAAAGTGACGTGAATAGATCTTGATCGTTACGCAAATTTGCTAAAACAGTTTCAATGTGTTGCGTCACTGTATCCTTCGAAAATCGATTTGCTGCAGGTTCTTGAAACAAGAGACATTCAACCTTGTCCTTTATAACTGATCCAATGTGTTCACAGACGTTCAGGTCAGGAGAATTTCCTGGCCATTCTTCATTTCCAAAGAAATCGATCTCATGGTTCCGCAACAACTGTTGAGTGGCTAACGCCTTAAAGCAGGGGGCCTTATCGTGCAGAAGTGTGACCTGATCGACATCCATAACACTGTTTGGGTTTCTTAGAAAAGGAATGACATGCTGGGATAGAATAATATCACGAAAATACTGTCCATCCCAACTCTGACCATTTGGCTTCAGCACCCACATGAGCTTCTTTGCAGTGAACAAAACAAACACACCAACACAGTCTGGACTTTTTAATAATTCGCGATCATTTTGGTAGTTAGGCCGACGTGTTACGTAAACAAAAAATTCATCGGAGACAGCTAAATGCATGAAATCATCCACATCCCAATCTTCAAGATAATGGGCAAACCACATTCTGTCATCGATGTTAAGTTGAGTTTTTCTTGGCTTTGGAAGTTCATGCCAAGGCTTTAAACCTTGCCTATGACGGTACAGTCGAATGATCTCACCACTAACGATCTTTCCTCTCAACACTTCGATCTCTCTAGAAAGTTTAGCACAGCTATTTTTCCGCTTACGAGTACCGCTTTCAATGATGTCCTTTGTTTCCTGAGAGAGTGGCAAATTTGGGCGCCCAGATTTGGTTGTATCTATTTCACATTCATCCAAAGTTTTATTCCAATTTCTTTTGACGAAGTCCTCACTTCTTCGCAACTTTTTGGCAACCCATGAACGTGTTATAAAAGTGGCTCCAGCATCACGAGCTTCCCGAAATGTTTTTGCTCGTATGCGATCTATCACACGTTGCCTCTCCGAATCACCAATTAATTGAGAAGCCATTATATTATCACTTTATCAGCTAGAGTAATTTTAATACCTGCAATAAATAAAGAATTTTATATATTTTTATAATCACCAAAAACTATTTCGATATAAGTAAACATGTAAGCTGCAAATGGGGGGGGCTAAGGTTTTTTGGAACCCCTTACATTGCCCGCGCCATCCATCGCGCACGGTGTAGAGCCCCAGGAGGGTTGAAGAATACGGAAGAGCGTCCGCGAGGAAGAGAGCCGAGAAAAACGACAGCCAATTCCAGGAACTCCTTGTAATCATCCCGCGGTTGTTGAACCTGAAGGAGCTCCTGAGCAAACTGGATGAGATCATCTCGCCACAGCCGTATTCTGATTGTCATGGCTTCATCGTCCGCTGCCGTCCTGAACTTTTCCTGATTGATCTCAGGCCAGCAATTCCTGAAGTTCAGGAATAACGTGATGTCCGGACTTTTTGACTGTTCCACCAGAAGGGCAGAGAATACAGCCTCCAGGAGAACCTCTAGAACGTGGTTACGGCAAGCGAGGTGCAGAAGCTTTCAACCAAGCATCAGTTCGATCCTCATACAAACACCAGATTTAATCCCTGTATTCACGGCCGTGGTATCGAAACACATTGACGTAATCCTGTCCTTAAGGTTCCATTCTTCCAAAACCTCCCCGATCACAGTAGCTGCTTGTTCCGCCTTCCCATCGGTGAGCTTGGGCACTGCAAGGATCTTCTCCACACCTTTTCTGGAGACCAAGATTGGCAGACGATCGATCTTCTCCCTGCCGGTCAAGTCTGACATCAATTTTCCGTCCCATTGCAGTGTCAAGGGAACTGTAGGAGAAAAGCTTTCCTTTACCTCAGCTGCCAGGGATCTTCGATGAGCAATTCGCCTCCTCCTTATGGAACTTGCGCTTAAGGCGAATTTTCTGACATCGTGACAAGATCAACGGCAAAAGGAAGCAGAACATGAGTGGCTTGTCGATCACTGATCTGCGTCCTGTCCAAAGTCGAAGCCACTTTACCGCTGATACAACTGTGTGCTCTCTTCGGCAGAGGCGCTCCTCCTGTCGCCCCTCGAACTTGAGATGGACCGGGTGATTCCTCGCTCTCCGATGATGACTCCGATGCCGAAGAGGATGAGTCCTCCAGTTGGACCGTCGAGGTCAATGCACCTTGCTCCTCCAATGATCGCAAACGACGCTGGTCCTCCTGCTCGAATTTCTTCCTCTTCGTTGCTTCCCGTTCACACTATCTCTTGTCCACCCCAAGCATGCTTCCAGGGCGTCCTGGCGTGAGCGATGAGAAAATCCTTGTCCTCTTTGATTTTGATGAGGCTCAACGCGTCCGGATGTGCCACGTCGAATAGATCCTCCAAACTCATCACAAACTTCTCGCGATCTTCAACAGCCTCCCCACTGGATCTGTTTTCGCTTTTCCGCAGGCCATAGTACTCCTGGTGGAGCTTGGTGAGCTTATCGATGATCCGGTAAGGCGTGATCGTTGGTATTTTCGCCTTGTCTCAGACTTCTGAAATCATGGTTGCAGTTTGTTTTATACACTTCTTGAGCGCAGGGTCCGATTTGTGTAAATAGAAAATGACTCTGAGGGACTCACCACGGCTGGGCAATTTAGTCCCAGGGAACCGTGGGATTGGTTTCCCGAACAACCAGATTTCATCAGCTAGCTTCTTCACTTCCTAAGTTCCTTAGCACCTTTCGTCGCCTTTATCATTAAGCAAACCACCTGTGGAAGAAAAGAAACCAACAATTAATAGAGAGCCTCATATAGAAAATCTTAACTCCATGTATTCCAGAGTATTTTAACGAAAAGAACAGCCGAGGTGGGGCCATGACATATATACTGATAAACCAGATCATATAGCCCCACCCCGGTATAAATAGGGTTATTAATTCACTGTGCGCGACCCCTAAACATTGATATATTGAACTGATTTTTATACTGCCAGGTTTTCTCATTAAGTGGATCAAAATTGCAAGCGAGCGTTTGTAAAGTGATCATAAATTTGCAATGTCTGGTCACTGGTCATAGAAAAACGGCATTTATTCATTGTCTCTGATGAGGATGATTTAGTTACGGATAATCTGATGATCCTTTAGTATCTCCGCCAGCGTCCGTACATGGCTCAGTGGGTAACACCATTTCCTTGCTAGACAATAATGTTGGGGATTCGACTCCCGGTGGTGCTCCTAATAATAATAATACAAGAATTAGACCAATGGGCCGCATCAGTTGGCCTGAGCGCCGTACCGGTTTCTGACCCTCTCAGTGATTATGATTATTCATTATGTCCATGAATAGAAAGGGGAAATCTTAATGCAAATTAAGGTTGTGCGATTTATTTATTTATTTAAAATTGAATTACATCATCTCGCGTGATGACTTTTCATCCGTCAATCAGCAAATGAATGAATTAGCATAGCGTGCTGTAATTACATCTCGAAAAAATACGATATTTTTATGGAATATAATTCACTGATTAAAAATAATATATTATACACATAGCTATGTATATATATATATATGAGTGTGTGTGTGTGTGTTAAACAAATACTTATTTATGGAAATGCTTAACCTGTTTCGCAACATCTAAGGTCGTACAACGGAGGGAACCTACAGCTTTACGAGCATGGGATCCGAACCACGAGTCGCTATATCATCTGGATGCAGAAGACGGTACCCCTTCCAACTACAACACAGACAACACAGTCGTTCAACTTGGCTGCTCGACGGGAAGAAGCATCACGGCATTGACCGCCACGTATATATATATATATATATATATATATATGAACTTCTTAACCTGGTTAAAATTCTGAGCGTCGATCTCTCACCGCCCCGGAGATCAAGTTCGTGGTCCCATCTCTAAAATTGGCTTGATAAAAAAGGGAATTACTTTCTCGAGCTCTCCATCTCACATTGGCAGGTACATCAAAATCATCTGAGAATGTAATGAGCCAAATTTCTAGTTTTCTTTTGAAAACTTTCCTATCGACATCCATCGGTGGTGCTCCTAATTTCGTTGGGTAATTGGTTACCGTATGTTGGCCCTCTGACAACAAAGTTATTTTCCTTCAGAGTTGAGGATGTCTCTTGTCTAACCTCTACAGTAGTTTGGGATTATTTCCTATTTTTTCAGTGTTGTCTCGATGGTTGTAGGGTTCATTTTGAGATATTATGACGTACTTCTCTCCTTCTTTCCAACCGGTATAGATTTAATGACGCAGTCTTTCCCGGTAATTGAGCTCTTTGCAGCCATTGATCTTTGTAGTGAAATTCTTTTGAATTTCTTCTAGCTTATTAACTTCCACTTTGTTTATGCGGGGATGTCAAGACTGAGGAATATTCAAATTTTTGGTATGATCAGTTTTCTGCGGAAGGGAACCATTACATTCTTATCCCTTCTTTTAAAGGTTCTTATCATCTGTTCCGTTATTCTTTTTACTTTGTTTATTACTATCTTATTTTGTGTCTCAAATTTCGCATTGTCGTCCATTACAGTTCCTAAATCTTTTGTTTTTGTGTTTCTTTCAATTTCCTCTCTATTTCGGGCAGAGTAGTCAGTCAATTTTAGTTCTTCATTTTTTCCCCATTTTAAGAGGTGAAAACTACGTGTTAAATTTCGTGTTTTGTCTTCTGAGTATATTCTGTTTGTGTTTGTAAAGCTTCCATATTTTTCTAATTTCTAATTTTTCTGCTAATTTTGTACAGTATCATCAGCAAAGGATGTTACTGTACCTGATAATGAACAGGAGTGGAACTAATACATTTACTTGGGGTACTGAGCTCCATATTACCGATTCTGTTGATGATGTTCTTTGGACTGTAACAACTTGCTTGCATTTTCTGAAGAAATTATCGATCCATTTTCCTACCTTGTCTGTTGTTCCCATACGTTTCATTTTATGTGCTATTTATTCCATGATCGCTCTTGTCGAATACTTTAGCAAAGTCTGAGTATATTACAGTGTAATTTTCATTGTCTTCCAATGCATCAATGATATTATAATGTTTTATTAGGTATGATAGGCACGGTTTTCCTAATTGGAATCCATGCTGATCATCGCCGAATTTTTCCTGCGCCTCTGAAAAAAATCATGGGGATTTTTGTAACTATTCTTCCAAGTATTTTTGTGAAATGAGATGTTAGTGACACTAGTCTATAATTCTTTGCTTGAAATCTATTCCTCCTTTATATATATATATATATATATATGCAAATAACTGCAATGACCGCGCAGTATATAAATGAATAGAAACGACATAAGTATTAAGGAACGTTTCTGCACACGAGGAGGAGAGATAACGAAATAATGAAAAATGAGGCGAACCGCCTGGGAATCGAACCCAGGGCCTTCCAATTGCCGGTCGGACGCTCTACCATTATGCTACGGACCTCACTCAATCACAAATCGAAATTCTCCCAAATAGGGCAGAAACCAATGCCCTCAGAGAGCACCCTCGCAAATCGTGAATATGCGCAAATAACTGCAATGACCGCGCAGTATATAAATGAATAGAAACGACATAAGTATTAAGGAACGTTTCTGCACACGAGGAGGAGAGATAACGAAATAATGAAAAATGAGGCGAACCGCCTGGGAATCGAACCCAGGGCCTTCCAATTGCCGGTCGGACGCTCTACCATTATGCTACGGACCTCACTCAATCACAAATCGAAATTCTCCCAAATAGGGCAGAAACCAATGCCCTCAGAGAGCACCCTCGCAAATCGTGAATATGCGCAAATAACTGCAATGACCGCGCAGTATATAAATGAATAGAAACGACATAAGTATTAAGGAACGTTTCTGCACACGAGGAGGAGAGATAACGAAATAATGAAAAATGAGGCGAACCGCCTGGGAATCGAACCCAGGGCCTTCCAATTGCCGGTCGGACGCTCTACCATTATGCTACGGACCTCACTCAATCACAAATCGAAATTCTCCCAAATAGGGCAGAAACCAATGCCCTCAGAGAGCACCCTCGCAAATCGTGAATATGCGCAAATAACTGCAATGACCGCGCAGTATATAAATGAATAGAAACGACATAAGTATTAAGGAACGTTTCTGCACACGAGGAGGAGAGATAACGAAATAATGAAAAATGAGGCGAACCGCCTGGGAATCGAACCCAGGGCCTTCCAATTGCCGGTCGGACGCTCTACCATTATGCTACGGACCTCACTCAATCACAAATCGAAATTCTCCCAAATAGGGCAGAAACAATGCCCTCAGAGAGCACCCTCGCAAATCGTGAATATGCGCAAATAACTGCAATGACCGCGCAGTATATAAATGAATAGAAACGACATAAGTATTAAGGAACGTTTCTGCACACGAGGAGGAGAGATAACGAAATAATGAAAAATGAGGCGAACCGCCTGGGAATCGAACCCAGGGCCTTCCAATTGCCGGTCGGACGCTCTACCATTATGCTACGGACCTCACTCAATCACAAATCGAAATTCTCCCAAATAGGGCAGAAACCAATGCCCTCAGAGAGAGCCCCTCGCAAATCGTGAATATGCGCAAATAACTGCAATGACCGCGCAGTATATAAATGAATAGAAACGACATAAGTATTAAGGAACGTTTCTGCACACGAGGAGGAGAGATAACGAAATAATGAAAAATGAGGCGAACCGCCTGGGAATCGAACCCAGGGCCTTCCAATTGCCGGTCGGACGCTCTACCATTATGCTACGGACCTCACTCAATCACAAATCGAAATTCTCCCAATAGGGCAGAAACCAATGCCCTCAGAGAGCACCCTCGCAAATCGTGAATATGCGCAAATAACTGCAATGACCGCGCAGTATATAAATGAATAGAAACGACATAAGTATTAAGGAACGTTTTCTGCACACGAGGAGGAGAGATAACGAAATAATGAAAAATGAGGCGAACCGCCTGGGAATCGAACCCAGGGCCTTCAATTGCCGGTCGGACGCTCTAACCATTATGCTACGGACCTCACTCAATCACAAATCGAAATTCTCCCAAATAGGGCAGAAACCAATGCCCTCAGAGAGCACCCTCGCAAATCGTGAATATGCGCAAATAACTGCGCGGTCATTGCAGTTATTTGCGCATATTCACGATTTGCGAGGGTGCTCTCTGAGGGCATTGGTTTCTGCCCTATTTGGGAGAATTTCGATTTGTGATTGAGTGAGGTCCGTAGCATAATGGTAGAGCGTCCGACCGGCAATTGGAAGGCCCTGGGTTCGATTCCCAGGCGGTTCGCCTCATTTTTCATTATTTTCGTTATCTCTCCTCTCGTGTGCAGAAAGTTCCTTAATACTTATGTCGTTTCTATTCATTTATATACTGCGCGGTCATTGCAGTTATTTGCGCATATTCACGATTTTGCGAGGGTGCTCTCTGAGGCATTGGTTTTTCTGCCCTATTTGGGAGAATTTCGATTGTGATTGAGTGAGGTCCGTAGCATAATGGTAGAGCGTCCGACCGGCAATTGGAAGGCCCTGGGTTCGATTCCCAGGCGGTTCGCCTCATTTTTCATTATTTCGTTATCTCTCCTCCTCGTGTGCAGAAACGTTCCTTAATACTTATGTCGTTTCTATTCATTTATATACTGCGCGGTCATTGCAGTTATTTGCGCATATTCACGATTTGCGAGGGTGCTCTCTGAGGGCATTGGTTTCTGCCCTATTTGGGAGAATTTCGATTGTGATTGAGTGAGGTCCGTAGCATAATGGTAGAGCGTCCGACCGGCAATTGGAAGGCCCTGGGTTCGATTCCCAGGCGGTTCGCCTCATTTTTCATTATTTCGTTATCTCTCCTCCTCGTGTGCAGAAACGTTCCTTAATACTTATGTCGTTTCTATTCATTTATATACTGCGCGGTCATTGCAGTTATTTGCGCATATTCACGATTTGCGAGGGTGCTCTCTGAGGGCATTGGTTTCTGCCCTATTTGGGAGAATTTCGATTTGTGATTGAGTGAGGTCCGTAGCATAATGGTAGAGCGTCCGACCGGCAATTGGAAGGCCCTGGGTTCGATTCCCAGGCGGTTCGCCTCATTTTTCATTATTTCGTTATCTCTCCTCCTCGTGTGCAGAAACGTTCCTTAATACTTATGTCGTTTCTATTCATTTATATCTGCGCGGTCATTGCAGTTATTTGCGCATATTCACGATTTGCGAGGGTGCTCTCTGAGGGCATTGGTTTCTGCCCTATTTGGGAGAATTTCGATTTGTGATTGAGTGAGGTCCGTAGCATAATGGTAGAGCGTCCGACCGGCAATTGGAAGGCCCTGGGTTCGATTCCCAGGCGGTTCGCCTCATTTTTCATTATTTCGTTATCTCTCCTCCTCGTGTGCAGAAACGTTCCTTAATACTTATGTCGTTTCTATTCATATATATATATATATATATATATATAGAAACAATGTATGCTCTCTTCAGGATGCTTGGTATTTCTCTTGCGTCCAGAGATCTTGTCCATATTCAATACATATTTCATTCTTATACAGGGTTTAATCGATAAAGCGACCCATTTGTCCAGACCTTCTGGTGAATGTGATTCCAGTTGTCCTTTAGCTCCTGCTAGATCTTTTGATGTAAAATCAAAGTCAGTTATATTCTCTCTTCGTAATTATTCTTCAAACACAGTATTTGTCATATATTTTTGTCATTTTTAGGGACAGAACTAGTGAAAACTAATTCCTATTGAGTCCTCAGTACTTCAGATATTTCTTTTAAGTCGTTCGATATTACATTATTTTTTTTCATTAAAGGTTCGATAGTCGTGTAATTTTTTGGCTTTCTTTTGTGCAGTTATAGAAATATTTTGTTTTCCTTTATTACTTCTACAGCATCTCTCACTTCCCTCTCTGAATCCTATTCATTTAGATCGTGTATGTCCCAGTCATACTCTTAGATTTTCTTTGCTCACTTTACTAGCATTGTTGTCTGTGCAATTTTAAAATTTTTCAGCTACTCTCTTTCTCTTGCGAAACATTGTCTGATTTTGTCCCTCGAAATTATTTCTCTTTCCCCTTGGTTATCTTTTCGTAAGATATTTTCCCAAAATTCTTGCGTCTTCTCTTCTAAGGTAATTAGTATCTCTAGAACTGTTTTATTCTTAAGGATGGTTTTCCAGCCTATTGTTGCCATGTTTTATCTAATATCTGATAACTATTTGTAGTTTTGGATTTCAGGTTCAAAATTTCAAATTTACTTCTTTCTATGGTGTATTTTCCCTTTCAAAGTTGTCGTCATACGGGTTGATATTTCTATTGTCGTCTGATAAAATAGCTGCAGTTATTTTTGTGTCATCACTTAAGTTGTTGTTTGTGTATACTAGATCCAGGCAGTCATTTTTTTCTGGTGCTAACTGTTCATTCTTGTGTTAACATAAATTACTTTGTTACAGCTATCAGCATTTTTGCCTGCTCCTGGTCTTCGCTCGTGCCCCCTTTATTTTGAGTTACACACACACACACACACACACACACACACACACACACACACACATATATATATATATATATATATGTGTGTGTGTGTGTGTGTGTGTGTGTGTGTTTTCACATATATATGTAAATAAATGGAGCAATATTCTTTGGAGATTTTATTTTAGTTTAATTACAGTGATATTAAAAACCTTCATGAAACAAATAATCAGTATGAAGTGTCGAACCTTGGGGCACACCCGAACATACAAATTTAATGGCTATTTCCAAAGTGAAGATGCATATAATTTAAACAGGATTACTCTTTAATTAATTATGGTGTAAACTAAGATTATTCGTCATATAAATAATGGTATAAGTGTATATTTACAGTGTTATCTATTACTGATACGCGAGTATGTAAATATTTAAGTATACCTTACCTTACCTTATGAACCTTATGTTGTTTCGTGTGTTGGTCTCTCTTCACACGGAGGTCAAGCTGGTGGCCCCGCCTCTAGGTCTGGCCTGGTGGAGGAGCGAGTTACTTTCTTGCGCTCTCCACCGTACATAGCCAGGCACGCCCGGCTCATCTGGTACTGTCCTGAGCCAGGCATCCAGTCTTTTCTTGAAGACTTCAACTTTGACCCCCGTTACGTTTCTGAGGCCCTTAGGAAGCTGGTTGAAAAGTCTTGGCCCCCTGACAACCAAGCTATTTTCCTTCAGGGTTGAGGAGGTCCCTTGTCGTGCTTTTAATTTGGGAACACTACACATTCTGCCTTTCCTATTTTCCAGTGTTGTTTGAATGGTAATTGGGTTTAGTTTTAGGTTTGGTACCAGTTTTTCGATCATTTTTCATATGTAGAAATTAGTACCTCTCTCTTCTTCTTCCAGAGTACAGATTTAGTTTACGTAGTCTTTCCAGTAGTTGAGTTCTTTGCAGCCATCAATCTTGGCTGTGAAATGCCTTTGCGTTTCTTCTAGTTTTTAGTTTCTTCTTCCTTTTATATGGGGACGTCAAAACTGAGCAGTATTCAAGTTTTGGTATAATCAGTGTTTTTAGCAGGGGAATCATTACTGTCCTGTCCCTTCTCTTGAACGTTCTTAGAACCTGTCCGGCGACTCTTTTTGCTTTATTTATCGCTATCTGATTTTGTGTTTCGAATTTCGCATCATCTGTCATTATTATCCCGAGATCAATCGCTTTCATGCTTCTCTGAATTTCCTGTCTATCTGGAGCATAATATGCAGTCTGTTTAAGTTCTTCTTTTCTACCATATCTCAAGAGCTGAAATTTCTCGGCGTTGAATGACATGTTGTTGTCTTCTGACCATTTGTATATTTTGTTCGTGTCCCTCTGCAAGGCCTCCACGTCATGTACATAGCTGATTTTTCTGCTGATCTTTGTATCGTCTGCAAAGGATGTTACTATACTATTGCTGTTACTCCGCTATCTATGTCTGTTAGCATGATAATGAACAGGAGTGGGGCCAGTACTGTCCCTTGTGGTACTGAGCTGCGTACTTCCGATTCTGATGATGATATACCTTGAATTTTGACGACCTGCAGACGATCACTAAGGAAGTTGTAGATCCATTTTCCCACTTTGCCTGTTATTCCCATGTCTCTAATTTTATGTCCTATTATACCATGGTCACATTTATCGAAAGCTTTAGCAAAATCTGTGTATATAACTCGTAGTTGTCATTGCCTTCCAATGCATCTAGGATATTGTTGTAGTGCTCTATTAGTTGTGATAGGCATGATCTACCTGATCGGAATCCATGCTGATTTCGTTGAATCTTTCCCGTGTCTCCAGGAAATCATAAATTTTCTGTCTAACTATTCTTTCAAATACTTTGGTGAGGTGGGACGTCAATGACACTGGTCTATAGTTCTTTGCTTGAGATCTGTCCCCTCCTTTATATATAGGGACAATGTTTGCTCTTTTCAAGATGCTCGGTATTTCCCCAGTATATGTGTACATTTGCATACAAATGTATAAATATGTTAAGTATGTATAGTACGTTCACTGCAGGATTGAGTCAATTAACTTTCAGAATTAACTAGTTAAGTTAAGTTAATTTGGGATTCTTACCAACTAAGTTAACCCATATTTTGAAAATTAACCAGTTAAGTTAATTTAAAAGTTAACTAGTTAAGTTAACCAATTAACTTTCTTGGAAGTAGTCCTTTTTTATCCCTTTTAGTGATGATTTTTATTTGTATTTTACTTATAAAATAAAAATATGTAGTTTAGGGTTACCATACGTCCGGTTTTTCCAGGACATGTCCGGGAAATTTGAATATTTATAACATTGATTTTTGAGGCCATAACACTTGTTCTTATTTATAAATACTGAATATAGACGACATGTAGTACACAGTATATATAACACATTGATACAACGTGAGTTGGTAGATACTGATACAGATACCCCCCCCCCCTCTCCGGAGTGTCCTCTTTTTTGAAAGTTCAAATATGGTAACCCTAATGTAGTTTGGGATCAAATGTAGAATTCGGACCCCAGCCTTCTTTAGTTAGCTTTATAAGCTAACTAACGAAAATCACAACCTAACCTAACCAATCGTTAGGTTAACTGTACGCCCCTTGACGATTGGTTAGGTTAGGTCATGATATTTTCGTTAGTTAGCCTTATAAAGCTAACTAAAGAAGGCTGGGGTCCGAATTCTACATTTGATCGTAGTTTGTACAGTTGTACTCAAACACACGTACTTATGGAAGGTAATTAAAACAACGAGAAATAGTAATGGAATACTCGCTCATGCATACACACACATTACCGCCAGTCTCAAGGACTGAAGGACTCTGGTGGCGAGTACAAGAACTTATAAAATAGGACCAGATAGAATATAAATGAAATTGCATTTTTTTTTTTTAAAGGGAAGTTAATTGAAAATTAATTGAAGTTTATCAATTAATTTGGAGAAACTTCAATTAAGTTAAGTTAACCCGTATTTTAAAATTTAATTAGTTAATTAACTTAACTGATCCAATCTTGATGTTCAGGTAAGTGTATATGTAAGAGTGTGTATGTGCTTCTGTGCAAATATGAAAGTATGTAAGTCATTGTATTAAATGTTGCTTAAATGAGACATACCTTCGGTGGAGGAGCTAATCCATCGTCCATTCATCAAACATGTCTGAAACGTGTCTGACTTGAATCATAGAGTTCACTCGTGATCAAAATGAAAGAGTGAATAATTTTGAAGGACATTTTCTCTCATAAAACGAACTTTTCTCCTGAATTTTAGGGCAAATATTTTACATAAATTAAAGGTTTTTGCTTAAAGTTAACTGAATTTTAAATCTGAGCTTATGACAAAAAGAATGTAAATGGCATTTTAGCAAATGGGTCTTTTTCATTTTTTTTTTTATGCAGAAAGGAAGGGTCAAGGGCGGTGCTCGCACAAACGATCTCCCCGGGAGAAGGAAAAGGAGAGAGTCGAAATCAAGGTTGCTGAGGCTGTTAAAAACTATAATTTTTGTTTTTATTTTGAAAAGAATGTGTAGTGCGTAAGATGCGTGTATGCGTAATGAGGAATAGAGGGAGAGGCGTGTGTTTGAGAGCATGCTGGACTGCTCAAAGGGTAGATGAGACAAGGAAAAAGATCAGCTAAGGAGGACAGTGACAGAAGAAACGGGAAGTCCAGCACTCCCTGTCTCCTGCCTAACGTCCCCCTTCCGGAGTACTTCCCTGGTCGATTAGTGTTTACAATCTCCTCCTTGATATTCACGCTTAATTATTTATCTTCGTGTATAAGGTACTGCTCACCAAATAATCTCTCCAGATAACGTTGATCTTTAGCTAAAAATCCTTATGATCAATAACTTGCTACACAACATACTAACTTATTAGTGAATTTAGTCAAGATGTCCAAAGTCACGATGTGCCGTGACGAGTCTGTTGATTGTAATTTACTCGGTTCAACCCATTTTTCCTTTTCAACGGGACTTTATTTTCTCCTTTGGTGGATTATCGCCCGTCTCAGCGTTCTCTGGTGGACGAATGGCCTAAAACAGATCAAATGACCAACTTAACATATCGGTGATAAGTTCCAACAAACAACGATTCCTTGTCAGTGCAATTACGGCAAAAAGTTCACCAAAAAATTATAAACTAAAAAAGTTCACGCAATAAAATTTCAAATGGGGGGGAAAAAAATTACTAATTAGTAATTTTTTGGTGTTTTTAATTTTATGTTGGGCGAACTTCTTTCTTCAACTCTACCTTCTTCATTGATATAAACCTCGCTTTCATGACACTTAATCTCACTTCCGTGATATTTTAAAGTCCACCCAAAATATTGAAATTCGTGTATTTTATCGATTTATTTGTAATTTTAAGTTTATAATTCAATTTTTTGCTAGAAAACACACTTTATATTAACGAGGTTAAGTGATGTTCGGCCTATTTAGCAGTTGGAGGGGTGATCATCTTTCGCATTCAGAGTGTATAAGGAAAGGAAATAAACTCTAAAGTACAAGGAATGGTTATTTTATTTTGCGGCTAATTACTAGTAAGAGTAATAATAAAGAGTAGGGTTACCATACGTCCAGTTTTTCCCGGACATGTCCGGGAAATTTGAATAATTATAACATTGATTTTTGAGGCCATAACATTTGTTCTTATTTATAGATACTCAATGTAGACGACATGTAGTACGCAGTATATATAACACATTAATACAACGTGAGTTGATAGATACTGATACAGATACACCTCCCTTCTCCGGAGTGTCCTCTTTTTTGAAAGTTCAAATATGATAACCCTAATAAAGAGTAATTTGTACAATGATAGATAATCGATACTAAAATTAACGAGGTTGTTATTAACTTTACAAAGGTCAGTGAAGATCTCTCTTACTTTAATTATTACCTTTAAATGATGAAAAATTAATTCGGAATTGCAGTATGAGACGTATGAGTAAGTTCAGCAATGTCTCTCGCTCGTGTTCGAAGCTTTTAAATAAAAGTTTTACATTTTAAGTAAAGTTTATTTTCAGAAGAACGTTGTAAAATTCCTAAATATATCGCCCCCCCCCCCACCCCACCCCTCATTCCCACCAAAATATGCAGCCAGAGTGAACGGCATTTTATAACTGTAACCGTTCTTAAAAGTTTGCTTTGGAATCCACACCAAATTCCGACAAACAGTTTCGACAACCATTATCCCGACAGGTTAGTCTAGGTTTGGTAAAGGTTATAGGGTACCCGCACCATCTGTTGTACGATTCCACCCGACTGTCAACATATGGCGAAGCGAAACTCGTGTCTATAGTAGGCGGGGCCCATTGCTCGACTCTTCTCTTTACCTCCCCTTCGTTGAACGAGAGGCGTTTTTTCGTCGAAGGCAGAAGATGAGGAGCAAATCCAGGCATTTCAGCTCAATTTCTTGAAGGGGCACCGAGAGAGCTTTAAGTTAGATTAGGTTATTAAAAGCTTCCGTAGCTTTTCGAAATGTTCAGTGTCGGAACTACATATCAGATCCTATGCTTTAGTAGAATTTTATGTGACGTTACATATCTCAGATCACTCGTGCAATGAGGAAGATGGAATTATAGGGAAACGGATGGTCACAGTTGGACCAAATGGAAAGAAATTGGATTCGATTTGTCCAATTTGATTATGCTGACATCAGCAAAAGATTAAAAAATATTGGGTAATATTTTAGAGAGAATAAAGTGATGATGTGGTTAAAAATAAATTTGGGTTTAACCGATTAGCAAAGTGACAGAATGTCAGTTTTACTTGGGTTAATCTAACTTATAAAAATGGCTGGATTTTATGCATAGACGTACTGACAATATTTTTACAGGTGAGGGAGCTCTAAATTTGCCGGAATAAGATGTACAGTGTCCGAATATTTTACAAAATTTTAACTTTAACATCCATACAAAATACTGAATATTAAATGATCACGGAATTTTAACTTTAATCTTCATGACAACCACTGACTATAACATGATTTCAGGGTGAACATTATTAACAGCGACCTCATTTCGCGCAGTGGTGAATGATCTGCAACTAAACGCAATGAGTATGAGTATAAAAGATGCAATCAAGACAGTAAACAGCCCCAAGGCAAATTATATATAATATAACATAATTTAAAAGGTCGAGACTTTTTGCCAATATTGACTATATGCTATAATCTAACATATGAAGACATGAAATATTGAGAGGCAGCTAAGAACACAAAAAGGAATAAAGTCGCCAAGTCACCTTTGCCCGAATCACAGATGTCATTGCCCAAATAAATTTGGTTTCTGCGAAATCTAAGGGGGTGCTGCTGCCCCCCAGACCCCCGCCCCCAACCCGCCTCGCACGCCTATGATTTTACGATAAATTTTGTGTTAAATATTTGGCTAGATTCGGGGAATTACTCGTATATCTATTATTTGGGTCTTTTCGGTTTGGCGGACTGCAACAGATTTTTACAAAACTTAGCAAATTAATTATTTACAAATTTTATTCTAAGGAAATGTAAGTTAGGTTAAGTTAAGTTAAGTTAAGTTAGGAACTAGACATTTCCTTAAGATAAAATTTGTAAATAATTGATTTGCTAAGTTTCTTAAAAATCTGTAGCAGTCCGCCAAACCGAAAAGATCCGTTATCTAATAATTCACCGAGTTTATTTTGATTTAAGGAACTCTCTAACGTTATTCCTAAACTCTTAATTGGAACCCCCATAATCTGCTGCCAAATGTAAAGGGAATGACTTTATGTAATCATGTGCACGGGGGTTAATGAAGTTATGCTATGAACAATCTGAGCGCATAAATCACACAGAAATAATTATTCGTTTATTTACTTATTTTGTTATGTTTATATTTTAATAATTTATATTTGGTTTAAGATAAAATAATTCTCTAGGATAGGTAACGCGGAGATTCGAACCTGGGTCTCCGCAGACTGAGTCCAATCTCCAACTGACCAAGCCATTGGATTAAAAACAAGGTTAAAGATCCTTGTTACAGTAATTTTAATTGAACTTTCACAATAAGTTCATGAGTAGGAAAGCGGTCAGCTAAAATTCTTGGACCGTCGTTAGAAACCGTCGTAAGGTGATGGTGAAGGTGGAAGTGATATATATATATATATATATATATATATATATATATATATATACACGAGGGTCGGCTGAAAAGTAATGCCTCCACTTGAATAATTCTGGATTGTGTAGAGGTAGCTAGATAAAACCGGTGTTGTGTTGTAACTTGATATCCTCACCCCATTCCAGATTGTGTAGAGGTAACCAGATAAAACCGGTTTTGTGTTATAGCCCAATATAGCCTACACTCACTCCACACGTTGGTTCAGTATCGATTACAATGAAAAGGAGTAAAGACATTCGCTTCAAGCAACGCGCCGTAATTGAATTTTTGACCGCGGAAGGTGTTGCTCCCATAGACATTCATCGGCGAATGCAAGCTGTATACGGCAAACAGTGTGTTGATGTGAGTACCATTCGACATTAGGCGAGGCAGTGTAGAGAAGGAGAAGCAGGGCAAGAAGATTTGCGAGACAAACCGCGAAGTGGAAGGCCTGTAACAGCAACCGACGAGTCTCATCGGAACTACGTTGACGAACTAATTCGTGGAAATTGTCGCATTAAACAAAATGAAATTGCTGCAATGCTCGATATCTCCAAAGAGCGAGTGGGACACATTATCAGTATTCTTGGTTACCGAAAGGTCTGCTCCAGATGGATGCCTCGCATGCTCACTGCCGAAATGAAAACTAAGAGACTACGCATTTGCCAAGAAAATCTGCAACGCTTCGAAAATGGAGAGGAGTTTCTGCACAGCATTGTGACAGGAGACGAGACGTGGGTCCACCATTATGACCCTGAAAATAAACGGAAATACATGGAATATCGGCACAAAAATTCACCGCAACCAAAAAAATTCAAAGTTCAAAAATCGGCTGGAAAAGTGATGATGAGTGTTTTTTGAGATATCAATGGTGTTCTCGGAAACTTTACGGAAAGAGGGACAGCAATCAACTCCGCAAGTTATATTGAAACTCTGAAGAAGTTGAAAAAACGGATCAGGAGGGTTCGCATCCACAAAAACGCAGCTATTGTTCACCATGACAACGCACGGCCTCACACCAGTGTTCAAACGGGAGAAGCAATTGAGGATCTGCAATTCACCGTTCTGCCGCATCCACCATGTAGCCCCGATTTAGCACCATGCGATTTTCACCTCTTTCCTAAACTTAAAGAACATCTCCGTGGAAATCGCTACGAGTCTGACGGAGAAGTAAAGGCCGCTGTGAAATTTTGGTTTCGTAGTCAAAGCTCCGAGTTTTACCGGGATGAATTTCAAAAACTTATTTATTGTTGGCGTAAATGTATCGAGGTAGAGGATGATTTTATAGAAAAGTAAATGTATCGTTTTCAAGAATAAACTCTAAGGTATATATCTGCTTTCGTTTCGATAAAATCCTTCAACCCGTTTAAAATTTATTTGAGTGGAGGCATTACTTTTCAGCTCACCGTTGTGTATATATTATATATATATATATTATATATAATATATATATATATATATATATATAATATATATATATATTAACCCCTTCGTCTATGGCCTGGGTTGGTTCGAAGTCGACGGGGGTTCTAGTTAGGTGGCAGCAACGGATGTGTTACTTGCAGTAGTTTCTTTTATATTACTCTCCGAGTTCTTCTATAGTGGCTCAGAGGATTCTGAGAGACTTACTAAATTCTCTAGATTCCCGGATTCTTCTTATAATGTATCGGGAAATTTTAATGACCAAGTTTTCTGAAGAGAGCAAGCCTCGAAGGAGAAGATAAAGACTATTTCTTACTGTAATTTACTGCTAAAATGTACAGGCAGTGTTCAGCCTTTGAATCTACTTCTGAATGAACATGGAAGAAATTATGGGGGTTTATATACCCCGATTCTACTAACATCATCATTATTAAATGTTGAAGAGGCTGTATTATTTTTGCACAATAGTTAAAGATAAAGTAAATTTTTTGTTGTGACAATGGTTAAACAGATAAACAGGATATAGGAAGAGGAAGCCATATTTTTATCTTAAACCGCGTATTTTCAGATCTGCTGTTTTCCTGATCCGCCGAGTTAATTAGAAACGGAAATTAAAGGTTTAAGATTTACAATTAAATGCTTAGGCAAGTTATGACTTCATCTTTTATAACGAAGAGAGAATGTATACAAAACATGAACACTGCAACTTTTAATCAGGATTCATTATTAAGCTAAATTTAAGAAAACTATTAAGAAATTTTAAAAAGAACAAGTCACCAATTATTTTGGAAAGTCGAAAGCACTTAAAAAATTTATCCCAACGAAAAAATAATAATAAAAAAATAACAATATCGCCGCGTATACATTCCTAATGGCGACATAATGTCGGGTCGGACATTGAGTACATTGTAATTTTGGTTTACTATAACTATGATTATAATTACCAATTAATTCACATTCATTTATTATCGTTAACGCGTTAACTACAGTTTCATTAAAGTACATTAATTACATCATATTACATCATTATAGTTAATTACAATTGACCACAGTTAACTATAGTTTACAGTGTTTCATATTTACATTAGGATAACTCTTATTTTGAGATTTAACACAAAGTACATGGGCACATATATATATATATACATAACACGCATAACGATATATAACATAATCGTGCTTTTGAATTAGAATTAAACAAGAGAGGAGATTTCATAATTAGATGCCCGCCTTCCGTGTTGGTCAGCAGAATTCGAACACGGGTGTCAGCATGACGAGTATCTTGCGAGGGAACAATTAAAAAAATATATAACACAAGATAAAGGTCAAAAAAAGGACATGGACGTATGAACTGAATAACAGATAACTTGCGTTATGCGAGTTTGGTCCTTATGTAAAAATTAATAATTGAATATAAAGATTATATAGGAATTATTCATTGTTCATTTTTACAATATATATATATATATATATATATATATATATATATATATATATATATATATATATATATTAGCCAACTAAATAACGAAAGATGATGAAATTGAAGTAAATTTTTCTATTTCAGGTGATTATTTTGTACGAACATGTTTCCACCAAATTGGATGCTTTAAGAGAGAAGAGAAAAAAGGAACACAAGTTCATGTATGACCTTGTGTTTGGTGAAGCCTCCTCCCAGGTAACTCAAATCATTAGATTTAATGGTCCTCCACCAGAGCGATAAGACCATAATATCGACACTTTAAAAAACTAACTTAACCTAACCTAGCCTAACCTCTTCTATGTTAACGTAACGTAACTTATTGTAACTCACAATATCCTTATCGACTCGTCAAGTTAATCAGATGTCGTAGTCCTGGATTTAATTGGTGTCTTTCCCCTTCCCGAACAGTTCAATTCCCATTTTATTCCTCGTCCAAGAATGAGAAATCAGCGAATGGGAATCACAGATGAGGCAATTCTCAAATTGATCCACTCCCATTCCCGAACTAAGATTTCTTACTTTAATTTGGAATTTTCAAAGGAAATCCTCTTCGGGTCCGTAATTACTTGACGGTCTCTCTTCACCTTTTTCCAAATCAGGAAACTCTTTCCTCACATTTGGAATTCCCACTTTGATCATTCCCATCTGCGGACTGCGAAGGAGAATGGGAATGATGGGAATGACACTGAATGGAAGTAATCGACTTAATTTTGTATGCCGCTGTCGTTGAAAAGTTACTATTGGAATTAATGGTTTAGGAAACATTGTTTTTGAAACAGCGCAGATTTTTTTTTAGACAGGAAGGAGGGGCCAAGGGGAAACGCCCGCAAAAATATCCCTCCATAGAAAGAGAAGAAGAGAGCCAAAATACAAATATTATTCTTAATTTTTTTTTTTTAATTTTGGAAAAAATTGTGTAATGTATAAGATGCATGTATATGTAGTGAGGAATACAGGGAGAAGTGTGTGCATGCTGGACTGCTCACAGGGTAGATGAGACACGGTAAAAGATCAGCTAAGGAGGACAGTGACGGGAGAAACGGGAGGTCCAGCACTCCCTGTCTCCTGCCTAACGTCTAATCTTCTTTTGAAGATATCCACCGCAACACCACTCGTGTTTCTTAGTTTCTTGGGCAGCTGGTTAAACAGTTTTGGTCCTCTCACAACAAAACTATTTTTCTTCAGGGTTGAGGGTGTTCCCTGTCTAGCGTTTAATTTGGAAACACGACACAGTCTTCCTTTTCTATTTTCCACTGTTGTTTAGGGGGTTATAGGATTCAGAGTAAGATTAGGGGCTAGTTTCTCCATTATTTTCCAGGTGCAAATAATGGTGTATCTCTCTCTTCCCCTTTCCAGTGAATATAGGTTTAATTCGCGTAACCTTTCCCAGTAATTTATTTCTTTGTACCCATTGATCTTGGCTGTGAAGCTTCTCTGAATCCCTTCTAGCTGACTAGTGTTTTCTTTTTTATATGGAGATGTTAGGACCGAGCCGTATTCCAATTTGGGTATGAGCAGTGTTTTCAAGAGAGGAATCATTATATTCCTATCCCTTCGTTTAAAGGTTCTCAGTATCTGCCCAGTTATTCTCTTTGCTCTGGTTACTGCTATCTTATTTTGTGTTTCAAATTTCGCATCATCATTCACTACAACTCCTAAATCTTTTGCTTTAGAATTTCCCTGAATTTCGTGTCCATTTGGGGTACAGTATTCCATGGATTTTAGGTCTTCCCTTTTTCTGTACCTTAACAGTTGAAATTTCTCAATGTTAAATTTCATATTGTTGGCGTCCGACCAATTGTAGATTCTGTTCATGTCTGTTTGTAGAGATCCTATATCCTCTGGGTTTCTTATTTTTCTTTGTCATTGGCAACGGATATAACTGTGCTGTCTCTGGTAACGTCCTCATCTATGTCAGTTAGCATGATTATGAAGAGTAATGGAGCTAATACTGTTCCTTGTGGTACTGAGCTGAGGACCTCTGACTCTGATGAAGATATTCCTTGAACTGTAATGACTTGCCGACGCTCACTAAGGAAATTATATATCCATTTCCCTACTTTTCCTGTTATTCCCATATATTTCAGTTTATGTATTATGATTCCATGGTTACAATTGTCGAACTCCTCGACAAAGTCTGTGTATATTACATCATAGTTTTCATTACTTTCAAATGCATCAATAATGTTGCTGTAGTGTTCCATTAGTTGTGATAGGCATGATCTGCCTGACCGGAATCCATTTTGGTTATCATTTGATTTTTTCCGAGTTTTCAAAAGTCATAGATTTTTTTTCTCTAACTGTTCTTTCAAATATTTTAATGATATGAGATGTAAGCGACACTGGCCTATAGTTTTTGGCGGATCGATCTCCTTCTCTATATATATGTGACTATGTTCGCTCTCTTCAGGATGCCCGGAATTTCTCTCGTGTCTTGTGATCGTCTCCATATCAATATAGGGGCTCAGCGATTGCATTCTTGCAGTTTTTGATCAGTGTGGCATTCCATTTGTCCGATCCTGCCGTTGAGTGCGCTTTTAGTTTCCTTATAGCTTGTGTAATATCATCTTTCGTAGTCGAAATCAGTTATACTTTCCCCTTGTAGTTCTTCAAAGAACGCGTTTCTATCGCATATCAGTTTGTCAGTTATTGGGATACTCAAAGATAATTCGTACCGAGTTCTTAATATTTCCGATACTTCTGTTGGATCATCAGATAAAGCAGTGTTTTCATTTTTCAAAGGTTCGATAGTCGTGTGATTTTTTGACTTCCATTTTGCAAAATTATACAGGGTGGGCCGTAAGTTTCCATACATAGGAAAAATAAACATTTTTTTATGGACAACCATTTTTATTTATATAATATGCTCTACATGGTTGCCATTGTTTTGAAAACACATTTCAATACGTGTTCCCCACTGTTGATGAACACGCATTAGCACAGTTGACGTTATGCTTGTAATGGCGTTGGTGATACGTTCCTTTAGATGATTTATGTCTCGTATCTTTTCCTGATACACCATGGCCTTCAAGTGCCCCCAAAGATAGAAATCAAGGGGGGTGAGATCTGGGGATCTGGGAGGCCACTCCACAGGACCACGCCGACCAATCCAAGCATCCGGAAACTGTTGATCCAAATACCGACGCACGTGAAGACCATAATTTAAATTTTCCTATGTATGGAAACTTACGGCCCACCCTGTAGAAGTACTTTGAATTAACCTTTATCGCAATGTCGCCCTTTATCGTAATGTCGCAATCTATACCCTGCAGTTTATCATTTAATATTTTTCTGATGTTGTTGTCTTTGCAGTTACTTAATTTTGCAGTCACTCTTCTTCTCTTTCAGAACAGTGACCTCTTTTGCCTCTCGAACCTGCTTCTCTTTCCTCTTTGTTGCATCTTTGAGACATGTCTTTCCACAATTTCCAGTGTCTTCTCCTCTAAGGTCATTTGCATCTCTTCCGTTGTCTTGGCTTTGAAGATGGTTTTCCAACCCATTACTTCCATGCTGGATGCAACACCTTCCCAGTTTATAGCTTTGGAGTGGAAATTCAAAAATTTCGAATTTGCTTCTTTCTTTCTATTGTTTGTGTTCTTTCCTTTCCTGTTACTTTCATATTGGTTATTATTTCAATAATGTTGTGATCAGATATTATAGTCGGGGATATTTCTGTTATCAATTAGGTTGCTGTTGTTTGTGAATACCAAATCTAGGCAGTTGTTGTTGTTGTTGCTGGTTAGCCGATCAGCCCACCCTGATCGAGCAAGCCGGCGGCATGCAGGTAACCGATCGCCCTGTCTGGAGTGGACCAGAGGTTCAGCGCACCAGTGATGTTGTGTTGTGTTCTTTGTTGTGCTAGAGCTGTACATTCTGTCATAATGTGTTCAATTGTTTGTGGTGTGTCCTGGCACAGGTGGCAGGTGTCGTCTGTAGAGTTGTCTAGTCTGTGTTTAATGTCTGTAAGTTGGGGTGATGTCCACATCGGAATCATACTAAGTTAACTCGATCCGATCTGCTTAGGCTGGTCTCTGACCTGTCAATGGGTGGCGGCTTCGCGTGGGTGGGGCGTGGTATGGAATGGAGTATTTGGTTATAATGTTTCTCTGGTGTTACCTTAATGGTGCGAGGTGTTGGTGCATGATTGTACATGTAGTGGCAAGGGTGTTGTGGGTTAGTTGTCGCTGCTGCCATGAATTGTGTTCCCCTCATGTCTAAATGTTCCCTAACTTTCAGTATTTTTGTTTCTGTGTGCAAGTGTTCTATTGGCGTTGTTTGAGTACATCCTGTAATGATACGAAGTGCGTTGTTTTGTATTGTCTGCAAGGTCTTTATTGTGTGTTTGAGACAATGTGTGCCCAGCATGGGCTAGCATAGTCCATAACTGAGCGAATATATTGTTTGTATATGAGTGATGTTTCCTGCTGGTGTCCAAAGTTTGTGCCTGTTAGTACCCTGAGCGTGTTAAGTCTTCATGTACATTTGTTTTTAATGTCCTGAATGTGGTTTGCAAAAGATAATGAAGTGTTGTATGTGACTCCAAGTATTTTGGTTATGTGAGTGTGTGGAATGTTGGTATTGTTTAGGGTAATCTGTAGAGTTATCTGGTGTTCTTTTGTGTTGCTTGTTAGCAAGGTGATGGTTGATTTTGTAGGCACTACTTTGAGTCTATCGTGTGTGAGCCAGTCTTGTATACTCTTTATGTATGTTTGTACGTTATTTGTAGCGGTGTCGATGTTGTTGTGGGTGGATGTTAGAGTGATGTCATCTGCATATGATGATAAGGTAAGCTTGTTATGTATGGGTGTTGGAATGTCATGCATGTATAAGTTGAACAGTGTTGGTGAGAGAACAGAGCCTTGAGGGACCCCGTTCGGAAAACGCTTGTTTTTGGATGATTTGCCATTAAATATGACATATGAGTATCTTCCTGAAAGATAGTTGCTCAGCCACCTTTTGGTGTTATTGTGCAGGTTTGTGTTGAGTATTTTGTTTATGAGAGGGAAGCGTGAGATAGCATCAAATTCTTTACTAATGTCTATTGTTGCTAATAGTGTACGTTGAGCTGGTCGTCTGGAGTTGATGCCATCCATGATGTGCTGCGTGAGGTTAGTGAGTAATGTCGTGGTTGAGTGGTGAGGTCTGAATCCATGTTGAGTAGGTGATAGTGGTATGTGTGGGTTAGTGATTTGTAAGATTAGTTTTTCTGTTACTTTGGAAGGTGTGCATAGTAAAGTAATGGATCTATAGGAAGCTGGTTCTGTTGGATTTTTGTTTGGTTTGAGGAGTGTAATAACTTTACCTTGTTTCCATATGTCATGAATAATACGGTGTTGGTATGAATATGTGCTGATGTTTGTGAGAGCTAGTATTCCCTGTGGGCCCAAGTGTTTAAGGTGTATGTTAGGTATGTTGTCTGGTCCAGTAGCCTTCGAATTCTTAATGTTTTTGATGATCTTGGTGGTCTGGTCTGTATTGAAGGGTGTAATGGTCGTGTCGAATCTGAAGGTTTTCTTGTGTCTGGCTGTTTGTCTGTCTGCATGTTTTTAGTTGTTGTCTCTGTTTAAGTGACTTATCTTTGCGTAGTGATTAACTAGAATGTTAGCTTGTTGTGTATATGTTGGGATAATATTTTGGCTGCGACAGATAGCCTCGTGTGAGGTGTGAATGCCGCTGTTAGAGTGGGTAATGCTGTTTATAGTCTTGTATAGCCTGGATGTATCTGTGGAGTGGTTTCGTGTTGTTATGAATTCCCTAAATGTTTCTATTTGTTTTTCTTTAAGTTTGTTGTTTATTTCTGTGTTGAGCTGTTGTACCTGCTGTTTAATGGCTTCTGTGTGTGGCGTTTGTGTGTTATGTTTGAGGTTGTTACGTTGCCTTATGAGGTGGGCTATTTCTCTAGTGTAATTTGGGTTGTATTTCCTAATGTTGCCCTTGGGTATGTATTTGTTTGCATTATTGATGATCTGATTAAATGTCTTGAGTGTTGTATTGATGTTTATGATGGGTGTGCTGTTTAATGTGGTGAGTTGTTCCCCAGTCTGTATTTTGAACTGTTCCCAATTACTTTCTTGTAATTTCTGTAAGTATGCCTAAGGCTGTTGGGGCAGAGTGTAGAACGTGTTGTAATGATGATGGGTAGATGGTCTGATGACAGTTGCTTTCCTGTTCTCCAGTGTGTATGTGTTGCTAGTGAGGAGGAACAAAACGTTATGTCTGGGGAGGAGTTTGAGTATCCTGCTTGATGTGGTATGTGTGTATGTTCTTCTGTATTGTTAAGAATGAAGAGGCTGTTTAGTTGTGTGGCTATGTTGGCGCCTCTGGTGTTGCTTTGGTTGTGCAGGTACCAACTAGTGTCTTTAGTATTGAAGTCTCCTCCTAAGATGACATTAGTGAGAGAGGCCAAATTGTATAACTGTGGATTGTAATTGGCTGGCACCTGAGGTGAACTATCTGGTGGGATGTAAATGTTGATGAGTGTGGTGTTGTGTTTTGCGCGTGTTTTAATGTTAACTGCCTGTATTTCTATCGTGTTATCTGTTTGGATTGTGTTTGTAATGTTTTGGGTGGCATAAGTGTAGCTGATGCTTTTACGTATCTAAGTGATGAGTCCACCCCCGTGACCATCAGTACGATCTTGACGGATCGCTGTGAAGTCAGGGATGGTGGGTGTTTTGTGTGTGCGTTTTAGTTTTGTTTCTTGTATAAGTGCTATGTGAATGTTTTGTTTGTGTACGAATTCCCTAAGCTGCATGATTTTGTTTGTGAGGCCATCTACGTTGTACTATAATACGTTAATATTATGCTTCTGTATGTGTCTCGCAGTCCTATTGTGCCTCTGTCTTTGTGTATGATGACATGTGTAAGTTGTAGTGGGGCCTGGATTAGTCTTAATGTCGCCGGAGAGTAAGAGTAGTTCGGGGAGCACGCAATTGCTCCCCGTAAATGAAAAAAAAAAGCACGCTGGTATAGGTCCGGCCCCGGGAGCCGATCAGCACTCTGACCGTGCCACGCAATAGGCCGTCGACTGCCAGTCTGGCCAACCGTAGACAGCCCGCTGCACGGAGATTTGAGGAAGTGTAGCCACCAGCGCGTTGATGTTTCGGTTTGACGTCGCCTCTTCGCGTTGACGTGTCCCGCGCTGGAGGATACAGCCACTCTTAGAAGCTTCCTCGTCAGCTGCTAACTGTCGACATACGTTGAGGTTTTTAGCTCCTTCCTATCAGTTTCTTATTATCTTTGGCCAAAATGTGCTGTTTAATACTCTCATTTCTTTTTGTACCTTATTTTCTTTATTAATTTGTCCACCAATTTGGGATTGGAAGTATATAATGAAATTATTTCCGGTCCTATCATTCAAATGTTTTGATAAAAAGTTCTTTTAGGATTTTATTTCAATCAAGAATAAAGAGAATGAGAATGAATTCTTTACTAAATTTTGCTTTATTCTTTCCAAGTTTGTTATACGTGTAAACTCTGTCTGGTGTGTTGGTTAACAGTCTAGGCAGTTGTTGTTTCTTGTTTTCTGTTATTTCTTGTGTTAACATAAATTCATTGGCTAGAGCTAGGAGCATTTTTGCCTGCTCCTGGTCTTCCCGTGTGCCCCCCTTGTCCTGGTGTATACATATATTTTTTCCTATCCTTTTATATTTCATGAATAGAAAATTAAAATCGCCACAGAGAAAAATATTTGGGGTTGGAGAATGTAGATCTTTTACCCAGTTTCTGTAATGGAATCTGAGAATTTTGAAGTTGAAGTGTTCGGGGATCTGTACATTACAATTAATACCATATTTAATTTTTCAACTTTTGCTGCTACACATTCTACGTAGCTGTTTAAAGTACTTATAGTCATTTCTACCATATGTCTTTCGCGTGTGTAAATAGCACATCCTCCTTTACGCCTCACTGTTCTGTCGGCTCGGAGTATGTTATAGTTGTCAATTTGTATTTCTTTGTTTTCAACACAAAACTCACAGTTTTCACAGTTCGCATGGCAGTCCTTCAGATGGGTTTCCGTGAGGCATGCAAAGTCTGCTCCGGTTTCTTGCATGAGTCCTTTCAGGTATAAGACTTTGTCCAGAGAATGGTTTGATTTAAGTCCCTGAATGTTGGCTAGGATTATTTTTATTTTTTCGCTATCGTTTTTACATATATGTGGTTCCGATTCATTTTCCAGTGGTGGTGCCGGTTTCGTTGCCTTGTGATCCTCCAAGAGTTTTCCTCTCTTTATCTTTTTCGATACCTGTTGTCCCGATATCGCATGAAGTGTCTTTGTATGTGCCTTCTGTCCGGCTCTCGGATTCCTATATTTGTCAGTTGACTTTGTATTTGCTGGATGGTATGTAGCAGTTGAATTGTGTTGGCTACGTCTAAAAAATTGGTAGCCCTCTTTGATGCTTGTTTTTCCTGTTCACCTGTCGCGTTCCTTTGAGGGTGGTCGTAACGGCATTTTTGTCCGTATTTGCACCTGCCATATCTTGCATAGGTGTTGCAGACAGTAAGATGGTGGAACTTGCACTTGTTTTCAAATTTGGAATATCCACTTGTGTAATGTGAGTTACATAACGTGGGATGTGTGTATAGATGCATTGCCCTTTTCCATAGTATTTACAAACGATATTTTCTACGCATCTATTTCTTGTCGTCTGTTTATTTTCTATGTTTTTAATATTGGTATTATCATTATTTTCATTATCATTATCATTGTTTTTACTATTATCAATGTCATTTCTTACGTTTCCAGTTCTTGTTGGCCGTTTATTTTCTACGTTTTTAGTTTTATCTTTTTATCATTTTCCTCGTTGGCCAGTTTTACCATATCGCAAATTTTACTTATCTCTTTTCTTTCTTTTGTGTCTTCATTCTGTGTTATGTTTATTTGTTCCTTTCTCATCCATCCGGTCTTGCATTGAGACATTTCGGTACTCTTGCTTCCCCATTATTCCCTCCTTTTCCGTAACACTCGTATTCGCTTTCTCCATTTCTTTAAATACCACAAAAGAGTTTACAGTCTGTGTATAATGTATATGCGCCACACAAAAATTTGATTGCCGCGATCTGTTTGGCGTTCGACACGAGGGGTATTTTTCTATCATCTCAATTCATACATATATAACAAGAGGACGAGAAGGTGGTACATGTTTATTAGTCAGACATTTCGGAAATTCAACTTCCATCATCAGTGCTAAGAAATAAAAAATAATAAAAAGTGAACAAATATAGTAGAAGTTTTATACAATATATTTGTAAAGTCCTATGATAATAATTTAAAGTTTAACAAAATTACATAAAAATGTAGAGAGGTAAGCTAACGTATATAAATGTTATAGGGTGAAAAGAATATTGAAAGCAAAACTTACCGGGTTATTGTACGAGGGGGAGTTTAATCTAATTGTATAAAGGTTAGGGATGGTTGACTGTTAAAGTATCCATGTTAGAAGTTGAGGAGTGGTGGCGGATTTCTTTTTCAGTGATGGTACAGAAGAATTATTTAGCTATGTTTAAGTTGAAGGCGGAACTGTAGTCGTTGAGGGTTGGTTTTGTACTAAGGATATATAGGGATTCGAGGATGCGGAGGTCGGTTGGTTGGTATGCTGAATTGATAATTTTGAAATTGTGGGGAGCAGTGGGTGTTTGTGGAGGTGGCAATGATCTCTTATTGCTGATTTCGATGGTTTATTTAAAGGTTGTGATGTTCTGGTAGAAATGCCGCGATGTTCATCCACTCTTGTTTGATATTGGCGAATGGTTCTGCCAATATAACTCGCTTTGCAGTGAGTGCAGTTGAAACAGTAGATAGTGGACGAGACAAGGGGCTGGTTTTTTTTTCTTTTGGTTGAGATACGATTTAATGCTATTATTATTGATGACTGCAAATTGAAGGTTAATTTGAGGGTAAAGAGGGGTGAGTAGGTGGCGAAGTTCTGATTGTATTTTGTAACTAATATAGTCGTAGTAGGGAAAAGAAAAGTATTGTATATCGTTTTTAACAGTGGGGACTTTAAGGGGGGGGGGTTGATAAATGTTGAGAAAATTTCTAGTTAGAGATTGCAGTAAATGTTTTGGGAAGGAGTTATTAATGCTGAAATTGTGAATGAATTCTATTTCGTTGTTGAAGGATAAGTAGGAGGAACAAAGTTGATAAGCACGGTGGATTAAGATTTTAATGCTCTTAATTTTATATAGTAAGGGGATGTGGCTTAAGTAGTTAGTACTTAGACCTGCATATGTAGGGTTTCGATATATGGAAGTACTTAATTTATTATTTTGTTTTGTTATTGTTATATCTAAAAAGGGTAGGATGTTGTTAGATTCGTTCTTTAGTGAACTTGATGGTTTGGTGCTGGGAATTGAGATAGTTAAGAAAAAGAAGGGCGTGGTGAGCATTGTGAAAGAGGAGAAAAGTGTCATCGACATAGCTTTTATATAGGTGTTGTTTGTAATGGGTGGGGCAATGGAGTAGCCAGTTATTTTCGTGATAACAGCGAAAGATGTTAGCTAGTGTGGCACTTAGGGGGGATCCCATAGCTAGTGAATCGGTTTGTTGGTAAAGTTGTTTAATGAAAAAGAAGTAGGTGTCTGAAGCGGCAAGGGTTAGCAGTTTGGTGAATTCTTGTTTCGTTAGGTTGAGGACTGTGTTCTGATTGTTATAAAATAAATTGTTGATGCTAAATAATTCTTCTGCACCATCATTGAAATCCGTCACCACTCTTCAACTTCTAACATGGATACTTTAACAGTCAACCATCCCCAACCTTTATACAATTAGATTAAACTTCTCCCTCGTACAATAACCCGGTAAGTTTTGTTTTCAATATTCTTTTCACCCTATAACATTTATATACGTTAGCTTACCTCTCTAAATTTTATGTAATTTTTTTTAGCTTTAAATTATTATCAGAGAAATTTACAAATATATTGAATAAAATCTTTTACTATATTTGTTCACTTTTTATTATTTTTTATTTCTTAGCACTGATGATGGAAACTGAATTTCCGAAACGTCTGACTAATAAACATGTACCACCACTATAGTCCAAATAAGTAATGGTAAATGACAAATACTATAGTTCTTCTTTCCATGATGGAAGCCCAACGTGGGCAACGAGTCACTCGCAAAGAGGCCCGAAAATATAGTTTTCTTCACCAGCTATCTGCCAAACGGATAGGATCCAGCTTTGGGACGGGATTAGGTCCTGTCATTTACCATTACTTTTTCACACTATAGTAGGTTTAATTTTCCCAGAAGAGTTCCTTGTTCCATGCACGGTCTGTGTGCAAAATAAAAATTTCTCAGGTACCGTTATGAGTTGTAACGAGCATATATATATATTAGGATCACCTGAAGATCAAGGCCCCCAGCCTTCTTTATTTAGCTTTATAAGGCTAACTAGAAAAGGCTGGGGGCCCTGATCTTCAGGTGATCATATATATATTTCGAAGTTGATCATCAGTGACTTTAAAATTACTTATGCTTAATTGATTATTATACAGGGTGATTCACTCGCTGGTACCC
The DNA here is from genome assembly GCA_023014485.1 of Bathynomus jamesi. Taxonomy (NCBI): domain Eukaryota; kingdom Metazoa; phylum Arthropoda; class Malacostraca; order Isopoda; family Cirolanidae; genus Bathynomus; species Bathynomus jamesi. The sequence continues at coordinate 369,626 of JAJOZX010001464.1, forward strand.
CAGAGTATCGTATTAGCGATACTCTGGGGCTACCAGCGAGTGAATCACCCTGTATTATACACTAAAAAATAAGTTATAATTTACAAAGCAAATATTCCTAAAAGCAAATTCCATTTAAAAACTTATTAAATAGTTATTAGAGGTTGTCGACATTAAATATATAGCGAGACCTTGCAAAAATATAATGGAATAATAATAATAGACGAAATATTGACTCGGTTGAATCCCCCAATAAGAAATGCAACACAAAACAAAATATTTACACGAATCACTCAAAGGTCACAGGTCACGCAACTGCGATGCGTGAGAGGGACCTTGAAAGTGAGAGGGACCTTGAAAGTGAAATCCTTAACCACCCAGATGCCACGCAACAAAATTTAGAATTTGAGTTCGTGCGACATCTAAAATTACAGCCACTGTCAATTCTCTCTATAATTTTCAGTTAAACAGAACAAGATCATTCGTCTGATGTAGGCCACTCTTCAACAAACAGTTTATATATAGATCAGTATAGATTTCCATTTTTCTCGGATTTCGTGCTATTTGTCTAACTAATACTTCAGAGAAAATTAATAGCTCGGATTTTTTGATGCTTCAGTCTTGAATGTTATGTGGATGATTACGCATTGATCAGTTAAGATTCTAAGATTTAATACTCCATGTCAAAGAAATCAAATGCTTGGCATCGTTTCACTCGTAAGAATAAAGAAGAAGCAGAGTGTATGACATGTCACAAAGTTTTAAAGTGTTGTGGAGGTTCTACTTCAAGTTTATCATCCCACATGAAAAATATTCATGGCATAAACATCGACCAGATTAATTAGCCATTGAAGAAACAAAAAACAGTGGAAGAGTTTGTTGAAAAAAGGTCCATAGAAGAGGAAATTTCGAAACTTGCGTGTGTGGATGGACTGAGTCTCCAATCAATTGCTAAAAGTGAATTCATTCAAGAAAGCCTAAGAAAGATAAAATACGACAAGCTTCATCCAACTTCCCATAATGGTGTCAGAAAAATGGTACTTAGTTTTTATGAGAAAAAGAAACATGAATTGGTCAACTACTTCAAGAATCAGGTGAGACAAGGAATCCGCTATTCATTAACTATGGATGAGTATACATCTTTGCAAAACCAAAGATATAATAATATTAATGTTCATGGCGAAAATCAACATTGGTCTCTTGGTCTCATGAAAATAAATGGTTCTCTCGATTGCACCAAAACTATTGCAATCGTTAGGAAAAGATTGGAAGACTTTGGCTTGGACCTAGATAAGCATATCGTGGGTTGTACCACCGACGGTGCCTCAGTAAGTCAAATTTGGAAGAGAAATAGTACCTGATCACCAGCAATGCATTGCACATGCTATACATCTCGCGGTTTCGGATATCTTATATTAAAAAACTGCTGAAAATTCAGTTGAAAGGGAAAGTGACCCTACCCCTGAAGATGAAGCCATGAGTTAAGCGAAGATGAGTGTGAAATTTTATGCACTGATACAATTTTTGAGTCCGACATAGATGACGTAATTGTTCTTCCAAAACTTCGAGAAGATTACTTAAAAGTAATAAATAAGGTGAGAAAAATCTGCCGCATATTTCGAAAGTCTCCTTTGAAAAATGAGAGATTGCAGGATTTTGTCAAAGATGAATTTAATGGAAAGGAAATGAAGCTATTCTTGACTGTTGTAGAACGAGGTGGAACAGTCTTTTGGCCATGATAGAAAGATTTTTGAAACTAAAAAATTGCATTCCAAAGGCCTTCAGAGTGATACGCTCAACAGAGACGATTTCAGATGAAGAATGGAATACTCTAAAGAGCCTCTTTGACACGCTTCGTCCACTGGAAATTGTTTTGAAGGGACTCTGTTCCGAAGATGCAAATTTGCTCAAAGCTGAATCTTCCATGAAGTTCATTTGGATAAATTTGAAAGCAAAAAACAATCCTTTAGCTTTTGAGCTACGTCAGTGTCTCATGATCGCTACTCATCGAGAAGACAAAAAGAAGCTGTCGCCTGCTGAGTTTTCTCCACAATCCCGAGGTCTTGAAAAATGAATCATCAGCACCGTTCCTCTTTCCTTCAAGACAAGCACTTAGGAAGTATGCGGATCATACATTTAAGAGGCTTTTTCCAGAAGCTTGCCAGATTTCAGAAGCAGACGACCAAGTCCAATCAATTGCTTCGAAACTCGAAGATTCACAATGCAGCTCAGGTCGTGAAGTAAATGATGACGATCAACTTATGAACGAGTACATGTGTGAGATGAACAAACTGAAAATGAAACCCAATAAAAATTCTTCGGAGACTTTTGACGTAAATAATGAATTCAAATATTTTGAAGCTACTTTGAATAGAAGCGAAAATTTGGATCGAATGTACGAGGCGTTGCTTACAATAAAAGCCACCAGTGTAGAGTCCGAGAGAGTGTCTTCAGCTGCTGGTTTATTCGTCACAAAGATTCGATCAAGAATGTCAGATCAGACACTTAATGCTCTTTGTTTTCTCAAGTGTTATTCCAAAAATCAAGTTCGATAATAAACTTTTTAATTCAAATGTTACACATACTTGATTGAATCAATTAAAACCTTATTTCTGTTTAATATTTTGATCATTTACCTCCATAAAAAGCTTTAAGAATATAGCGACGGTGAAATCGGTTTTACACTTTTCGGTTATTTTCCATCCCTAGTCAGAGCATGGCATAAATTAAGACCTAGAAAACATGAACTTTTCTCAATCAAAGAGACGTTTTGGTGAACGATTCAGATATTTTTGTAAAACCTTATTTCAAACACAGCTTGTCAACGGAGAGAAAGTGAAGCGAACATATTTAATGTATTCGGAGAGCACAGGCTCAATTTTCTGCGTTCCATGTCAGTTATTTGGTGGAATTACTAAAATTGGTAAGAAAGGATTTGATGACTGGAAGCATGGCAGTGAAGCATTAACAAGCCATGAAAATTCTCTGAACATAATCATGTGTGTTAGCTATGAAAATGAGAAGTTCAACTCTCGGAAGAATTGACAGACAACGTTTCTATCAAATTGATGAGGAGAAGAGGTATGGAGGAATGTTTTACAACGAGTTGTTGCAGTGGTCCGGTCACTGGCATCTCATGGTTTACCTTTTAGGGGCCACATTGAGAAATTTGGTTCTGTCCACAGTGGAAACTTTATAATGCCTTTGGAACTTATTGCTGAATTTGACCCTTTTCTGGTGGAACATATTGCAAAATAAAAAAATCCAGGAAAAGGTGATACCCCATACTTGTCTTCGTTTACATGTGAGCAATTCATCAAACTAATGGCTGACAAATTACCAAACAAATAACTGAGGAAGTGAAATGTGCGAAGTACTATTCCATTATTGTGGACTCCACCCCAGACGTATCACATGTCGATGAACTTGCAGTTATTCTGAGATACGTAAAAGAAGATGGGCATCCCGTAGAGCGATTTTTGGCATTCCTTCCCAGCGTAGGCCACAAATCAGAGCAGCTTTTCAACTCAGTTTCCAGCATATTAAAAATGCATGATCTCGACATTGCAAACTGCAGAGGACAATCGTATCATAACGCTCCCAACATGTCAGGACTTACTCTGGCTTGCAAGCCAGAATAAAAGAAGCGTCCCCAGTAGCAATTTACGTACCCTGCTCTGCACACTCATTAAATTTGAATGGACAGTGTGCAGCAAGTTGCTGTAAGGAAACCATTGAATTTTCGCACTTCTCCAAAATCTTTACGTGTTCTTCACTACCTCCACTCACCGTTGGGAAATACTACAAAATCACTTTACCAAATCTGAAAATGTAACGCTTAAGAGCTTATCAGACACTCGATGGTCAGCCCGTGAAGAAGCGTGTAGGAGTCTCAATAAAGACTGGGAAGAGGTTATAGAGGCACTTACGTCCATTAAAGAAGATGAATCAGAAAAGCCTTGCACACGCAGTGAAGCATCAGGCTGCCTCAATCAACTGCAACTCCTTGAAACTACAATTCTTTCTTTAATGTGGGGTGACATTCTGGAAAGGTTCAATGCTACTAGTAAACAGCTCCAAGCAGTTAACATTGATCTTGGTGTCGTAGCAGAACTGTATGCATCATTGTCTTCATTGACATTCTATGTAAAAGATGCAAGAGACAACTTCAATTTTTATGAAGAAGTAGCAATTAAGAAATCACCTATCCGCGAATATGAAGTTACAATGAAAAGAAAAAAAAGAAAACTTCGAGCTGACGAAACTCGCGAAGGCGAGGTAGAATTAGATGGACGGGGAGGAACTTCTTCATTAATACTTATCTTGTGGTACTTGACAGATTATTGTCGGAATTAAACCGTCGCAAAGATGTGTATGAAAACCTCCATGCACGGTTTGCATTTTTTACAAAAGTCACCACCTTGAATCCGACAGATATAACTGCCAATGCTTTAAACTCTGAAAATTTTAGAAGGATGACTTGACGGAAGCATTTGTTAATGAGTGTCTTAATTTCCGTGGGTTTCTTCTGAATTTGGAGAAAACGCCTACGAGCATTCTTGAGATGAGTGAGATGATCCAAGCAAAAGGATTAAAAGAAGTTTACCCTTATATTGATATTGCGCTCAGGATCTTCCTATGTACGCCGGCTTCCAACTGTTCTGCCGAAAGATCTTTTTATTTACTGCGACGACTAAAGAACTACCTACGGTCAGTGATGTCAGAAAATCGTCTCAACTCTTTAGCTATCCTTAGTATTGAATCGGAACTCACGAGAGCTCATAGCTATACAGATCTTATTGATTCCTTCGCTGTTCAGCAATCTCGGCAGAAACTGCTTTGAGTATTCTACAACGATCGATTTCGTAACTAAACATAAGATCATAAAGATAACCTACAATGCATTTCTGTTCACACATTTAAGGGATTGTTTATATATATATATATATAATATATTATGATTGATATAAAAATATCCTATATGTTAAGATATATTTTGCTAGAGTAAATGCCTAAACCATTTGACTGCATTTTACTGAAAACACTTATATCAAATAACTATTTATTGCTAAATGGTAACTTCGTAAGTGTCCGAGGGGCGGCTAAATCAGTATGGCCCTTGGCGCCAGGAAACCTAAATCCGCCCCTGCTTCAGCCTCTAGGTCAGATCAGAATAATCAGAATGAAAATTTGAAAAATTATGAGTTTATATACCAAATTTTGGTGACATCATTATTATTTAATTTTGACCTGTTTTGTTTTTAATTCTCAATAGGCTGATTTTTTTTGGCAAAATATTTGAAGATAAAGGTAAATTTTTTGGCTGTAACAGCGTCTTGACAGATAAGCAAGATATTTGAAGATGAAGTCATATTTTTCTTTCAAACATCATATTGACAGATCTGATGCTATCATGATTTGCCGAGCTAACTAAAAATGGAAATTGAAATGTGCATTTTATTATGGATTAAAATTAAACATGCATATGAGCACATTTTATTATGGATTAAAATTAAACATGCATATGAGCACATTTTATTATGGATTAAAATTAAACATGCATATGAGCACATTTTATTATGGATTAAAATTAAACATGCATATGAGCACATTTTATTATGGATTAAAATTAAACATGCATATGAACAAAAATTAAATGCTTAAAATTTAAAATTTTAAGTGTTAAGCAAGACATGACTTCATCTTTTACAACTGAGAGAGACTGTACAAAGAAAATGAATATTGGAGAATTTAACACGTTTACAGTATTAAACTAAATCTGAAAAATGATTAAGTAATTTAAAAAAGAAATAATTCAGCAATTATTTTGCAAAATTAAATAGAAAATAATTTTTTTTTCCAAAACTTGCGTTTTATATACAGTTAGAGTGTCACGCGAGTTTGGACTTCATATGCAAAATTGAATATAAGAATTATTAGTATTCATTTATATATATATATATATATATATATATATATATATATATATATATATATATATATATACTGTATATATAATATATATTATATATATATATATATATATATATATTATATGATACACACAGACAGTGCATGGAACAAGGAACTCTTCTGGATAATTAAATCCACTATAGTCCGAATAAGTAATGGTAAATGACAAATACCATAGTTTTTCTTTTCATGATGCTAGCCCGACGTGGGCAACGGGTCACTCGCAAAGAGGTCCCATAAATATAGCTTCCCTCACCAGCTATCTGCAAAGCAAACAGGATCCAGCTTTGGACATGGATCTAGGGTTTAAAGCACCTAGCCATGCTACATTTAGAACCTCAATAAGCAAAAGACTCGCTGCCTTCACGTCAGATTGAATGCATCAAAGAAAAAGGGGTAACTATTATATTTTTAGCCAAAAACCTTGAAAAGTGGACGCTCAATTCTGCCAGTTGAGGTTTAAGTTTGGTTTTTGGCTAAAAATATAATAGTTACCCCTTTTTCTTTGATGCATTCAATCTGACGTGAAGGCGAGCGATCTTTTGCTTATATTGAGGTTCTAAATGTAGCATGGCTAGGTGCTTTAAACCCTAGATCCATCCCCAAAGCTGGATCCTGTTGGCTTTGCAGATAGCTGGTGAGGGAAGCTATATTTATGGGACCTCTTTGCGAGTGACCCGTTGCCCACGTCGGGCTAGCATCATGAAAAAGAAAAACTATGGTATTTGTCATTTACCATTACTTATTCGGACTATAGTGGATTTAATTATCCAGAAGAGTTCCTTGTTCCATGCACTGTCTGTGTGTATCATAAAAAACTCAGGGGACCATTCTGAGTTCATTCCCATATATATATATATATTATATATATATATATATAGTGGCCTGTTGACTGTAGGCCTTATAATTAACATAATTAATTAGGGGTCACAAAAATAAAGCAGATTAAGACTCTGTGTCTTTTTAATTAATTAACAAATAATGTAAATAAATTATTACAGTGAGTAAGAAAAAATGCAATGATTGATAAAAATACTGTACTTATACAAAATACTTTGAAATGATAACGTTACAGAAGTGATAGGGTACGAATTAATCGTCAGCATGATGACATTATGACAAATGCAATAGACAGTGAGTTATATTAAGTTGCATAAGTAGGCGAAGTAAGCGAGTGGATGTTTACACACAATAACACAAACACAAAGTATATATTAGGCACTGAGAGCTTCATATATCGATTAAATAAACCTGCAATATAACACTTACTGTACATAAAAATTTTACATATGCAAATACAATAAGCGCAGTTTGTTTGTAAATTATGTTGTACGGTATTATCAGACTGTATTAGGCTAAATCAAGTAGGCATTCGCCAAGGATAATAGATATTGTAGAGGGTGAGCCTAAGGTAGAGATGTTCTCTGAAAAGTGCCCGAAGACGGACTGATTTGAAACTTCAATGGTAAAAGTCTTGAGACTCAAAAAGCCGTTAACACTTGGTTAGAATTTTCACGATGTTCTCCTCAAAGGTTAATTTAGTGTCAAGCATTAATGATAAATCTTCGGAGTCAGGTGCCAGAAAAAATCCTTCGTCAGCGTCTAAGACCTGGTGTACATCTTGTACGGTAAAGAAAAACTCAAACATCGAAAACGAAGGCAAAGACGTTCTTGCAGGGTTTCAACGCAGGTTGAAAATATCTTCCTGCTGGCGGTGCTGAATTATGACGTGATAAGTGCTCTAAGATAAACTACAGGCGTTCCATGGCAATTAAGGAGTATGTACAGCACACATAACTATCCCATGGTTGACCTTTTGTGATAGCTTCATATCCGAGCTTGAGAAAAGTATTAAAATATAGTCCTTAGGAGGAAATGTGTGTATATACGTATATATGTATATATATATATATATATATATATATGAAAATTATTTCACGAAAGTGACACGTGAAAAATATTTATGATGAATAAAACCACAAAGGGAAAAAGAAACACAAAGTGGTGCTCAAGCGCTTTCGTCTTTCGTGTTCCTGAGGATGTCATTAGACGAAAGCGCTTGAGCATCACTTTGTGTTTCTTTTTCCCTTCGTGGTTTTATTCATCATATATATATATATATATATATATATATATAAACGACAGGAAAGGAAAGAACACGCACAATAGAAAGAAGCAAATTCGAAATTTTTATTTTTCATTCCAAAGCTATAAATGGGGAAGGTGTCGCATCCAACATGGAAGTAATAGATTGGAAAACTATCTTTAAGGCTAAGACAACGGAAGAGATGCTAATGACCTTAGAGGAGAAGACGCTGGAAATTATGGAAAGACATGTCCCAACAATGCAACAAAGAGGAAAGAGAAGCAGGTTCGAGAGACAAAAGAGGTCACTGTTCCGAAAGAGAAAAAGAGTAACTGCAAAATTAAGTAAATGCAAAGAAAACATCATCAGGAAAATATTAAATGATAAACTGCAGAGTCAGTGGCATAGCGTGGTCTTTTTTCATGGGGGCAAATGTTTTATAAATTAGTGATGTAGCGGTTGTCATTTTTCATAGCTCTGCGGTTGCGGTTGCGGAGCTTACAAATAGAGCTCCGTGCGGTTGCGGTTATATACCCTATAACATCATAATATTATCTAAGAATAAACAACACGATAAAATATCACGTTTTAGCCACACTTTTCACAGTCTACAATATAATGACCATAATCTAAACTGTAAAAAGTGTGTTTCCAGGATGCGGGACGAGGACCCAACGCGTCTTTGCTTGACTCAGTTTCGGTCTCGTCATCACTACTGGAAGCCGATAGAGCATTCATTGAGTCCATTATTGTTATTGATTTACTCGTAGAAGCTGATGCCTGGCCTAAATCAATCAGTGGTTTCTTTGCCGGTGGTTCACTGGCTGTCTCCGAATCCGATGATGTTTGAATCTTGTCCATTTCATCATAAAGATATCCCAATTTTTTCTGAACACTTTTTGTGACATATGAAGCGGAAAAAATGTTTGCTTTGTACCTTGGATCCAAATAGGTAGCCAAAGAAGACATGTCATTTGCTTCTAGGCCGTCAAATCTCCTCGCTAGCTCTGTGCGCATTATCTCCTTCATTGTTTTGATTCCACGATCAGCTTCAGAATCACCACTTCGAGGATGCAGCACATTTTTCAAGGAAACGACGAGGGGAATAACCTCAGATATGGAAGAGGTAGAACTACTCAATCTTTTTGTGATATCATCGAATGGTTCCAGCACAGCCACTCAGTTTGACAAGAGAGTGAAGTCGACGTTAGTGAGTTGTTGCATTTTGGAGTTAGCAACTCAACTTTAACTTCAGTGTTCTCTGCATCATGTGATAAGTGTTGTTCCACCGTGTGGCGACATCATGAATGACTGTAAGTTCAGGTTGATCTAAGCCAGTGGTGCACAAACTTTTTTGATGTGAGGGCCAAACCAACCATCTGTTTTATATGTAGGGGTCAGATATATAGATATTCTATTTTTTATAAATATGCATTTTTATAACCAGGGGTAATATTTCAGATTTTTCTTTGGGTAGCTAACTTTTTCATTGAATTGAAAAGACCCGTGGGGCCACTGAAAAGACCCGTGGGGGCCACATTTGGCCCGCATGCCAGGGTTTGTGCATCACTGATCTAAGCGTTTCTTAATTTTTTTTTAACTCATCCTGCGCCATCGTAGAATGGTTGAAATGAGTAGCGATGGATCGAAGTTTAACTAACAAGTCACTGAGAAATTTTTGTGAGGATAATCCACTTTTGATTATAAGTTGTAGTTTATGAACAGTGCAATCGATATTATGGACGCCAGTGAGAAACAAAGCTTTTATTATGTTTGCTCCTGAGTCGCGCATTACACAATGGATGAATGAATGAGCAATATCCCACTTCTGAAGCATCTGCTCAAATTTTTCTGACAAATATTCTCCAGTGTGGCGATCTTCAAGTGACATTACGCTGAGCATCAAATTGGTTCTCTTGAAGTCTTGATTCACTGCATGACATGTCAAAGAGAGTAAAGACACTCCAGCAGACGTGTCTGACCATGCATCCGTTGTCAATGATACTTTCAAATCTTTTAGATGCTCAAGAAGTTTGAACGCTTTCTTTGAAACGAAGTCATAGATATCGTTGCACACGAGATCAGTGTAGAACTGATGCTGTTTCACGTTATACTGTGGAGCTGTTTCAACCATGAGTCTCATGAAACCTAAGTCCTCAACGTGGCTGAACGGCAAGTCATCCATTATTATCATTTCGCCTTTGCGATAGTCCATTGATTTTGATTTGGAATGATTCGCATCCCAAATGTTTACTTTTTCGAAGCAACTTTCAATCGTCTGAGTCTTTTCTTTCACTGCACACTTCATTTCCTGTAGAGGTGTAAGAGACACTTTTGATTCTTTTTCTTCTTTGACTATTCATTAGCTTCATTTTCACTAGATATCACTTCATTATATTCCTTCTTGTGCATTGAACGCAGATGGTTTTTTAAGTTAGTGGTACTCCTTCCGTTTCGTGAATAGTTCCTATTACATATGACACACTTCCCTACATCGTTTGGCACTCTCGAAAAGTACTTCCACACTGCACTCGTAGATCGCTCCATGATGGTTGCACCACAGTCTAACACTTTACTAATGGGTTGAAGTACGTAACGTTACAAAGGTAGCGACAGAGAGCTAGCGCAACACAACAACCCTCACTCGTGTCTGAACAGATACTGAAGCTGGTGCTTTAGTTTAGTTTGTAACTTGGTAGTGAAGGTTGCCTAATTTCTAATAAAAAAACTTGAGTTTTTAATTTTTTTTATCAACAGCAATTATACATCATCATTGCTTTATTAAATATAATTAAAATAATGCTTTTCTAGCCACCTAGCGTTGATAAATATAAGTTATTACATAATGCATCTATCCATCCAGTCCAAGTAGCAATTCTAGACATGTCGCAATTAGGGCGTAGCAAACTTTTACTTTTTTGCACCCTTGAGTGAAGGCATGAGACATGACAGGAACAGCATTTGGCGACGTTTATAGCATTTATAGCCATTACACTAGCATTTATAGCATTTGGGTGCCCTAGTAAGAAGATATCCTCAAACAACCGCAATAACTGCACTGATAAATGCGGTTGCAGTTGCGGACAACCGCTATATCACTATTATAAATTTCCGACTGGACAAATGTGGCAACTTTTCCGTGACTAATATATATTTTTCAAGCCACTACGTCAGAGGCTTAGCCATGCTATAATATAATATATTATTATGAGAAGCTGAATTTAAAATTGGCCACAGGGAAATGTATCTCTCTGTCTCTCTCTCTCTCTCTCCTTTATTGCCAAAATTTTTTACAACCGGTTCTAGATTTCCGACTGGGCCAGATAGTTTTCCAATCACGGGTGGCAGTCGCCCCCTCAGCCGCCTCCTCCCAAGCTACGCCACTATGCAGAGTATAGACTGCGTCGTACAGGAACTAATTGAAAAGCATACAGAAAAAGAAGACGACGACACTATAGAAGCGATAAAGGTTAACTCAAAGTACTTCTACAATAATTTTGCAAAAAGAAGTCGAATCATCTTTCAATGCGCCCAAAACTGACAAACTGATATGCGATAGAAACGCGTTCTTTGAAGAAGAACGACAAGGGGAAAGTATAACGGACTTCGACTTTGCGACGGATGATATTACACAAACTATAGGGAAACTAAAAACACACTCAGCAGCAGGACCGGACAAATGGAATGCCACACTGATCAAAAACTGCAAGAATGCAATCGCTGAGCCCCTATATTGTATATGGACACGTTCACTAGACACGGGAGAAATAACGGACATCCTGAAGAGAGCGAACATAGTCCCAATATATAAAGGAGATGGATCCGAGGCCAAAAACTATAGCCAGTGTCGTTTACATCTCATCTCACTTAAATATATGAAAGAATAGTTAGAGAAAAAATCTGACTTGAAAATTAAATGATAACCAACATGGATTCCGGTCAGGCAGATCATGCCTATTACAACTAATAGAACACTACACCAACATTATTCATGCACTTGAAGGTAATGAAAACTATGATGTAATATACATAGACTTTGCCAAAGTGTTCGACAAGTGTGACCATGGAATCATAATACATAAACTGAAATATATGGGAATAACAGGAAAAGTAGGGAAATGGATATATAATTTCCTAGGTGAGCGGAGGCAAGTCGTTACAGTTCAAGGAATATCTTCATCACAATCAGAGGTCCTTAGCTTAGTACCACAAGGAACAGTATTAGCTCCATTACTCTTCATAATCATGCTAACTGACATACATGAGGACGTTACCAGAGACAGCACAGTAACATCTTTTGCCGATGACACAAAGATCAGTAGAAAAATAAGAAACCCAGAGAATATAGGATCTCTACAAACAGACATGAACAGCATCTACAAGTGGACGGAAGACAACAATATGAAATTTAACACTGAGAAGTTTCAACTGTTACGGTACGGAAAAAGGGAGGACCTAAAATCCATGGAATACTATACTCCAAATGGACAGGAAATTCAGAAAAATTCTAAAGCAAAAGCTTTAGGAGTAATGACTGATGATGCGAAATTTGAAACACAAAATAAGATAGCAGTAAACAGAGCAAAGAGAATAACTGGGCAGATACTGAGAACCTTTAACCGAAGGGATAAGAACATAACGAGTCCTCTATTGAAAACACTGATCATACCCAAATTGGAATACTGCTCGGTCCTAACATGCGCATATAAAAAAGAAGACATTAGACAGCTAGAAGGGACTCAGAGAAGCTTCACAGCCAAGATCAATGGGTGCAAAGAACTAAATTACTGGGAAAGGTTACGCGAATTAAATCTATATTCACTGGAAAGGAAAAGAGAGAGATACACCATTATTTACACTTGGAAAATAATGGAGAAACTAACTCCTAATCTTACTCTGAACCCTATAACTTCCCAAACAACAGTGGAAAGTAGAAAAGGAAGACTGTCGTGTTCCCAAATTAAAGGCTAGTCACGGAACATCCTTAACCCTGAAAGAAAATAGTTTTGTTGTGAGAGGACCAAGACTGTTTAATCAGCTGCCCAAAGGACTAAGGAACACGAGTGGTGTTGCGGTGGACATCTTCAAAAGAAGATTAGACGCCTAGCTCAGAACAGTCCCCGATGAGCCGGGCGTACCTCGCTACATGAGGTGGAGAGTACAAGAAACCAACTCTCTACTTCACCAGGCCAACTAGAGAGGAACATTTGAAAGGTTGAAAGGAAGGTGTAAGATACATTGCATTGAAAAGCATAGTTCCTATGTTTCCAGACTAAAGTAGGCTTACTACAATTAATGAATTAAATTGAAACGAATACTTAGGGTCACCAGTCTGGGCATTCAGCCCAAAGAAACAATATTTAATAATGTAAATAGCAATAACTTTTTTTTTTTTGTTTAATTAGAAAAATAGATAAATTATTTGTTCACAGTGATTAACAATTATGTATACGGTAATTTGCTATATTATAATGACTGATTATTAGCAATAAGAAACGGTTTATACAGTATAAGAGTTAAATGAATACAATAATGACAAGAAACACTAATTTACGAACGTTAATGAGATATACGGCAGTGAACACACAATAATAAGTAATTGAGCCAATAATAACTGAGATAATAAAAGTACGGTGTTGGTACAGTAAACGGATTAGCAAGTAAAATAAAATACATAAATGAGCAAATAAACAAGCGGATACAAATATGGTAAGATAATTGAATACGGTAAATTAATTGAATAGGCCTACTGCAGTAGTAATGGGAAAGTTAGTTTGCCGGTTGTTTGGAGATACTTTGAAGATAGCCTATTCGCTAGGCTGAGGGTATACACTGAAGTTATGTAGGCTACGCGGAAGTTGCTTAACACGAAGACAGAAAGGTAGACTTGTGACCTACGAGAAGGTTGACAGACCTGGGCTTCGATGTACATGCATCTGAAGGCGGACTGGCTTGCCTGCGAGAGGATGTGTTTTGAGGGCCGATTGAGACTTACTGAAAAGGGGGCCAGCGGAAAAACCTGCAGCAGTGATGTTGCTTCTTGCGGGATGAAATTGTAGAGGGCCTTGCTTGATGATAGACTTCGTGTATGCTCGACCGGAGCATTGAAGGACGGCGAGCCACTCCCCGGCGAAGGCCGGAAAGCGGGTGGCGTGACGAGTGGTGTTACTGACGAAGGAGCTGAGAGCGAGATGAGCGAGATGTGACGACAAAATGCGAGGAAAAAGCAAGTGAGAGCGATTTGAGAAAGAACTCGCATTTTTATAGGCCTTGGTAACGTCCTCTGGTGGGCATTTCGGGAAATACCACAAAATCTGTTTCCTCCGTGTTTGAGTTTTATAACCTTGTTTACAATTTCCAGCCATGAAACAAACAGACGAAGAAGAGAAATTGTAGGTTCCCTTCGTCACATAACCTTAGATGTTACGAAGGCAGTTAAAGAAAACACACAACACACACACACACACACACACTGTTCTTATGTTTATCACACAAATCTCAAACTTGGCTGTTCTCCGCTATCTTTGTGCTAACTGCATTTCGCATAACTCTTACCCCAATTGGTATTTATTGTTCCAATTACACGGTAACGGATTAACGCTAAAAAACATTCATAATACTATGAATATAAAATATGGATAAAATCAGTGCTGGGATTAGCGGCGTTAATTAGCGCCGCTAAGTTTTTATTAGCGATACTGTTAACGCCGCTAGTTTTCACAATTTTTAGCGAAACAGGTAGCGGCGCTAAGTTTTGAGAGAAATTCGATCACTAATTTTTTAAAACTACTTATACTAAAATTTGGTTCGCCAACAGCAATCTCCATTATAAGAGACTGAGGCAATACTAACTGCAACGTGATCATGACATCAGCATGTAGAGGTTGTAAGCTGTAACTTGTTGGACAGACTGTGTATATCCACTGCTCTGCTTGTAGTAAAACAATTATATCAAGGTGTGTGCTAATTAATATATGTAAGTAAATTACGTAAGGCGGAACATATATAAATTGGGGTGGTTTCAGCAAAAATTAGCGACAAAATTAGCATTAGCGGCGCTAAATTTTATGGTAGTTAGTGTTAGTGGCACTAACTTTAAGAGTTAGCGGGCACAGCATTGGATAAAATTAATTATTTAACAGAAAATTCTGTAAAATTTACCCAAATTTCATTCATAATATTACTAGATTCCTCAGCGTTAATTTAGTGTTGTATAATATTCAAACGAGTATCGCATTGTACGTTAAGGTCAGGTTAATTATTATTATCCGTTGTCAGCTTATCGCGCGCTTATTTTGACATAACAAATAATGATATATTGACACATTGTTTTAGCATCGCGTATTATAAGGATATATTATCTGCAAATCACTCCCAAGTTTAAATTTATAATAATAATAATAATAATAATAATAAATCTCTTTATGCAGTATGATATAATACTGTAACACCTTAATAAATTTAAGGTTTAAAATGTACGAGTATTTATTATAAGTATAAAATATTACATTCAGGATAAATTAAAGTCGCAACCTTCTGCAGTTGCGTGACCGTTTGTGGCTGTGCTTGTGACTTCTTTGCTCGTGACTCGACTGACGCACGAAAGGAAGCAGTTGTAAGATTTTAATGAGCGAATAACGATTTTCAGGGACGAATCTAAAATAGATTCGTCATGAAGTTATTGTGAAGGGAATTTTCACATTTAGTCTATCGAGGTACCGGGTGATTATAAATGATCTTCCCGATTTTAAAAATTTATTATGAAAAACTAACAAAGCTACAGCAAAAAGCGAGATATACAAATAAAGAATATTTCAGGGAATTTTTATTCGTAATATTGAACAAATCAGAGAGAGCCCTAAGTTATCGTGTTAGAATACCTTTTTAAAATTGCATTGTTCTTAAAATACAGTATGAGGGGCAACGCTAACCAAAATTTTTGAAAGACCACACCCTTGCTTTAAAGTTTCCACTTCGAGCACTGTATATATATATACCTTACCTTACCTTACAAAGGTTTCGCGTGATGATCTCTCATTTCGCGAAGGTCAAACTTGTCGCCTCTCCTCTCGAATTGGCCTGGTGAAGTAGTGAGTTTGATTCTTGCGCTCTCCACCTCACATAGGCAGGTACACCCGGCTCATCGGGGATTGTTCTGATCCAGGCGTCTAGTCTTCTTTTGAAGATTTCCACTGCAACTCCCTTTGTGTTTCTTAGGTCTTTGGGCAACTGATTAAACAGTTTTGGTCCTCTCACTACAAAACTATTTTCTTTCAGG
Organism: Bathynomus jamesi; assembly: GCA_023014485.1. Taxonomy (NCBI): domain Eukaryota; kingdom Metazoa; phylum Arthropoda; class Malacostraca; order Isopoda; family Cirolanidae; genus Bathynomus; species Bathynomus jamesi. The sequence continues at coordinate 385,942 of JAJOZX010001464.1, forward strand.
GTTAAGGATGTTCCCTGTCTCGCCTTCAATTTGGGAATACGGCACAGTCTGCCGTTTCTACTGTCCACCGTTCTTTGGGGAGTTACAGGGTTCAGAGTAAGATTAGGGAGTAGTTTCTCCATTATTTTCCAAGTGTAAATAATGGTGTATCTCTCTCTTCTCCTTTCCAGTGAGTATAGGTCTAGTTCGCGTAACCTTTCCCAATAATTTAGTTCTTTGCACCCATTGCTCTTGGCTGTGAAGCTTCTCTGGATCCCTTCCAGCTGTCTAATGTCTTCTTTTTTATATGGGGATGTTAGGACCGAGCAGTATTCCAATTTGGGTATTATCAGGGTTTTCAGTAGAGGAATCATTACATTCCTATCCCTTCGTTTAAAGGTTCTCAATATCTGTCCCGTTATTCTCTTTGCTCTGTTTACTATCTTATTTTGTCTCAAATTTCGCATCATCCCTCATTACAACCCCTAAATCTTTTGCTCTTGGATTTCTCTGAATTTCGGGTCCATTTGGAGTATAACATTCCATGGATTTTAGGTCTTCTCTTTTTCTGCACCGTAATAGCTGAAATTTCTCGGTGTTAAACTTCATATTGTTGTCTTCCGTCCACTTGTAGATTCTGTTTATGTCGGTTTGTAGGGATCTTATGTCTTCTGGGTTTCTTATTTTTCTACTGATCTTTGTGTCCTCCGCAAAGGATGTTACTGTGCTGTCTCTGGTAACTTCCTCATCTATGTCGGTTTGTAGGGATCTTATGTCTTCTGGGTTTCTTATTTTTCTGCTGATCTTTGTGTCCTCCGCAAAGGATGTTACTGTGCTGTCTCTGGTAACTTCCTCATCTATGTCAGTTAGCATGATTATGAAGAGTAGTGGAGCTAATACTGTTCCTTGTGGTGCTGAGCTGAGGACAGTAGTATAGCCGCAAAAGGGGAGAGTGCAGGAATGTTGCAGGTTATTATGTAATGTTGCAAAGGGGGTGGGGTTGTTGCAAAGGGGGTTGTTGCAAAGGGGGGTTGTTGCAAAGGGGGTGGGGGAAAGGGGGTGGGGGGGAAACTTGGAGGCGGCGTTATCCCCCAAGAGAAAGGAGGAGGAGAGAAAGGAGGAGAGGTGTTCACCTGGCAGGAGCCAAGTGCACACTAAGACTTCCAGCCGGGCTGGCGTTGTTTTATAGGCTCCTAATCAGCCAGAATCAGCCAGTTGGCTGAGCCAAGGTGAGAGAGACGCCTGAAGGAGAGAGAGAGAGAGACGCCTGAAGGAGAGAGAGAGAGAGATGCCTGTAGGAGGGAGAGACGCCTGAAGAAGAGAGAGATGCCTGTAGGAGGGAGAGACGCCTGAAGAAGAGAGAGATGCCTGTAGGAGGGAGAGACGCCTGAAGAAGAGAGAGATGCCTGTAGGAGGGAGAGACGCCTGAAGGAGAGAGGATAGGTACACATGCTGGAGTACTCATGCTGGAGGTACACATGCAGTAGGTACACATGCTGGAGGTACACGCACACATGCAGGAGTACACATGCTGGATGTACACATGCAGGAGTACACATGCTGGAGGCAAAACATGCAGGAGAGAGAGAGAGACGCCTGAAGGAGGAAGATACATGCAGGAGAGAGAGAGAGAGAGACACCTGAAGGACAGAGTGGAGTTCTCCCCCAATTTATTTTCGTTTCCCTAACCTAAGAGGCCACTATGGGGTTTACCAAAGGGCCTGAAATAGAAGGAGCAGAGCTCCTTACTCGGCCGAGCCGAGGGGGAATGGCTCTTCACCAGCTTCGCGATCTTTTATAATCCTCTATTCTGGCTGAGTTGCCAGATAGCGCAAGGTATTCAAGATAGCGCCATGTGTCCCATTAATCGTGTAACACATATATGACGGCTGTTATTCCAAATGTACTTGTATATATAATAAACTAATGAACCATATAAAATACCACAATATATATTTATATGGTTATTCAAGATTCAACCGTATAAAATAACACAAGCGCCTCTTTCATTACGCTTTAATAGAATTAACAAAGTTACCCTATTTCGTTAGACAGAAAACGAATTTTTATAAGGTAACCCAACGAATTATGAGAGCATCACCGAATTAAAACTTTTATGGGTAATATATCGACATAAGCTTATTATTGTAACGTTTGCTCCCAATATAAATTTTCCTAAATAACAGTAAAACCAATTAATTGAAACTTCATTTAAATAATTTACGATACAATTCCACCAAACGAGATGAAAACTTATGAAACATATAGCCCCACTCCTGCAACGAAAAAATGACGAAAAATAAAGAAATTATTCATTTGGAATTGCCGAGCCACTATAGCGGGGTCGGACGGATCCGATAGTGTATAACGTTGCAGTACTCGCTTGAAGAAAGGAGAGCTTGCAAACTCTACTTGAATAAATGTAATTACCTAAACTGCACGCGAAGGAGTTTAAATAGATCCAGCAAATAAAGCCTTTGAACAATGATTTCATGTTTCAGAAAGATTTACGCGTTAATAGAATTAGTAAAGTTACCCAATAAATAAATCGTTAGGCAGAAATGATTTTATAAGGGATACCCAACTAATTATGCACCAATCAATAAATAATAGCAAACGTGAATAAAGAGTTCCAATTCAATGGTAACTATATCGACATAAGCTTATTATTATTGTAACGTTTGCTCCCAATATAATTTTCCTAAATAACAGTAAACCAATTAATTGAAACTTCATTTAAATAATTTACGATACAATTCCACCAAACGAGATGAAAACTTATGAAACATATAGCCCCACTCCTGCAACGAAAAAATGACGAAAAATAAAGAAATTATTCATTGGACTTGCTCAAGCACTATAGCGGGGTCGGATGGAGAATATCTGTTCTTTTAAACATCTTATTTCTGATTATTAAATAACTTTTTAGACACTTGATTTTTATTATAAATATTTAAGTCACGAATACAGTGGAAAAAACGTCCGGAAAAGAAAATTATGAACATCTCCTTCCAGACCACTCTTGATATATATATTAATAACAACTCATGCACACACACACACACACACACACACACACACACAACACACACACACACACCGATGAAAGGCAGAAGCTAAATCAGTTCGAATCGTGTCCCTAGAGACCTTTTTCGTTCGCTGTTCGAGCAGAAACCACACAACTCCAGATATTAATTTTATCATTGTTATTACTTCTACAAATATTTACGCGTATTTTGTATGGTGTCATATAGAAATATATGAGATGCTTTTTAAAATATAATTTGAAGCCAATTAAATTCTACTTATTAATAAATAACTTTTTACACACAAACTACATCTTAACTGCAAACACCTTGCACATCAATTCTTATTATCATTATTATTATTATTTCTACAATGAAACGGGGTCGGGCCGAAGAACGGGTGAGAGATCTCCCCCCCCCCCAATATATATATTATATATATATATATATAAATTGAATTTACCGTGGTACACCAGTTTGGCAAACGCTTTAATGGTGCAAGCCACATTTACTGATGCATATTATATCTATCGGGCAAATAACTTTTAATTCAGTCACTGATTGACCCTCTAATACCGCAACAGCACAAATTATTGAGTAGAATGTTGTGTTCTATTACATCAACAACTTACTCATACCCACTGCCATAATTTTCTTTTATCATAACTCAGCCGAGCAACTAAGCGACGTTGGATCTGAGTGGTAGTTGGATGGGGAGTCATCCACCGCAGCAGATAATTTACATTCGATAAATGTAATGAAATAATTAAATAAAATATGCATTTATTTTTATATCACGGATGGAGTCGATGTAGACAATGCAGGTCCTGAGCTTAAATTATCTAAAACCATAACAATACAAATTATTTCAATAGAATATTATGGTCTATTACATTATTCACCTTGCCCAGATCCATTACCAATAACCTCAATTTAGTAATAATAACAATTATCTCTCATACACTATATATATATATATATATATATATATATATAGAAAGAGGAGCGAGAGTTTTGTTCAAATAAAGGAATCAATTTATAATGAAAAGGTACGACTTGGATGTCATTCGATTACTGAGTTATTAGCAATGAAGTTCAGTAGAGATTACCCCATAGGACACATAGGGTACCCATTTATCTGCCAACCACTTTCTTTTATTATGTGTAATGACCACCTTAGACCTACAGTTTGAACCATCAACAGCCCAGCGTCTTAACCACTAGGACACGTAGGGTGCCCATTTATCTGCCAACCACTTTATTTTATTATGTGTAATGACCACCTTAGACCTACAGTTTAACGTTGAAACCGAATGTTATTTTTAAAATATAATTATGATATATTTCTTTATACCCTCTCGATTACATTAGTGACTAATGATGCGGGAAATTGAGTAAATGGAAATATTATTTTCTCGAAAACTATGGGTGATAGAAAACTTCTGAAACCATATTTGGAATCAATATCAAAAGTTCTATACGAATCACCAAATAATTTTCAAAGGAGAATAAGAGCATTAATTCTATTAGTGAAAATATAAAGATGCAATTACTCGTCCGTACCCGTTATAGCGGAATGGTACACGTCATAGCTCCACCCAGCTACATCGGCAGCCAATCACGACGAACATCTGGTCTTTTGGGCGGAGCTTGAACTATCTGTGAAGTGTAAAAGGCTCTTTATTTCAAGAAATCGATTCGGGACAATGCTCTTTTTACAATATCAATGCCCAAGTCTTCTTCATTTGACCAATAATGTCCTTCAGAGGGCAATCGATGGTATCCTGTGAATAACAGTATTCCAAAAAATTGCTTTCATTTCATCCATGGACACAGTAATACAGCACTGAATAGAAGCTAATTATAAAAGAAAATGGGCTTTGGTACAACTTGCATAATTATGATAGAGTCCTAGTCCAAACGTATTTGTCACGCAGTTTACAAATTAGTTGACAAATTTATGAAAAAAGTGTGTGGAAACCATTCATGTGCAAAAGTCTTAGTTTGATAAAATATGGTAAATGTGGTACACAGTAGCTCTTTAGTTAATTTCAAGAAAAATTTAGACACTTTCATGAGTGAAAGAGATAGTTTGTAGATTGTATATCGTGTATATCCTTAGTTTCAGTTTTGTAGGCTCTTTTGGTGGATGTAAATAGTTGTATATTAATTAGCTAGTTTGAGGGTCTTCCGGAACGCTTCTTGTGGGCATTCTGAACAGTTCCATCGGCTTCAAACTTATCTCTAATTCGAGTGATGGTAAGTCGCGTTGGTGGATCTGTTTGTCTCGTCATGATATACATTAATATAGTGATAAAAATACTTAAGATTGTCCATGATCACGAGATTCACATTTTCAGTCGTAGGGTATGAGTAATCGACATGGTGTAGCATGACGTAATGCCGCTTGTCACACCACCCATCCGCAAGACTCATTATCCATACCTGCTGCTTCTCTTCTGCACGCGTTGTTTCTTTTACTTTACGGTATATGTGAGACTTTATAAAGTTTAGCTCTGCAGCATACTTCAGCACATCGTCAGTGCAACGAAAGCCTTCAATGGTCTCACCAGAACATCCGTAGAGTATTTGTACATCTTGGAACTTCACACAATCCAATGTGGTTTTAAAAGAGGCATAGGAGGGGGAATAGGAAGTTTTTCGGTATCCACCACATCCTGGCACTTTGCTGAATACCATTTCATAAACGTTGTACAAGCAATATTAAAGGTAGCCATTTGAATACACGTCTGATTTTTCTTCTGAATACACGTCTGATCTCTCGGTCTTACTGCAGTCGACTGACCACGCAGGGAATCACAGATAGTAGCATGACTCACGGTCTTACAGTGGGCGGAGCTTAGAATTTTCGCCTGTGCACACACAAAGGAGAAAGTGAAACGCTAATTGAAACATGAGTTATTTAATAAACGAGATATTCAGTTAACACAAGAAATAACAGAAAACACAAGAAAAAACAAATGCTTAGATTTGGTGATCACAAACAACAGAAACCTAAAGAAACCTGTACTCGATATGAAGGGCTTTCATATCGTTCAGTAGTATTTTTGTTCCCACTTTACAACCGGATGGTAAGTCATCTTTAAATACGTCTAGAATACAATCAAAAGCACGCACAAAGAGTTCATCGTTAGTTACATTATTAAACACAAGTTTATAAACACGCTTTTCCAATCGAGGGTTTATTTCTACCGACCCGAGCTTTTCAATCGTGAACACGTCTTCACTCAACATAGCGGCAATTGAAATAATCTTCTAAATCGTTACGACAACTGCGCGTTATATAAAGAAATAGTTCTTCAGGATAATTTTCACGAACTAGGCATATTTTATAATGTTTTACTAAACATCTTCACACCGGCGCATTATTTGAGAGGAACATATGCTCATATTTTTCCTTTCTGCCCGTCAAACGATACTCATCTCTAAAGTCTGTTAAAAACTCACGCAGGACACTAGCCACAACCTCACTACGAACCTCGTCATGATATACATTAATATAGTGATAAAAATACTTAAGATTGTCCATGATCACGAGATTCACATTTTCAGTCGTAGGGTATGAGTAATCGACATGGTGTAGCATGACGTAATGCGCTTGTCACACCACCCATCCGCAAGACTCATTATCCATACCTGCTGCTTCTCTTCTGCACGCGTTGTTTCTTTTACTTTAGACTTTATAAAGTTTAGATCTGCAGCATACTTCAGCACATCGTCAGTGCAACGAAAGCCTTCAATGGTCTCACCAGAACATCCGTAGAGTATTTGTACATCTTGGAACTTCACACAATCCAATGTGGTTTTAAAAGAGGCATAGGAGGGGGGGAATAGGAAGTTTTTCGGTATCCACCACATCCTGGCACTTTGCTGAATACCATTTCATAAACGTTGTACAAACAATATTAAAGGTAGCCATTTGAATACACGTCTGATTTTTCTTCTGAATACACGTCTGATCTCTCGGTCTTACTGCAGTCGACTGATCACGCAGGGAATCACAGATAGCAACATGACTCACGGTCTTACAGTGGGCGGAGCTTAGAATTTTCGCCTGTGCACACACAAAGGAGAAAGTGAAACGCTAATTGAAACATGAGTTATTTAATAAACGTGATATTCAGTTAACACAAGAAATAACAGAAAACACAAGAAAAAACAAATGCTTAGATTTGGTGATCACAAACAACAGAAACCTAATACTTTAAAGAAAGCATTCTATTAAATACTTTTAGCCTATGTTCACGAATTAATACCGGTTTTAAAATAGATTCGACAAGAAGACCGGCTGGACTGATTTTATAGAAATTCAAGGATTCCAAGTTGATCACGAGAGAAGTTATGTAGTCATCTTCCATGCTGCAAAATCTCGTCGTTAGCCTGCCTGCTCAGAGCACCGACAAGAGGTAAAATCGAATCCACATCAACACAAAATTTTAGTCGCTAAAATAACAGCCTGAGTATTGTTCATGTTCTAAATTATCTTTGATTCGTTTTGATAAAATTGAGTAAACTGCAGCCTTTGTTTCCTGATCAGAAACTCTCCGTCTTTTTCTGGTATGGTGCAAGGCTTCGTTGCAACCATATTCACTGCACGAGTCTACTTCACAGTCGTTGCCTTCTAATCTAGATTTACACTCTTCACTAATGCATTCGATGGGTGAATAATCATCTTGGTTGATATTATTGACACCACATTCGAGAGGGCTCACTGGGGTAACGGACACTTCAGGTAATGGCGCGGACGCTTGAGGTGGGTCGGGGACAATCTCCTCAGGTTGCCCTTGTGGCGGGGCAAATATTGTGTGGGGGTAATTATGTGTTGCTTCTAAGTAAACAAAACGGGCCTTATGTAACACAGTGGCAATTAATAATGATTTATGCAAAGATGCACCAGCTCTTCTGGAACGTCTGGATGCAATTTTACCGAGCGATATATTTATCAACTTGTATGCTTCAAACCCGTTTGGAACGTCAGATATCATGTTCACCACCTAGGAATTGGTCAAGGCACAGAGAGCTAACTAACACGACTCTATCCTCTATTACCAATCTTGTAATGAGTTAAAGTGAAAGTTTCGCCTGCCTTTATACAATGTCGTTCTGACGTCGTTATCAAGCTCCACACAGGGAACTTCCAGGAAGTAACATGAATCACGTTGCTGTTCTTTCACCTGTACACACACACACACACACACACACACACACACACACACACACACAAAGGAGAAAGTGATACGTTGGTTGAAACATGATTTATTTAATAAAAAATATTCAAGCTATATATATATATTTACAAACACGTGTAATAAATAAGTTAACAACAGACATCAATGATTATTTCAAGACATATATATTTAAAAACATGTGTAATAAACAAGTTAACAATGAATTTCTGTAACCCGAGAGACGACGGACGGAGTCATTACAAGCTCGGCTCCGCCGAGCTTGTAATGACTCCGTCCGTCGTCTCTCGGGTTAACATAATTCATTTGTTAACTTGTTTATTACACATGTTTTAAATATATATGTCTTGAATATAATCATTGATGTGTCTGTTGTTAACTTATTTATTACACGTGTTTGTAAATATATATATATATATAGCTTGAATATTTCTTTTATTAAATAAATCATGTTTCAACCAACGTATCACTTTCTCCTTTGTGTGTGTGTGTGTGTGTGTGTGTGTGTGTGTGTGTGTGTGTACAGGTGAAAGAACAGCAACGTGATTCATGTTACTTCCTGGAAGTTCCCTGTGTGGAGCTTGATAACGACGTCAGAACGACATTGTATAAAGGCAGGCGAAACTTTCACTTTAACTCATTACAAGATTGGTAATAGAGGATAGAGTCGTGTTAGTTAGCTCTCTGTGCCTTGACCAATTCCTAGGTGGTGAACATGATATCTGACGTTCCAAACGGGTTTGAAGCATACAAGTTGATAAATATATCGCTCGGTAAAATTGCATCCAGACGTTCCAGAAGAGCTGGTGCATCTTTGCATAAATCATTATTAATTGCCACTGTGTTACATAAGGCCCGTTTTGTTTACTTAGAAGCAACACATAATTACCCCCACACAATATTTGCCCCGCCACAAGGGCAACCTGAGGAGATTGTCCCCGACCCACCTCAAGCGTCCGCGCCATTACCTGAAGTGTCCGTTACCCCAGTGAGCCCTCTCGAATGTGGTGTCAATAATATCAACCAAGATGATTATTCACCCATCGAATGCATTAGTGAAGAGTGTAAATCTAGATTAGAAGGCAACGACTGTGAAGTAGACTCGTGCAGTGAATATGGTTGCAACGAAGCCTTGCACCATACCAGAAAAAGACGGAGAGTTTCTGATCAGGAAACAAAGGCTGCAGTTTACTCAATTTTATCAAAACGAATCAAAGATAATTTAGAACATGAACAATACTCAGGCTGTTATTTTAGCGACTAAAATTTTGTGTTGATGTGGATTCGATTTTACCTCTTGTCGGTGCTCTGAGCAGGCAGGCTAACGACGAGATTTTGCAGCATGGAAGATGACTACATAACTTCTCTCGTGATCAACTTGGAATCCTTGAATTTCTATAAAATCAGTCCAGCCGGTCTTCTTGTCGAATCTATTTTAAAACCGGTATTAATTCGTGAACATAGGCTAAAAGTATTTAATAGAATGCTTTCTTTAAAGTATTAGGTTTCTGTTGTTTGTGATCACCAAATCTAAGCATTTGTTTTTTCTTGTGTTTTCTGTTATTTCTTGTGTTAACTGAATATCACGTTTATTAAATAACTCATGTTTCAATTAGCGTTTCACTTTCTCCTTTGTGTGTGCACAGGCGAAAATTCTAAGCTCCGCCCACTGTAAGACCGTGAGTCATGTTGCTATCTGTGATTCCCTGCGTGATCAGTCGACTGCAGTAAGACCGAGAGATCAGACGTGTATTCAGAAGAAAAATCAGACGTGTATTCAAATGGCTACCTTTAATATTGTTTGTACAACGTTTATGAAATGGTATTCAGCAAAGTGCCAGGATGTGGTGGATACCGAAAAACTTCCTATTCCCCCCCTCCTATGCCTCTTTTAAAACCACATTGGATTGTGTGAAGTTCCAAGATGTACAAATACTCTACGGATGTTCTGGTGAGACCATTGAAGGCTTTCGTTGCACTGACGATGTGCTGAAGTATGCTGCAGATCTAAACTTTATAAAGTCTAAAGTTAAAGAAAAACGCGTGCAGAAGAGAAGCAGCAGGTATGGATAATGAGTCTTGCGGATGGGTGGTGTGACAAGCGGCATTACGTCATGCTACACCATGTCGATTACTCATACCCTACGACTGAAAATGTGAATCTCGTGATCATGGACAATCTTAAGTATTTTTATCACTATATTAATGTATATCATGACGAGACAAACAGATCCACCAACGCGACTTACCATCACTCGAATTAGAGATAAGTTTGAAGCCGATGGAACTGTTCAGAATGCCACAAGAAGCGTTCCGAAGACCCTCAAACTAGCTAATTAATATACAACTATTTACATCCACCAAAAGAGCCTACAAAACTGAAACTAAGGATATACACGATATAAATCTACAAACTATCTCTTTCACTCATGAAAGTGTCTAAATTTTTCTTGAAATTAACTAAAGAGCTACTGTGTACCACATTTACCATATTTTATCAAACTAAGACTTTTGCACATGAATGGTTTCCACACACTTTTTTCATAAATTTGTCAACTAATTTGTAAACTGTGACAAATACGTTTGGACTAGGACTCTATCATAATTATGCAAGTTGTACCAAAGGCCCATTTTCTTTTATAATTAGCTTCTATTCAGTGCTGTATTACTGTGTCCATGGATGAAATGAAAGCAATTTTTTGGAATACTGTTATTCACAGGATACCATCGATTGCCCTCTGAAGGACATTATTGGTCAAATGAAGAAGACTTGGGCATTGATATTGTAAAAAGAGCATTGTCCCGAATCGATTTCTTGAAATAAAGAGCCTTTTACACTTCACAGATAGTTCAAGCTCCGCCCAAAAGACCAGATGTTCGTCGTGATTGGCTGCCGATGTAGCTGGGTGGAGCTATGATGTGTACCATTCCGCTATAACGGGTACGGACGAGTAATTGCATCTTTATATTTTCACTAATAGAATTAATGCTCTTATTCTCCTTGAAAAATTATTTGGTGATTCGTATAGAACTTTTGATATTGATTCCAAATATGGTTTCAGAAGTTTTCTATCACCCATAGTTTTCGAGAAAATAATATTTCCATTTACTCAATTTCCCGCATCATTAGTCACTAATGTAATCGAGAGGGTATAAAGAAATATATCATAATTATATTTTAAAAATAACATTCGGTTTCAACGTTAAACTGTAGGTCTAAGGTGGTCATTACACATAATAAAATAAAGTGGTTGGCAGATAAATGGGCACCCTACGTGTCCTAGTGGTTAAGACGCTGGGGCTGTTGATGGTTCAAACTGTAGGTCTAAGGTGGTCATTACACATAATAAAAGAAAGTGGTTGGCAGATAAATGGGCACCCTACGTGTCCTAGTGGTTAAGACGCTGGGCTGTTGATGGTTCAAACTGTAGGTCTAAGGTGGTCATTACACATAATAAAAGAAAGTGGTTGGCAGATAAATGGGTACCCTATGTGTCCTATGGGGTAATCTCTACTGAACTTCATTGCTAATAACTCAGTAATCGAATGACATCCCAAGTCGTACCTTTTCATTATAAATTGATTCCTTTATTTGAACAAAACTCTCGCTCTCTTTCTATATATATATATATATATATATAGTGTATGAGAGATAATTGTTATTATTACTAAATTGAGGTTATTGGTAATGGATCTGGGCAAGGTGTAATAATGTAATAGACCATAATATTCTATTGAAATAATTTGTATTGTTATGGTTTTAGATAATTTAAGCTCAGGACCTGCATTGTCTACATCGACTCCATCCGTGATATAAAAATAAATGCATATTTTATTTAATTATTTCATTACATTTATCGAATGTAAATTATCTGCTGCGGTGGATGACTCCCCATCCAACTACCACTCAGATCCAACGTCGCTTAGTTGCTCGGCTGAGTTATGATAAAAGAAAATTATGGCAGTGGGTATGAGTAAGTTGTTTGATGTAATAGAACACAACATTCTACTCAATAATTTGTGCTGTTGCGGTATTAGAGGGTCAATCAGTGACTGAATTAAAAGTTATTTGCCCGATAGATATAATATGCATCAGTAAATGAGGCTTGCACCATTAAAGCGTTTGCCAAACATGGTGTACCACGGTAAATTCAATTTATATATATATATATATATATATTGGGGGGGGGGAGATCTCTCACCCGTTCTTCGGCCCGACCCCGTTTCATTGTAGAAATAATAATAATAATGATAATAAGAATTGATGTGCAAGGTGTTTGCAGTTAAGATGTAGTTTGTGTGTAAAAAGTTATTTATTAATAAGTAGAATTTAATTGGCTTCAAATTATATTTTAAAAAAGCATCTCATCATTATATTTCTATATGACACCATACAAAATACGCGTAAATATTTGTAGAAGTAATAACAATGATAAAATTAATATCTGGAGTCTGTGGTGGTTTCTGCTCGAACAGCGAACGAAAAAGGTCTCTAGGGACACGATTCGAACGAAAAAGGTCTCTAGGGACACGATTCGAACTGATTTAGCTTCTGCCTTTCATCGTGTGTGTGTGTGTGTGTGTGTGTGTGTGTGTGTGTGTGTGTGTGTGCATGAGTTGTTTATTATATATATATATATATATATATAATATATATATCAAGAGTGGTCTGGAAGGAGATGTTTCATAATTTTCTTTTCCGGACGTTTTTTCCACTGTTATTCGTGACTTAAATATTTATAATAAAAATCAAGTGTCTAAAAAGTTATTTAATAAGCAGAAATAAGATGTTTAAAAGAACAGATATTCTCCATCCGACCCCGCTATAGTGGCTTGGGCAAGTCCAAATGAATAATTTCTTTATTTTTCGTCATTTTTTCGTTGCAGGAGTGGGGCTATATGTTTCATAAGTTTTCATCTCGTTTGGTGGAATTGTATCGTAAATTATTTAAATGAAGTTTCAATTAATTGGTTTTACTGTTATTTAGGAAAATTTATATTGGGAGCAAACGTTACAATAATAATAAGCTTATGTCGATATAGTTACCCATTGAATTGGAACTCTTTATTCACGTTTGCTATTATTTATTGATTGGTGCATAATTAGTTGGGTATCCCTTATAAAAATCATTTCTGCCTAACGATTTATTTATTGGGTAACTTTACTAATTCTATTAACGCGTAAATCTTTCTGAAACATGAAATCATTGTTCAAAGGCTTTATTTGCTGGATCTATTTAAACTCCTTCGCGTGCAGTTTAGGTAATTACATTTATTCAAGTAGAGTTTGCAAGCTCTCCTTTCTTCAAGCGAGTACTGCAACGTTATACAGTGCCCGCGAAAAGTATCCGATCACCCTTGAAATTTGTATTTTTTACATAAAAAACAATGTTTAAATGTATACTAACCTTATATTAGTATTTTGTCATCTGTCCTTTGGTTTGGATGACTTGTTCTAGACGTTTTGGCATGGATTTAATCAAGTTTTGACAAACTTCCACTGATATTTCCTTGCACCATACCTTTTTGATGGCCTCTTGTAATTTTTCGACTGAGCCAGTGTCGTGGCATTCAACCTTATTTTTTATTATTAGCCACAGATTTTCTATCGGATTGAGATCTGGACTATTACCAGGCCAATCCAAAATATCAATTTATTGTCAGTAATCCATTTTGTCACTATTTTGGCCCTGTGACATGGTGCACCATCATGCATGTATGTTTTTGTCCTTTGGATTGCCATTGCCATTGGAAGTTTATCCTGTAGCATTGCTAAATACCGTGCACCATTCATAGTTGTGTTCTTCGGAAGAAAATATAAGTTTCCACGCCCATAGTAACCGAAACAACCCCAAACCATCACACTTGGAGGGTGTTCATTGTCTTTAGGGTGTATTTAGGGTCCATCCTATTTGAGCCAATAGGCCGGCGAACCTTTTTTGGACAACTTCTGAATGTCAAAAATGTCGACTCATCGCTAAATAAAACCTTCTTCCAGTCATCAACAGTCCAATGAATGTATTTTTTACAAAATGCGACACGTTTTTTACGCATTTTTTCATTAATGAACGGTTTCTTAGCAGCATGGCGAGATGGTAATCCGAGTTCTTTTTGGAGCCGCTCCTGGATAGTTCGTTCAGAAACACCAGATAACAAATTATTCATATTAAATTTTATTTCTTTCGCAGTTATTGTTGGGTTTTTCAATACTAAACGTTTCATAAGTTTGTCTGTTCGCGAATTTGTTTTTCTCGGTCTGCCAGATCGTTTTTTAGGGACTGGCGTGGTTAGGCCACCATTGTTCTTAGCCCGTGAAACCCATAAATTAACGGTACTTTGGGATATGTTTAATTCCTTAGCTATCTGTCTCTGTGATTTCCCACATGCATGCAAAGCAACAATAGCACCTCGACAATCACTCTTAAGTTGTTTTTTAGCACACATTATATATAAATTTTATTTACACCACTTTCTGTAAAAAAAAAAAAATATCAAGAAATTTACACAAACAGTGAAATCTGACAAATTTGAGACACAGCCACCCGCAACGAAGGCTACCAGAACACTAATTTGAGAATGCGTTGGATAGCTCTCATATCAGCGAGCAACCTCAAAGTTACCAGATGTCGCTAGAACAAATAGAAAGTGAATTACGTGTCTCTGAATATCAAGGGAAAATATTGTATTTTCTTGAGTGATCGGATACTTTTCGCGGGCACTGTACACTATCGGATCCGTCCGACCCCGCTATAGTGGCTTGGGCAATTCCAAATGAATAATTTCTTTATTTTTCGTCATTTTTTCGTTGCAGGAGTGGGGCTATATGTTTCATAAGTTTTCATCTCGTTTGGTGGAATTGTATCGTAAATTATTTAAATGAAGTTTCAATTAATTGGTTTTACTGTTATTTAGGAAAATTTATATTGGGAGCAAACGTTACAATAATAAGCTTATGTCGATATAGTTACCCATAAAAGTTTTAATTCGGTGATACTCTCATAATTCGTTGGGTTACCCTTATAAAAATTCGTTTTCTGTCTAACGAAATAGGGTAACTTTGTTAATTCTATTAAAGCGTAATGAAAGAGGCGCTTGTGTTATTTTATACGGTTGAATTTTGAATAACCATATAAATATATATTGTGGTATTTTATATGGTTCATTAGTTTATTATATATACAAGTACATTTGGAATAACAGCCGTCATATATGTGTTACACGATTAATGGGACACATGGCGCTATCTTGAATACCTTGCGCTATCTGGCAACTCAGCCAGAATAGAGGATTATAAAAGATCGCGAAGCTGGTGAAGAACCATTCCCCCCTCGGCTCCGGCCGAGTAAGGAGCTCTGCTCCTTCTATTTCAGGCCCTTTGGTAAACCCCATAGTGGCCTCTTAGGTTAGGGAAACGAAAATAAATTGGGGGAGAACTCCACTCTGTCCTTCAGGTGTCTCTCTCTCTCTCTCTCTCTCTCTCTCTCTCTCCTGCATGTATCTTCCTCCTTCAGGCGTCTCTCTCTCTCTCCTGCATGTTTGCCTCCAGCATGTGTACTCCTGCATGTGTACATCCAGCATGTGTACTCCTGCATGTGTGCGTGTACCTCCAGCATGTGTACCTACTGCATGTGTACCTCCAGCATGAGTACTCCTGCATGTGTACCTATCCTCTCTCCTTCAGGCGTCTCTCCCTCCTACAGGCATCTCTCTCTTCTTCAGGCGTCTCTCCCTCCTACAGGCATCTCTCTCTCTCTCTCCTTCAGGCGTCTCTCTCACCTTGGCTCAGCCAACTGGCTGATTGATTCAGCCAACTGGCTGATTCTGGCTGATTCTGGCTGATTAGGAGCCTATAAAACAGGGGTGCTCAGACTTCGGAGACCTTAGGGCAAAATTTGCTAACTATTATCTTTGGCGGGCACAAACACCAAAATTTTCCCCTAATTTATGAACTAATATCAGAGGCTGAACTTTTACCACTTGAAACTTCAAAATCGGACACGCTGCCGGTCGAAATAATGCTAAACTTTTAATACTAAATGTGAAAACGTCAAATTACGTAAAAAACGACTTAAAAATAGACAAATTTCAAATTCGCATCCACACACAAGATGACACGAACGGGTGAACGGTCGACATGATGCTAAACTTTTAATACTAAATGTGAAAACGTCAAATTACGTAATAAACGACTAAAAAATAGACACATTTCATGTTCGCATCCACACACAAGGTCACGCGGACAGGTCAAACGCGGAACTAAATATCGATCCGCCCACTCATCTTTATAAAATCAATAAAAATTCGAAAAGACACAGAAAGCCTAGCGAGTCGTTTCTAAAATGCCTTCTGATTGGTTGTATTTTCACGAAACACCCAATCAGCCAACTCGATTCATTATATCCGTTGAAATAGAATCGTCGCTTTAAGCGACACAGAAATTGGCGGAGCAAAGCAATGGTTTCAGACATGTTTTAAACATGTATGTGAGCGCTCTGCTCGCATGTAAAAATTCATTTCTAGTAATTTTTATATTGCCAGTTAAGATTTCATTTAGGCCGGCTATTCCAAAATAAACCAGCGGGCACATTCAAATCCATGGCGGGCACACGTGTGCCCGCGGGCACGGGTGTGAGCACCCCTGCAGTATAAAACAACGCCAGCCCCGGCTGGAAGTCTTAGTGTGCACTTGGCTCCTGCCAGGTGAACACCTCTCCTCCTTTCTCTCCTCCTTCTTTCTCTTGGGGGATAACGCCGCCTCCAAGTTTTCCCCCACCCCCTTTCCCCCACCCCCGTTTGCAACAACCCCCTTTGCAACATCCCCCCTTTGCAACAACCCCACCCCCTTTGCAACATTACATAATAACCTGCAACATTCCTGCACTCTCCCCTTTTGCGGCTATACTACTGAGGACCTCTGATTCTGATGAAGATACTCCTTGTACTGTAACGACTTGCCGCCGCTCACTAAGGAAATTATATATCCATTTCCCTACTTTTCTTGTTATTCCCATATATTTCAGTTTATGTATTATGATTCCGTGGTCACACTTGTCAAACGCTTTAGCAAAGTCTGTGTATAGTACATCATGGTTTTCATTACATTCCAGTGAATTAATAATGTTGTAGTGTTCCATTAGTTGTGATAGGCATGATCTGCCTGACCGAAACCCGTGTTGGTTATCATTGAATTTTTTCTGCGTTTCTAAAAAGTCATAGATTTTCTGTCTAACTATTCTTTCAAAAAAAAAAAAATATATATATATATATATATATATATAATGTTATAATGTTTCAGACCAACAAAGACCCTAGGATCCACTCATGGCTGGTCTACCTAACTGTGTTCGTGTATTGTGTATGTCCTCCGTGGTGGCGGAGAGGACCTACAATTTTACGTGGGTTCCGAACCACAAGAACATAAGAAATGTATGTAAAAACTGCCGGTAAATTGGCAACGACCAATTTTTACGAAACTAAATAATTATCAATTTAAAACTAATTAATTATCGATTTAAAATTAAAGATAGAATCTCTGATCCAGAGGATCAAGTCATAATAGACTACTATCCACAAATATGTTACACTCTATATCTATTTATAAAGGACATGCAAATATATCGGATCCAAAGAATCCAGTCAATTTCATTACGGTATCCATCAAGTCACGGTCCATATCGATAGCGGACCAAGTCAAAATTTACAATCATATACATTACAATATATACACTTACGAGAAAAAGAGTAGGTGTGGCTGTAAAGACTGTACAGTAATGTAGAAATGTGTGTGCACCCATTTTGGGTCTCCCATTTAAAGGTGTTTGTGGGGCAAGTGAAGATCATGAGTTTTTCAATACCTCACAGTACTATGGGGGGCACCGCTCGGCAGAGGAATCTCTCTAAATGGGGTGTGTAAGGACAGAGAGTATCCCCTAACCCAAGACGCTGCCTCCCTATATCCCACAACACTTGTGTTGAGCTGTGGGATCTATCCCCAGAAAGCCTTAATTTTACTACCTTAAACTATACCCTTTCTATCAACATATGCGTCTAATCGATTTTTAAACATGTTTATAGACGTGCTACTAATTACTTCTACCGGCAAACTATTCCAGCTATTTATTATTCTATGCGTAAAAAAGTTTTTCGCAACTGCTGTCTCGAACCTTCTACTTGTCAACTTACACCCGTTATTTCTAGTCCTATTATATTGAGATATTTCGAAAAAGCTATCTCTATCTACGTTATCGAACCCATTCATAATTTTGAAAACCTGGATTAGATCACCCCTTAACCTCCTGGTCTCGAGTGTTGTCAATTTTAACTCCTTAAGCCTATCCTCGTACGACTTTGACCTAAGCGACGGAATCATCTTAGTTGCTCGTCTTTGAACTCTTTCGATTTTGTCTATATCTTTGCGCATATACGGATTCCAAAATTGGACCGCGTACTCCAAATGGGGTCTAACTAATGATTTATAAAGTGGAACTATAATATCGCGCGATTTGTACTTAAAATTTCGAGCTATAAAACCTAACACTTTGTTCGCCTTATTGACCGCTGCTGTACTTTGTTTCGCTACTTTTAAATCACCAGTGACTATAACTCCTAAATCTTTTTCCTGCTCTACGCTTGTTAAATCTTTCCCTGACATACTATACGCAAATTTACCGTTACGCGAACCTATATGCAAAATTTTGCACTTATCAACGTTAAATCTCATTTGCCATGTGACTGACCAATCAACGATTTTATTCAGATCTTCCTGAATTTACCTCTATCTTCGTCATTAATCGCCCTACCACCCAGCTTCGTTTCATCCGCAAACTTTGAAACTGTACTGACTAGGCTGACATCTAAATCGTTAATATATATAAGAAAAAGCAAGGGGCCCAATACAGAACCCTGAGGAACGCCACTCGCTACATTAGCCCAGCACGACTCCGCTCCATCAACGACCACCCTCTGTTTCCTGCCTCGCAACCACTCTTCTAGCCAATTTATTACTACACCCCTGATTCCATGAGCCTTAGTTTTTTCAATGAGTCTTTTGTGCGGCACGGTGTCAAACGCTTTTTGAAAATCTAAATACACTACATCAACCGCCCGATGTCTATCGTAATCGTCAACCACGCTTTGGAAAAATTCTAAAAGATTAGTTAAGCAAGATTTGTTTCGCCTAAATCCGTGCTGCGTATTTCTAACAAGTTTATGGTATTCTAAGTGTTCGACTATACGATCCCTAATTATTGATTCCAAAAGCTTACCTACAACAGACGTTAAACTAATTGGCCTATAATTTCCCGCCGCACCTTTATCGCCTTTCTTAAAGATAGGTGTTACGTTTGCTAACTTGAAATTATCTGGTACGCACCCCTCAGAAATAGACGCATTAAAAATCTTTGTTAGCGGCACAACAATGCTATCTTTTAATTCTTTTAGTTGTATGGGATATATGGAATCCGGACCCGGTGATTTACGCGTTTTCATTTTATCAATATAGCGCATTACTTCCCCTTCACTAACGACAATATTATTCAAAATATTACCATTATCAAAAGGTATTATGTCTATGACCGTAGGGATATTCGTTACATCTTCTATAGTAAAAACTGACGTAAAAAATTCGTTTAGCAAGGTAGCCATTTCCTTGTTTTCAGAGACTAGATCTCCATTTACATTTTTTAATGGACCTAAGACACTTTTTACTGGATTTCTATTATTGACGTATTGAAAGAATCGCTTGGGGTTTTCTTTACCGTCACGAGCTATGGAGATTTCAAATTCGCGTTTTGACTTTTTTATTACACTTTTAGCTTCACGCCTTAGAGATATGTAGTTGTTTCGTAACAACAGATTATCTTTATCGCACTTATATAGCCTATAAGCCCTATCTCTACTCTTTATAATATCTCCTACTCTACAAGTAAACCACAAGGGCTTGTTGTTTACTTTCGCACGCTTAATTTTGTACGGTACACATTCCTCATTTATAGTCCTAAATACCGTTACGAACGATTCCCACATTAGTTTTGCGTTGGAGTTCCCCATTACGTTTTCCCAATTGACGTGTGAAAATTTATTTCGAAATTTACTAAAGTCTGCGTGCTGGAAGTTAGGAATTTTAGTCGAGTTAGTTGGTTTCGAGTGACTTACTGAGAGACAAACTCTACCATATTGTGATCGCTATTGCTCAACGGTTCTATTACTTGAAGCTCAGTAATTAGCCTATCATCCGTAGTTATTACTAAATCTAAAATACTGTCCAACCTCGTAGGTTCCCCAACCTTTTGAATAAGAAAGCTATCCTCGAGAAAATTAACTAAACGATTACCTTCTGCGTCTCCCTGCATTGTATCGTAATTCACGTTGGCGCAATATATATATATATATATATATATATATATATATAGATATATAATGAATACTTTTAAGATAACATTTTCATCATTTCAGGTCGAGGTGTACAAAGAAACGACAAAGAACCTCATTTCATTCGTTCTCAAAGGTTTCAATGCTACAGTCTTTGCTTATGGCCCTACTGGTACTGGGAAGACGTACACTATGGTTGGCACTCCCGATCAACCTGGTATCATGATCATGGCACTGAACGACCTCTTCACTCAGATGAAGAAAGGAGATGAAAAATTTAAAGTAAGGTTTTTTTGGGGGGGGGGGGGGAGGTCTCTTTGAAGCCAACATATATTTTAATTCAATCCCAAATGAGGAGGTTCAAGTTTGCTTTTTTCTTTATTTTGGTCATCAGCGTTGGTAATGCTAAAAGTCCTTGCAGAGGGGTCAAAGCCATGCAAAAATAAAAATGCGACCAAGGTCACTAAGAGTGATGTATACTGAAATCAGTACTTCAACGTATGAGGTTGATGGAGAATTATTCATTCGTGCAAGCGCTTCGTCAGGATAGCATAAACTCCATCAAGTTGATAGAATTTCTTCAGTCAACTTCTCTGCATGAGTGAAGTAATAAAGGGTGTGCAAAAAGTAATGCAAGTAAAGAAACAAATCTGATTTGGCTTAAACTATGATAGTTTCGTAACGCAAGTGAAGAGACATATCCGATTTGAACTGGTTTAAACTAGTTTCAATTTATTTTTTAACCCGTAATATACAGTTGTTATAAAGTACATGTAATAAATATTACTTGTTTGTGTTCACTCGCGTTAATATACTGTAATTTAAATCGGATTCGTCTCTTTACTCGCGTTACTTTATACACACACACCTAGTACCATATTATATGTGACTTATTCTCTATCGATTTCACGATCAGTGCCATCGGTACAATATATTTTATGTATTATATTAGAAAAGAGTGGAGCTATTGAAGAAGAGGGACCCCAGCCTTCTTTAGTTAGCTTTATAAGGCTAACTAACGAAAATATCATGACCTAACCTAACCAATCGTCAAGGGCGTACAGTTAACCTAACGATTGGTTAGGTTAGGTCGTAATATTTTCGTTAGTTAGCCTTATAAGCCTAACTAAAGAAGGCTGGGGTCCCTATTCTTCAATAGCTCTAAAAGAGTTTATCAGCGGACAATAATGAATAGATGTCATTCCATCATAGGCTATTGAAATTCTGGTCATCGCTTTATCTAAAGTTTGGGTACGTGTGGTGTCCGTACTTTGCGCTTATTTTCTCTAACCATAAATTCAGAAACGGTAGGACGGCTCTCAAAACGCTTCCAAGGTCTTTCAATCGCTGCATTGGACCGTCTCATGGACAAACCATTCCTATATTATGTAATTTACAGTATCGATAAGGGTCCTATTGACGTATTCTTACGTACTTTCTGAAGGTGATTCACATTAGGATAAACGTTTACCAAATACTTTTAGGATATGAGCTAATCTCCTTGAAAGAATAAGAACAGTTACGCGCATGTGGGACTTTGGGAATGATTACAGGTTTATTACCTCAGTTTTAGTTTTGGAATTCAAAAGGTCCTTTACTTGAAGCGAAAGGACTCTCCTGTCTTCAAGTTTTAATTTATTTTTGGCTTTAGTCTATTTTATTTTGTCCTGCCGTCTTCTCACGTTTTAAATTCGTTGTTACGAATATACGTGTAATTACTAATATACGTGTAATGTACTCATAATACAATGTGTGTGTGTGTGTGTGTGTGTAATTCTTATACTACAAGGTCATTCCTTTATCTTGAAGGTATATATGTCGTATCTGGAGATCTACAACGAACACGTCAGAGACCTTCTCGTCCACAATTCCAAAACTCTTGACCTCAGAGAAGATCCCAAATCGGGGGTGATTCAAGTCGCTGGTTTAACTCAAATGTGCACCACTTCCACCCAAGAGGTAAGAGAGAGAGAGAGAGAATGTTATTTAATTAATGTACTGATGTTATTTTGAATTATTATTATTATTATTAGTAGTATTATTATTATTAGTAGTATTATTATACCCACTTTCCACTTACTGAACTGCATTTCCTAACTCTCTCCAAAAACGGTCTTTCACCTCGTCTGTTGCATCCTCGCATGGAACATGTTTTGCAAACGCACATAATCTCGAATTTTCCCTTCTTACACTAAGTTTTACACACGGACACATAACAGTCGCTTATTTACTTCTATGTAGAGTCATATAGTTCCTCTTCATCAACAATACCACTTCTTTCCATGTTCTCTCCACCTACTCTACACCAGCTCTTTTTCCTTTTACTCCACACCATTCATTCACACTCCTTATTTCTTTTCAACTTCTTTTCACACAGACAAGTCGATCAAACTCATTACTTTTCATCACTTCCACTACTAATATCCTTTCACTCTCCGTATTTATTCCTCTCAGCGATTGCATGCTAATCGCCCTGTCCAACACTCCTACAAGGATTCGCGGAAATTTATATACGACACTGGGTTTCCAGCTCAATCGCCGACCTTTGTTAGTCGTCTCTTAAACATGTCGGGGAATCAGCGGATGTATTCTTATCCTTTATTCCACGGGGGAAAAGGAAAGAGATTTTGAGGAATGGATGATAAACGATTGTGGTACAGAACTCACAGGGGGTATAAGTTCACCGAGTGTATCAGGTAAAGTGTATGGACGGATATTGAGTGAAAAAGTAACGAGGGTAACTAAGGGTATGATTTGGGACGAAGAAGGTCTTCGGAAAGACAGAAGGTTATGAATGACTTGTTTGCGTGAAAGTATAATAGTAAAATACTTATGGCATTTATGGATTTTGAAAAGCGTATTATAGAGTGAATAGAGAGGCAATGTGGCCACGGTTGGCATTAAAATTCCACCCAAAAATATCTGGATAAATCCACTTGAAAAAAAAAAAAAAATTCCGGATTTTGTGGATATTTTATTTTTCTTGTGTTAAATACTTTTTTCTTATCTTTTAAACATAAAATAAAAAATATTTTAACTTTTACCTTTTATTCATTCATTTTTAACATCAAATTTATTTCAGCAAAATAATGAGCCTAGTTTAAAATAATGAAAGCTTTCAAATTTATCATAATTCCATAAATTTTTCCTTGTCACTGACACAAAATATCACGACCTGATACCACAGAGACCATAGAGTCCATAATATTTTATAAATCACGTTCTCACTCCATTTCACAAGTGTAGCCAACTAGCTGCTTAAACAGTGAAGTAATGCTAGGATTAAATAAGTACTAGTAAGCAAGCATGAGGAATGAAACCGTGACAGGGTTGGGTAGAAAACTTACTTTGTGTCTAACTACACTAACTTGACTCCTCAACTTAACTAAAGGCAGAGTCACCAGAGCCCCATTGTGTAGTCGCATTATTAAAATATGGAAACAAATCTCTTGCTTCAAGACAGACAGTATAAACACTTTAACTGAACATGTTTACAACAAACTACTTAGTGATTAAAATTAAGTTAAATAACAAATAAAAGAAAATTGTATTGATGAAGAACTAAGTTTTAAAATAGTTTATTCTACATGAAATGTTAACGTAGATTTAGGTGTGGTTTTAGTGTTCATTTATATCACATTATTAATATAACAAAAAAAGGATCACCTGAAGATCAGGGCCCCCCAACCTTATTTAGTTAGCCTTATAAGGCTAACTAACGAAAATATCACGACTTAACCTAACCAATCGTCAAGGGCGTACAGTTGACTTAACGATTGGTTAAGTTAGGCCTTATAAGGCTAACTAACGTAGGCTGGGGGCCCTGATCTTCAGGTGATCCCAAAAAAATACAGTGGACTGGATATTTTTTAAATATCCCGAATTTTGCTTACCCTGAGTGTGGTAGGCAGGTGTTGCAATTGTATGGTGTAGCTGTAAAGTTTCTGAGTGGTGTAAGTAATAAATGGTATTGAATTCTCTGATTTACACCTTGTATTACCATCCCTTTTACATACCATCACCTTACCCTTATTTGCATTCATACTTAACCTTCTTTTGAAAATGAATCCAGGACAAAAACTCATCACTTAAATGCAAAAGAGGACAAAAACTCGCCCGACAAATGTTTTTGCGAAATACATACACTCTAGTCTAGATCTTAAGATTTTAGACTCATTGTAGATAATTACTCTTCATCTTTTAAATTGTTCGGTTTTAACCAAATCGGTATACTAATGTAGTTTTGGTCACTGATTTCAAAAATAACTTTCTTTTTTTAGAGAAATGAAAAACAAACATGTTAGAGCACTTTAAATAATTAATGTGTTTTTGACGAAAATATCATGACTTAACCTAACCAATCGTCAAGGGCGTACAGTTGACCTAACCGGGTATTCAATTGACCTAACTGGGCATTAATTTATAACGAAAGATTGGTAGGTTAGTGGAAAATTAATATTGGTTGGTTGGTTAAAAACAGAACAATTTGAAAGACAAACAATTTGAAAGATGAGTAATTATCTATAATGAGTCTAAAATCTTGAGATCTTAAGATCTAGACTAGAGTGTATGTATTTCGCAAAAACATTTGTCTGGTGAGTTTTTGTCCTCTTTTGCATTTAAGTGGTGAGTTTTTGTCCGTGCCCCTTTGAAAACACCCATATATGCTTCACTCAACTTCTCTTCCTCGCTTCTACTAATCGAACTGCATCATCCGCACATACCAAATGAGATAATGGTATTCTTTACCATTCACACTGAATATAACTCCTCTTTCAAGCATTCCCATCTTTATTTCACTCATTACCCCATCCATACAATTATTAAATAACCATGGGAACAACACACATCCTTTATGAAATGGGATTTCGGCCACGAAAACTGGAAATTAAGCCGATGCTAAATGCCAATGCTATAAGAGAAGACGATTATCCTAGTGCAAAGAAAGAGTTGTCATAGACTGGAAACGAGTGGCAAAAAGTGCTTTTTTATCAGACGAATCAAAAATTTGTATATCATTTGGTGACAGGAGTCCGCGAGTTTGGCAAAGAAAGTCTGAAATGTATATTAAAAGCTGCCTGAAGCGAGTATTGTACTACCATGGCCAGCTAATTCTCTCGATCTTAATCCAATAGAAAATCTTTGGAATATTGCTAGGCAGAAGGTCCAAAAGCATAAACCAGGAACACTTAGTGAACTGAATAGGTGTTTGATGACAACCTGGCAATCAATAACTACAGAAGAACGCAAGTCTTATAGACTCGATGCCACGTCAATTGGAGACTGTAATCAGGGTTAAGGGTGGGCCTACTAAATACTAAGAGGCAGAGTTAAAAAGTTTTTGATAAAGGTTTAATATATTGGCAGCACTCAATAAACATAATGAATTTTTTTTTGTTAACACCTGACAAGATATTTTAATATTTTGGTATGTCGCTATGCATTGACTTTTCATATTTAATAAGGTTTTTGCTATATTTTAATTTGTGGTACTTGTAGGTTATCTTCCCCCCCACACCAATTTTGACAGAATATTTTCGTTAAAACTAACGAAAATATCACGACTTAACCTAACCAATTATCAAGGGCGTACAGTTGATCTATTAGTAAATAGTAAATACTATTCCAGAAACAAACAATGTTATAATTAATAATAGATCAACTGTACGCCCTTGATAATTGGTTAGGTTAAGTCGTGATATTTTCGTTAGTTTTAACGAAAATATTTTGTCAAAATTGGTGGGGGGAGGGTGGTAACCTACAAGTACCTCATTTGTTTTTCGAAACTGACACACAGAGGTGTCTTTTTATTATAGTGACGTCACAGATACTCGATATTCCTTATAAAGGTGTATAACTTAAAGGTATTATCAAGGTCATGAGCGCATTTGAGTATTCTTTTGTTTTGGTCCGGAGTATTTTCTAAAGTATTATTATAATTTGGGTGTCAGTGACTGCCAATGGGTGCCAAAAGCGTTGCATGCAGACCTTTTATTATTTATTGATTATCAGTGGGAATATCCAGTCATCGTATGTTAACGAAGCAGAACAGTGCACGCAATAAATTTCCTCAGGAAGCAGGAGGAGAAATGAAATTAGTCTGACTATGAAGGTTGTTCTCACATTTTGTTAAACACCTGTTTGGAACTGATTATTAAACACCTACTTCGAACTGATTACACTGTACAACAGTGAAAAAAAAACGGAAATGAGATCGTCATTTTTATGGCTAATTATATGCGTAGATTGCGAAAATAACACTCATTTATTTGTATCACCCACCGATTTTATGAAAATGACCCTATTTCATTGTATCATTTTGAGAACCACTGGTTCTCTGAACGCATCTTTTACATTTTGTTCAGTCATGCATATGCTGTGGTGGTGGTGTTCGGCTCTGTGTTTCCACTTTGATTTTATAAAAAAAATTCTTTCATTAATCATTTAAAACAAAATTGTCAGCCATATTTTATCATAAATCGGTGCTATAAGTGAGTATTATTGAATAACAGCTATCAAATTATGTATATTTCACCGACAACGTCTACATTGTGTGAAATTGCAAATTGATCTAACATTTTCTTATTTTACAAGTTTTTATTGATGTTATGCTACAATGCCTAGGCCCTAGAGAGTGCAAAAATTCGCCAGACAGTTTTTATTATATTTGTGGGGCATTAACGTTAAAACAGTATAAAAGGAAGTTGACTTCTCATGTGAAAAAGCTTTATGAATTATACTTCGCATGCAAAGTTGGTGATAAGGACAACCACTGGGCGCCTCATATCTGCTGTGTGAGATGTACAAGCTCGTTATCTGCATGGTTCAGAGGCACCGGTCCTGGTCTGGGATTCGGTGTCCCAATGGTATGGAGAGAGCCGCTGGACCATTCAAGTGACTGCTATTTCTGCTTAACGAACATCACAGGTTTGAACCTTTTATTTTTCTGAATATACGTCAAATTTGTGGTGTTTTTAGCACATTTTAGCATATCCTGCTCTGCATAATGTATTACACAATTATGCTATCTTAAGTAGTCAACAATGTCTATTGTCTCACATTACAGGTTGCAACAGAAAAGGGAAAAAGGCTATAGTCTACCCAAATCTTCGTTCTGCTATGCGTCCTGTGGAACATTCTACAGATATACCCATCCCTCGTCCTCCAGCTGAAATGCCGACTGATAACACAGACTCTGACAAATCGGAATCAGACGGCGAATGCTATGAAGCTCAAATCGAGTCCAAGAAAGAACAACATCTCATCAGTCATCACGCAGCCTGAACTCAATAATTTGGTCCGTGATTTAATACTTACCAAGCAACAAAGTGACTGCTGGCCTCACGTCTACAAGAATGGAATCTGCTGGCGGAAGACGTACGAATTACAGCACTCCAAAAGCGCTCCTTGGATTTGCAGGAATATTTCACAATGAAGAACAATCTTTGTTATTGCATTGATATACATGGTCTGTTCGATGCTCTGCGTTTGTGCTATGAACCGAATCAGTGGCGATTGTTCATTGATGCATCTCTGTACAGTGTTAAGGGTGTACTGCTACACAATGGGAACACAATGCCTTCTGTTCCGATCGCTCATTCAGTCGTCTTGAGAGAAACGTATGACAATGTTGCTTTTATTCTGGACTGTATAAAATACAATGAACATGAATGGTTTATCTGCGCAGATTTGAAGGTTGTGGATATTCTCAATGGATTGCAAACTGGCTACACGAAATACATGTGTTTCCTATGCAAGTGGAATAGCCGAGCAAGGTCTGAACACTACACACGCTCAGTATGGCCGCCGCGAGACAATTCCTCACCTGGATCTCACAATGTTATTCACGAACCACTAATACGAAAGGAAAAGGTTATCTTGCCGCCACTTTACATAAAACTAGGGCTGATGAAACAATTTGCAAAGGCGTTGAAACAGGATAAGCCTGTCTTCAAATGTCTAAAGTAAAAATTCCCAAAAATAAGTGATGCCAAGGTTAGAGAAGGCATATTCGTCGGCCCACAAATTCGCCAACTCATGCTAGACGAACACTTTGAAGCGATGATGGATGAAGTTGAGTTGACAGCCTGGCGTGCATTCAAAAACGTGTGCAGCGGTCTACTAGGAAAGACTAAATACGACAACTATGCTGCATTTGTGGATTAACTTATCAACTCATACCAACGTCTCGGATGTAAGATGTCATTGAAAATTCATTTTTTGCATTCACATCTCTCATTCTTTCCGGAAGACGCATCTGCTATTAGCGACGAACACGGGGAGAGATTCCTCCAGGATATAGCCACAATGGAGAGCCGATACAAAGGGAAGTGGAGTCCTGCTATGCTGGCCGATTTCTGCTGGAATTTAAAGCGTGACCAACCAGAAGCATCATACAAACGCCAGCATTAATACAAATAATGAGTTGAAAACAGTATAATACGAGAGTTTTATGTTAATTTTGTGCATATATGTTGAAGTATAGCAATAATTAAACTGTTCCATATGATAAAGCCTATCTGTTTATCAATATACTCTTATTTTTTGGTATGAAGATTTTAAGCAGTTATTACAAAAAAATGTGACGTGATAGAAAAAACTATTTTCAGATTTGGAATCAGTACACTCGAAATATTAAGAATGACCGAATGTTATTCCCGTTTTTTTTCTGAACCTGTTTGGAACTGAATATTAAACAACTGAGTAGTATGGACGCAAAATGGACGAGTGCAGAGATGTTGCAGAGATAATGATCAATGTTGCAGTGTTGCAAAGGGGAGGGGGTATGCAGTGAAGGGGGTGGGGGAATGTTGCAGGTGCAACAAGGGTCATGAAACTTGGAGGCGGCGTTATCCCCCAAGAGAAAGACAGGAGAAGGAGAGAAAGGGAGAGAGGTGTTCACCTGGCAGGAGCCAAGTGCATAGTAACACTTCAGCCGACCCGCCATCCTCTTATAGGCCCCTAATCAGCCAGTTGGCTTAGAAGGAGCCAAGGGGGATAGGAGAGAGAGTTTCGGGGGGAGAAGGGAGGATGACCTCCCCCAAAGGGGTTGCCTTAACCTAAGAGAGGAAGAGAAAGGAGAGACGGAGGAGGGATTTTGGGGGAGAAGGTGGGATGTCCTTACCCCCCAAAGAGAAACTAACCTAAGTCTTAACCTAAGAAGGAAGGAGAGATCTTTATTCCCCCGAAGTTCACATCTTTATGAAGGTCCCGAAGTCAAGCGGGTCTTATATAGAAGAAGGTTGAGTTACCAGACACCATTTCTTATTTTAAATGTTCAGGTATACCTTATTAGGGAGAGTTGCTAAATACCACCATTTATTTTAATTCACACGATTTACCAAAGCAAACGAACTTTCTCCTTACCATATATATATATATTATATATATTCAAAAACGTGTGCAGCGGTCTACTAGGAAAGACTAAATACGACAACTATGCTGCACTTGTGGATCAACTTATCAACTCATACCAACGTCTCGGATGTAAGATGTCATTGAAAATTCATTTTTTGCATTCACATCTCTCATTCTTTCCGGAAGACGCATCTGCTGTTAGCGACGAACACGGGGAGAGATTCCTCCAGGATATAGCCACAATGGAGAGCCGATACAAAGGGAAGTGGAGTCCTGCTATGCTGGCCGATTTCTGCTGGAATTTAAAGCGTGACCAACCAGAAGCATCACACAAACGCCAGCATAAATACAAATAATGAGTTGAAAACAGTATAATACGAGCGTTTTATGTTAATTTTGTGCATATATGTTGAAGTATAGCAATATATATATATATATATGAGAAAATCAATAAACAGAAAGAGAGTTAGTTATTAAAACGAAACCCGATATAAACATCGTTCTATTTAATTATGACAATCCTTTCTTGCGATTGAAAAACAAATTGTATCAGAAAAATAACATTACACACCTTTTATATATATATATATATATATATATATATATATATACATTTTAACTGCAAACAACACACAGTATAATTAAAGTAAAGAACGACGCTTGTGTAGAAGAGCGTTCCGCACAAGATGAGGAGGGAGAACAAACAAATGAAAAATGAGGTACCACCCGGGAATCGAACCCGGGATCATCCGATTGCCGGTCAGATATGCTATCCACTACACCATGGACCTCGATCAATCAGAAGATCATACGACTTATGATTGATCGAGGTCCATGGTGTAGTGGATAGCATATCTGACCGGCAATCGGATGATCCCGGGTGGTACCTCATTTTTCATTTGTTTGTTCTCCCGCCTCATCTTGTGCGGAACGCTCTTCTACACAAGCGTCGTTCTTTACATATATATATATATATATATATATATATATATATATATATATATATATATAATAAAAACAAGAATTATTCAAACATCGTTCTATTTACTTTGACAATCCTTTAAACACGATGGAATGATCAGAAAATAAAAATAAAAAATGTATAAACATCAATACAGGTGAAACACACACACCACACACACACACAATTATATTAAATAATAATTAAAATGGAAATGAACACAATAACTTTGTTCTGCCTATTTAATTATGAGTCCTTTCTTGCGATTGAAAAAAATCAGAATGCATCAGAAAAAATAACATTACATACCTTTATATATATATATATATATATACGGTATATATATATATATAAGAAATACAATAATTACTTAAACGTTGTTCTATTTGCTTTCTTCCTTTCAAATCGTCTCTGGAAGAAAAATTGGAGGCAAGACACCACAAATTAGACACTTCGGTATGTGGGTCAAATTTCCACTCTAAAAAGACTCGCTTCGTCTCTTCAGCCTCCACGCGAAAGTTTTTCCTCGTATATAAATAATTTTATTAACTTCGTTATTTTCCTTTACGTTTAATTTGTATGGTATCATATTCAAATTAATGTCTGTTTTTTTATTTTAAATCACTGTCAAAAATGATAATTATCAGAAATCGGCTTAAAGGGCTTTTTGAAAATTAATACACATGTACTTAGGAAGTACTCAACAACTGAATAAAATTACTTTTCCTAATGAATGTAAAACTAAATTTAAAATTCTTATATATATATATATATATATATATATATATATACAGAGAGAGAGATTTTTGTCAGAAAGTGAGGACCACGCGCACACACATACACACAATATATATATAAGGTGGAACAAATTACAGTAGTAATAATAATAGCTCTCATTTTTCCTTTTCACCGAATTGTTCATTCTAACAATGGTCAAGCTTTTCACTCCGCCTTAGACCTACAGTTTAACGTAGAAACCGAATACATTAATCCGGGCGGGGAGAAATTACAATGTCATCGACCGATCTCTCAACAGCACCCGCCGTCTAATCCACTGGGATACCTAGGATACCCATTTATCAACCCACCCAAGCAGACATTCATGAACTAAATACAAATTAATCACACATCTACGCGAGAATTGGCAGGTCAAACCGAATACATTAATTAATCAAAGTTGAGGTCGAATAGCATGGCCGCAAAACATAATGCAATAAATCTTCTAGATTTTATGTTTGTCATAGGATATTACTATGCTGTTAATGTCAGAGTAATGAAGAGTAGCGGCGCTAATTTTGTTTCCTGCGGTACTGAGCTGTGCCACTCTGATGAATATATTCCTATAACGAACTGCATCCGAAAAAATGAGGCTCAACTTAGTATGGCCGCAATGAATATATTCCTATAACAACTTACGTCCGAAAAATTGAGACTCAATTAGTAGGGCCGCAAAATAATAAAATATTGTTGTGATGGTTGCTCAATATTGCATAAAGGGGAGGGTTGGGGAAAACAAAGTATGGATGCAAATATTGCCGTGGTAGAGACAGCAAGGGGTAATACGAGCATTAAATCTACGGAGAGAATATAAAGACACCGTTAGTCGTCCAAAGCATGGACCCATTATATCGGTGTTACGATTGGTACACAAACTTATCATAGCCCCGCCCAGTTACAATAATAACCAATCATTACGAACCGACTCTTAATCTTTTGGGGCGGAGCTTGATGATCGTGCATATAAAAGGAAATATTTCCAGCTGGGAGTAACCGTAGTTATTTTCACCAGTGAATAAACATTCCCTCTGCCAGTGAGTAAACATTCCCTCCGCCATGAATCAAGAAATTTATAATTTACCGGATTTATATCAAGATGGTGACATTGTAGCATTGTCTACAATTAATCATTTTAACGCGATTGACTGGGATGGATTATTTCCAACGCAAACCGTTGATGATATTTGCAATGACGCTCCTTACGATCCGACGCAAGGGACGACCATAGAAATGTAAGTGTCTATAACTTTACTTTTTGGAGTCAATTATTCAAAAACTGCCAGAGAGAGGATTATTTCATCATAATATATATGGAGGAATGTAGTATCTCTGCAAATACTTCATTTAGGTAATCGCAATTATACTAAAATCGATTCATTGAATTTTTATGGCAATCTTTTGTATGTTTTTTTATAAATGTTATTCGGAATTACCTCTTAAATGAACTCTGAGCGATTCAAAGATATCTTCACATTGTAATACTCTTACTATAGGTATACTCTGTATATGTTTTTATTAAAAAAGATTCAGTATAAACATTATTCTTTCTCCTTTAAGGTCCGATGTGGATTTGTCACGTGTTATACAATCTTTTCGTTTTGAAGAACCCCGTGTCATGGACCTGAATACGGAGGATTTACCGAGCAGTCAGCCCAACGAATGTCACATCATAAACGAAATAATGTGGTTTTTTTTGTTTGATCTTTTTTGGGGGGGAAGAAGACAATGTATTTTCATCAATTTATTAAATGAAAGAAATCATATTTTTAGTACAACAACCATCTCAAACTACAGAATATACAAACTAACGTTACAAATATATACACGAACAAGACATCATACTATACAACGAGTACGTACAATTGGAAAACGGCTTTTTATCTGTCTGCACACCATTTCATCGTTTCGTTGAGTGTGACACGGGTCGAATAATTTTTAAAAATTTATAAATTCTTTGCCACGTGACATATGATTGATAAATGAAATGCAGTACATTCCACAAGTATTACTAAAATATCCTTGTAATCGGAATGGGTTCCATACAACTTCGGGGATATGTAACTGACCGAGAAATTTTACAATAGCAGGGTCACTCCGAGGTTGAGTACCGATTGAATCAAAATAGTACGCCGATAAATTTGGAACGTGTGATTCGTTCACTATTCATTACTCTCTGAAGTGTATTAGCAGCCATTTTAAAAGTCAGTGATAACACCTCTAAATCTATCTACTTCTATTAGGGCTTGCGACTCGAGGTACACTAGTACACTAATAGGCGCGTCTATAGGCTTGGTGAATTCCAACCTCACTGAGATGTTTCCGCTCTGTTGTAGACTTAAATGCGTATTTACGCTAGCAGATAAGTCAGGTGTAATGTCAAACGGATAAAGGTTAAATTGATCAATGAATTCTTTCTGCGTTACCCCATTACCGAGCTCATCACAATCACCTGCAATATGGGCCAGATTACTATAGGCTCTAGCGCAAAGCGGTAACACAGCGTCTGATGAATAGTCCGTATCCAATGTTCCTCCCAACGCAACGCCATTAACCTATAGTTATATTTTTAAGTCCGAAATTCTCGAATTTAAAGGCACTCTTTTTTATATTCTCCATTCACCGAAGCGTGGTTCTGCATTCCGATTAATATCCTTTTAGGAAGATTTCCTAGGGCGATGTTTTCTATCTGTTTCGACGCCAACCCTGCAGGCACCGTGTATAGTTTGATTTGTACTCTGTAATAGAGTATTTTACTGTAGCGTTTAGTAATTTTTTCTCAATTTCTAGTTGTTTTGGTGAACTTAATTTCACTCGTCGTACGCGGAGGTATGTCTCCATAATGTGAACCACAGCGGGTTTTGCTCCCTCTTCTTGATCAGCATCCAGATTCAAGCAGATCTCAGGACCTGTGCGGGTGAGCTTTATTTTCATATCCACCCCATTCACAAACAACTTCTGGAATGTGAAATCTGTATGCGGACGTCCAAAATACTCGTAATCTTCTTTTTAGAATTTTTAAATTTGTCCTTATACTACTTTCGTCTTTAGTTTGATAATATCCCTCGGCACTTAAAAAGGTAGCCTTCGCTTCTTTCGAAAAGTTGAGGACATTTTCCAGATAGGCTCGTAGGTGATAGTACCCCGTACCTGCCGATATGTTGACCTGATTTAAATATACGTCACACTGGTTGAATATGGAGTGCAGAAAGTTTGTTTCAGGGTATACAGCATATTTGTCATCGCAGTCCGTTCCATCAGACTGGGCTATACGTAGTTTAGCGTACATGTGCACACAGCTTGGATCAAAAAAGTAAGGGCCTGAGCTGGGTATCACGAATTCTATAGGAGCACTCGGGGAACTAATTGTGTTTAAAGGGTTAATTGTAATAAAGTCACTGTGTTCAATAGAAACTTGAGTTGGAGGCATCTCAAAGAGGGATAGCTCCGATTTACAGCATTGTGAACTACACGGATGGATGAAGCGTGCCATGACGAGTTAGAAATAGTGCCTCCTCTCTCGACAAGTAGTAAACAAACTATGATTCATGAGATCAATGTCCTTAGTTTATATCAGTTAAAAAAATGGTCAACCATAGGTTTCATTCGCTTACAACACTTCTTTGATATCCTTTTACGTTTAATGCCACGTGGTGGTAATCCTTTCTTCCGATCAGTCCTCCTCTTCTTCCCACCACCACGCATTTTTCTCTTTGCATCTTTGATGATTTCATCCCGTGTACGTTTTAAATGTTTTTTTAGAGCTTCTTTAGGTTTAGCCCCAGCATATATGTCTTCTGCAGTGTTAAGACCTGATTATAGCGCTTTCCTTCCGAGGTATCTGGCACCCCTCTTCAGCAAAGGAACAGCCGTACGTAGTATGGTTGAAAAAAATGGACCCAAGTCCACTACCACGCTGGTATCTCACCCCTCGATAGACGGTGAAAGGCTTTCTGTCCATTATAACTCAGTGCGTCGAAAGTGCAGCCTCACTGTTAAGCTCCCGTCACCGAATGGGAAATTTTTACCCTCAATCGTTCTTATATATATTGAGATATTGGTTATTAGATTAGTTGCGACATTCACATAATGGGGTCTGTCATATATAATAGTCAAACTCCTTCCTCTATGGTTGCGAATGCGAGCTATGCGTAGCAGGCGTGCCTGGGTATCCCCAACAAACTGGTGCTCCACTATATTGCTGTAAATATAGCACATGTCTGGGGGCTGAGAGCTTTCATCCAATTTCTCCATCTTCAATTGATACATTAAGCTGGACAAGTCATGCTGTGCCTCGTGAAAGGTATCTCTTTGGAAGGCTGATCGATATCGCCCCTCGGTTATAATTTTGAACACTTCCGTCTTTAATATTTCTGTTAGCCTTTGATTTTAGGATTAGAGTATGTGCAAGGTTTCCTTTGTTTACGATTTCGTATAATAAATCATTCGTAAGATTTGAGTTTTTTAAACTTACGTTTAAGTCTCTCACAACATCCTCAGCCGAACCATAACGGCCCCGCCCTAGTGTTACTTCTGTACTGTAATACCGTGCAACCTTAGTCCGGGCGATACGTATAGTTTCATCCCGAGTTACCCCGACTTTTGCTCACTCATTACAGTCTCTAAGAATCGTAAAAACGGTATCTTTATGCTTCATTATTGCATCAACTTTTATATAGGTGTTGAAACTTTCTGGGTACCGTAGCCATTTCACCAGGTACATTTTTCTCTTTCCTGAACCTTTGCTTCCTATAATTTTCTCAATTTTAAACAAAAAATTTCTTAAATTAAATGCCACTTTCTGCAACTCCTCGCGGTAAAAGCCTCCTGAGATTTCTTCCCCATTCGAATCTTCAAAGTAATACATCATTATCTCACCTTTAGGTCTCATAACCCTAACTTTAAAAATCTCACGTGTCCATCCTTGCTCAAATCCCTTCGCGAATTTATTTCCCGAACGCGACAGCCTTACATAATCATTGATTTTGAAACGCGCAGAGTGTGGTGGTGGTGTTCCATCTCTTCTCACCTCTGGGTGCGTACCTCTTTCTAAAACTTCGTTAGGTGTTCTTAGTGATGTTAAAAAACCGTTTTTTTTTATGTTCATGTCGTTTTTGTTTTTTTTTGTCGTTTTTTTCGTTTTTTATTGTTTTTTTTGTTTTTTTTGTTTTTTTTAATAATTAATATAGATATTGACAATTTAATTATAAGGTATACTTTTGCAATGATATATATTATAAAAATAAATGAATAAATAATAAAATAGGCCATATGGTACCAGTATAGAATGTCCTTTTCAGCCTATTTACAGAAAAAAACTGGCCTCTTTCTTGCACTGAAAGTCTTGTATCTTGAGATCCGTTAAACTTGCGAGAACACTGGCTGGGAGCTGACTGCCCATTGTCCAACCTTTCCAGGACTCTCCCATCCATGCCTCGGATTTTGAATCTCCCACTTAACTATCCTTTAGACCCACGATGACATATTCCCCCCCCCCCACGAGACCATCCATATATATATATATACATACACATACACCCATATACATATATACCAATATATACATAAATACTTATATACACATTTATATCTATTGTATACCCCATACACATGCATACATCCAGAATTCCAGATACATACGCATGCATACTCACATATATACCTACACAAACTCATACACCTCTATTTCGCCCTTTCATTACCTCCGAGATCATTTAGCACATACAGTAATTATCCATACAGCCAAAAGAAACCAATTAAGCACAGACAGAGCAGCAAAGCTAGTATTTATACCCCAAAATGCAAAATTCCAAGAAAGTGAAGTAAAACATGGTGCTACATTGGCTTCGTCAACATCCAAATCTGCAATAAATACCAGTACCTGTGATATTGAAACTATTTGCTTTAATCAATCTAGTGATAATGATTCTTCAATGGAAATAGAATCAGATAATGAAAGTTAAACAGCATTAGGTTAACACAAAGGTTAAAGAAAGAGATGAATATTTATATTTTTTTATTTTTCTATTTGGAATATATATATATATATATATATATATACATATACACTGGTATTCTTGTCAATCACAATTATATCTATTGTTTTATACCAGTATTACCAGTACCTGTGATATTGAAACTAGCATATATGCTCTACCCAATCTAGTGATGATTCTTCCATGGAAATGTAGGTTAACAAAAAGGTTCAAAAAAAGGTGAATATTTTCCTTTTCTATCTGGAATATATATACTGGTACTCTTGCCAATCACAATTATGTATATTGTTTGAAACGAGGAAGAATGTTTTATGTTCTAGTTAAAAAATATATATACATATAAAAAATGAGGGTTTGTTTTTCCTTTCTATTATATACTTTTTGCGTGATTCAATTTTTCTAAAAGATGACTATATAGTATATATACTAGGTATAACCGTATAAGCATGGTAGTATAGTAAATTATAGGTAATACTAATATACTTATTAGATTAAAGGAAAAAAAATATGGAATAAGTTTAAAACAATAAAAAACAAAAAAAACAAAAAAAACAGACTACCTTCGTTTTAAACAAAAAAAACGACAAAAAAAACGGCACAATAAAAAACGACTCACATCACTAGGTGTTCTCCCAATCGTGCGATGGTGTAAGCGGTTGTATGATGAGGCCAATGATTCCAGAATGTTTAGAAATATGTATGTATTTTTATTTGTAAAATAACGGTGCATGCGTTCCTTTATGGTACGTTGAACTCTTTCAGCTAAAGAAGTCTTATGTATAGAATTGGTAGTGTAATAGCTGATATTAAATTCTGTCAACATGTTCTGAAAAGCACGGCCTATAAATTCCTTCCCCATATCCGTACAAAAATAGCCAGGAACCCTGTTTTCTTTTAACATCAGCGTTTTGGTGGCTTTAGCAACTGTTTCAGGTGATTTATTTTTCAGAGGAATTAGCCACAGATATCTAGAGAATACATCTATTATGAATAGAATGTAGCGGTAACCATCGTTATACACAGAATATCTTTGCATGTCTGTTAAATCTGCTTGCCAAATAGAGTCAATCGAAGCAGCTGTTGTCTTGGCTGTTTTAAACCTTTTTCTCACAGGCTTATGAAGTGTATAAGCGTCCTGCTCCCAAAAATCTCTCAACATCTTTTTCCTACTCCGTAAACATTCTGTACAGTCTATCTACGCCTCCGTAGGAGGCTGGGTTAGAAATGTCATAATAACGTCTTCTTAATATGTTAGCCATTTGCGTATTTTAGAGGCACGTGGGTAGGGTTGACCGTTGTTTAACCTCTTCTTTCTCCTCTTCAAAGGTGTTACCGCCGGGGTGATGGCGTCTTCAATTGTGTCACGTGCGTCGCATGTTCCAAGTCTTTTAACCTGTTCAGATTTCCTATCATTGTTTTGGGGACATTTATTTGTTGTAGTCTTGCTTTAATATGCTTCCATCCTGATGGTGAGGGCCTATCCCACTTTCTCACCAGATCATGGACGATGTCTACGATATTCGATCCCTGTACCTTTACTCCTTCCACAATGATCTCGCCTGTATCGGTCCATTGTATGACGGGGTCCTCATTCAATAGATTATAAAGACTTAAACCTTTATTCCTCAATGTATGTGGGAGGGTGCTTTTTAATACATGCTCGATGTTCTGTGTGGCTGACCCCTTAATCTTTGGTTGGTCAGCTGTATCGTCGGACACAGGTCCTATGCCACCATGTCCATCGTTCCCCGTGCTGTGCCTAATAACCACGGGAATCTCTGTCGGGTTCTTATAATTTTCGTACTCGTGAAGAAATTTCTGCAGAGCTTCTTGATATAAGATTCTCTTCTCATCAGGTGTTTTTTCACTGTTTAATAGGACTAGCAATTCGCTTTCCATTCTTTTAAGCCTGCTTTTACGGGGATCTAGATCCGTGTCTGGATTCCTTTGCAGTGAAGCATACACGTCGTGTGGAATCACTACCACTTTCATTATATTAATCTAGTCGGTAAAGGGCCCAAAACTGAAAATAAGATGGGGAGGAATGACCCTCCTCTTTGTACAATAATTCGTTTTTTCTTCCCTACAGTTTGACTTTTACGAGCGAGTGCACGTATTATGTTCTTGTAACGGCGTAGGCGAGCCTTCTGAGGTGGTTTCATTGATACATTGCAATTTATAACGTTAAGACAGATTTCACAGATGCATTTTAAAAAGTCGGAGTCGATATTTTTAATAAACATCTGCTGCATTGCCCGGGGCAGTCGATGATAGATTTTTATTAATTCATGGTATTTCTTTAGCCTCTTTGTCATTCTGGAATATACACCGTTTCAGGCTCGTTTGGAAATATATTCGTTCTTAGAAGCACCCTAAACGTGTTTCGCGGATGAAGGTCGCAAAGCAAATATCCGTAACGCGTACTTGTAGCTTCTTTATAAACTTCCAAAAACTCCTTACGCTGATTCGGGAACATTTGATTGGCTAATACCCCAATTTGTGATACATCTCTACGTTGCGCGAATAAGACTAGATATTGTGTATTTAACGACACATCGCGCATGTATCTATTTTTGAAAAATAGATTCTGATTGATGAAGAACACGCTTATGTTAAGATGGTGGGAGAATACTGTAAATGTCTCGGCAAACGTTTTATCCATCTCCAACATGAGATCGTCAATTACAATGACTGTATGTTCATTTCCCTTTAACGAATTAACATCATATACACCTTTGTGGAACAAAATATCATCTTGGTACTCGTTGAACACTGATTGATACGTCGAATAGCACCATATAACTTTATGCACAAATTTTGAGAACATCTCTCCCTTTTCTTTAATGATTTTAAGCATAAACACAGTTTTACCACATCCTGTAGGTCCAGATATAATACATGTGGATGGGCTCGTGAACCTGAATTTTTCTACAGAGTCCATTTCTAACACGTCACACTCCTAAGTGGGTCATTTACAAAATATTACAAATTTTGAGTGCTGCTCCTTATATTCTACAGTCTTGTTTTTCTCTTCTCCCACAGAACCGTGAATGACGATGAGGTACAGCACCCCATCATCGACATTACGGATGACCCCGACGACAGTGTAGTTGTGATCACAGAATCCTTCCCCGCCGACGAATCCTCACCAGCGATACCTGTAGCACGCGACAATTCAAAGCGGAGACATGATGAAGAGCCCTACACGTCAGGTATAAAGCGTGCCAGGATTGCGCCGGTTGTTAGACCACCATTAGTAGAACCCCAACCCTCTACGTCATACGACACAATCCCCACAATAATACCTTCCTCAAATAAAAATATATCCCCTTATTCCTGTTGAGGATGGCATAACATTCGAGTTGGTGCGTACCGATGCCCCCACTCCAGTCTTGACTAGAAATCGGTATATAGTCAGGGTTGATCCTAGATCCGTGTATAGCAATGGCGTTGAACACGGACTACGGCGCATAGTTGAGCGTATTGTAGAGTTTGCCCTTCAGAACCGCGACGAACGTGAAGTCAGGACGATGCTGTCTTTTGGATTCGGGTCAGATGACGGAGATGTAGATGATTTTTGGGTAGTAATACCCTTCAGACGTTTGGCAGCTGAAGATATAGAGTATATATTAGGCCGTATAATGCAGGCCTCTCAAAGTAGTATAGCCTTCAATATGGACAACTTCACGGTAAATATTGACCGTGTATACCGTGTTGCGGGTCATAGCGCCACACCTTATACTCTTAACTTCAATTCTCAGGCTATTTATAAACGGCATATAAACGCCGATCGTGGTTGCGGCTTTATAGCAGTAGTCTTGGCCGTATGTTTACTGTACTAAATACACGGGTCAAAAACATTTGGTTGCCTACGGTAGTGGAGCGTGCCCGTAAACTAGCTGTAGACTGTGAACTTGAATTTGACTGTAATATGGGTCCTGAAGAGCTGAGAAGGGTAGAACAGGAAATGAATGTTCGTATAGTTGTATTTGGAATGGATGATCGTCGTAGGACTGTATGTTTTTAAAAGCAGTGTGAGAGATCGTACAAGACCCCTACTTATTTTAGGACTGTCAGGGACAACGTATCTCCCCATCCGTAATATAAGGTACCTTTACGCGAGTTATGATAAAAGTCGAAAATATGGGCGACATCATGATTTGTGTAAGGGATGTATCGAGTTTGCGGATGATATAGTGAAACATTGTAAAGATTGCCACATGGTATGTGAACAGTGTAAAAGCTCCAAATGTGAAAGCCGTGTAGTTGAAGCTGAGAAGAGGGACTGTGATGTGTGTAGACGCACATTTTTCAATAATAACTGCTTTGAGCTCCATAAATCAATTGGCACGTGCAGGAAAATGAGAATCTGTGAATGTGGTATGTTTCATATGATGGATAATTGGGGGAATTTCAAGCATAAATGTGATGAAATTCACTGTCCTACATGCCATGAGAGTATAAGGCGGATGGAGTAAAGCATGTATGTTATATGAAAGATGCTAAGCCTAAAAAACCCTTATAACTGTGTACTACGATATAGAAACATACACGCTGAAACCAAAGAGGTTATTCCACATTTACTTGTAAGCCAGACTATCTGTGATGAGTGTATGGAGATCGAGTGTGATGAGTGCACAAATGCGGTAAACGTACAAACGTTTTTAAAACGATCGATAGCCTGTGAAACTCTTTGTGTCCTATATTGTCAAGTAGCGGACAAGTTCAAAAAATGACTGTGTATATTCTCGCCCATAACGGGGCAAAATTTGACACCAGTTCCTTTATAAGGAGTTGCTTGAGCACGAATCTGAGATATTTACAGGTGATCCCTTGAAAAGAGGCAACAAATAATACAGATGCAAATAAGAGGTAATGTACAGTTTAAAGACACTTTATTATTCACACCTTGTAAATTAGCAAAGCTACCCAAGGTGATGGGGTAGCCTGAAGTTTCAAAGGATATTCCCTTACACTTTCCTCACCAGCAAGATTTAAATACGTAGGCCCACCACCACCCAAACATCATTTTAACTATAACTGTATGAGTGTAGATGAACGTGAAG
Organism: Bathynomus jamesi; assembly: GCA_023014485.1. Taxonomy (NCBI): domain Eukaryota; kingdom Metazoa; phylum Arthropoda; class Malacostraca; order Isopoda; family Cirolanidae; genus Bathynomus; species Bathynomus jamesi. The sequence continues at coordinate 428,677 of JAJOZX010001464.1, forward strand.
ACTTTGATCGATACTACAACAGTTTTAATGAAAGTAACCCTTATAATATAGCTGATGAATGTGAGCGTTATTGCGTGAATGATGTGCGCGTGCTTAGAGTAAGTTTCCAGGCCTTTAGAAGGATGTACATAGGCCGTTTCAAATGCGATCCGTTGCAAGTCGCAACCACCATCGCGTCATTATGTTTTACGGTGTTCAAGAATAACTTCATGCCTAAAGACACCTTAGCCATTATTCACAGAAACAATCCCCGCAGTTATGGTCACATGGCTATTTACTGGCTCATACACCTACATCAGCAGACAGGTGTATACATAAAGCACGCCCGCAACACGGGTGAAGTACCCATTAAGATTAATGGTCGTGTTTTTTGAGTTGATGGACTAAGTCAGGGGTGGGCAACCTTTTTAAGTGAGCGTGCCAAAATCGTCAAATCTTTGATGCAAAATTTTCTCACGTGCCAACCGAAATTTTGGGGAACATATTATTATTTGGTGCCTTTTAAGTATTGGGAGAACCTTTTCAAATAATCAAAAATTACACTGGAGCGGTAAAATCAAAGAATATTGTAAGAGTGATTATTGTAAGTCATGTAAGATTGAATAAATGTAAAATTTAGTGACGGAATTTTTACTTGAAGGTCGTTCTACCCTGTTGATAGCGTGGATATTTTTTATTAGCCTTTAAGTGTAATTATAGCTGCCATATACAGCCACACAATTTAAAAACGCAATTTTTAACATCAGCAAAAGAGTAAACAATAATTCTGATTTTTTTTGTTTTTTTATATATCAGATCAATCAGCCATAAGTTTTTTCAAGTTTTCCCAATACATTACAGTGCCCAATCTCATAATCGTTTTACTTGACTAAAGCACAATGAAAGAAAATAAAATTAAAGATATTCTTTTATTGATTCTTAATCCCTTATGAATAATACATAAAAATTACAGAGAAAATAAAATGTTATTTTACCTACTTAATAAAATTGTATTTCATTAAGTTAAAATATAAAACTCAGCGAAGAATTTGGATATTTATTTATTTAATTTTTTTTTAAGGTGAGCCCGGGGAATCGCGTGCCGGAAAAAGTCGTTGGCGTGCCACGTTTGGCACGCGTGCCAAGGGTTCCCCACCCCTGGACTAAGTGAAAACCGTGCCACTGGTGAGAAGACTGTGTACTCCTTTAACGGTTGCTGGTGGCACGGATGCCCCCGTCCTGAGTGTGGAATCGCAGGAGATATCCACGGTAGATCTCCTTCCAACTGTCTTGCGTGGACCCGCACCCGCGATCAACTTATAGGATCCCAGTTCACTCACAAAGTCTTGTGGGAACATGAGTATGATGCACGGATGGAGACAGACGGACAGTACCGTGAAGAAATAAACACGATCAAACGTTCAATGGTGCTGGATCCTCTCAAATGCGGTGATAGCTTGTTCGGAGGGCGTATAAATCCCTTCAAGCTATACTTTCCGCCTACGGAGGGTATGAAACTCCATTACTACGACTTCTGTTCTTTATACCCCTACGTGATGAAGAACAATCCGTACCCCGTAGGTGCGCCTGAGAAACTGGTGGGACCTGACCTACCCTCCATCGAAGAGTTCTCAAGAAATTTGAACGGGTACTATTTCGGCCTTTCTTTCGTAGACGTACTTCCCCCTCGCGATTTATGGATGTCGATCTTACCCGTCGTTATCGATCACAAGCTCATGTTTCCCTTGTGCGTGAAGTGTGCAGAAGAGAACAATGGTGATTGTGACCATGCAGCCCACCAGCGTAAGATTAGAGGTGTATATACAACTCCAGAGCTGGATCTAGCTGTTCGCCATGGCTACAGCATATTGAAGATACATGAGGTGTGAAGGTTTCAGAAGCTACCCAACCTTTTCACACCATATATAAACGCTTTTTTGAAAGATAAGGTCGAAGCTGAAGGTATACAGCTTGACCGTTCCCAAATTGTAAAGAACCCTGGCAAGCGCTTTAGTGCAAAGTTGTGTCTAAACAGTCTTTGGGGAAAATTTGCACAGAATACCTCACGGGTTACAAACATACCTGTAGCCAGCTTCACAACGGCCTACGCATGCATCAAACTTTGGGGCTTATTGCATTCTCTTGGGCGGAGGGTATTGTACGCCGATACAGAGAGTGTGATATTCACAGAGAGGGATGGTGAATACATGCCACCTATTGGTGAATTCCTCGGTGAGTTGACTGATGAGATCAAGGATGAGTATGGAGACACCGCATACGCCGACTCTTTTGTTTCAACAGGACCAAAAACTTATGTGGTACGGGTGAGGGTGGGGGAGGATATGAAATATATCGTGAAGGCAAAGGGTATCACGAACCATGCGAATCGGCGGGTCGTTAACTTTGAATCGTTGAAGGACCTAGTGTGCTTGGACGATGATGAGGGTGATCGGCCTCCCCAACTAACTGTAGGCACCCACAATTTTCGGGCGCAGAAGGTGGGGTGTGTGAAGGAACTTAGGGGTACTAAGGTGTGCCGTAACACCTATAGGAAACGTTACCAGCTACCTGGTACCTATGATACCGTACCCTTTGGATACCATAATCTTTGATGTGTCTATTGTTAACTTATTTATTACACGTATGTGTAAATATATATATATACACCTTGAATATAATCTTTGATGTGTTTATTGCTAACTTATTTATTACACGTATTTGTAAATATATATATATATATATATACACCTTGAATATTTCGTTTATTAAATAAATCGTGTTTCAATTAGTGTTTCAATTTCTCCTTGTGTGTGTGTGTGTGTGTGTACACAGGAGAAAGTTCTTAGCTCCGCCCACTGTAAGACCAGAAACGTGAGTCATGCTACTACCTGGGCTTCCCTGCGGGCTCAGTTGATTGCAGTAAGCCCTGGACATCAGACGTGTATTCTCCCGCGTAGACAGAAAATAGTAATGGCTACCTTTAATAGTGCTTGTTCAACGTTTATGAAATGGTATTCTGCAAAGTATCAAGATGTAGTGGATACTGAAAAACTCCCTATTTCGCCCTCCTTTGACGCTTTTAAGGTTACATTGAATCGTGCGAAGGAGCAAGATGTACAAATACTCTATGGCTATTCTGGTGAGAGCATTGTAGGATTTCGTGGGACAAGTGATGTGTTGAACTATGTTGTAGGACTAAACTTTATAAAAGCTTACATATACCGTGAAGTAAAAGAAACATGTGCAGAAGAGAAACCGTTGTTTCTCTGCTGCACAAGTGAGTCTTGTTGATGAGTGGTGTGACAAGCGTTATTATGCCATGTTGCATCATACCGAGTACTCGTACCCTGCGACTGAAAATGTAAACCTCGTCATCATGGAGAATCTTAAGTATTTTTATCAGTATATTAATATATATCATGACGAAGTTTGCAGCGAGGTTGTGGCTAATGCCCTGCGTGAGTTTTTAACAGATTTCAGAGATGAGTATCGCTTGTTAAACAAAAAGGAAAAATATGGGCATATGTTCCTCTCAAATAGTGCGCCGGAATGTGATGTTTAGTTTGTGGAAATGGCGAGAGGTAAAACATTAAAACCGTTACAAAATGTGTTTAGTTCGTGAAAATTACCCTGAAGGAAAATGCCTGGTGCGTATTCGGGGAAGTGGGAATGATAAAACATTAAAACCGAAATTAATTCTTGTATCGGAAAATTTCTCAAAACACCTGCCCAATATAATGGGATACAACGATTCATGTTGGATCAGCGCCGTTACACGTTTCATTAGATTATGGTGTGACTCACTCCTCCCGTCGAACCGTCGCGTTGCATGTGCCTTATAGTTATCTCAGCGCTTGAGCCGAGTGGACGTGCGCTCCTCGAATACGATGGAACTTCCTTTGAGCAGCATTCAACGCCGTGTACGATGTGTCCGTGACGAAGTCGTTGCGCGTGTTCAGGCGTAAATAAGGTATCGTTAACTATGTACTGGAAACGGATTGTAGACAAACAAACAAACGGAATGTTGTTTATTTAAGTGTCGAGGAGATGAATAGAATCTTCGTGATAGTTGAGAAGTAGAGTGAAGATCGTTATAAAATTCCTACAGGTGTAGGTACAAGAAGAGAGCAGATTAGTGACACCCCCCTCATACGCCGTTGTATGTACGTTGTGTATAAATAACGATCGGCCATGCATTGATATACGGTTGATGTGGAAGAATGCTTCTGATAATAACGCTCTTGTCCCAACGCGAAACCGTTTCATCCTCGACAGGATGTTTGAAATCGTCGGATTTCGCAAGCTGAAGCCTATATTAGACGCGTGTGTTACGGATATGCTTTATTTTGATACGGTCCTTGAATACGCATACACCGCTCTGCTCGATGGGTTTACCGAGTGTAGGGTTGAACAAGGTGAGAATGGTCTAGAGCTGGACGTTTATTTAAAAAGTTTAGACTCTTTGAAATATCATGAACTTTGGTACAAAGCACTTGATCGGTACAGGGCTGAGCTCACCTACACCGTTCACCCTGAAGAACTATTTCTTTATATAACGAGCAGCTGTCGTAACGACTTAGAAGATTATTTCAACTGTCGCTATGCAGTGTGAAGAAGAGTTCACGATTGAAAAGCTCGGGTCGGTAGAAATAAACCCTCGATTGGAAAGGCGTGTTTAAACTTGTATTTGAAGCTGTGGATAACGATGAACTCTTTGTGCGTGCTTTTGATTGTATTCTAGACGTATTTAAAGATAACTTACCAACCGGTTGTAAAGTGGGCACAAAAATAGTACTGAACGATATGAAGGCCCTTTATATAGAGTATAGGTATCCCTATACCTTAAGCGGTGAAATATTATTAAACCGCGTATACTGCGTAATGCAGAGCAATAATGATGTAATTGTAGACTCGATTAAGTGCGAGTTTAGTGTTTTGAAAAAAAAGTGAAATGTATTTATTTATTTAGCATAATTGTGTATATATTTCTGCTATATTGATGGCTATACGTTTTGTATTTCTTATTTTTATTTTGTGCGGTAGAAGATAAAGTGTATTTATTTATTTAACATAATTGTGTGTGTGTATGTGTGTGTGTGTGTGTGTGTGTGTGTGTGTGTATTTCTGTTATATTGATGGTTTTATTATTTCTTATTTTTTAATTTTTGTTTTTTGATCATTCCAATGTGTATTTATTTTCTATATATTTACAATATTTAATAAACAGAATGATGTAATGTTGTTTTATTTAATTCTTTTGGTTGTAAACAATTATACCAAATGGCTGGTTACGCCTTCTAAACCTACTGACGTATTTCTAAGCCATCTGCTAAGAATTAATTAAATAAATGGTACAATCTGGCAACTCAACCTAATAATGTATACCTGAACAATTAAAAACACTATTTGGTAACTCGTGTGAAATAAAATAAATGGTGGTATCTAGCAACTCACCCTAATTATGTATACCTGAACAATTAAAATAAAAAGTGGTATCTGACAACTCAACCTGTACAAGCCATTTACGCCTTCTAAGCCAACTGGCTGATTAGGGGCCTATAAGAGGACGGCGGGTCGGCTGAAGTGTTAATATGCACTTGGCTCCTGCAAGGTGGACACCTCTCTCCCTTTCTCTCCTTCTCCTGTCTTTCTCTTGAGGGATAACGCCGCCTCCAAGTTTCATGACCCTTGTTGCACCTGCAGCATTCCCCCACCCCCCTTCATTGCATACCCCCTCACCCCTTTGCAACATTGATCATTATCTCTGCACTCGTCCATTTTGCGTCCATACTACTCACCTGTTTCGAACTGATTATTAAACACCTTTTCGAACTGAATATGACCTACGTATATGTATGATTTGTATATGACGTATAGTTTCATTCAGTGTACTGTATATAAGAAACCCCGGCTAATGTTAACAACTTAACATTGGACAAATTTTTTGTTTTACTTAAAAAAAATAAATTGATTATTAAACTTTTAATAGAGCATACAACCACGTGTAAGTGGTTTTTTGTAAGTTAGGTTAAGTAGGTTAGGTTAGGTTTACTTGGATCCCAACATGGATTTTGGCTAATATAATTAATCGCCCAAATATCTAAATATCTAATGAATCTACACGCTATACGAACTAGGCCCATGTTTAACTATTATTTATAAATTTATTTACAATTTCTATTTACTAAAACCACTTCCTCATGAATATAAAAAGCGATGGTAAAAGTTAATCATTTCTTTGTTTTATTTAAAAGAAAATGGATCTATAAATTCAAAGTAGCCTTTTATGCCATGAATAAGTGGTTTCATTAAACACGTGTTTTAAATAAATCTATAAATAATATGCGCCTAGGTGGTGTAGAGGTTAGAATCGCTGCCTACGAATTCATCGGCCCCAGGATCGAGACCCAGCGACTGCAGGCGGCGCGCAGGAAACCCAGCTGTTCATCCTTCCACATAATAAAGAAATTGGTTAGTAGATAAATGGGTACCCTGAGTGGCCTAGTGGTTAAGACGCTGGGCTGCTGGTGGGGCGCGGTTCGGATTCTACGTTAAACTGTAGGTCTAAGGTGGAGTGACAAGCTTGATCTTCGTCAGAATGAACAATTCGGGCGGAAGTAAAACCAAGGTTAACCAAGGTATAGTTAAATAGGGGATATTTGGTGTAGCGTATAGAACACCGGTTGTAAGAAGAGGCTATTTTGACACTAAAATTCATTGAAAAAGAACCTTACTGAAAACAGATTTAAACGTGGTGGATATGCGTCCCAAGTCGCAACTTGGTAAGGTCTACATATATATATTTAGATATTTGGGCGATTAATTATATTAGCCGGAATCCATATTGGGCTCCAAATAAATCTAACCTAACCTAACTTACAAAAAAAAACAAAAAAACACTTGCATATGGTTGTATGCTCTGTTGGGTGATTTATTTGGACCCTAATATGGATTTCGACTATAATTAATCGCCCAAATATCTAAGTATACGCTACGCGAACTAATGCCATATTTAGCATGGGAAAGCAACATTTCTGAGGTAATTACTCTCACCTAACCTACAAAAATACCACTTACATATGGTTGTATCCTCTATTAAAAGTCTAATAAGCAATTTATTTATTTTAAATAAAACAAATATATCGTCCACTATTATTAACTTTTACCGAAACCCCATCTGGGCAGTTGCAAGTTTCTGGAATTGATTCCAATTATAATTACATCTTCACATACATGGCTCAGAATTGATTTCCTCTTATCAGTCCATTCCGACACAATGAAATAAAAATCGGATCCCGAAAGAAAATAGGAGAAATCCGAGTGAGAATTGAATTCTGTTAAAAGAATCAAGCGTTAAATCTTGCATCCGCTGACTTTTTAATCTCTGTGAAAAAATACGTTATTTGACATAACTACACTGCCATATATATATATATATATATATATATATATATATATATATATATATATATTACAATTTAGTCTTATGACGTTTTTAATGTTGGTTGGTTGAATTAGAAGAAAACGTGGAATCTGCACCAGAGGTCGCTACATTATCTGAACGCAGAGAACGATTAGCCAACCATCTAGCTACTTAACAGACCCATTGTTACTTAACATCGCTGATCTCACGGGAAGCGGTGGAATGATATAGTCGCGACTATTCCAAAGCCCCTAACGTTATTAAAGTCGCGTTCTCTCAGATTTCCCCAACACCCGTTTACTTATCGTTGTCGTTGATTCGGGGCTACTTCGTAGCCATGTTTCAACCCCGCTTCCCGTTAGATCAGCGACGTTAAGCGACGTTGGGTATGTATAGTAGTTGGATTGATGATCGCCTTCTCAGTTAAAATAATGTGAAGATTCCGCTTAAAGCTGTAAGTCCCGTCCGTCACATGATCTTTGCCGTTAGGTCGGTTAAACAGTCCCAAGTTCCCAACATTATACTGAATGTGATTTACAGATTTGTAATGAAGCCAAACCTTCTCCCCATCAACAATACCGCAGGTATTGTATGAAACACTCAAATTAATTTCACGACCTCGGTCGATAATCGACTAATCTTAGGTTTGAATTGTAATGCATGAAACGAAATTTGTCATAAAACATTGATAAGTTATTAGTGAATTTCGAAACTCGCTACAATTAGTATTTTCGAAGAAGTTAATCGTTTATATTCTTATTCTATTCATTTACTATTTGTCATTTATATTTTATGTGATGACTTTCTGTAGTTATAAGTTACTCCAATTTTGTATCTTTTGGTTAAGAGCTCGGCACTGAGATCGGGGTTCGATTCCTGATAGTGTTCGTAATAATAATATTGGAGTTAGCGGAGTTGGCCGTATTAGTCGATTTGAACGTTGTGCCAGATTATGGCCCTCCTCACTGATTATATTACAATCGATATCGTTTAAGTGTACACCCTTGGTGACAGGGAAACAGTGTACACTTATCCGGGCTGTACGCATAACAGAGTCACCTACTTTCTGTCTATATGGGTTGCCTAGGCGTTGTATGTGAAGAATACGACAGGAGACAGAGTTAAAAAGCAATAAAAAGGAAGTTTTTATTGAAATTGATGCATTCACAAATGAAATTTACATTCACAATTCTAGAAAAAATACATAACATTACAGTACATTCAACACAATTTGCATAAAAACATGGCTAAATAAACTACTTCCTGAAAAAAATCAGTTATGGTTTTTTATTCTGACATTGTGTGTAGAATTACTAAAAAAATGGTGAGAAATTGCTATTTTAGCGTCAAAATTTTTATATTTTCACAGTTCAAAGAGTGCACGGTGTTTATGGGGCCCATGGGGGGGTACAAAATTTGTTTAAACGCTTCCAGCGATTTAGAATATGTATTTAATCAGGGTTTCACGGGCACATTTTAGCTACTGTAGATAAAACAAAACAAACTTTATTTTATGAGGAGTATAACTGATCTTCCTTGTAATTAATTATATTATTCCTATATTTGAAAAATTTTCAGCCGTTTCAATTTCCAAGAAGTCCAGTTTTGTCACATCAGTAATGTGATTACAGTATTCTCATTTTCTTAAATACCTGTTCTTTGAAGTTATATGGTTGTTTCAAAATCTTTGTAGAAAACCCGGTCCGATCCGTGATTTCATTTAGTTTTTTGCCTACTAGAGCGTTCCTGCTTGCCTAAAAGGGGCACCATTGTAGCGTGTTCTTTTTCGGGTATTTGAAACTCAAAAGTATTTTTGTTCCACTAATTCCTGAAGGGAATATTTATGCTTCGAGTCAAACCTAACCTTTCGTCTCCTGAAGCGGACGTTTTTTGGCAATTATTCGTTTCATCGAACCCACTTCCTTCAAACGAATTTTTTTGCTTCTGGGGAAATGTAGTTTCTTGTAGCATTCATATTTGTAGTTACCTGAATACTGATTTTCATTACATTATATATGTTCTATAACACGAGGTATTTGCTTCGTTACCCGTTGTGTTCTGTCATTTGGTGGTTTTGTTCATTGCTAATTGAAATCCAGACTGCTCTTTCTCACGTACAACAATGATTTCTTTGTATGGTGTTGGTGTGGTGCCTTCAATGTTGGTGACCTTGTGTTTGTCATGTCAGTGGTGATAATTTAGGATTGATGCATGTTTTAGCTATTGATAATACTTATTTACTTATTTATTATTAATTAATAACAGTGACCTTGTGTTTGTCATGTCAGTGGTGATAATTTAGGATTGATGCATGTTTTAGCTATTGATAATACTTATTTACTTATTTATTATTAATTAATAACAACTAGCTGTTTATTTTTAATAAGAGCCCAGTAAAGCCTAAAGCTTAAAGGCCAAATTAAATTAAATAAATAGTCGAGTTTCAAAATTATTCATGTCATTATAAATTGAAACGAATGTATTTATTTTATTATTAATAAAGGTTATTCAATTCAATTCAATATAACTTATTTACCCGGGTTTTTCTGACCACGGTGTACGCATAGCCGACCAGATTTTAATAAGAAAAATCTGTTACATCGGAAAAGTGTACACATACGCGAGCTGTTCACTTAACCAGGTGAACACTTAAACGGTATCGATTGTATTATCATTATTATTATTCTAAATTTTGGCAAGAGTAACGTTTCGATTTTCTTTATCTCCGTTCTTCCAACCCTAATATATAATCAAATAATAAAATTTATATTAAAACACAATAATACACAACAATAATTTGGCTTTCTATGAAAACACACGACCAACGACGCAATAACTACTATGCGAGGAAAACTTTATAGCAATCTGAAAGACAAAAAAAATCACTAATCATTCTCCTTGACCTAGCTAAACCCTTTGACATAGTACCTTATGGCATACTCTAAAAAAAAGCTCGAACGTTTCGGCTTCAGGGAACTACCCTCAAGGTGGTTCTGCTCATTATTGACTAAAGGGACACAATTTATAGCGCAGGACTCTCTTAGATCACAGACAAAATCCATCTCCGACGGAGTGCCTCAAGAGAGCATCCTGCCACCCACCCTGTTCCTTCTTTATAGAAATTACTTTCCGCGACTCCTGTTACTACTAGTATGCAGATAACACTTCACTCATAACCTCGAACAAAGACTTATTACCACTCCAAACAACCACCAACATTGAACTCCAAAGAATATACTCTTATGCATGGCTTAACGCCAACAAACTATCCTTAAATATGTATATAAATATAATAACAAAATTAGCCACCGCAAAAATGAAAACGTTGCCCCCTCTAATCCTAAACCTAAATTCGGTCGCTATTTAACGGGTGCAATCGGCCTAACTTTTGGGAATTTCCTTCAAATCTTCTTCTATTCAAAAAGCACACAGAAGATCTATGCAACAAATTAGCCAAGGTCTCATTCATAATTACAAAAGTAGGTGCAGCATTCCCAAAACAATTTCTTAGATCCATCTACTTCGCATATACCTACAATACTGCATTAGTACTTAATGAAGAGTACGTCAGTATTTTATGCAGCCACTGGTGGTACTGTAAAAACATAATTATGAAAATCTATGAATCGAACAAACGTAATGAAATTACAAACAAGATATTAAAAAAAAAAAGTTAAAAATTCTCAAACTAGAAGAAATCTACAAACTAAACTGATTCATATATGTATGAAACTGTCTATAATACTGCACCAGAAATCATCCGCAATAAAATATTGGCTTCCAAAGATTAACAAACAAGACAATCACACACGTATATCAGAAAAACAACTTACACTATAGATTCTGCAACTAGATCCTTATGCTCCACAGGACCCGAGCTCTGGACTCCTTCGAACAGAAGGTAAAAGAATATAGCTCGTTAAAATCCTTAAAGCGGAAACAAAGACAAATTCATAAAATTCTACAAATCATGATATTGTATCTCCTTCCCTATTTCCATAATAATAAATTAATCAATATTTCTACAGAGCAAAACAAAAATAATAAAAATAATAAATAAAAAGATAAAAGTAAATATATGCAAGGTGAAGATATCTAAGTCTGTCAAGATATTCAATTAGCAAGGAATATTTAACGTTTAATATTTAGCTTCTTATATCCCAAAAAATAAGAGTGTATAATCTTAGCTGAATATCTATAAGCACATATAAATTTATGTCTGAAACTTACTGCAGTGAATCCCCATGTTTTTATCTATCTTTGTTTCTGTATCTTTAAAACTTATGTGAAATAACTTCAGTTCTCTGCATTATCTTTTAAGTTTTGTCAAATAACCCCATTCTGCCAATAAGGTATAAAATTTGCTTGTAAATGGTAGTTTTATACTGTATATGTATAGAAAGACGTGTGTATGTTTGTGTATATGTATGTAGGTGCGTGTGTATATATATATATATATATATATATATATATATATATATGCTGATGGTTGATAAGGCTGGGGTCACCAGGTCCTTGCAGACCAAATAATATTATAAATTAAGTTATTAATTAGGTTGATTGATAGAATGAGTTTTCTTCCTTTATTAAACAAAATAAATGATTTATGAATGAGACAAAATATGTTGAAATTAAATGTGCACTTGAATAATGACTTCAATATTAAGAACGCGCGAGGTAATGATTAGTTTTATATAAAGTTAGGTGAATAACATCAGGCCCAAATGGGGCCTGCACAAAAGGTGTTCACATGGTGGTAGCTCTCGTGTTACTGTTCTTCGAAGGTGCGATGATGGCGTGGAATGCTTGAGGTAGTCCTTGTAACGAGGTTGAGGTGTGAGGCAAAACATAAGGACATGCCTTGAAGTAGTCCCTCGCTGTGACGTCATCTTGGTCGTACTTGTGTGATGTCATCTTGGTCGTGTTTGTGTTGATGGAACATCGCTAAAGTATTTGAAAGTGTCTTTGCCACAATATATATATATATATATATATATATATATATATATATATATATATATATATATATATATATGTGTGTGTGTGTGTGTGTGTGTGTGTGTGTTGTATATGTTTATATGTTTCATTTAGCACCTGATGTATGTCCTCAACGTGTATAAATACAATAATAATAAAAATAATAATAATAATCATCATCATCGAAGGATATTATATTGCCCTTTTACAAGTCCCTAGTCAGGCCTCATTTAGAATATGCCGTTCAGTTTTGGTGCCCATACTTGCGTGAGGATATTGATAGGTTAGAAAGGGTTCAGCGTCGTGCCACGAAACTTATTCCGTCATTGCGCAATAAGCCTTATGAAGATAGGATTAAAGAGTTAGACTTGTATTCACTCGAAACTAGGAGATTAAGGGGGGAGTTTATTGAAGTTTTCAAAATCGTTAATAACATCGATAACGTAAATTTTGATAAATTGTTCACTTTCGATGATAGTAATACTCGCAATAACGGATTTAAGTTGCGTGGCAGACGTTTCATTACTAATATCGCTAAAAACTTCTTTACGTTTAAAGTAATTGATAAATGGAATAATCTTCCCGCGTCAGTCGTTCATTCTACCAGCGTTAATATGTTTAAGAACCGTCTTGACAGACATTTTAAAAGTGTTAACGTTGTTTAAAATTAAATAAGAAAGTTAACAACAGGAGCTCTGGTGGTGGTGCTCGAGGATGAGTCTGTTGACGATGAATGCCAGCTTGTGACATGCCAACGTGTGATGCCAGCAAAAAAAATAAAAAATAAAAATAAAAAATATTAGACTAACACGAACGTAGATGTAGCTCGTAGCGTAAACTAACCCACTTTTTGTTTAACTTTACCTACTTTTTTTTTTTTTTTCTTATCTCCTTTCTTTGCATGTCTGTAACTCTCTTTACTTGCATGTTTGTAGTTTGCATGGTATGACAGTGAGTTAAGACTGTGTTTGCATGGTTTGTAAGCGTTCTTATTTTACTTCTTTTCATCTTTCACCCCCCTCCTATTTTCTCCGACTATTTTTCTGACTTGTCGGCAGTGGTCGGCGGATGATGATGGTGAGACTTTTTTCCTCTTTTTCTGAATGAATGTTAACCCACGAATGATAGGTGTTGCTCCTTACTTAACCCCTTATTCTCTTCTCTTCTCTTAACCCCTTATTCTCTTCTCTTCTCTTAACCCCCTACTCTTTCCTTTCTCTCGGGCTAGCCTTAGAGTGGATCTTAGGGTCTTTGTTAGCCTTAGCTTCTGTAGATCTGTAGATCATCATCATCATCATCATCATCATCATCATCATTATTATTATTATTATTATTATTATTATTATTATACTTTAAGTATGTTTAGGAAAGCATTAACTACAACCGGCCTGCCATACTTTCGGGGGTGATTTGGGGGGTGATATCGAGTAAAAAAATTAATACAACATAGGTGCTATTTCCAACCGTTGCAGAGCTACGGACGTTTTAAGGTGCACGGAAAAAAATTAAACAAGAGTATTAATCTGATGTATTTATTGCTACATTTTATGAGATACACCTTATAAATGTTCAAAATGTCCGCCTCGGTTTTCAATGCACAGCCTTGCTCGTTCCAAACAAGAGTCCACTGCCCATTGAATCATTTCGGGGTGTTCTCGTATGTAAGCAGCGGCATCCATAATCTGACGAAAGAGTTCCTCTCTCGTTTGTACTTTGGTCTTGTAGACTATCTCTTTCAAAAGGCCCCATAAAAAGAAATCTAATGAGGTTAGGTCTGGAGATCGCGGGGGGCACGATATTGGACCAGCACGACCAATCCAACGATTCCGTATCGCTGATTCAAGTAATCCGTAACATGACACCAAAATGTGGTGGCGCCCCATCGTGCTGAAAGAACATCCTGCTTCCTGCCCCTTGTCTCCAAGGGCACGTCCTCCATCAAAACCGGCAATTCGAACGGTCCAATTAGCTGATCTCTAATTACACCGCACCAAACATTCACTGAGAATCGATGTTGAAAGTTTCCTTCAACGATACCGTGGGGATTATCGGCGAACCACAAGTGGGAATTTTGTCTATTGTTAATTCCATCCTGAATGAATTGTGCTTCATCAGTAAACAGTATGCGATTAAGAATTTGGCGATGCATAACCATCCACTGGAAAAATTGAACACATTTATCGTAATCATCCGGTTGAAGAGCTTGCACACATTGCAAATGATTGGGATAGAAACTCTCATCATGTATGGTTCACCATACACGTGATACGGATTCACCAATTCGTCTAGAAGTCCTTCGAACATTGGCAATTGGGCTACGTTGTACTAGGTCCAGTATACGCTTCTCCGCAGCAACGGGCCGTCGTGCTACATGTTCTTGGTTACATGGAACAATTGTCCCTGTTTCCCTTAATCTCTGGTGTGTGTCACTAAACACTTGCCTGTTCGTTATTCAGCGGTTCGGAAAACGTCTTCGATATTCCTCAACTGCCGCTCTGCTGTTACCATCAAAGAATACATAAATGAAATGGATATCAGCGTATTCAGCGGGTGTGAATTGTTGATTCATTTTGATTGTTTACCTTAGCGTACACAATATCTCATACCACGGATCAGAACCAACTCAGAGAAAAAACTGAGGATTAGTATTGGTAACTTTGTTAACCGAAACTATCACCAGTGCTGCCATCTATCGAGTTACACACATGTAGGGATTTGTTGTTTGCACATCTTAAAACGTCCGTAGTTCCGCAACGGTTGGAAACACCACCTGTGGAGTATTAACTTTTTTACTCGATATGACCGCAAATCAACCCCCAAAGTATGGCAGACCGGTTGTGAAACACCATATATATATATATATATATATATATATATATATATATATATATATATATATATATATATATATATATATATATATATATATACAGTAAACCCTCGTCCAACGCGGGGGTTAGGTTGTTCGAGAAGGGCACGTTAGGTAAATCCGCGTTGGACAAACTTAATACCTTATGACTATGAGAAAACTGGGGATACGTGAACGCGGCCGCGTGAAGTCTCCCATTAATACTTAGATATGTATGATAGATTTTTTATTCACACACAAATGAATTTCCCTACCTATACTGTATATGAAATAAGAACATAATAAAATCATAAACATAATGATATTTGCATTTGATAAATAAAAATATGACTTGACTTACTTGACTTAAGTCCCGTCCGGAGTTCTCCGGGTTGGGTCCCACATTCGATGTCTCCATCCTCTCCACGTCCCTCTGTCCGACGCCATGTGAGTCAGCTGCTGCACGGTCCGCTTCTCGTTTGCTCTGCGGAAACGTCTAAGCCACGTTTCCCTCGGCCGTCCCCTCGGTCGGGTGCCCTCAACTCGTCCATGTAACACCATCTTCGGCCATCTCTCCCGGTCCATCCTTTGTACATGCCCAAACCACCTCCTCTGTGCATCTCTTACCTGGTCTAATATCGAGTCTCTGACATTATTCATTTCTCTCACTCTTTCGTTGGTTACTCTGTCCTCCCACCGCACATTACATATCCTTCTTAAACATTTCATTTCAAATACCAGCAGTTTCTTCTCCTCTATCTTCTTCAACGTCCAACACTCTGCACCGTATAATACCGTAGGAATGACTATTGCTCTTAATAGTCTGATTTTCAGACTTAATGAGATGTTCCTGCCTTTCCAGATTTTGTTTAGTCTTTCAAATGATCTTCGTCCCAATCATATTCTCTCTTGAACTGTCCTCTCTGTGCCTCCGTATGTAGTAAAGTGTACTCCCAAGTACATAAACTCATCCAACTGTTCTATTTTTTCTCCGCCCAGCCGTATGTCTAAAACTTCTCTCAGGCTCCAATCTTCATACATTTTGTCTTCTCTCTGTTAACCACTAGCTTGTATTTGGCACATTGTTCTTCTGTCAATGAGATCATTCTCTGGAGATCTTCTTTCGATTCTGCTAGTAGAACTCTATCATCGGCATATCTCAAGTTTGTTATTTCCACCCCACCGATCTTAACACCTGTATGGCAATTTTCCAGTGCCATCGCCATCACCCATTCTATAAACATGTTGAAGAGGTGGGGGGACATCGGGCACCCTTGTATCACTCCGCCCGTTGTTCTGAATCGCTCCGTTAAGATCTGGTATTTCCTTACTCTTGCTGTTTTGTGTTCGTATAAACTGTTGATTGTGTCAATTATGCTTAGTTCTATTCCCCAACATTCCAGCACTTTCGTCATACCTTTTCTCCATACCGAATCGAAAGCCTGCTTAAAATTAATAAACACACAGAACACATCTCTTCCTTTTTCCCACATCTTCTCGATAATCTGCGAGAAAGTGAATATATGGTCAACTGTGCCTCTACCTGCTCTGAAACCAGCCTGTTCTTCCGAGATCACTTCATCTTCTCTTCTCTTTATCTTATCTTGAATTATCTTGGCGAGAACTTTATAAGAGTGCGATAGTAAACTGATGGGTCGATAATTCTCGCATCTCTTGGCATCTCCCTTCTTGTATATGGGTAATATAATGGCCTCACTCCAGTCACTCGGCACCCTTCCTCCCTCCAACACCACCTGATAAAGACCACGCATCCACCTCACCACAGCCTCACCGCCCACCTCCATCAACTCCTTCGGGATTCCATCAGCTCCTGTGGCTTTGCCGTTCGCCAATGTTTTTATTGCCTTTTCTACTTCCTCCTCCATGATTAATGGAGTTTCCTGCGTATTTCGTTCCGCTCTTCCGAGTTCAGGGTAGTCCATCACATTCACGGGATTCTCGCATCCTTTTAGTACGTTCTCAAAGTGTCTTCTCCATATAGTCCGCACTTCCTCCTCGGCAGACACCTTATCACCGTTTTCATTTCTTACCACAGATGTATTGTGCCTCCATTCTCTTGTCAAGGTTTTCACAGTTCTAAATAATTCTTTCGACTGTCCTCTTCGGAAGCTTTCTTCACAAGTCACACATTGGTTTTCAACCCATCTTTCTTTAGTCTCCCTGCGCTTCCTTTCCACCTCTCTACATTTTTGCCTATATCTCGCCTTATTCTCTTGGGATGGCATAATGTTTTTGACCTTTTTTGCTTCTCTTTTTTCTTGACACAGATCCAATAGCTCTTCTGTAACCCACTCATGTCTGACTCACCTTTTCTTCCCCAAAACCATCTCTGCTTCTTCTTTGAGTATATCCCTTCCTCTACACCATATTTGTTCGGTATTTTCATTCAGCCCGAGTAAGGGTCCAAACCGTCCACCTATCCGTGCTTGGAGGGTTGTTCTCACCTCAGCTATCCTCAATTTTTCCAGATTATATCTATTTACTTCTCGTTGCCTTCTTCCTTCTGCCTTAAATTTAATTCGAATATTTGACAGTAGTAATTCGTGTGTTGTTCCAAAGTCAGCTCCTCTCATCACCTTGGTTCCCATTACCGATGTTCTCCACCTCTTATTCACCAATATATAGTCAATACAATTCTTATGTATCTCATCTGGGTGTGTCCAGGTATACATGTGCTGCACTCTGTGGTAGAAGCGTGTGTTCGTGCATAGATGATTTTGTTGACAAAATTCCAGCATCCTCTCACCCCGTTCATTTCTCTCTCCCAGACCAAACTTCCCCATCACGTCTTTATATCCTTCGTTATTACTACCAACTTTACTATTGAAGTCGCCAGTCACCATGAGCACATCTCCATCCCTCCTCCAGCTGCGAATAGAACTCTTCCACCTCATCATCTCCATGTGAGAAGTCAGGTGCATACACCTGTATGATCTTACAATTCTTATGCTGGCCCCTTAGCGTTACCGATATTATCCTTGAATTTACTGCCTTGTGCGCCACATAAGCTCTCTGGGCTCTCTCTCCCAGTAGAACTGCCACCCCCTCTCTGTGTGTGTTATCAGGTCTCCCTGAGTACAGCACCCTAACTCCATCCATCATCAATTCTCCCTCTCCCACCCAATGGGTTTCCGCCACTCCCAACATATCCCATCTGTATCTATTGATTTCCTCAATAATACCTCTAAGTCTTCCCGGTCTATAAAGTGTAGTTACGTTAATCGTGCCGATTGTAGTTATTCCTTTCGCAGACCAGATCGCCCATTTTCCGCAGCAGGGCTGTGGCCTAACACCCTGCTGCGCGTCGGTTCCCCCGGACGCGGTAGCCATATTCGTATTGCTATTAGTCGACATCTTATTGCAGGTTTCTTGGCTAATAGGGTAGCCGGCTAGCCACTCCTCTGCTATCCGTTTGGTCCACGACTCCTTATTGGTTATTCGGAGCAGCCCTCAATGATAGACTCATTCACGTGATACTCGTGCCCAAGTGATGTTATGCTCGTACCACCAAGCAACTTATCTAGAATCTTTATTTTTTCGGCTAATGTTATAACCTTACAACTTTTCTTCTCTTCACTATCACTTGCAGATGCTTTACGTTTTGGTGCCATATTGCTGTCTAAGGGTAATAGCAAAACAACGGCAAAATACGACAAAGCAATCCAACGCAACTTCACTGAACTTAACGCGTTAGCGGGACTGAGACAAAGGGCGATTCGAGGGGTGACGCGAGAGGGAGGGAGATGCGGGAGTGTTGGAGAGTGTAGGAGAATACACTAGAGCGCGCATTGGCACGCGTACAGTACTATTGTATTGGAGCGTGTTTGGCGGACCGTGTATAATCAAATTTTCCGCTTTCGGCAAACAATTGTTCGCATTTATTTTTCCGTGTATAAGCGAACACGCGTTGGACAAACACGCGTTGGACGAGGGTTTACTGTATGTATATATATATATATATATATATATATATATATATATATATATATATATATATATATATATATATATATATATATATATACACTGTATATATACACACACTATCTTGTTACACCTAATGCATATGCTGTAACATGTATAAATAAAACAATAAAAACAGAACTGAAATTGAAATTATAAATGTAGGCTCGTCTTTAATATTTTTTCAAAGTGCAAGGGAAGCAATGCTTCCCTATTCAAAGAAAGTAGAAAATGCTGTATTATACTTTAAAGTTTAAACATTTCAATATGTGTTAATAATTTGTACAAAATCATTTTATTATACTATTTATAGCATTTGATTGGTAATCAGGTGGATACATAGTATATACATTGGTTGCCGTTCGTGCAAGAACCTTTAAGAAAGCCGACGCAAAAAATCTCGAGTTGGACAACAATTGACGAAATGCATCCTTTTTCCCAATGACTTTCGCTTTTTTTTTACTGTTACAAATTGTTTCTTTCCATTCTAAAAACTCATTTAATGTTTAATAAGTAGTATTTATTGAATACAACAAGTTTCATATATAGTTTTTTTACTAAAAATTCCATGGCCATGTTAAGTGAAAAAGAATATATATTTATCGTTATTTTATTCTTCCCTATGTCAAAAAGGAAGCAATTTAGATTTCGCTGTCCAGATCTTATAGTTAATTTTCTTGAAATATCTGGCAACTTATACGTGCTGTGAAAGGCTTGCAAGTTTAGCTTTAATCTCAATTGAGAAAAAGCTTCTTAAGGATATGAAAACCGATGCCTTTTACGAAGAAATAATAGATATATTTAATAAAAAAGAAAGAAGAATAGAATTAACCTATAAGTAAAGTAAGTAGATGATTATATGTGTTTTGTTTTTATTATATACGAGTATTTTAAAATATTATTTTTATTTTATATAATCTTTGTTGTTTTTGCTTGAATTGCTTCCCCTTGACGAAAAATCACCGCACGCCACTGATATATTATATATATATATATATATATGTGTGTGTGTGTGTGTGTGTGTGTGTGTGTGTGTGTGTGTGCGCACAGGGACTGTTGAGGCACCCTGTATATAACAAAAGTTGAAGAGAAGTTTCCAATTTCTTTTCTTTCTTCAGGTGATGACACTTCTGCAGGAAGGAAATCAAAGAAGAAGTTGTGAATCCACTGCGGCCAACAAGACATCCTCCAGGAGTCATGCTCTTCTGCAGGTGAAAAGTGAAGGTCGTTTTCCTCCTCCGGCAACTGTTATCTCGACACGTCAAATTTTAATACCCTCATCCGTTATGTTAAGTTAGGCTAAGTTAGGTTAGGTTAAACCAAACTGAGGAAAAATAAAGTTGTCGGTCTCTTTTCCAAAGAGGGATACAGTATTTTCGATTCAGGGCATTCGAGAAATTCTGGAAATCCAACAGAGAAATGATTCTCAACGCTCATGTTTCCCTTTTCATCCAGTGTTTTCAAGCGATTAAGATTAGACTTAACCCTTTAAGCCCTGAATTTTTTGGAGGGTTAAGTTATGAATGCTTGTATTTAAAACGTTAGCAATTTGTACCTTCAGTCGTTAAAGGGTTAAATTAACTCAATAAGCAATTTAAATAGACATTTTGCAGTTAACTTTTCTTTTCTCCTTTAAAAGAATACCTTTAACCTTAATTGTTAACTCTATTAGATTAAATTTCTCTTTAGATCAACGTCCAACTCTCCTCTCATGAAAAATCAAACATTGGAGAAGAGATTAAACTTGGACGACTCTTTATGATTGATTTGGCGGGTTCAGAAAGAGCGAAAAACACGAAGGTACATGTAACTAAACTAATAGATATAACAGGCGCGTGTCCAGGGGGGGGGTCGAACTCCCTCCTCCTCAAGGCTGGTACACTCCCTCCACCACCGCGATTTCCATTTTATGAATTGACTTTTCAGTTTAGTTTGTGATATCCACTTTTTTCTAGCTCTATTTTTTTTATTTGGTGTAGCATGGCCTGTTTTACGTTCATTACACTTGTTTTGCTTGACTTTAATACGGGGTGTCCCAGAAATCTAGCTCAGGGAAAATAGACATTATATTTTTAAAGTGAAGCAAACACATTTCTAGTGTCAGTTTTAAATATTTCAGGAAAGAAAATACCCTGATCGTTTAGTATACCAATCAAGAAAAGGTGGAACTGGTATTGCTATATGTTTCCAGAAAAAGCCAGAGGGAGGCATGTTCGTGAAATAACTGACATGCCTCCCTCTGGCTTTTTTGGAAACATGTAACAATACCAGTTCCACCTTCTCTTGATTGTTCCATTGAGCCATCAGGGTATTTTCTTCCCTGAAATATGTAAAACTGGAATTAGAAATGTGTTTGTTTCACTTTAAAAATATAATGTTTATTTTCTCTGAGTCCAGACTTCTGGGACACCATGTATATCGGTATTGTACGTATTCTACATTTTATGTATATACACTCGTATACTGATTTATAGAAATGAATTTCAGTATGAACCTTAACCCACACACTGCGATATAATAGTAAAATCTTTTCATGGTTTTCTATAGTCATAACAATAACTGTGTTAAAGTGTAAATAGTGTATTAACTCAATTTGTGTTCAGGATTGTTGACACATCCTCGACCACCCCACCTTCGAAAAATCCTGCGTGTCCCTGCATAAATAACTAATAAATATAACAGTAGTAAATACACTATAACTAACTAATAAGTATCCTAATAGGTATGTTATAGCAATAACCTACTTATTTGGCCAACATCTAAAAGAAAAAATATTTAAATTTCCTTTACTGTGAAAATAGTCCCTTGCGTAGGCCAAAAGTCTCGATAGGGTTGTTTAAAAATGTACAGGAATTAGAAATGAAGAAATGTGGGTGCTACTGTAGTATGCGGTCTACCGTTAAGTTTCTACTGTAGTATGCGGTCTACCGTTAAGTTTCTACTGTAGTATGCGGTCTACCGTTCAAAATATTTAAAAGGAATTGAAAATGAATTGAAAGGAATTATAATTTAATTTACACAATTAAGGAATTATTAAAGAAGTTAAACATACTACTACCGCATACTTAACGGTAGACCGCATACTACAGTACGCCCTTGATGATTGGTTAGGTTAAGTCGTGATATTTTCGTTAGTTTTAACGAAAATATCACGACTTAACCTAACCAATCGTCAAGGGCGTACAATTAACCTAATAATAAGAAGATAAGAAGCTATAATTCAAAGGTAGACCGCCGAATCGTAGGTAGACCACATACTACAGTAGCACCGAAATGTGTTCCAAAGAATATTTACGATGGAATTCACACAAATTTGTCAAATAGAAGCAGTGAGGCCTAGGATAATCACTTTCGGCCTAGCCTAGGCTATAACAATAGTATGTAAACAAACTTCATAATGACGTAGGCTATCAAGCTTTTAACATGGCGGATGCAAGTTCATTTACAATCAAGAAGTGTCTTGTTATGAGTGTTTGGGTTCACGAAAAAGAACGTACTGGTAAAACTTATAATGATATAAGAGAAGGCTTCGCAATACGTTTTAATAAAGCAGCTCCAACTGAGGCAAGTTTTACGATAAAAAAAACATTCACAACCGAATCTGTTTTAGATGTCAAATGATATGGGAGACCGCAGAAATATGCAGACGTTAGTGCTCGTTTTGTACTCGAATGCAATTATGTGTTGATCACGACGGTATCAATACAGACCAATTGGACGTTTATACAACAGCAAAATATTTTTTTATTTAATTTCAATTTTATTTGTGATGTTTTTTCTTGTTTTTGGTTTAAATAAAATGTTTCAAAAGCTAAAGCTCATTCTTTTATCAACCATTCTATACGACCCGATCACGACTTTTGGCCATCCCTATATAGTAATGGACATTAAACAATGGGACATTGCTTTTATGTTACCATGTAATGTTCTCTAACTTCAGTCGCTGTTCATCATTCCAACTTCATGTCTTCTAAACTATAGGCTTCATGTCATGAAAACGTTTGTTTATAACTCCACTTAACATCAATATTGGCATTTTCATGTGTAATTTTTTTTTTTCTTATTTTTCAGTCCAGTTTTTTTCTCTTATTTTTATTATTACTTATTTCATTAATTGTGTTTTTATTAATTTTTTAGTCCTACTTTTGTTTTATTTTTTATTATTATTATTATTAGCAGCACTATGAAAGTTATTTTTTCTTCCTCCAATAAAGTTTTCCAGTTCCATCTCCAAAAGCGTGTCAGGAAAGTTTTTTATTTTAATATTTTTTTGTGACCCCATTTTGCTCGTAAAACCTATTTAACTCGTCTTGGCATCAACTCCACCAGTGACTTACAAATAATGATAATTTTTGGATCACTCGGCTTGAACTCACGAAGGCTTCTTATAAGCTTTTCCTTAGTTGAAATGTCTTCCTTTTGTACTCGTCTCTTCAAAATTCACCAAAGATTTTCGACTGGATTCAGATCTGGTGAATTTCCGGCCCAGTTTAATACTTCAGTGCCGCTTTCCACAGAAACCTTCGCAACGTTTGTTGTATGACATGTACAAAATTTTGTTGAAACAACCATTTTCTGCGTCCAAAGCAGTTGTCAACGAGAGGCAACAACTTTTCTTTCAACATTGGCATATATTGATCATGGCTAGTCATCATTCCATTCGCACACAAAAACTTCCTTTGCCATGGATTCCAAAGCAGCACCAAACCATAACTTTTTTAGGATGTTTCGTGGTGCAAGACAGGTGAATAGGTGATCTCTTCATTTTCCTTACGAAAGATGGTCGAACTCCGGAAACCAGAAAATGAAACTCATCGCTAAAAATTACCTGCAAAAGAATGAACTCAGATTTCAACATGTTCAAGAAACCACACAATGAACGTTACATTTATATGCATGCTATTTATAGCTGTAATATTGTTTAATTCGTAAGGTGGGTATCTGGCATCTTATAACAGCAGAGTTAATAGGTAACATTAATTATATTTTTTAGAGGTGATTTCGAAGCTTGAATATTCTGGATTATTTTTTAAATGAACCAAAAAACTTTGCATGACTTTTTCTAAAAATCTTTGCTGTTAATAACGACATTTTAGATGGCCCCCGCAACTTTCCAGCTCTCTTTGTATGTCATATGACGTCTTCCTTGTGTCTTTCTTACAAATTTTTAGAAGTGTTTGAGTCGTCTTTTGCAGTAGTCATCCTTTTTCTCCCCACTTTTTAACTCATCCTGTTCACAACAGTGACATTGCAATTATATCATACATCTGATTTTGATATTGTTAGATCACTAGATATCAGCGTTTCTGTAGTTGTTCCTGATGATTTTTATGTATTGCTTAGGATACCCAGTAACTCACGAACGAGAAACTTCGTACATATACTAGTAAATAAACTATACTTTGGTTCGTTATTTTTTTCAAGTCGGTATCGAATTAGAGAAGATTGCTTTTGGGATGAGATATTTATATTTTTACGTTCGAGTAGCTTACATAGTGTCCAATTTTTTTCTTACTAGTACTGTAGTTAATCGTGGGCTATATACTGTATATATAATTCAATTTAAGAAACCAAATAAATTATTAAAACAAAGTTAAAATGTTGAAAAACTATAAACAGAAGTACGAAGCTTTTCGGAGAGATGCAAACCGTTCCTCTCCCACATGACAGCTAAATCTGAGAGGTAAAAAAAAGCAAAACTAAAAATGTGTCAAAATGAAGGTACCAAATCATCCTGTGTCAATTGAAAGGTGTCAGTAGAGACTTGAAATGTTTATCTTTCAATTCTATAAAAGCGCCAACAATAATGAAAACATTAAAAATGTCTTTTTGCTACCTGTTGAAAATCAGTTGTCTAATGACCTTTTTCCAGAAGATGTTGCTGTGGTTACTAAAATTCAAACTAACACAAGAAAATTATTGAAAACAAAATAAATTTGAGTACCATAATGATAATTTAGGTGTCTACAAAGTTCCCTGTATGGACTGTATAAGTTCTACATAGGCAAAAACAAGCAATTTCAAAGATAGAATATACAAACACAAATGCAGATTAGAGACAGGTGACAGTAATTCTGACCTACAATCGGGTTACGGTTCAAGCTAACCACAACAACATTGCCACTAATCGGTCTTCATTTAAAATGACTGTTACTAATATAAATGAAAGGAAATTAATTGAATAATTTTTAATTCAAAATTTAGATGATATAAATAATTGTAATTGATCTTTTTACCAATAAATTTCTCTTGAAAGATAAACATTTTAAGTCTATACTGATCACCTTTCAAATGACAGATGTAAGATAATTTGATATCGTTATTTTATTTTTCTTTACCTTTCTCAGTTCTAGCTACTACCTGAGTTTGAGGGGCAGGTTTCTGATATATTCGAAAAGCTTCGTGGTTTTGTTTTTAATGTTTTAATATTTAACTTTGTTTTAATATTTTATTTGGTTCTTAAATTTAATTATAAACGTGCACGGAAATTATACCGTTATATATATATATATATATATATATATATATATATATGTGTGTGTGTGTGTGTGTGTGTGTGTGTGTGTGGGTGGGTGGGTGGGTGTACAAATTTGTAATGTGTTTATTTTGTTATTTATCAGTGAATTTCTAAAATAATAATTACCACTTGTTTTATGTCATAATGTGAGCAACAATCAATCCTAACCAACCAATTAGCCCTCATTTCAATTAGAATATACCAAGTAACAAAGTATTTAGAGAATGGTTAACAAATATATTTATTTTGCATTTTTTTATAAATATTTGCTATTATTTACATAACATTATATCAATAATGTTTAATTATCATCAATTTTCACCATTATGAACTGATGAAATGTAATTTTAAAGATTTATATTTACACTATTAGTAACCTCTTCGAAGTTTTCATTAATCCTTAATCCTTTCACGTCAGAACATGGGTATAAGGTTCCAGGAGGGTGCCCACATCAACAAGTCCCTTCTGGCATTAGGAAACGTAATCAATGCCTTGGCAGAAGGAGGAGCAAAATTCGTGAATTTTAGAGATTCCAAGTTGACGAGGCTTTTAAAGGTTAGATAAATTACCATGAATTTTTTTTAGAAAGTTAAAGTTGTCGCTTAAGTATCATATTGGCATAAGGCGGGCGCACACAGGAAGTCGCGGTCGCTGCAGTGTGCGGGGCTCCCATTCTGTCAATGTAAAATTACACACCACTGGAGTCGTCATTCGTCACGATCCTGTTGCAGCCGGCCCGAGTGTTCAAGATAGAATTCGATGCTTATTTTCGTAATTACTAATCTTTAATGACAAAAATATGACTTCATATTAACACTTTGCATGAAAAGATTCAATTAGTTTAATTAATTTACATTATTAATTAGGATTTCAATATATGTTTTAAAGTTGTAACATTTCATCAAATGTTTTACAGTTATCGTATTTCATCAAATTTTTTAAAATTATCGTATTTCATCAAATGAAATATGCACTTTATAAACTTTGATGGTATTTCCAACATTAACATTTAAGGATGCACTGACGGGGAACTGTAAAACAGTAATGATTGCTCATGTGTCTCCTGCAAACCTGCACAGAGAAGAATCGAGGAATACTCTCATTTACGCAGACAAAGCCAAAAAGATATCAACGAGGGTACGGCATAATTTTTCTGGTTAGACATATGCGAATTATCTGCAAATATATTGTCTACTATCATTTAGTGTAGTGATTCCCAACCTAGGGGGTAATGCCATTTGTTTTGTGGGGTAATGACACGCGAACCAGGAGTTATAAAAAATACTGTAATATCTAATGACTGGGGTAATGGAGCTGGATTAGGATTGGGTTTTGGGTAACCATACAAAAAAAGTTAGGAACCACTGATTTAGTGGCTCATTTGGTAGATAGTATAATCATTAAGTAGACAGTATAAACGAATGGCTCGTATATTTTTAAAATTAGAAATAACTTATTTTATGTATAATTTATATACAACCCAATTCCAGTGTCGTGAAAACAAACTAAACATTTCGTATCACATATCCCAATATCAAACCATAATCAGCGAACTGAAAGAGGAAATCAGAAGACTAAAATCAAAACTGGAAGACTCTGGCAATGCGGACCTTTCGAACACAGGCAAAGGAAAACCCAGTGGCAGCAGTAAAGTTGAAAAATTAAAATTGGAACTTATGGAAACATTCAACGAACAGATGACGCTGAGGTAACATGAATGTAGAGAACTCGCCAAAACAAATGTTCAAAACCATTTCTAGGAAACTGGATAGAAAAACACCAACAAGACCATTTTCGGCAATGTCCTCGATTTATCGAACCTATACCCATCGAATCCACAAGACCATAATATCGACACTCTTAAAAAACTAGCTTAACCTAATTTAACCAACTTAATCTATGCTAAACGACCCTATTCCACAATATACTTGAGTAGTATGCCCACAAAAATGAAGAGTGCAATGCAACTGAATGCAAGGAATGTTGCAGAGCCAGAGCCCTGCACACTGCAAAGGGGGAGAGGGTTGTATGCAGGAAGGAGAGAGAGAGAGAGAGAGAGAGAGAGAGAGAGAGAGAGAGAGAGAGAGAGAAAACACAAAATAATAAAGTAAATAAAAATATATAAAAAATAGAATGAACGTAAACAATCATATTTAATTTTAAGACCTGTCCACTAAAACAAGCTACTGTTTTCGGTTTGAATACATACACAGAAAACGATACTTGGAGAAATGTAGGGATGACCGTGTGAAGTCGAATTTGAAGGTTCTGTCATTATCAGACAAATATCATATCTACGAACTTATTAAGAACTCCAAGATTTATAAATGGTTCCCCGTATGCTGCTTGTTCCCTAAAATGTTCAGGGATTTCATATAAGGTTATATCGTGATATTTTCGTTAAACCTACCAGAAAATTATTGAATACTGCGTTAACTGAATGTCCGGTTAGATCAACTGTACCCCTTGACGGATGGTTAGATTCGGTAGATGTCATGATCAAGTTATATACTTTTCAACCTTTCAAATGTTCCGCGCGATGATTCCTCATTTCACGAAGGTCAAGCTTGTCGCCCCTCCTCTCGAGTTGGCCTGAAGTAGTGAGTTGGTTTCTTGTACTTTCCACCTCACATAGCCAGGTACGCCCGGCTCATCGGGGATTTCCTGAGCCAGGCGTCCAATCTTCTTTTGAAGGTGTCCGCTGCAACACCACTCGTGTTCCTTAGGTCTTTGGCAGCTGATTAAACAGTTTTAGTCCTCTCACAACAAAACTATTTCAGGGTTAAGGATGTTCCCTGTCTCGCCCTTAATTTGGGAACACGACACAGTCTTCCTTTTCTACTTTCCACCGTTGTTTGGGGAGTTACAGAGTTCAGAGTAAGATTAGGGACTAGTTTCTCCATTATTTTCCATGTATAAGTAATGGTGTATCTCTCCTCCTTTCCAGTGAATATAGGTTTAATTCGTGTAACCTTTCTCAGTAGTTTAGTTCTTTGCACCCGTTGATCTTGGCTGTGAAGCTTCTCTGAATCCCTTCTAGTTGTCTAATGTCTTCTTTTTTATATGGGGATGTTAGGACCGAGCAGTATTTCAATTTGGGTATGATCAGTGTTTTCAGAAGAGGAATCATTATATTCCTATCCCTTCGTTTAAAGGTTCTCAGTATCTGCCCAGCTACTCTCTTTGCTCTGTTTACTGCTATCTTATTTTGTGTTTAAAATTTCGCATCATCAGTCATTACAATCATTATATATATATATATATATATATATATATATATATATATATATATATATAATTTGTGTGTATGTGTGTGTTTATTTCTAAATTTCATATGAGGATTTGATTTTAGTTTGTTTCAAATTATTAGTACGAAAATCTTAGGCGTCAGGGTGGCCCCAAAAAGAAAGCAGATTGGGGGTACAGAATTGCGATAAGATTCAGAGAAATTTCTGCTTTATATATATATATATATATATATATATATATATATTATATAATATATATATATATATTATTAGGGTGGTCCTTGCTTAGGGGGTGAAATTTCAAGTTGAACATTTTTCAGCTCCCACCCGTGGAAATCGTTCGAATGGTCGAGAAAACTCTCTAGGTTATTTATTTTTTTAATCGGACAACGTTTACCCCTCCCTCATTGAGCATTACCATTAAGCTAATTTTTTGACTTTCAAGTAAATGTTACATAATTTGTAATGTTTGTTTTTTTCATTCTTCCAGATTTTCAGTGGTTGGATAACTAATGTGTGTAAAACTGTAAATTCTAATGATTATAATTTAAACTGAATAACTCCTTTAACCATAAGTCAAGCTACCTGTCAGTGGTTGGATAACTAATATGTGTAAAACTGTAAATTCTAATGATTATAATTTAAACTGAATAACTCCTTTAACCATAAGTCAAGCTACCCGTCAGTGGTTGGATAACTAATGTGTGTAAAACTGTAAATTCTAATGATTATAATTTAAACTGAATAGTGAATAACTCCTTCAACCTTTAAGTAGATAACCTGGATCATGGCAGCGAAGCTGCGCTACCTGATTGCCCCGCAGGAATCGATCGCCGGGTCGCAACTTCCTTCGCAAAAAGAGGTCTTGGCCCTGATGGTCTACAGGATCGACGTCCAGAAGAAGTCACTTCGAGAGGCCGCCAAACAGGTCGTCGAGCTCGTCACCGAGGTGTGGTCCAAGGCGCGAATCCCCCTCCGCCGGAAGGACCACATCGTCACCAAGATTGAGAAGCTCCACAAGGAGTTCAACGATGTGAAGAGGAACAAGGGGCGAGCTGGCGCTCAAGCGAAGCGGGAGGACGAGTTCAGCGAGCGGATGATGAACCTGTTCGACGTCGCTGCCCGCGCATCTCAACGCCAAGGGGAAGAAGACCGATGGAGGCAGCGAGCCGAGGAAGAAGCGACGACATCTACGGCCCGAGTGGAGCTCGAGTGGTCTTCGTCCTCTTCCAGTGGTGGCGCAAGCGCAGCAGAGAGCGACGACCATGGAGAAGAAGGGAGCCCTCGGGCTCCGAAGCGCTCCAGGTGGGGCACGACGAACATCGTTTCGGCGGCTGTGGCGTCGTCGCTGGATCGCACGAAGGTGACCGACCGAGGAGCTGTCTACGTCCTGACAGAGGTTGCCCGGTCGCTTGGGCACGACGTCGCAGAGCTCAATATCAACCGCAGCTCCATCCGCTGACACCGGCGCAGGCACCGCTCCAGGCTCAACGTGGCGCTCAAGGAAGAGCTGAGGGCCGGCAATCTTGTCGTTCACTGGGACGGCAAGCTCATGCAGGACTTGATGAGCAAGGAGCAAGTCGATCAGCTTCCCATCTTGGTCTCCGGTAATGGCGCGGTGCAGCTCCTGGGCGTCCCGAAGCTGCCGAGTGGAACGGGCTCTGAGATGGCCAAGGCCGTCCTCAACGCATTGGAGTGGGAGCTCACTGAGCAAGTGAGTGGCTTGTCATTCGATACCACTGGCCGGAACAACGGAGCGTGCGTCCTCATCGAGCAACACCTCGCGAAAGACTTGCTCTACTTCGCGTGCCGCCATCATGTGCTGGAGCTCCTCCTCGGTGCGGTGTTCACGGCTGTGATGGGCTCCACGTCCGGTCCTGACGTGACCCTCTTCAAGCGTTTTCAGGAGCGCTGGGATTTCCTGGACAGAAGCCAGTACGAGTCCGGCACTGCGCACCCCGATGTCGCTCCTCTGCTCACCACTGTCGACACGGAGTGGCTTGAGAAGGCGATAGTCGAGCGCAAGGACCTGCGCGACGATTACCGTGAGCTGCTCGAGCTCACCCTCCTCTTCGTCGGTCACGTCCCCCCACGAGGAGTGCGTTTCCGAGCCCCCGGGCCGATTCACCACGCCCGCTGGATGGCGAAGGCAATTTACGCCTTGAAGGTCTGGATGTTCCGACAGCAGTTCAAACTCACGGCGAGGGAGGAGAGTGGCCTCCGGAGCATCTGCATCTTCGTCTGTCGGGTCTATGCCAAGGCATGGACGGAGGCTCCGATCGCCGCAACTGCCCCCCAAAATGACTTTGCCCTCCTCAAGGACCTGCTGGCCTACTCTGACATCAACCCTGCGGTGGCCAAGGCGGCGCTAACCAAGTTCCAGAACCACCTCTGGTACCTGTCAGAGGAGCTGGTGGCGCTGGCGCTGTTCGATCCGGGGATTGCCGTCGATCAGAAGAGGAAGATCATCGCCTCTCTCCACGACCGGGTCGGTGAGGAGTCCCCGGCGAAGCGGCCCACGCTGCCAAACCGA
The DNA here is from genome assembly GCA_023014485.1 of Bathynomus jamesi. NCBI lineage: Eukaryota > Metazoa > Arthropoda > Malacostraca > Isopoda > Cirolanidae > Bathynomus > Bathynomus jamesi. The sequence goes on from JAJOZX010001464.1 coordinate 460,187, forward strand.
GTACTCGCCGGGCTTCAGTTGGAAGACCTGGCGTCGTCCAACACACGAGGTTTCTTCGAGAAACTTCGACTGGAGGACGACTTCCTCGAGGTCGACCCGGAGACCTGGCCGAAGCGGGAAGACTTCAAGACAGCGGCGGCACGTGTGGGAGGGCTCGCCGTAATCAACGACCATGCCGAGCGAGGAGTTGCCCTCGTCCAAGAGTACAACCGGACGCTGACCCACGACGAAGAGCAACTCCAGTTCCTCCTGCAAGTCGTCGCTCGCCACCGCTGCCAGTTTCTGGACTCTCGGAAGCGAACCCTACAGACCCAGGATCGCTAACCGGGCAACAACTCCGGGGGTAAAAGTTCAAGGTCGATGAGGGAGGGGTAAACGTTGTCCAATTTAATAAACAATTCAACTAGAGAGTTTTCTCAACCATTCGAATGATTTCCGGGGGTGGGAGCTGAAACTTCCCAACTTTGAATTTTAAGGACCACCCTAATATATATATATATATACCCCTTTGCTTTGTTCGGAGCTATGGGGCGCGCCCCTCTATGGCACTAATGTGAGAATGCATCTTTCTCTGATGTAAAGGCTCTCTCTGCCTTCGTGGACCATTGGACCCGTCTGGGGACCCGGCTGATCTCCTGCTTATATTTCTTTCTTTCTTTCTCCTTCTCTTCCCCCCTTTCTCCTTCTCTTCCCCCCTTTCTCCTTCTCTTCCCCCCTTTCTCCTTCTCTTCCCCCCTTTTTTTTCGTATTTGGCTTTTGGCTTCGTTTTGGACCTTGATTTGACCCTTCTCTTGAACCTTGGGTGAGGGAGGTGGTTGTCCTTCACCCTTGTCGCCCTTAAACCAAACCTAAGCCCTAACCCTGCCAACTTTCACCGCGCGTTGGATGAGAGTGGCCGCTTTTTAGGCACGGGGACTGGGTATGGGTGTATCTCCCCTGCGTGACATCTATTGGCGGTGGAACCGAGTGTGCCCATGATTCGCCTTTCCTTTGTGGGAGTCGATGGTGGCTGGATGTTCGTGGGGGATGAAGTTTCTTTTTTTTTTGGTATGGCTTCTTCTCGGCTAACAACCCCTGCTTCTAATTCTCGGACTACGGTTTTGGATACTCCTATCTCCTCTCTAGCCCATATTGTTTCTTCAGGTGATGGTCCTGTCCAGACTACTTCTCCCTTGATTTCTTTGTCCTTATCTTCCACCAAGATGGTTGATTCTCGCCCTCGTACGTCTACCATTGCTACTTTGGAACCTTCTGCTCCTCAGGGGTTCCCTCGGGGTTCTCCCCATGAACACCGACGAATCAGTCGGTCTTGGAAGCCGTTTCCGTGGTCTCAACATTTCCGTCCCTCTCGACTTTCCCTATCGCCTTTTTCATTATTAAACCGACCACTTCTCGTTCTTTGCTTACCCACAGTGTTGCGGTCTTTCGCAGTCTTGCGGCTTCTCCCAGGTCTCTCGGAAGGATATTTCAGAGCTCCGTGATGGGTTCTTACTCATCAAATCTCGATCTCCGGAACAGAGTGGTGCCCCGGCTGCGATATCCACCTGGGGCGATTGTCCGGTGTCTTGCGCCCTCGACTTGAGAATGAACTCTTGCCAAGGTACGATCTATACCCCTCAACTCTTAGATGTCTCGGAGGAGGACCTCCGCTCATGTTTTGCAGAGTGGAAGGTGTCTTCTGTACATCGTTTTACGAAGCGGGTTAATGGCTGTCTTCAGCCCACTCCGCGCGTACGCTTGACTTTTGACCAGTTGTCGCCTCCAGCGTATGTCTGGTATGCTTGGCTACGTTTTGATGTACGGCCTTATGTCCCTCCACCTCCCCGTTGTTTTAATTGCAAGACATTCGGGCATACCGGTTCACGTTGTTACCGGTCTACTCGTGTCTGCGTCCATTGTGGCCAGGATTTCCATGGTGTGCCATGTTCTAACACCCCTTCTTGTACTAACTGTGGTGGTAACCACCCTGCTTCCTCAGCCTCATGTTTTATTTATAAGTTCGAATTTGAATTTGTTACTCTCAAGACCAAGGAGCGCACGACTTCCCCTGAGGCTCGAGTTCAGGTTCGCGCTCGTTTCGTGCGCGAACATGTCACATTCGCGGACATTCTTCGTGTTTCTTGTTCTCAACCTGACCGTTTACGAAAACCTTCTGTCTCAGTTCCTTCTTCTCCTACTCCGGCCCAGCTCCGCTCTCCACAGCGTCGGTCTCAGCAGTCTCCATGTGTTTCTCCTCGACCTTCCTTGGCCCGAACGCCTCCGCACAGAAATCTCTCTCCTTCGAGGACGTCTGTGGGGCTGCCTCCGCGTGGGGACCCTCCTGCTGGTCGGGAGAGTGTTAAGCGTAGGGCCGAGGAGACTTCCCCTGGTTCTCCAGTTTCTCACCGCTGCCACCGTCGCTCGGATCTGGTTCTCTCTCCGCACTCTTCTCCTGCCACTGTGAGTGGTACCCTTACAGACCCTGCCCGAGGTTCTGCTTCATCCCTCTGTACCAGGTCGGTGACTACTCCTCCTCCAAGCCAGAACCCTTTATGTACTATGAGTCCTGGTGGCTCAATTCCCTCTTCACAGGTGGGCGTCGTCAGTCTCTCACCAAAGTCGTCTGTACCTGTTTCTCGCCCTCCGAACTTCCACCAGTTGGAGAGCCAACTTGCGATGTTGGACTCCCTCCCGTCAGCTTTACCCGCCCGTTCTCGCTCCTTGTTAGATCTCCCTATGCCCCCAACATATTTTTGCTCTCCGCCAACAGTTCCCTCTGGCTCTGCCTCTCCTTGTTCGACAATGCCTCTGTCCCTGCTCCTTTAGGAGTGCGCAGCGGTCGCTTTAGGAAGTCCTGCATTCCAGCTCCTGTTTCCTCCCCTCTCCCTACTCGCCCGGCTGATCCTCGCCTGCGGACTCAGCCTGAACAGGTTGGGTCAGACCCGGACTTGCGGGAGAACCGCCATGTCTGCTCCATTGTTTCTGGTCGGTAGTTCTTTCCCTTTTTATATTTTACTTTTAACTTTTTCCCTTCATATTTAGAATTTACCTCTTCGTAGCTAACTTTTACTCTTCCCTCTTCGTATTTAACTCTTATCTTTTACATTTTTATCTTTTACATTCTTAACTTTTACCCTTTAACACTTAAATTTTTTCCTTTTATATCTCCATTATAATGATTAATTTTAATTTCATCCTTCACTGGAACTGCAGCTGCATTTTTGTCAACTATGAAGGTCTTTCCCTCCTTACGTACCAACCTGCTTGTGTTTGTCTCCAAGAAACAATTTTGGGTTCTCGATCTATGCCTTCTCTTACTGGCTGCATCTTTACAAACCCCTTGCCCGCTCACGGTCCTCGAGGTGGTTCAGCCATCCTCGTACATAGATCAGTTCCTTGTCGCCCACTCACACTTCGATCTACATTGCAAGTGGTTGCTGTCCGGCTTTCTTTGTCTCGGCAGTTTACCGTCTCTTCCATTTACCTCCCTCCACACGCCGCCGTCTCCCGAGAGGAGCTAGTGGAAGTTGTTGATCAACTCCCTAGACCTTTCTTACTTTTAGGTGATTTTAATAGTCGCAGGCTCGTAGCTCAGTGTGGGGTGATGTCCGGGACACTTTCATGGCTGGTTCCTTGATCTCCCTGATGTCATCTCACTCACTCCATTGTCTCAACTCAGGTGCACCTACTTATTATTACGTTCACACTGATACTTTCTCCTGCATCGATCTCTCCTTTTGTTCTACCGATGCTCTTCTGAACTTTTCCTGGGAAGTCCTGGGGGATGACTACGGGAGTGACCATTTCCCGGTATGGCTCTCGTTTATTGTTCCCGGAACTAATCTGTCATCTTCCTCCCGTTGGTTTTTTTCTAGAGCCGACTGGGAGTCCTATCGTAACCTTACTTACGTGTTCTGTACAGGCCCACGATTTTTCGTCGGTGGACTGATGTTTAGATTTCCTGGATTCGAGAATTTTGAATGGAGCTGAGAAGACAATTTCCAGCAGACAATGTTCCTCTCATTTGACCCGAGTCCCTTGGTGGTCTCAGAAGTGTGCGGAGGTTGTTCAGAATAAGAAGACTGCTACTCGTCGGTTTTACCGCCATAAATCTCCAGATAACCGCATTGCCATGCAAAGGGCTCGGGCAGTGCCTCGTCGAGTCCTTATACAAGCCCGGAGGGACTCCTGGCAACAATACGTCTCCGGGGTCATATCTTCGACCCCGATTGCTACGGTCTGGAACCTGGTCCTTCGCATCTCCCGAAAGTTCACTCCCTCTCGTTCCCCAGTCCTCCATGTTGATAGCAGGGACATTTTTTATTCAAAAGAAGTAGCGAGTACTCTGGCGACTTCGTTTGCCGCAGCTTCAAGTGTCGCCGGATATTCTCCGACTTTCCATTCACGGAAAGAAGCAATGGAGAGAGAGGATCTCCATTTCCGATCGCCCGAACAATTAACCTTATAACTGATTTTTGACGATGCGCGAACTTAAATCTGCCCTATCCTCCCGGAGAAACTCAGCGCCTGGCCCGGATGGTATCCATTACAAAATGCTACAGTCTATGCATAATTCCGATTTATACTTTTTACTTACTGTTTTTAACCGAATTTGGATTGAGGGTGTGCTTCCCTCTCGATGGCGGGAGGCCATAGTTATTCCTATCCCGAAGCCTGATAAGGACGCTTCCTTTCCTCAAAACTTTCGACCAATAGCATTGACCAGCTGTATCTGTAAGTTCATGGAAAAGATTGTCGCTTCTCGACTGTCCTTTATCCTAGAGTGGCGAGGACTCCTTCCTCCATCTCAGTCTGGTTTCCGTCAATTTCACAGCACTCTACTTCTCCTTAGTCATGATCTCCAAACCGCGTTTTCTCATAAACAAGCACTGTGGCTGTCTTTTTCGACATTCACAAAGCCTACGACACGACGTGGAGGTATTATGTCCTCCAACGTCTCCATTCTATGGATTTTATGTGCTTTCTCCCTCTTTTTATTAGTAATTTTTTAAGAAACCGAACTTTTCGAGTTCGAGTTGGTAGCTCTCACTCCGATTTAATTAAATAAGAGGAAGGAGTCCCGCAGGGATCTGTCCTCAGTGTTCTCTGTTTCTCTCTGATTATGAACTCGGTTGTCCATTTTTTACCAACTTCCATAAAGTATTCTCTCTACGCAGATGATCTTGCCATTTACGGCGCAGGCAGTTCTCTAAGAGTGGCCGCAAGACAGGTGCAGCTTGCAGTTAATGCCGTCGAAAGATGGGCAACGTCTGTAGGTTTCCGTCTTTCCCCAGCCAAGACTGTGCATATGTCTTTTCATAGACGTATGACTGCTTCTGTCCCCCCTCTCTTGCTGTTTTTAGTCGGTAATCCCATTCCGGTAATAGACACTTTTAAATTTTTAGGCCTCACTTTCGACTCCCGTCTTATTTGGGTACCTCATTTGAGGAATTTGAGACTCTCCACCCGGCGTACCCTTACACTTTTAGACCATCTCTCCCATATGTCTTGGGGGGCGTTGATAGGCGTACACTCTCCCGCCTGTACACTTCTTTAGTTCAATCGAGAATTGACTATGGCTGTGAGGTCTACGGCTCCGCTTCTGTCTCTCGATTACGAATCCTGGACCCTCTTCATAACTGGGGCCTGCGCCTGGCTACCGGAGCCTTTCGCCTTTCACCGGTGGCTAGTCTTCAGGCGGAGTGTGACTCCCCTCTTCTTCGGTTCCGTCGTGCATACCTTCAAACAGAAAGTTATTACCGTGCACACAGGATTCCTTCCTCCCTTCTCTGTACTACCCTTGATACAACTCTTGCTCTAGACAACTCTTGGCACCTCACTTCAACTGTCTGTGCCTTCCTTTCCCATCATGCTCTTCCTCCACCTCAGATCCTCCCAGTCTCATTTCAGGTCCTCCCTCCGTGGATTCTACATCCGATCTCCTACTGCAAAGATTTGTGTCTCTTTGATAAGAAGTCCACCCCTAGTACTGTCCTGTTGTCCTTGTCCCGTGAACACCTCACTTGTCACTCTTCCTCCATTCATATCTATACAAATGGCTCCCATTCTCCGTTAGGCGGTTTTCTATCTCCCTTGTAAGACTGTTCGGAGTATTCATCTCCCTCACGACACTTCCATTTACTCAGCGGAGCTCTTTGCTATTTTGGAGGCTCTGACCCATATTGGTGCTCTTCCTCTGAGTTCGTTTGTAATTTTTTCGGATTCCAGCAGTGCTCTGATGTCCTTAGAATCTTATGACCCTAAACACCATCTGGTCCGAAGGATACAACAATTAGTCCATTTTCTCACTGCTTATTCCGCGCGACGTATTTCTTTCTGTTGGATCCCCTCTCATGTGGGTATTGCCGGTAACGAGGAGGTGGAGCTTTAGGCCAAGCGAGCCTGCTCTCTTCCTATTACCCCTAAATCTTTGCCCTTCTCAGATTTCATTCCTTCCCTCCGCCGCCATTTCAGGTCGCTGTGGCAGCGCGACTGGGATGGCGTCGGCGTAAACAAACTTCACCGTCTCAACCCTGTTCTTCATCATTGATCTTCATATCATAAATCCCGGCATAAGGAAGTTTTGTTGGTTCGTCTGAGAATTGGTCACACCCGTTTGACCCATGGCCACATTATGTTTAGAAATCCCTCTGAGTCTTCCCCGCATTGTCATGTTCCTCTCACTGTTGAGCATGTGTTTATTTTTGCCCTCTTTATTAAACCTTCTTTGCAGTGCTTCCTGGAGTTATATTCCCATCCGGCCTGGACGCGTCTTCGGTCCAATCTTGCAGAGGATGCCCCATATTTGATTTCCTTCGACTGTCACGGTTCCTGTCCCGCCTCTAACTTAGTCTCATATATATATATATATATATATATACAGGGTGGGCGGAAAGTAGCTCCCTATTTTGGATTGGTAAAAAAATACGTATATTATCCATTTATTTCAGAAGAAATAATATGAAAAGGTAGGCATACATGGTAGGTTTTCTCTAAAATTCAATGTGGGCTCCAACTCTTTCCACCAGCTTCTGGAGCCGCCCAGGAATGGCGTCCACTGACTTTAGCAGGAACTCCGGCGGGATGGAGGACATGACTTCCCGAATTCGGTCCTCCAGTTCTTCCAATGTCCTCGGTTTGGTGCGGTAGACTTCTTCCTTTACCCACCCCTAAAGAAAGAAGTCGCACGGTTACCGCTGAAAAACGGCAGAATCGGTTCAGTGTAACGGTGTGGTGTGGTATGACCTCAGATCAGGTTGTGGGCCCGTTCCTTCTGCGCAACACCATGAATGCTGAGCGGTACCTTGCTATGTTGCGAAACGAGGTCTGGCCGGTTGTCAGCACATGGGAGAACATCGACGATCTGATATTTATGCAAGATGGCGCCCCTCCGCACTTCGCTCTTGTTGTCCGTGAGTGGCTGGATGCCCACTTCCCTGGGCGTTGGATGGGTCGTCGTGGTCCACATCAATGGCCAGCCAGGAGCCCCGACTTGACACCGTGCGACTTCTTTCTTTGGGGGTGGGTAAAGGAAGAAGTCTACCGCACCAAACCGAGGACATTGGAAGAACTGGAGGACCGAATTCGGGAAGTCATGTCCTCCATCCCGCCGGAGTTCCTGCTAAAGTCAGTGGACGCCATTCCTGGGCGGCTCCAGAAGCTGGTGGAAAGAGTTGGAGCCCACATTGAATTTTATAGAAAACCTACCATGTATGCCTACCTTTTCATATTATTTCTTCTGAAATAAATGGATAATATACGTATTTTTTTACCAATCCAAAATAGGGAGCTACTTTCCGCCCACCCTGTATATATATATATATATATATATATATATATATATATATATATATATATATAATGTTATAATGTTTCAAACCAACAAAGACCCTAGGATCCACTCATGGCAGGTCTACCTAACCGTGTTTGTAATTGTGTATTGCTCATGTCCTCCGTGGTGGCGGGGGGGACCTACAATTTTACGTGGGTTCCGAACCACAAAAACCTTAATTTTACTACCTTAAACTACACCCAATCTATCAACATATGCGTCTAATCTATTTTTAAGCATGTTTATAGACGTGCTACTAATTACTTCTACCGGTAAACTATTCCAGCTATTTACTATTCTATGCGTAAAAACGTTTTTGGCAACTGCTATCGCGAACCTTCTACTAGTCAGCTTACAACAGTTATTTCTAGTTCTACTATATTGTGCTAGTTCGAAAAAGCTCTCTCTATTTACGTTATCGAACCCATTCATAATTTTAAAAATCTGGATTAGATCACCCCTTAGCCTCCTATTTTCGAGTGTAGTCAGTTTTAACTCCTTAAGCCTATCCTCGTACGATTTTGACCTAAGCGACGGAATCATCTTAGTTGCTCATCTTTGAACTTGTTCGATTTTGTCTCTATCCTTGCGCATATACGGATTCGAAAATTGGACCGCGTACTCCAAATGGGGTCTAACTAATGATTTATAAAGAGGAACAATAACATCGTGCGATTTCTACTCAAAATTCCTAACTATAAAACCTAGCACTTTGTTCGCCTTATTGATCGTTGTGTAGTAATGCTTAGTTAAGAATATTAATTTGTTTAATTAAATAAGATAATGTTTAATATAAATTTACTAAAAATTGTGATGATTATGATAAAGCATGGTTGTTAGATTTGAATTGTTTAAAATGGGTGGGGTTGGTAATCCTAAATAGGCCCGGAGAGTGGACTATACCTATAACGGTTTTTCAGTCTTGAGGCAGAACGCGTTACGCGCAGTTGGGCAAAATGTAACGTAGAATAAATAAGTTGTGTGTGTCCCTCTCCGACCGAAATATATTTAGTAATATTTCATACTCGCATATCCCCTAATTAACTAAACCATTTTCGAAATTAATAAAACGTAATAAGTGTTAATAAGAGTATTGATATACCTTCCCCCCCCCCCCTTCGTTTTGTAACGGTCTTTTAGAGTCAGAACTACTCGGCGTGGCTACCGGAAACTATACGAAGAAACAGTTAAATGAAATAAAGAGCAATAGAGATAGAGTAAAGTAGGAAGAAGCGTAAGTAAATAATGAAGAAAAAGATATAATAAAAGCGTTCACTACATTCTGGTGGCTAGCGGCGGTCTTACATATTTTGTGAGGCTTACCCACGTGTTAGGATTTCGATTAAAATTCTTAAAACCCGGTATAATAACAAATAGCGTTAATGAATATTTTATTTCGATTATTAAAATATCTAAATGCAAATTTTACCCCGTTTGCAGGCAAATTTCGATTTTCGTGCCTTGAAATTTCGTTGTAAATAAAATTTAAAAATGGCGCTTGCCTTCGCGTCCTGATAGCGTCCCTGACTCCGGCCTAAGAATTCAATTTGTTTCGTCCAGTTCCGTTGCTTTTCGTTTGTCCGACTCAGTATTGCGAGTCATTATTACGTTAAATTTTGTTCATTTCGGTTGGAGAGGGTATAGTTTGAAAATTATCGTGCTGCCTGAAGACTCAATTTTCTTTTCTTTTCGTCTCTTCCACTGTATTTCAGCTTACCTTTTTACTTTTTGTTTAACACTTTTGGAATTAGTGATAATTGTAAAAATCATAATAATAAGAATAATGATTTGTACGTAAGTGAATTGTTAGTTTAAATACAGTATGATACACAATTTATATCGTCTTTTCAAAGTGTTTCAGCGAAAATTTGTATCGCATTTCTGGGTATATATACATATATAGTACAACATTTCATGAACATGAGAAATTTTCTGGGTTTCATTAGCAGATTTTTGAGTATATTTCGATTGCCTGTATATAATAATAGGATTATTTTGTAAATATAGGTTTACGGGCTTTTTGCTTTGCTCGCTTCGCGCTAAAATAGGATTACGTTACAGTTAAGGGACAAATCGAAAAATAAATCTTAAAGATATTAAAAAATTGTCAGATTGGGCCGTATAGAATTGTGTTAAATTGTGTTGTGAAATTTTCTATAAAAGTTGTTTTGGATATTTTTTTTATACTCATTAATTATATACAATTTGGTAGGTAAGCTGATTATTTTTTCTCCTCTCTGTTTCTTTCGATTCATTTCACGACAATTCCGACATATTTGGTAAAATGGCTATTGTATCGTACGTAAGAAGAATTTCTTGTAGGCCTATCGTAAAATATTGTTCGGAGATTAACCGTTATTACGGTATGTCTATTGAGTGTAAATTTTTAGTTATTTAGCAAAAATTTTCATTGGTTTAACATAAATAAGCATAGGATTTTTCTTTAATAAGCACAAATGTTGACTTAAATTCTTAATAGCTCTTTTCACGTATAACATTGAATTTATTAATTATAGGCCTAAAAGCGGCAGAAAATTTTATTTTTATTTTGGCGGCCAATGTGAGTTACGGTATACATTTTACTAAATCTGAATATTATAATTTTTTTTTCAATTACAGAAATTTGTGTAGAAAATTTTCTTTGCGTTTTATGAATTCATTCAATAATCAATTTTATTTGTACAAGTAGGCCGATTTTTATTTTTCTTGCCAGTTCAATGACAATGGTAAAATTTTTAGTTCAAATTTAGATTGTATTCTAAAAAGGATGTTTTAATTTGAAATTTTAATTTGGAATTAGAAATGAAAAATGTCCTTTTTTTTTAGTTTGAGCGTTTGCATGGAAAATATTACGAAATTATGTTAGGATATAATGCAGTTTCATTCGGTTAGGGATATTTGTATAGAGGTTCGCTTACAAACAAAGCGACCGCTCTTAATTGTGTAATGTGTTGTTTTTGTTTACAGTGGGTGCGTGTATTTTTTTGGTACATATGATCTATTCTTAATTAGTATAACGATAAAAATTTGTAGTTTCACTTGGAAACGATAAATTACTGAGATTTCTGTGATTTGAAAACCATACTGAGGTTTCTGTTGAAGGAGAGAGTTGTATCTCAGATGTAATTTGCGAATTGCAAGTTCAATTCTTATGAAGTTTGACGTTTCAAAGTGGAATTACTGTATTAAAATAATTTTTGGTAGTAATATTTAATTTTTTTTTACTTTTGAATAACTGTTTAGAAAATTATTGTTGTTTAAACCTTCAGTCGGAGTTAACTAATGCATTTGAAACATTGACTCAAGTGTACACTCGGAAATGGAGCCTTATAGATAGCCAGTAACGTTTTTGTGGCGTCTGTGTGCTCCTCCTCAAAGCAAAAGGGTTCATGATTGTCAGAGAATGGATGACATGAAGTTTCTGGGGTTCATTTTTGTCTTTTGTATTTAGAAGGATTGAGGTGATTTCTGACAATAGTTTGAACAATAATAATTCTTAAATTACGGTATACAAACAGTTACTATGTATGGGCGCTTTTATATTTATACTGTACAATTTTGTTTAGCGTGTTATGACTTTTTTTTATCTTCTCTGCTGTGACTGCCATAAGTGACCTTATTGGTAACTAGATTTGATTAAATTTTTGCGAAATTTTTTATATTTTTTTTCCGTGAATTTGGCCAGAGCAAATGTGTAGTTAGTATTTCGAAGTGAATTGTCGAAAGAATTTGATAAATTAAATATGAAATGATAAGCAGTACAGAAACACGTTTAGAATAAACTTTTTTTTCAAAATTGCAAGGCTCAGCTTGGGTCAACCAAGTTGAATCCGAGTTCCATCAAGTGAGTTTAGTCGACCGGATAGGTGATCGATCACCAATGAGAGAGAGAGAAGAGAAACCAGAATGCGCATGGACTTGGCGCAGGATGGTTTCGGAAGCGAAGAGAAGAGAGGAACCGAATGCGCAGGGACTTGGCGCAGGACAGTTCCTGAAGAGAAGAGAAATTTACGTCTGCAGGGTCTTGGCACACGAAAATTTCGATCGAAGATGGTCTACTGGTATTTTTCGGGCAGTAGCTGGTCACGTTGCTCGAATGCTTCGCTAAATATGTGTCAACAAAGCGCGCGGTACACAAGCCACGAGAGCCTTGAACGGGCGCCTACGACTGTACTGTCCATACAGACATACAGTAGGTTCGTTGGGAAACGGCCTACGGCGGAGTCATCGTTTGATTGTTGCCAGTGGAAGAGTCTTTCAGCTGGACGTAGGAAGAGCAGCGTTCACCGACAAAAGTGGAGATGAGACAAGGCGAGTTTCTTCATCGACTTCTAGAATTGCAAATTCCGTCCAATTCCAGCGCGTGGTCCCGCTTTCAGATATCTCCCCCCTGATCCTTTTAGATTGGACGTCTCTTGTTTTTTTTTTCGCCATTGGAGAGAGAGCGGAACCATTATAGCGTGCTGCCCTGTTGCATATTGATTGATGCAATCCCTTGCATTCTAGCGAAGTGAGCAGGAGAGCTGCGATTGAAAATTGAAATCCGTTGTCAGCGTGCGGAGTCATCTAAACAACGTCCAGCAAACAAATGTACTGATTATTATCTAATGAAATTATAAGTGAAAAGGGTGCGATTGCCCAATTGTGTGTTTTTCGTGAAATAGTATGTGCGCTCTTGGTCAGTATTTTATGTAAACTTTTTCTTATTTTTTTTCTATGTTGCCCTGATAGTAACTGTATAACTATACAAATAATTGTTTCGAATGTAAAGCGATCGTTGATGAGAAATCGCGGGAATAGATTGTGAACTTGGGATTTGTGTAGCCACTGTAAGAAAATTTTCTGTTATTTTTTTTGGCATGTATAGATTAGTTACAGGTTGTAATTTAATTATTAGAGTGAAATGTTATTTTATGCAAATGTGAAAATTATAAAGTTTCCGGTTTTATAATATGATACAATATATGTATGGGAATTGTCATTCTATTATTTCTTGTCTATTCTAAACTTTGAATAAGTGTTAAAAAAAAAAAAAAAAAAAAAAATATAATAAAAAGAGTTCACTACAGTTGCTGTATTTTGTTTCGCTACTTTCAAATCACCAGTGACTATAACTCCTAAATCTTTTTCCTGATCTACGCTTGCCAACTCCTTCCCTGACATACTATACGCAAAATTACCGTTACGCGAACTTATATGTAAAATTTTGCACTTATCGACGTTAAATCTCATTTGCCATGTGACTGACCAATCAACGATTTTATTCAGATCTTCCTGGATTTTACCTCTATCTTTGTCATTTATCGCCCTACCACCTAACTTCTTGTCATCCGCAAACTTTGAAACTGTACTGACTAGACCGACATCTAAATCGTTAATATATACCAGAAAAAGCAAGGGGCCCAATACAGAACCCTGAGGAAGGCCGCTCGCTAGATTAGCCCAAGAAGACTCCGCTCCATGAACGACCACCCTGTTTCCTACCTCGCAACCACTCTTCTATCCAGTTTATGTTTATTACTACACTTCTGATCCCATAAGCCTCAGTTTTTTCAACGAGTCTTTTGTGTGGTACGGTGTCAAACACTTTTTGAAACTCTAAAGACACTAAATTTACCGCCCGATGACTATTGTAAACTTCAAACACGCTTTGAAAAAATTCTAAAAGATTAGTTAAGCAAGATTTGTTTCGCCTAAAACCGTGCTATGTATTTCTAATCAAGTTATGCGATTCTAAGTGTTCGACTATACGATCCCTAATTATCGATTCCAGTAGCTTACCTACAACAGACGTTAAACTGATTGGCCTATAATTTCCCGCCGCACCTTTATTGCCTTTCTTGAAAATAGGCGTTACATTTGCTAACTTGAAATTATCTGGTACGCACCCCTCAGAAATAGACGCATTAAAAATCTTTGTTAATGACGCAACAATGCTTTCCTTTGCATGGGATATATGGAATCCAGCCCCAGTGATGTAAGCATTTCTATTTTGCAAATGTGGTGCAGCAGACTGCAGCACCTCCCTTTCACTCACCACAATATTATTTAAAGTATTACCATTATCAAAACGTATTATGTCTATGACCGTAGGGAGAGCTAGTTTCTGAAAATAAGCAAATGGCTACTCTGCTAAACGAATATTTTACGTCAGTTTTTCCAATAGAAGATGTAACGAATATCCCTACGGTCATAGACATAATACCTTTTGACATTGGTAATATTTTAGATAATATTGTAGTTAGTGAAAGGGAGGTAATGCGCTATATTGATAAAATGAAAATGCGTAAATCAAAGGGGCCGGATTCTATATATCCCATACAACTAAAATAATTAAAAGAAAGTATTGTTGTGCCGCTAACAAAGATTTTTAATGTGTCTGTTTCTGAGGGGTGCTACCAGATAATTTCAAGTTCGCAAATGTAACACTTATTTTTAAGAAAGACGATAAAGGTGTGGCGGGAAATCATAGGCCAATCAGTTTAAAGTCTGTTGAATGTAAGCTACTGGAATCAATAATTAGAGATCGTATAGTCGAGCACTTGGAATTGCATAACTTGATTAGAAATACACAGCACGGTTTTAGGCGAAACAAATCTTGCTTAACTAATCTTTTAGAATTTTATCAAAGCGTGGTTGAAGTTTACAATAGTCATCGGGCGGTTGTTGTAGTGTATTTAGATTTTCAAAAAAGCGTTTGACACCGTGCCACACAAAAGACTCATTGAAAAAACTAAGGCTCATGGAATCAGAGGTGTAGTAAGAAATTGGATAAAAGAGTGGTTGCGAGGTAGGAAACAGAGGGTGGTCGTTGATGGAGCGAAGTCGTCTTGGGCTAATGTAGCGAGTCGCGTTCCTCGGGGTTCTGTATTGGGCCCCTTGCTTTTTCTTATATATATTAACTATTTAGATGTCGGCCTAGTCAGTACAGTTTCAAAGTTTGCGGATGACACGAAGTTGGGTGGTAGGGCGATTAATGACGAAGGTAGAGGTAAAATCCAGGAAGATCTGAATAAGATCGTTCATTGGTCAGTCACATGGCAAATGAGATTTAACGTCGATAAGTGCAAAATTTTACATATAAGTTCGCATAACGGTAATTTTGCGTATAGTATGTCAGGGAAGGAGTTAGCAAGCGTAGAGCAGTTCAAAGATTTAGGAGTTATAGTCACGAGTGATTTAAAAGTAGCGAAACAAAGTACAGCAGCGGTCAATAAAGAGAAAAGTGCTAGATTTTATAGCTCGGAATTTTGAGTACAAATCGCGCGATATTATTGTTCCTCTTTATAAATCATTATTTAGACCCCATTTGGAGTACGCGATCCAATTTTGGAATCCGCATATGCGAAAAGATATAGACAAAATCGAAAGAGTTCAAAGATGAGCAACTAAGATGATTCCGTCGCTTAGATCGAAGTCGTACGAGGATAGGCTTAACGAGTTAAAATTGACTACACTTGAAACTAGGAGGCTAAGGGGTGATCTAATCCAGGTTTTCAAAATTATGAATGGGTTCGATAACGTAGATAGAGATAGCTTTTTCGAAATATCTCAATATAAAAGGATTAGAAATAACGGGTGTAAGTTGACAAGTAGAAGATTCGAGACAGCAGTTGCCAAAAACTTTTTACGCATAGAATAATAAATAGCTGGAATAGTTTGCCGGTAGAAGTAATTAGTAGCACGTCTATAAACATGTCTAAAAATCGATTAGACGCATATGTTGATAGATTGGGTATAGTTTAAGGTAGTAAAATTAAGGCTTTGTGGTTCGGAACCCACGTAAAATTGTAGGTCCTCTCCGCCACCACGGAGGACATGCACACTACACAATTACGAACACAGTTAGGTTGACCTGCCATGAGTGGATCCTAGGGTCTTTGTTGGTCTGAAACATTATAACATAACTAAGGGAAGAGAGAGGGCTATTAGTACTATTTATAAAATTATTAGAAACTGAGGCGAGAGGGGCCGTGACTGAAGAATAACTCCTCTCAGAAGGCCCAAGGGATTCTAATTCGCCGTCAGGAGCACCACCCTTTCTACAAGCCTCACTCTGGCCTCCCTCTCACGCTGTAGCTCGTTCCTCTGCAATTCCATGCCCGAACACCATCTGCAAACTAACTGATCATTATTATTAGCCAATATAAACGCGTAAGCAGCAAACTTCCCTTCGCAATGATTGCAAGTACTTGACCGGAAGGCCATGCTATTAACTAATTAAATTACTAGCGTTTGGAAATTAATAGCGAGTTAATAATAGTAAAAATAACGACGTAAGTCTCTGGGAATAAGTAAAGAGCAATTAATAAATAAAACGTGTCTACTTTCCGCTTTAATTTCATTATTTGCCTTTTTACTTATCGCTTTTTCTTCTATTCTCACTATTTATTCTCGTTTTCTCTCTGTATCTTATACGGACGCGGATAGACGGGTAGCGAATAGCGTGGCCTCCATTAAGATTTTGGAACAGCAAAGCGACTGGGATTATATTACGCACTATTAAAGTCTATTATTACTATTTACTGATTTTTATTTACGCCGAAACAGTTTGAACAAACGGGGTAAAGCGAGTGCGGATTCATGGTTAACGTTTTAGCCCGGAGAGAGACAATTAAATCTTTTAGAATCGCAATAACATATTAATAACGAAAACCACCTAACTAGGACACACCCTGTCCAAGGACTGCCGTTAGGGCAGCCTTCCTTCTCTCGGCCCATTTCAAGTGTTTCCAACTTGTATTTTATATTCTTAATTTCAAACAAAACATTATTAAATTCTTATTAGACATTATTATCTGCTTTATTAAAAAATATCAGTACACAATGTATATATATATATATATATATATATATATATATATATATGCTGCAAACCCACAAGGAAAAAGAAAAACGATTCCAAGTCCTTTCGTGTATTCAAAGCGTGTTTTATTGTGAAATTCATCCCATATATATATATATATATATATATATATATATATATATATTCACAACCGGTCTGCTATACTTTGGGGGTGATATCGAGTAAAAAAGTTAATACAACATAGGTGCTATTTCCAACCATTGCGGAGCTACGGACGTTTTAAGGTGCACGGAAAAAAATAAACGAGAGTATTAATCTGATGTATTTATTGATACATTTTATGAGATACAGCTTATAACTGTTCAAAATGTCCGCCTCGGTTTTCAATGCACAGCCTTGCTCGTTCCAAACAAGAGTCCACTGCCCATTGAATCATTTCGGGGTGTTCTCGTATGTAAGCAGCGGCATCCATAATCCGACGCAAGAGTTCCTCTTTCGTTTGTACTTTGGTCGTGTAGACCATCTCTTTCATAAGGCCCCCATAAAAAGAAATCTAATGGGGTTAGGTCTGGAGATCTCGGGGAGGGGGGGGGGCTACGATATTGGACCAGCAGGACCAGTCCAACGATTCCCGTACTGCTGATTCAAGTAATCCGTAACATGACCACCAAAATGTGGTGGCACCCCATCGTGCTGAAAGAACATCCTGCGCCTTGTCTCCAAGGGCACGTCCTCCATCAAAAGCGGCAGTTCGTTTGTCAGGAAGTTCAGATAAATATCAGCAGTTAATCGTTGTTCCAAAACAAACGGTCCAGTCAGCTGATCTCTAATTACACCGCCCCAAACATTCACCGAGAATCGATGGTGAAAGTGTCCTTCAACGATACCGTGAGGATTATCGGCGAACCACAAGTGGGAATTTCATCTATTGTTAATTCCATCCCGAATGAATTGTGCTTCATCACTAAACAGTATGCGATTAAGAATTTGGCGATGCATAACCATTGGAAAAGTTGAACACGTCTATCGTAATCATCCGGTTGAAGAGCTTGCACACATTGCAAATGATTGGGATAGAAACCCTCATCATGCATGGTTCACGATACACGAGATGCGGATTCACCAATTCGTCTAGAAATCCTTCGAACACTGGCAATTGAGCTACGTTGTACTAGGTCCAGTATGGGCTTCTCCACAGCAACGGGCCGTCGTGCTACATGTTCTTGGTTACGTGGAACAATTGTCCCTGTTTCCCTTAATCTCTGGTGTGCGTCACTAAACACTTGCCTGTTCGGTATTCAGCGGTTCGGAAAACGTCTTCGATATTCCTCAACTGCCGCTCTGCTGTTACCATCAAAGAATACATAAATGAAATGAATATCAGCGTATTCAGCGGGTGTGAACTGTTGATTAATTTTGATTGTTCATCTTAGCGCAACACAGTGTCTCGTACCACAGATCAGAACCAACTGAAAGAAAAACTGAGGATTAGTAGTGGTAACTTTGTTAACCGAAACTACCACCAGTGCTGCCATCTATCGAATTACACACAAGTAGGGATTTGTTGTTTGCACATCTTAAAACGTCCGTAGTTCCGCAACGGTTGGAAATAGCGCCTACGTTGTATTAACTTTTTTACTCGATATCACCCCCGAAAGTATGGCAGACCGGTTGTAAAACACACTGTGTATATATGAGAGAGAGAGAGTATTATTTTGAATCTAACGGAATCACCATTGTTTCTGAAGACTTCAAATAAATGCGAAACTGGAATTAATTTTCCCGCAAACTAACTTATACGAATCCATATATTTCTAGTGTCGGGTAAATAAATGATAAAGTTATGGAACAATGATTATATAGCTGAGGACATACATGGAAAAAAGATATAAGAATCACATCTTTAGACTGCAGGTAGCGGTTACGGTTTGGGGCTAAACAAGATGCAGAAGCTATTTTCGGTGATAAACCAACCTAATTTCTTGTTTACGAAGGAAGAAAGATATTTACGTTAAAATAAATCAATATATCCATGGGCGTAGATCCTGGGGGATGTATTCCCCTTACAATTTGGTTGGGGGGGGGGGAGATTTCCTATATAATCATCCCCCCTACTGTAGAGGGGGATGATTATATAGGAAATCCCCCCAAACGAAAGGGGGGGATACATCCCCCTATCTCCCAGGATCTACGCTCATGAATATATCAATGAAGTTTCTTTAATGCTGTGCAGCCTATGATCAGCGGAAAGTTTAAACGAACATTTTTTAATCACATTTATGATGTTTCTGCTTTACATATATAATTAACCCTCTACAGTTAGTTAGACACCGTGTAGTAGATTTTACTGAAGTGTAGATCAGACCTTCATTTATTATATAAATAATACAAATTTGATTTTAGAACCTAAATAAATACGGAGCAAAATAAATATAAAAGAATTACATCTTTCGAGCGCGAAGATAACGGGGTTTCAGATCCTTATCAAGGACTTTGACGCCGAAGTGTCGCGATGGTTCTCAACTAATCTCATACCTCACTTTATTTGTAACGTTGGTAACTTAGTGCCTGTTTGACTGTTTAAACAAATTTTTGGTGATGGGAATAGAATGGTAATTTTGTGCGTTGAAACCGTGCTTTGTTTCTGTAGGAATCTTTTAAGTCGTTCGAAGCTGTCCTTTTGTGTATATGTCTTGTAGCCGAGTTATCAGCTTGGGTGCGCGCGAGACTCAATTAACTAATATATATATATATATATATATATATATATATATATATATATGTGTGTGTGTGTGTGTGTGTGTGTTTGCACGAAGATAAATAATGGTAATGTTATATATATATATATATATATATATATATATATATATATATACAGAAAGAGAGAGAGAGGAGAGAGATAGAGGGAGGGTTGGGACAGTTCTCTGCATCACACGTTTTATGAATAATACAAATTTGATTTTAGAACCTAAATTATTAATTAAATACGTTAGGTATAGTTTTAATGCCTTTTATACATACAAACACAAACATACTTGCAAACATACAATCTAAATATATACACATACATATATACCTTTGTGGGCCTGAGCTGTTAGGTTAGGCTACACCTCACCCCCTTTCCTGCTTACCTTCCTCTTCCCCCTTCCTTAATACACCCCATCTCCCCTTTGCACTGTTGCAGGACTCTTGCTCTGCAACAATCAATGTTGATCATATTACATTCAATTGCAGTGTACTCTTCATTTTTGCGGGCATACTACTAATTGTCAATAGAATGTTGAGTCGATCAAATGTCGTAATCTCGGTTTCATCTATGTTGGTGTTTTATTTTGAATTTCGTGATTGAAACATGTAAAATGTATTAAGCAACCAACCAAGTATTAAGTAGAATTTGAATAGGGACATAATATCATGTTACATGATTTACCCAAAACCAAAAGGTAAAATCATTTAAATTTACAACTATTGAACGGTCTTTTATAATTACAAATTTTAACTGACATAAGAGTTTTACTTTTAAATGATGAAAATATACATATACAAATACAGTATATACGCATATTGGACGAAAAGAAAACATCCATAATACATATACCAATGTCCATAGTTCAGTATCACCATTTTCGTTTCAATGAAGTGCAGACACTGAATCCCGATGGCGCTGGTTAATAATAAGGCAGGAATTAGCGCAATTGGCCGCATTACTTGTTCCGATCCCTGTGCCAATTTCTGGCCCTCCTCACAGAATACACGCTTCAGTGAATCTCTAAATTAAAACATGCCACTAATATTTCTTAACAGGAAAACGAAAGGTTTTATTAATTTTATTCAAATTCTGAGAATTATAATTTAGTTAAATTAAATTAAATTACTGAGTTCGAATCTCGGCTTAGACTTCAGATTTCAGTAATTTATTCAGGTCTTTCTTGATGGGATAATAGTTCGGATACCACATAAAGCTGTAGGTCCCTTTCGTCATCTGACTTAGATATCACCAGAGGCCAAACAACTCCGAATGTTATTATTATTATTGTTAGAATTACCTCACAAATTCCTACAAAAAATTATACTTAACACTGCCTCTCAAATCCTCAGAAAAAAACTGATGGAAATTGACAGTTCGATCGCAGCCATGTCACTCGAGTTTCAGAAGCAGAATGAAGTGATCCAAGAGTATGAAAACGAAAAGAAATCTAAGAAGAAGGGAAGGAGGCTTTCGGATGATATTTCAGATACAGAACAAGGTATGCTAATTAAATACAGACAACTCGCGAATTGTCGCACGAATTGGGTGGTCGAAGTGCGATGATGCGGAGGTCCATTATAATATAAAATATTGTACAGTGTACTTACCTTAAGACTTGACATGTACATCAATTAAGGTGTATATAATTGTGGACGAGATTGTGTGTAATACAAACTTAGTAGAACATGGCTTTAAACCAGTGGTTCCCAACCTTTTTTTAAGCTAACGCCCCCTTATGTTCATCAATATTTGCTGCTGCCCCCCTCATAAAGATAATAATATAACAGGATAAGTTATATTTCACAATTTTTCTTAAAATTAAAGTACATACATTTTGTAATGGGGTGGCGGCGCTCATGTTGGGAGTCACTGCTCTGAACTCTAACGCCAAGCCGTTATCGTACTCCAGACGTATGATGAGCATACAAAATCTCAAAAAGGCGAAAAAATGCGAGTGCAATGATGCGGAGGTGATGTACGATAATTCGGAGGTTATATATAGAGGGAGTTAATACGAAGAAGCTTTGTTTGGTACTTCTTCTTCATAAATTACCCGAAAAGTAAGATAGATATAGAGAACCCAGCAAAATTTACTGGCCACTCAAAAATGACTGACGTTCATCAAAGAGAAATAAAAAACAGGAGAAATACACATTCAAGGTTTGAAAACATGGTTCAGTGAAACTCCTAAAATCAGCAAGATAGCTGATGAAATTACATTATAATAATGATAATAATTTTATGAACTTTACATGATTTAAACCGAAATTTATCCTTCTGTACCATTCATTATACTATTATAAAAAGCATCAGTTGGGCAAATATTGGTATTTGAGATACATCAAATAACAACGCAGAGTCAACGTATGCCCGTATCTGGGCAATTTAGTCACGGGAAAACCTTTTCTTGCACGAAATGAAACCGAAATTGCATTTACAAACTTTTGATTATTAAATTCCTTTAACTGCATTACTTAATATTCACTATTAATTTCTGTAGAAGTTACTGAACACTTCCTATTGTATACTCAAAGATCAGTTGGAAATGAACTGCAATAAGTTTAATGTAAATTAGTGTTATTTTCTTTTATACACGACGGAGGGGCCAAGGACAAATGCCCGCACAAACGCCACCCCCATAGAAGAATAAGAGACCCAAAGTCAAGGTCCAAGGTTTTCGAGATAACTGGACACACTGCGTTTGAAAGATTGGAGATCATAGACGGGAGGAAAGCTGGATTGAGCTGGATTCACCGGATGAGTAGATGAAAGATTGAAAATGCCGATTAACCATTGCGTTAGAGAGTTGGACAGAAAAAGAATGAGAATGTATCGAAATTCTGGTGTTACGTGCTCTCCTTAAAGGAGGAAACATGCAGTTAGAGTTCAGAAAAGCAGTATCCGTTATAATAGCGATTGTAAAGAGAGAGTGAGGAGGCGGGTAACTAATGCGACGAAAAGCCTTTGTTTATATCCGGTCAAGTAGAAGTGTGTGGGTTGAGCCACCTCACACATGAGAAGCGTACTCCATACAGGGGCGGACAAGACCCCTGAACAGAGACAACAACTGAGCGGGCGTAAAGAAACTGCGGGGGTGGTACAGCACACCTAACTGTTTAGAAGCTGTAAAGGAAAGAGAGTATATGTGATCTTTCCAGAAAAGATCACGAAGAAAGGAAACGCCAATAATTTGAAGCGAAGAGGAAGGATTGAGTTGTGTGCTGTTAAAGATAAGAGGATAGTCGTGTGGAAGATTGTGACGAGTAGACAGATGGAGGAACTGAGTTTTTGAGGCATTGAAAGACAAAGTTTTATCTGCCTCATCAGAGATGGCAGAAAGATCAGAGGTCAGGTGTACAATAGTCGTCCTACGCGAATCATGGAGTGACTGTTGAGAGGGATGATTTGTGAAGCGGGTGGAGAAGTGAAAATTGGAATCATCGGTATAGGAGTGAATAGGACAGGAAGTGCGACTTAATAGAGTGGGCGACAGGAGAGAACCCTGAGGAGCACCACTGTTCATTAGGAGAAGAACAGTGGCCACTTACAACAGCTACAGATCGGCCAGAAAGGAAATTAGAGAGGAAGGTACAGACAGAAGGATAGAAACCGAAGGAGGGCAGTTTCGAAATTAAAGATTTGTGCCAGACTCTATTAAAAGCATTTGATATGTTTAACGCAATAGTAAAAGTTTCACCGAAATCCCGAAAGGAGGATGACCAAGAGTCAGAGGGATATACAAAAAGATCGCTAGTAGAGCGTCCCTTGCGGAACCAATACTGACGATCTGAAAGAAGATTGTGAGAAAAGATGTGTTTAAGAATGTTTTTATTAAGGATAGATTATAAACTTTAGAAAGGCAAGAAATCATAGCAGTTGGACGATAGTTGGAGGGTTGAGAGCGGTCACCCTTCTTTGGGATAAGATGAATGAAAACGAACACCAGTAGGAAGGAAAGTACCAAATGAAAGACAAAGGCGGACGAATTCGCCTAGGCAGGGTGTCAGCACAGAAGCACATTTCTTAAGAACAACAGGAGGAACACCATCAGGACCATACGCTTGCCAAGAGTTAAGCCCAGATAGGGCAGAAAGAACATATTTTTTTAAGAGATTCTAATTTTAAACATAATAAAGTCAGAGGGAGGAGGAGATGGAGGAACAGCACCAAAATTGTTCAGGGTTGAGTTGGAGGCAAAAGTTTGAGCAAAGAGTTCAGGTTTATAAGGAAAAGAGACAACAACTAGGCCGTTGGAATGGAAAAAGAGGAGGGAAAGAAGAAGTAAAATTGTTGGAGAGGTTCTTAGCTAGATGCCAAAAAAGAGCGAGAAGAGGTAGAATTGGAGAGGTTTTTACATTTTTGCCTGATGAAGGAATGTTTGGCGAGTCAAAGAACATCTTGCACGATTCCGGGCAGAACTATGAGGTAAGTGAGAGTCAGGAGTTGGATGGCGACGGTACCTTCTGAAAGACTTCTCCCTGTTGCGGATAGCATTAGAACAAATAAAGTTAAACCAAGGTATTTTTGCATTAGTAGTAGGAAGAGAATATGGAATGTACGCCTCCATACCCGAGAAAATCACGTCCGTGATGCACTCAGTACACTCGGAAGGACCCGGCCACCGAAGCAGTAATAATTCCATGGGAAATCACAGAAGTACTGCCAAAGGGCCTCCCAATCAGCGGCGCCAAAGTACAAAAGACATCTCCTCTTGGGAGGATCCAAAGGCCGGATTGTTGCGATAGGACAGTAAACAGATATAAGGTTGTGGTCGGAGGAGCCCAACGGAGAAAAGAATGTGACAGAGTAAGAAGGATGATGAGAGATCAGAAATCGATCCAGAATGTTGGGCCTATTTCTAAGGCGATCGGAGATACGAGTAGGGTGCTGTACAATCTGCTCTAGGTCATTTAGGATAGAAAAGTTGTAAGCTGATTCACCAGGGGTGTTTGTAAAATGTGAGGAAAGCCAAAGGTGGTGGTGAACATTGAAATCTCCGAAGATGGAGATTTCAGGAAAAAGAGAGTTGGGTACACTGTATTCCACTTTGGAAGTGAGGTAGTCAAAGAATTTTTAGATTGTCAGTAGAATTAGGAGAAAGATAAACAGCGCAGATGTATTTAGTTTGAGATTGCATATAAGCTGTAGCCAGAGGGTAAAGAATTCGCAGGATTCGAGTTCTGGAATACAAGAACAAGTTAAGTCATTGCGTACATATACGCAACATCCACCTTTGGAGTAAAATTGAGTATAGAGAAAGTAAGGGGGTAAGAAAAGGGGTTGCTGTCAATCTTCCCAGACACCTAGTTTCAGTGAGGAAAAGAAGATGAAGTTTAGAGGAGGAGAGGGGTGTTCAACACATTGAAAATTTGACAAAGGTCACGAATGTTGCAGAAGTTTACGAAAAGTGAATCAGGCAGAGGCCTAGAACATCTCGAATGGGAGGTAGCAGATCCAGCTCCGCTGCCCGGGTTTAAGTTCCCGGTATCGGCAGCGGGGGAGTCAGAATTGGGGACATTTATGGTCCTTCCCCAGTGGACTCTGAGGCTCTTGAAATTGTTGCCATTTGTTTTTTCAATTTTGAAAAGATTATGTAGTGTGTAAGATACATGTATAATTTAGGGTGGATCGATTTTACATTTTTTTCGATTTCCATATTCTAATAGAGGCAAACCCTTGCGCATGCATGAGAAAATAGCCTCTGCAAAATCTTAGCTTAATAGGTAATCATCTTCTGCCCCCGGCAGAGCGATGAAAATCATATTTTAGTAGTCAAAAACGTATTTTTAAACCCTAGCCTAGAGTCATAAAATTTTGCGTGTGTGTTATTTCATGCCTAAGCAACGATATAAATGCTATGGGAAATATATAAATGCATTATTTAAGACAAAGAGCCGATCTGAAAATATGTATAATATACATATTTTCAGATCGGCTCTTTGTCTTAAATAATGCATTTATATATTTCCCATAGCATTTATATCGTTGCTTAGGCATGAAATAACACACGCAAAATTTTATGACTCTAGGCTAGGGTTTAAAAATACGTTTTTGACTACTAAAATATGATTTTCATCGCTCTGCCGGGGGCAGAAGATGATTACCTAAGCTAAGATTTTGCAGAGGCTATTTTCTCATGCATGCGCAAGTTTTTGTCTCTATTACTGTAGAATATGGAAATCGAAAAAAATGTAAAATCGATCCACCTTAAATTGCGTGACCCGACAATTCAGCGCAGGACAATTCAGCGCCGACAATTCAGCGCAAGATAATTCAGCGCAAAGACAATTCAGCGCAAGACAATTCAGCGCAAGACAATTCATCGCGAAAATACCAACAAAGAAGAAGAAAGAACAAATCCAGAGGGAAGAGAGGCTTGCAACTGTTAGGTTAGGTTAGGTTAGGTTAGGTTAGGTTTCTAGTTTTTGAAATAAAATCTTAATTTTAACAATTCTAACAAATTTTGTTTTTTTTAAATAAAATTTTAATAATTATACTCCTTTGAATTTTATCTCCGATTTGTCACTCCTTCGTTATGTCACTCCTTCGTTGCGGTATTTATGTCACTCCTTTGTTATGTCACTCCTTTGAAATGTCACTCCTTCGATACAGACCCAATTTAGCATATATATAAATATACAAATTTTTCTCTTTCTTATTTATTGCGATTTATTTTTATTATTTTTAACTAAACTTTTAACTGTACTGACTTGCGCTGAATTGTCGGCGCTGAATTGTCTTGCGCTGAATTGTCTTTGCGCTGAATTGTCGACGCTGAATTGTCGGCGCTGAATTGTCCTGCGCTGAATTGTCGGTGCTCCCTTAAATTGTATATGTAGTGAAGAATAAGGAGAGAAGTGTGTGTTTGAGAGCATGCTGGACAGTTCATAGGGTAGATGAGACACAGAAAAAGATCAGCTAAGGAGAACAGTGAGAGGAGAAACGGGAGTTCCAGCACTCCCTATCTTCTGCCTAACGTCTCCCCCCCCCCCCGGAGTACTTCCCTGGTGGATTTGTGTGTACAATCTTCTCTCTCTCTCTCTCTCTCTCTCTCTCTCTCTCTCTCTCTCTCTCTCTCGATATATATATATTATAAATAAAGTTAATTGAAAAGTAATTAATAATTATGATTGTTTCATAGGATTGCAGGACAAATAAAGTAAGGCATACAAACAATTATTAATTACTGTTTTTTAAAAGTTGGTATAGATTACAGATCAGTGGCGGCTCGTCGGTAGGCACTGCGGAAATGCAGTACCCCTAAATTTTTTATTTACAATTGAAATAATCAAGAACAATATAAGGATGAGCTCACTGAATAACTTTTTCAATAACTTTTGAAACTTTTATTCATTGCTCAATGCTCATCCTTTTATTTCAGTAATTATTTCAACCCATTCTTAGAGACAGCACCCCTAGAATTTTTAGTCACGAGCCGCCACTGTTACAGATGCAATAATTTGGAAGCAAAAGCTCGAAAGAACTTTTAACAGTTGTTCCTGATAAAACTTACACATCCGATTTTTCTTATAGTTAAACCATTCAAAGCATTCGACTCAAACGTAAAGAAAGAGATAGTCATTGTTTCGATCCCCTGACGTCAGTGAGTCTTTGTACAAAGCCTAAAGGAAAGGTGTTGTATGACTTCTAATATCCAGGCCCGTAGCCAGGGGTCGGGGGACGTGGGTCGAACACCCGCCTCCCTTGACAGGAAAGGCCCACTTTTGTAACCATCGTTATAACTTATGATGTAATATTATAATATATAACATCATTTAATAAATAAACACTTACATTTTTTTTGCATTTTTTTTTAAACTTCACAAACTACTCTAAACTTAACTATTCTAAGCCCCCTCCGCAGTGACTAGGTCGTTGCACCAAAAGGTCCGCTTTCTACAATTTCGCCCCCCCCCCTTTGGGAATTCCTGACTACCGGACTGGTATTAGAGTAGCTCTTTGTTTCTTAGACGATAGTGATGAAGATATACCTGAGGAGATGCTGGAGGTGTTGGAAGACTTAATTTACATCGACAACGAGCAAAAACGTTATGCCGACATGAAAGAGGCGGTCAACAAGGAACTTCAGGAGAAAAAGGCCAGATGCAAGGAAATAGAAGAGGTAATTGAGAGAGAGAGAGAGAGAGAGAGAGAGAGAGAGGCCTATATGTGCTACACTACTTATAGATTTAGGTAATCAGTAATGTTTACATTGATAAAACAGGTAAATGAATAAATTTTACGAAATAATTTTTTCATCATATTCCAAATATATAATTCTACAGCATACCTAATTTTAGTGTGCAGTGATAACCAATTTGCGCAGTAATAATTTCAATTTGTAAAGTGATAAATTGAAAATCTGTGTAGTGATAAATTAGGTTTTATATTCGATATAGAACCTAATGTATCACTGCACAGATTCAATTTATCACTGCACAAATTGAAATTATTACTGCGCAAATTGGTTATCACTGCACATTAAAATTAGATATGTTCTACAGTGAAGTGTTTGTACGACTGCCTATATTTTGTTCCTATTCTTAAATAAATCTTTTGTGACGTCATGAAAAACGCGTGTACGGACCTTCGAATATTGCTTCGTATTCATAAATAATAATATTACGAAATGACAGATGGGATACGTACTCAACAGGATTAAGTGCGATACGCGATACTTTGAAGGACAAAGACTCACCATGCTTGGCCTAGACCTAACATGAATCTTAGGACATTAACCCGTTTGCTGCGCAACAGTAATATCACGGGCTCTCGCTTCTGACCATTACTGCGCAGCCCCGTATATACATGGGTTTAAACTTTAAGTTAAACGGAGATATCCCTTTGTGTAGCTCGTATTTTTGGTTCGACAACTTGGCGCTCGGACAGCTAACGGGTTTATTGAGTGAATATATATATATATATATATATATATATATTCGCTGTTAGATAAGAAATTCGAAGTATTATCAAGCTAAAATTACTGAAATCTCTCCTTTATTCATCTTTTGATTTGGACTTTTGTGCGCCCTCCTATTTCTTATCCTAAATTGTAGTTTTTGAAGCGTCAAATACATTTAATTACTCATCAACTCTCGAATAAAGATTTAATTAATCCTTCTTCTGTTTACCTCCCGTTCTAAAACCTTTTCCTGAATAGCTTTTACAAAGGTCTCATCACTTTCAAAACTATTCAAACCAAATGGGGAAACATGAATTTTTGGAGGTAGGATCACTGGCCATCTTTATTCACTTCAAAGTATAACGTAGGCTTTTAGCGCCCTTACTCAAAACTTTTTATTGGAATATTGTTTGCACAAACTTTTTTTATGGATCATTTTTATAACAAAATTCCGAGTTAATCGCATGATATTTCCTTTGTACTAATAGCTAGGATCCTATGATAAAGGAGAGTTACCTTTAACGTAGGACCCGAATCATGGGTGGCTGCATTATCTGAATGCGGATCACGGTCACCCATCCAACTACCACTTAACCCAACTTGACTTCATTTCGTCCGTACTGAAAGAGAAACAATCATTTTGTATAGAGATTTTTTGGTACTTACGTATTAACGGGGGGCCGCCACATATTGATGATTGGTTAGGTAAAGTTGTAATATTTTCGTTAGTTGAAAATTTCTAATACATCATATTTTTTAAATAGCAATATTTTAAAAAACATGATTAATACATGTTACACATTATAAACATTTGTTTCTGGAGGCCAAAAATTTCTAATAGCATTAAGAATGGAATTGATGTGTAACATGTATTAATCATTGTAAATATTTGAAATATAAATCATTGCAAATATTTTAAATATAAATCATTGTAAATATTTTTAAAAATATTGCTATTTAAAAAATATGATATATTAGAAATTTTCAACTAACGAAAATATTACAACTTAACCTAACCAATCATCAATAGGTGGTGGCCCCCCGTTAATACGTAAGTACCGATTTTTTATTAATAAGTGCACACTTTGGTTGGTGTTAGTTTTTAGAGCATTGCAACTTCTACTGGTTCTACTATTTTCATACTTGAGTTACATTAGCTCAGGTTCACAAAAATCATCTGTTTACTTTCCATCTGCCTTCTTTGACTGTTAACAATGAAAATATCAGTTTTAAAATGCGCGGAGGACAATTTTCCAAAAAGGCTTTTGAAAAACTTTGTGCAGACAAATATGTATATACTCTGTTATGCCTCATGCTTATATTTGTCATAGCTTTTGTTAGGTTATTTTCTATATGGCACCTAATTTGACAGCTACTTAAAGAGAACAGACTTTCAGCAAACTATCTTCGATAAAGAATTATATGCGTTCTATACTACGGTGGACCATTTAAGTGGAACTACAGAGAAAAATAAAAAATAAAACGTCTACTTACATTTATTTATAATATATACTCGACATGTTCGACCACGAAAGAAAAATGGTCCAATAATTGTTGCACCCCATATACCACAGCACACCATCACCCTCGGAGAGCCCTGTTCTTCTATAAATAAATACTATAAATAAATGTAAGTAGACCTTTTAGTTTTTATTATTCCTTATAGTTCCACTTAAATGGGCCACCCTGTATACTACAACCGTAGTTAATTAAACAGTTTAACAATCTTGACAATAGAGAGTGAGGAAGCAAGGAAAATATATTTCAAGGATGTGATTGATGACTTTGCTAACAAAAGAGTAAAGCGGTTGACAAGACTCAGCAAGACAAAATATTGTCATACACTTAAAATAACAATTAAAATTATTATGAATGATTATTTATGGGTTGAGTTGTTATAAGACATCAACAGCTTCTGTTGGGCTTAGGTGCCCATTCAATTCTACCGTCAGAAGTCCATAAATGGTCCAGTCGAAGATAGTAGTTTGCTGAAAGCCCGTGCTCCTTCAACAACTATAACCAGAAGTGTTGGAAAAAGTCTTATTGTTACACAAATTTCGTCAAAACCAGTTTCCAGTTTCATTTTTTACATTGAATCAAGAAGTTTTATTGGTGTTAAGTCGTTCCCGAATGTAACCGCAAAACATTTTCTCATATGTCGAATCTCTTTAAAGAAGTCAGGTATTAAATCGTCCAAATGCTTTTCAATTAGTTTTCTACTTGATTCATTAACAAAATAATGATATATTTTTACCGAGATATTGGACTTTCAGCGCAGTAATTAGGAATGACGATCAATGAACTTAATTATTTTTGTCTCGTACTCTGCTCGTCCTCGGTGCTACTAACAAGCATCCGGCCATATATACAGTATATATATATATATATATATATATATGTGTGTGTGTGTGTGTGTGTGTGTGTGTGTGTGTGTGTATCTTCGTCTAATTACATTGGCGATAGAATCATTCCTAGGGAATCGGATCCTTATAACGAATATGAAGGCCAGGGCGAGAGTTGCAAGCATTTATTATAAGCGTTTCGACCCGTCGCAGAGATCATCTTCAGTAAAGAAATGAGATGAAAACTAAAATAAATTAAAATAATACAAAAAGTAAAAGAAAATTAAAATGATCGAAAATGAAGTGTATGAAAAATTTAGAATATTAATTGACAAAGTTACACTAAAATGAATACAAAAGAAATGCAAAAAGGAATACAAAAATTATACATGTATAAAATCCATAATATATGTAAATAATAAAGTATACCAAGAAAAACGGGTAAAAAAGGGAGTTGAAATATTGCCTTAGACGCACATCCTCTGAAATTGGGAAAGTGAGTGGGAGGTGGAACAAGAAAAGAATTACAGTTGGAAATTGGTTGGTTGGTACATTGTAATTTTATGAAACAAATAATTTAACTGATAAATTTTGCATATTTAAAGGAGGACTAAAGTTTTTTAATGTATAGTGACTATAATCTTATCAAATTCAGAGGACTGGGATGACAAAAATAAAAATTATTAAAAAATTTAATGTTTGTTAAGTGGTCGATCTGTTCACTATGGTTATGAATGACAGAGTGCTCAGGGTTAGACAAGGGCGGCCTGTTCGGTGGGAAAAAAAACCCGTGCTTGTCAATCCGATGTTTAAGCTGTAGGCCAGTTTGACCCAAATAGCAGACATTGCACTCTACACATGAATAGCGATAAACAACAGAGGACATAAAGGCAGGGAGACGTTCTTTGTGGCCGGTTTGGATCAAAGTTCTCCATTACCGATTACATTCATACCATTTGAATGGGTCGAGAAAGCTCGCGAATGAAAAGCTTTTGTGCATTGCTTTTGTCGACTATGAAAAGGCGTTCGATAGTGTAGAAACTCAAGTTGTCATCAGTGCACTTGCGCACCAAAACATTTCTAAGGAATATTAACAGTTGATGAAGAATGTCTATGAAAACGCGACGTTCAGGATCCGCCTCCATGAAAAAATTGAACCAGTAAATTTTTGAAGAGGCGTAAAAGAAGGCGATACCATACCGCAGTCTCAGAACACATCTTCCGCGAAATTGGTTGGCAAGAAGTGGGATATGCATAAATGGCGATTTCTCCTCACGTTTTGCGACGACAATGCGATTATTGCTGAAGATGCGAACACTGGAATTGGTGATGTGGGATCTAGCCACAAAGAGTGAAGATGTCGAACTCCAGATGAATACCAGTAAAACCAAGATTATGTTCAACAGCCACTGTCGATGAAAAGACATCACTGTGGAGGGCAAGGAGATCGAATCTGTATTAAAATATGTATATCTCGGACAACTGGTAAAAGAAGATCATGATCTTGAATCCGAACTCCACCGTCGCCGAAAAGCAGGATGGAGAGGTTTAGGACGAGGAGCGTATGCCAATTTGCTTGAAACGGAAGACTTACGGAGCAGAGACTTGGGCAACATCGAAACAGAGGGGAAAAAAGTTGAGAACGACTTAAAGGGCGATAGAGCGAAAGATGCTGGGGGTCACCTTGGTGGGGAAGAGAAACGAATGGAGTCGAGATAAAACAGACGTGTGAGAGATGTGGTCCGGGAGATCAAGAAGGCAAAATGGAGGTGGGCTGGGTACGTGATTCGCAGATCGGATGGAAAATGGACAGAACAAAATGGTGCCCGGTATATTCGCCGCAGGAAAATTCGCCGCACGGAATTTCGCCGCAGGAAAAATCGCTGCGAGGAAAATTCGCCGCAAGAGAAAAATTGAAAACGATTTATCATAATTTTGTACTTCTTAGGGTTAAACTGTCACTAAAATGGTGAATATTAAATGTATGTTTATTAAAACGATGTTTATTAAATTGAGGGGTCGCGCGTCTTAAGATACCTAAGCGCCACCACAGGCGAAAACGTGTTTTTGATGGATATCACTATTATCACCCTTCCTCTATCGCGTGGTTTGGGTTATAACGACTTTACGACACGAAGTATGGTTGAAAACCTTATGAAGCGAATTACTTTTTTCACCTCTATCGCCAGCCAAAAGTTCACCCAAAGTTCGACATAATAAGAAAATCAAAAAATAAAAAAAAATATATATAAAAATATAAAATACGAAAATCTATTCCAAAAACTCATCAACATCTTCATTAGCATACTTAGAACTCTAATTTAGCCAAAAATGAACGTTCTAGCTCAATTAATAACAGAGATACTATTGCCAGAATATTGTTGAACTTTAGAGGCGATTTCTGGCGAATTTTAATTTTGGCGCTTAGGTACCTTAAGACGCGGGACCCCTCAATTATTAAATGTAAGTTTATTAAAAATCGATAAAATCATATTAAAAGTGATGGAGGTTCATTGCAACGGCTCTCAAGAAAATGAAGTTTATTTTCTGAATTGTAGTTTCTTATTTGTTGCTGTAACCTTTTGTTCACATCTTTATAGTTTTTTTCTCAGAGAAGAATCATCACCACGCTCAACTTCTATTTTCTTTTTGTTTGCTAAGTTTTCTTCTTTTTCAGTATTGATATTAGTTTCCAGATATTTGGATGCATATTAGTGACAGAACTTTGAAGGGAATTGTGGAACCCTTCTACGCTGTTATTTGTTCGAGGCATTTCGTTCTTTGTTCTTTCATTGACGTTCCAAGTTTCAATTGGAAATGTAGGTACCAATCTGCGTCGCCGATTGCCTCGACCCCTTTCCCCTCCGATATAGTGGAGGGGAAAGGTGGGTACAGTTTTTCACTCTAAAACAATAATCTGTTGTATAATTTAGGTTTCGGGGGTACGGGGGCGGAGCCCCCGTAGAGCACCCCTGTCCCAAACTGTCCCGCTGAAAAAAAAAATTTGCGCGCACACTACCGTACGTTCTGCAGCTTAGTATTACCCGCAGAACGCATCGCAGCGACAAGATGGCCGACCGAATGTATCCCTTCTCATTTAATTAGTCCTTCAAAGAGCTTTTAATTGAACCTCCGGATAGCGCAGCAGCTATTTAAACGTCATTTAAATTTATTTTTGCACCGGAAACGTTCATAAAAATTTTTTATAAATCGCTTTAAATTTTTTTTCTTGCGTCGAATTTTCCTCGCGGCGAATTTTCCTGTGGCGATTTTTCCTGCGGCGAATTTTCCTAGAACCAGAAAAAATATCTGAGGTATCTAAGGGATGGCAGAAGGAGAAGAGGAACACAGTTCAAAAGGTGGGAAGATGAGCTAAAAGATTTTTATGACAACTGGAGGAACACAGTAGAAGATCGTAGAGTGTGGAGACGCATAGGAGAGGCCTTCGGCCAGTAGTGAGATAAAGCGGTCGCATAATTAATCGATTTTATTATTGTTTAATTTATTTAATTAAATTAAATGAATGTTCGAACTCACAAAAAAAAATTTCTCCTTTTACAAAACAGATTATTGGGGTAAATTTTAGTTACACGCCATAATAAAAATAGATATAAAAGACTGGGTCTTAATACAGTATATAATTTTATGATATTATTTCGTGCGCGGACAATTCGCCTCGAACAATTTTTTTTTGTCGGACAATTTGCCGTCGGGAATAATTTCGCCGGAAACTATACCGTCGGACATTTTGACATTTGACATTTAGCCACTGGGACAAATTTCCACCAAACATTGTGCCTCCGTTAAAACTTAACTTTGTAGCTGAAATTTGTCCCGTGTCAGGTTCAGTAGGCAATATCTCGGTTAGGTTTATAGGTTTATAGGTTTATAGTGTATAGGTTGCATATATTTTGAATACTACATAAAGTGATATATATATATATATATATATATATATATATATATATATAATATATATATATATTAACTATACTGCAGTGACATAATTATATTAATAGTGAAGTGTTTTAGTAGTTGTATTTTAAGTAGTCCATTTTAAGTAGGCCCTACATAATTTATATACAGAAATAAATAATTGAAAACAATCCTATTAATTTTACAAAGTATGTATAAAAAGCGGAAAAGTGTCCGCAGAAATATGTAGGCCCCCTATGTGTTGAAAAATGTCGTTGTGGAAATTTGTCCGGCGGAAATATAACCGGAGCAAAATTGTCACTTGAAAATAAAACCGGCGGAAATTTGTTCAGTGGCAAAATTGCTTTCTTTTGTTTAATTTTAACAAACATTTGAAATGTGGACTCCTTTATACTAACCCCAATTCTGGTGGTACATGTCCTCAAACCAATTTACCTCTTACATTTGGATGAGCCCAAAGCCCTTATATTGGGCGTGTAACCGTAAATAGTTTTACCATAAATGTTAAATTTGTCTGGGAACCAATGGCACTGTAGTCAATAAATAATAATAGATTTATATTTAGAATCGTGTTGCTTCCCCATTTCTATTATGTAAAGGTGACACACGTTCTGACATTCCATTAATGAGCTTTGCCATTTGTTCTTAAGGACAATCATTACAATCATTGCAGTGTCTATTTATATATATATATACAGTAAGAGAAAGATGTCTGAAAATGTTTGTCACCTTCACAGAGGTCTTCGCCTACGGAGGCGGGGCTTGTGAAATTTCTCACCAATGTGCATTCAGAATGCTGGGTAAGCTGTCTAATCAGCGACCCTGTTTCATTTCTTCTAAAGATTGACCAATCAGAGGGAGGAAAATATTTTCACACCTTCAATCCGATATTATTTCGTTAGAATATAGAATGTCATTGGTTCTACCATGGAATATAATTTCCATTCTTTTACTAAACTATATTTTTAGTTTATTTTATACGCATCTTGGCATCTTAAATGGCGCTAAGCTTTTGTTTAGCATATTATTGCATTATATAATACTGTGTGCTATATTGTTCAAAAAATATAGTTTTCACGTGCTTTTTATGTGTATTATATTGAGCTCAGATGTTGTGTGTAGTTGCATTGTACTGTAATGTACTGTAATGTACTGTACTTTTTCAAAATATGTCATTTTCTTAAATTTATATTTATGCTATTAATAGTTTAAATTTTCTCGCATATACATTTCGAAATAGATGAAATTAGTCTATACAGGGTGGTCGAAAAATCACAATCGGGTGAGATATATTTATTTAATTTACAATTTTTACCATTTAAATTTTAAGAAATACAAACCCGAAGTGTCGACAATTTCTGTATGGATTCCATCATGCGTGCTGACAGGTTTGCTACGCTTCAAGATAGGTTTGAACAAAGCCCATCCAATCACAATTTTTGGACCACTTTGTATTCACAATTCCCAGAAAAAAAATTCAGTAGGTTTTAGTACAGAAACTTATAGTATTTTATAGGTTTCCACGCTGGAACCCAGCGATTTTTCCTGGGAAATTCGACTTATCACATATTAATTGTTTTTATAATTACAGAGTTTACCAAAACGGACGAATAGCTTTGAACAGCGAGAATTGTTGGCGCTTCTCTGTAAGGTACAAATTCATGTTTAACTAAATTCATTATGTATAGGCCCATACGCGTGGTGGGGGCATATATAACAGATGTCCCAAAACTGTCCCTATTCCTAAATAAATGTTCTAAGCAAAAAATAAAAATAATAATAAGGAATTTAGACAAAGACAAAAGCAATAGATACGTAAAGAATAGAAGTTTATTAACCTTAATTAAACAAGCTGTTCACTGTAATCGTCGACACAATATTCAACTTTAGACAAATGCTTGACATAATTTTTTGAAATAGCTCAGCTGGAATGTTGCTAATTATCTCATTATA
This sequence comes from Bathynomus jamesi, assembly GCA_023014485.1. Lineage (NCBI taxonomy): Eukaryota > Metazoa > Arthropoda > Malacostraca > Isopoda > Cirolanidae > Bathynomus > Bathynomus jamesi. The sequence continues at coordinate 496,685 of JAJOZX010001464.1, forward strand.
TTATGAGGTCTTTAAGTATCTTATTACTGGCTCCTCGGTGGTGTAGTGGTTAGCGTCGCTGACTACGAATCCATCGGCCCCGGGTTCGAGACCCGACGGCAGCCGGCGCGCAGCAAAACCCAGCTGTTCATTCTTCCACACAATAAAGAAAGTGGTTGGTAGATAAATGGGTACCCTGGGTGGCCTAGTGGTTAAGACGCTGGGCTGCTGATGGGGCGTGGTTCGGATTCCACGTTAAACTGTAGGTCTAAGGTGGAGTGAAAAGCTTGACCTTCGTCAGAATGAACAATTCGGGCGGAAGCTAACCAAAGGAATAGATCCTGTCTTTTATGTAACCCCACAAAGAAAAAGTCAAGAGGTGTGAGGTCAGGTGAGTATAGGGGCCAATAGGTCATTCCACTGACTCACGAAGGGAGAACAGTCGCCCGGAAAAATGCTTCCTCAAAAATGTTGCGAGTTTCACAAGCAGTGTGTGGAGATGCTCCATCCTGCTAAAGACTAAAAACTTAGCTTTCCTAAAAGACTATGGTAGCAAGGCAAGAGCTACTAGGCTATAGTATATTGGTGGCGATATAGTTTTTTCCTAATTCCTCCGAAATTATAAAAAGTTATTGCTTTAAGTATGAAATGGTGATAACGGTTTAAATATACAATATTTATTAGTTATTGGTAATGAAAGCTTAAAAATGTATAGGTATACGCATATATGTAGATATATGCGGAACAAAAACTCCAAATCTGTTATACCTTTTTGAAAAAGAAATCTCAATAATAAAATATACATACATTATAAAATAACGGCCAACTAAAAATAGGGACGGTTTTGGCCTATATATATATATATATATATATATATATATATATATATATATATATATATGGGAATGAACTCAGAATGGTTCCCTGAGTTTTTTATGATACACACAGACCGTGCATGGAACAAGGAACTCTTCTGGGAATTAAATCCACTATAGTCCGAATAAGTAATGGTAAATGACAAATACCATAGTTTTTCTTTTCATGATGCAAGCCCGACGTGGGCAACGGGTCTCTCGCAAAGAGGTCCCATAAATATAGCTTCCCTCACCAGCTATCTGCAAAGCAGACAGGATCCAGCTTTGGGACATGGATCTAGGGTTTAAAGCAGCCTAGCCCCACTACATTTAGAACCTCAATATAAGTAAAAGACTCGTTGCATTCACGTCGGATTGAATAAATCAAAGAAAAAGGAGTAACTATTATATTTTTAGCCAAAACCAAAACTTAAACCTCAACTGGCAGAATTGAGCGTCCACTTTTCAAGGCACATAACATGTCCGTTTCATGATGGGAATGAACTCAGAATGGTTCCCTGAGTTTTTTATGATACACACAGACCGTGCATGGAACTATGGTATTTGTCATTTACCATTACTTATTCGGACTATAGTGGATTTAATTATCCCAGAAGAGTTCTTTGTTCCATGCACGGTCTGTGTGTATTAGGGGTTAAAACCGGTATTGAAATACCGGTATTAATACCGGTATTGAAGAAGTACAAATAATACCGATAGATTTAGGTTTTCGGTATTGACAAAAATTGCTATTGTAAAATTTAGGCAATTTAGTCCTCCGATAGGCAAATAAACTGTTTTTGGAGGATTCGGAGAAAAAAAAAAGTTTCGGGGTATTTTGCAGTTAACCTCTTTTTTTCGTTTTCTATTCCTTTCTATCAAAGAAAACTATTTATTGCACTAACTTTTATAAATTTATATTATGTATGGATCATGAAAAGAGGTTATAACAAACAAACAAAACAAACAAAAACTCTTTATTGCAGACATAAATATATATACAGGGTGGGCGGAAAGTAGCTCCCTATTTTGGATTGGTAAAAAAATACGTTATTATCCATTTATTTCAGAAAAAATAATATGAAAAGGTAGGCATACATGGTAGGTTTTCTCTAAAATTCAATGTGGGCTCCAACTCTTTCCACCAGCTTCTGGAGCCGCCCAGGAATGGCGTCCACTGACTTTAGCAGGAACTCCGGCGGGATGGAGGACATGACTTCCCGAATTCGGTCTCCAGTTCTTCCAATGTCCTCGGTTTGGTGCGGTAGACTTCTTCCTTTACCCACCCCCAAAGAAAGAAGTCGCACGGTCTGATATTTATGCAAGATGGCGCCCCTCCGCACTTCGCTCTTGTTGTCCGTGAGTGGCTGGATGCCCACTTCCTTGGGCGTTGGATGGGTCGTCGTGGTCCACATCAATGGCCAGCCAGGAGCCCCGACTTGACACCGTGCGACTTCTTTCTTTGGGGTGGGTAAAGGAAGAAGTCTACCGCACCAAACCGAGGACATTGGAAGAACTGGAGGACCGAATTCGGGAAGTCATGTCCTCCATCCCGCCGGAGTTCCTGCTAAAGTCAGTGGACGCCATTCCTGGGCGGCTCCAGAAGCTGGTGGAAAGAGTTGGAGCCCACATTGAATTTTAGAGAAAACCTACCATGTATGCCTACCTTTTCATATTATTTCTTCTGAAATAAATGGATAATATACGTATTTTTTTACCAATCCAAAATAGGGAGCTACTTTCCGCCCACCCTGTATATATATATATATAATAATTCTTATAAACCAGATTTATCGTGTTCTAGGAGACTTTAATAAGTAATGCTTTAAACTGTAACGTATTTTGTCAATTTTTTCGCTTCAAACGTTTTAAAACGTATTAGATACGTTCAAAAACGTATGCACACGATTTCAAATCATCGCGTTCCCAAATCCCAATGCATCGTTCTTTCTTCTTACATTTGTCACTTGGATTTTCAACATTGTAGAGTAGTTGTATAATAATATGCTAAAAAAAAATTCAAATAATATTTTTATTACAATTTAGTAATTTACTGTATAAACTTTTTCGAATAGAATGCCATCTATTTGGAGTTGGGTCATTAATTTATAGTAAATATGGTGAGTACTGCAAGTCCCTCAGACTTGTGGGAGGGTTGGTAGGGTGGCAGTGCTAGGGTGTTGAAATTACCGACATCATCAATACCGGTAAATTACCGAACGGAAATTCTCAATACCGGTTTTCACCGGTTTTTAGTTGTAGTTTTTTTCTTTAGCCGTTTTCCGTTACACATACTCTTTTTACACATTTTCTTGTCACACATCTGACAACACATTATTCAACTGTCCTTCTTTTCCTACATGCCTTCACGCAAAACCCGTGAAATGAGCCTTTATAGGACTTACATCGGGTACATGACTACATGCAATGGAAAAAAAAATGCATATGGGAAACTACCGGAACATTCTAGATGGTGAGACACGCGAATATTCTTAGTGTTTACTCCGCGATCATTCTAGAATATTCCCCCTCCGTATATAAGTCATCGGCCACCCAACCAGTAGTTTGGTTGACCTTTGGTTTGCCTGTGGTTGACAGGGAAAAAATCATCCTCCCACCACTTCATATCAAGCTGGGACTAATGAAACAATTTGTTAAGGCCTTGGACAAAGATGGCGATTGCTTCAAATACATTTGTAGATCGTTCCCTGGACTAAGTATGGAAAAACTAAAAGCTGGAATCTTTGATGGCCCTCAAATCCGTACACTTATCAAGGATTCTAATTTCACAAAATTTATGAATGGTGTTGAAGCTTCTGCCTGGTGCAGTTATGTCTCAGTTGTCAAGAACTTCTTGGGTAACCACAAAGCAGACAATTATGAAGAACTGGTGCAAAACATGCTCACAAACTTTGAAAAGTTGGGTACTAATATGAGCATAAAGGTACACTTTCTCCATAGCCACTTACATAGATTTCCGGATAATCTTGGTGATTTTAGCGAGGAACAAGGGGAGAGGTTTCATCAAGATATCAAGGTGATGGAGGAAAGGTATCAAGGCAGATGGGACAGACACATGATGGCAGACTATTGCTGGAACCTCCAACGTGATTGTCCTGATAACCCACATAAAAGAGAATCGTACAAACAGAGATTTACTATACATTAATTGTAATTATGCGAATCAGCTTACTGTGTTTATCTGTTATTATACCGAATAAAATGCCATTATGTATTTCATGTGTTTACTTTTGTATGATTTGAGACAATTTCAATGCGATTTGTAAGTAGGCTCCGCCTGAACATTAAATTTTTTGCATTTTTACGTGTTTCAATGGGGTACCAATTATCTCATAAATTAGAGCCAATCTAGCAAAACCGATGTCATATTCGGAATCAGCACCACAAAGTTACCCCAAAATCACTCTAATATGATTGGCAATAAAATGAGTGTTGACCAGTTTTATTTTTTTTAGGTGTGCATCATATATATATATATATATATATATAATATATATATATATATGGGATGAATTTCACAATTAAACACGTGAAATCAATTATATATATATATATATATATATATATATATATATATATATATATATATATATATATGTGTGTGTGTGTGTGGAATATCACGCAATGATCAAGCGCGATTTTGTATAATACAAAATTTAGGTCACCAAGATTTGAACTTGGGCTTCTTGATTTGAAGTTGCGGGTGCTGACACTGATCTACGACGAACTAAAAGTTAATTCAACGTGGTGAGCATTTCGTCACCTGTGGAAACACTTAACACTTTTGCGCCCAGAGGTGTTTTGTTTTTTCCTTCCTGCATTCGAGGGCTACGTCGAGGCTATTGTCGTAACACTGCTTCCCGTTGATCACCGAAGTTTAGTGACACTGAGTCAGATAGTAGTTGGATGGGAGACCTCCTCCGCGTCCAGACTATGTAACAAACCGTGGTTCGGACCCCACGTAAAGCTGTAGGTCCCCTCCATCATATGACCTTAGATGTTGCGAAGATTACTTCCTGCATTCGAACCAATGCCGGCCTTTAATTAAAATCTACGGAGCTGAGTGGTGACGTGACAAAAAATGGAGAAAGCCACGCCCGTTTCGAACCTGTTACAGAAAAGTTTCTGACAAGTTTAGTCACATCACTTCAGTCTGTATCGCTCCCATTTAAATCAATGTAGAACAACTGAATCGCGTGTTCGTGACAAGTTTACTTCATTGTGTATTCAATTGCGTTCCTATTTTTAAAAATTTAACTTTATCACTCGTTTCTACGAAAGGTACACGAGCTTGAGATTCAGCAAGTGGAGATGGAGAGCAATACAATGTTGAAGGAACACGATTTGTACCGCCGTGACCTTCTACTACTGCGGTACGAACGCCAGAGGTCCCTTTGCGACGAAATCATTACCAAACAGAGGAGTATGCTTGCAGGTGAGACATGAAGGAAAACCTACACTGATTTTAAAGAATGGACAATACCAGCAAGATCTTTATATGTTCATAATGGAGCCTAGTCCATTTCTGATCTTGTAAAATATGTTTGCACGGATCGAGGACGGAAATGAAAACTGAAACCAAAGTCACTTTTATTTGACAAAAGATTTCAAGGTTGTGATACTACTAGTACTACTACTGCTACTACTGCTAATACTAATACTAATAATAATAATAATAATTCTGTATTGTACAAGGTGTCCCAGAAGTCTGGACTCATAGGGAAAATAGACATTATATTTTTAAAGTGAAGCAAACACATTTCTAATTCCAGTTTTATATATTTCAGGAAAGAAAATACCCTGATGGCTCAGTACACCATCAAAGAAGGTGGAACTGGTATTGTTACATGTCTCCAAAAAAGCCAGAGGGAGGCATGTCAGTTATTTCGCAAACATGCCTCCCTCTGACTTCTTTCGGAAACATGTAGCAATACCAGTTTCACATTCTCTTGATTGGTATACTGAGCCATCAGGGTATTTTCTTTCTTGAAATATGTAAAACTAACATTAGAAATGTGTTTATTTCACTTTAAAAATATAATGTCTATTTTCCCTGAGTCCAGTCTTCTGGGACACCCTGTATTTTGTCATTTAAAAGCTCGTAAATATTATTGTAAATATTAATCTATAAAATAAATAAAAATATAGAATTTTTCGGATCAAGTAAATTGTCAGCCATTGTAGAAACGCGAATATTTAAAGATACATTCAAGTTTTTTATATTTTTGGTCACTTCCAGCAAAGATTATTTCTAATAAGATCCGAAACTGCCCACTTTTGCGTTAGTGTTTTTACTTTCCATCTAGTGTTTGGAAAGAGAACTAAATTACCCGCAAAAATATATATTACTTTATAGTTTAATATACAGGGTGTCCGAGAATTATCTGTACAATTTTTGGCTGTTATTAAAAGTCAACCATGAAGTGTAGAAATTCCAGTGTTGTCCCATTTTACAGAGAATCTCATTAAGTTTTTTCTGATACCACATTTTGACAAGTTTTTTAGAAATGTACGCGGGTGACAGACATTGATGATTTAAAAGCAAGAATCACAGCTGCTATTGAGCGAATTGATGTGGATATGCTGCAGCGTACATGGCAACATTTGGAGTATCGATTGGATGTTTTACGAATCACTAATGGTGCACATATCGAATGTTTGTAACAACGTTACTTTAATAAAAGAAACTTTTGAAAATACAGATTCTAAATAATCTTGTTTAAGAATTTTACGTGTGTTATCAAGAATTTTATTAAAAGATGAAATTGTACAGATAATGTTCGGACACACTGGAATTTCTAAAAAAACTTGTCAAAACTTGGTATCAGAAAAAACTTAATGAGATTCTCTGTAAAATGGGACAACACTGGAATTTTTACACTTCATGGTTGACTTTTAATAACAGCCAAAAATTGTACAGATAATTCTCGGACACCCTGTACAATAAAATGTCGGATCAGTAAATAAATTAAGCATGTAAGCTTATATTTTTTTAAAATTAATTTGATAATATTCAGTTTTTGTTAATAAACTTGTAAATCATGCGAGTGTACCCTTGTGCAAAGCTTAGTTCTCACTCCATACGCTAGGTGGTGCGTATCTAATATTCATTTGGCGGGATAATGTCCTAAATAATGAAAAGAAGTCATTAGTTTCATATCTTGTTATTCATATACAATCTCTGATTTCAGTTACTTTCACTCTAGAAACTCACACGTGAGTTCACGAGAGTGACAGTGTCCTCTGCAGTTCAGTAGTAAAACATTGAGTAAAATTCTGTACATGTCCGTAAGCTATGGGTACATCACTATATTTACTGAGAAGTTTGAAACCATTTGTCTTTAAAACAAATGTTTAAAAATTAAAAATAATAACCGAGGTTTGTTGACTGGTAATACTGAACCTTCAGTTTTGAATTAATATTACTGTCTTCAGCTTAATGGTAGGAGGGAAATGTAGTCTATTGTTATCATTCAAGTTTTAGTAGTGAAGGCTACGTTTGGGCCACGCCGCAACATCGTTTCCCGTTAGATCACTGACACTAGGTGTACTCAGTAGTTGGATGGGACCGTCCTCGGTGCTACTGTAGTATGCGGTCTACCTACGATTGGTTAGGTTTAATCATGATATTTTCGTTAAAACTAACGAAAATATCATGACTAAACCTAACCAATCGTCAAGGGCGATTGACAATGGGATGTAAACAAACAATTAGTAAACAAGATAAGAAGCTATAATTAAAAGGTAGACCGCCGAATCGTAGGTAGACCGCATACTACAGTAGCACCCCGTCCTCCTTGTTCAGATGAAGTAGCGACCCGGGTTAATATTTGCCTGAACAAAGGGCTAACGAGAAATGAGAGGTTGTATTTCACTAGCACTATTTTTCATGCTCTTTACGATGGTACTAATCATTTTTTTGTGGAAATGCAAGATTATAAAAAAAATTACAAGTTACATTTTTATAGTGAATATTTCCTGTTTTGGCTATAATGTACTTTTTTTCATAAAATATTTTTCCTGATTGGGCTATTTTTTCGCTACTCTGCGACTTAATTAGTTGGTTGGTTTCTGTTCTGTCTATTTTTTTTTTCTAATTGGATTCAGTTTGGTCGTGCTTGTGATAGAATTATGACTTGCTGTTCGTGTGGTTTCTGACTTTGAGAACTTGATTCGTCATGTGCCCTAGATGAAGAGAAAGCATTGGATGTTTTTATCAATTACGGCGTTATTCTCTCATCCTTAACTTGCCCGAAATGTGACAGTGAGTGCCTAATACGAAAAGATCAGAAGATATTTAGGTGAAATAACCAATATTAACCTGTTAGGCCAACTGAATGCCCGTTAGGTCAACTGTACACCCTTGATGATTGGTTAGGTTAAGTAATGATATTTTCGTTAGTTTAAACGAAAATGACGAAAACGAAAATGACATGGCCTGAAGTTGAAATAAAAAATACATTTTGCTAGTGTATTTTGTGTTCTGTGGTTAGGTTAGGTTAGGTTGGTTAGGTTAGTTAATTTAGTTAGGTTACCTAGTTTTTTATCAGAATTACATTTTCCTGGTGTAGTTTTCTCTGCTTTGTTGGAATTTGAAACACATTTCTTGTGCAAATGAGTAGAAACACTCCGTATTTTGGAATGGAAAAAAAATAGTTTCTATTCATTTGCACAAGAAATGGGTATTAGATTCGAACAAAGCAGAGAAAACTACACTAGAAAAATGTAATTTTGATAAAAAAAGTAGCCCCTGTGTCCAGCCAAATATTTACCGCGACCCGTGGTTTGGATCCCACTTAGAGCAGTGTATTTTTTAAGCTAATTTCACTGGGCGACCAAGAAGGGGGGGGTTCGGGTTAAAGGGGTCCGGACCAATAGTAAATATCTTTATATTACTAGCCAATATAAAATTATATTTATATAACTTATACTTTAATTCTACTCACATTGAAGGGGGTGCCAATATTATTTATAAATTTTATAGGACACAACTTTGGGTGTAAGAGCACAAAATTAGGCCTTTTGGTAACAAAAGTTGAAAAATCCTTGTCGCCTATTACCTTAAAAACTCATTCACTAGGCGACCAATTTCCTTGACTGGGCGACATTTATGTCGCCCAGTCACTAGGTTAAAAAATGCAGGTAATTATTCGTTTTTACACCCAGTCTGTTTTTATGATGAGAACAAACTTTTCTGGTCAATTTTGAGGTGTTTTGCACGAATCTGCCATCCGTTTCCTGTGCAAATGCGTAGTTTTCGAGATATCGTCATCTTGAAAACTACGCATTTGCACAGGAAACGGATGGCAGTTTCGTACAAAACACCTCAAAATTAACCAGAAAAGTTTGCACTCGTCATTTTCGTTTAAACTAACGAAAATATCATGACTTAACCTAACCAATCATCAAGGGCGTACAGTTGACCTAACCGGTGTCACGTACTGAACTGTCCGCAAAACATTAGGACCGATCAATTTGTGATGCGTGATCTTTACGGGGGCTCCGCCCCCGTACCCCCGAGACCTAAATTATACAAATGATAATGTAATAACATGTGCCTACCTTGCCTGGGTAGTCCGCTAAATTTCGCGTGCCCTTAAACTGAAACGAGACACACGTTTATTTTTAGGATTTTTTTACGGCACCTAAAGACCTTCTGGTCTTTTCTTAAAATACAAGCACTATTTCATTTAGGGCAGGTCACGGATGACTTAATTATTCCGTGATTGAAAAAAAAGGTCTAAACTCTTGTCTTCATCGAGGGCAATATGGCGGATCACGTCTTCAAAATCAAATATGCATAACTGACACGTCATACTTCGTCACAAAAAAACCGAACTGAACGGACGAACAATTGCTAAAAATGATTTACTTGTAAAACAGGACAAATTGAATTACGCAGAAGTAGCCAGAATCACCAAAAATAGGAAATATTCACCAAATAGTCGATATATATATATAGGGCGTCCCAAAAAATGTATACACACTTTAACAGCTGATAGCTCAATTGATGTTTCTTTCTTTCCAAGTTAAACCCATTAGAATTAATAATGGCAGTCAGACTAAGCTTTGAACAAAGGAAATTCATTCTAAAATGCTACTGGAAGTGTGAAAACGCAGTTGAAGTGCAAAGACAGTTTAGGAGGGAGTTTCAAACAGATCCACCAACGCGACTTACCATCACTCGAATTAGAGATAAGTTTGAAGCCGATGGAACTGTTCAGAATGTCCACAAGAAGCGTTCCGGAAGACCACGGACATCGACAAGCCCCGCAAAGCAAGAAAGAGTACTGGAAACGTATCACCAAAGTCCAAGAAAATCTGTGCGGCAAGCGAGTCGTGAGGTAGGAATTTCAGAATCGTCTGTCCAACGCATTTTGAAGCGCTGTCAATGGAAAAGTTACATTCCAAGATTAGTCCATGCTATTAATGAAGATGATGATCCGGACCGAAGAGTGGAGTATTGCGAGTGGTACTTGGCACGATGTGGATGTGGATTGGACGAAGGGGTTTCGTAGAATACCCTCCGCGTTCACCAGACCTCACACCACTAGACTTTTTTTTATGGGGATACTTAAAAGACAAAGTCTACGCTATAAAACCTGCAACAGTCGCTGAATTGAGAGCCATTGAACGAGAATGCACACAAATACCAAACGAAATGTTTCGTGATGTTTGCGATTCCATTGCTTCGCGTTATCAGCAGTGCCTGGACCAGAACGGACGTCAGTTTGAAAACAGGCGTTGACAAAACAATTAAATAATGTCTGTAGATTCTATTACATTTTGAAAATGAAATGTATTTTAATAAACACTGCCTTTATAATTATTTAAAGTGTGTATACATTTTTTTGGGACGCCCTGTATATATATATATATATATATTGAAAAAACACGAAAAATAGGAAATATATTTTAATAAAAAAAACACATTTTATACAAATCTGCACAGATAAGATATATATTTTCTAGTTTTGAATGGCAATTCATATATTGTACTGTTATTAACCGCGCGTGAGCGGGTTCAAAGACGAATATTAACCAAAATGCACTAACTTAAAGTTGTAAGTTTCCTCCATTATATGACTTTTTACCTTTGCGAGGAGGATGTTGAACAACTCCAAATATTGTTATTATGTCCAATGAACTCCCATAGATTATACTATTACATTTTCAAAGGACTTCAAGCTTTTAGTTTTCGTGAATGCCAATTTTCATACATTATAAACTTCAAAAAGTGGTTTAGACTTTCATACACTGAAAATAAGTAAGCGAACAATATTTTGGCTAATATTAAGTAGACCAGATTACACTACGTTAGTTATTTCCTACGTGACCAATTTCGGTCAAACAGGATCTTTGTAACAAATATCGACTTTGTCAAAAAACTGTTCCCCACGAAACTTAATATTTACCCAGTATTTATATTATCGTACATTTAAAACTTATAGATATTAGCTGTAATATTTGAATTTAAATGGAACTTATTATTAGTAAGTTACATTTAATAATATAAAGTTTAACACATTTAAGTTACACGGATATTTCATTAAAGCTATATTTAAACCTGTTTCAAAATGACTTCGAAAAGTATCTAATTTTTCAATCTTTACTAAACCGGTCAACTCTGGGACAATCTTCCCCAATCCATCTTTCCTCCTGTCTATGATCTCCAATCTTTCAAACGCAGAGTGTCCAAAGATCTCGAAAAACCCTGGTCCTTGATTTTGGCTCTCTCTTCTTCTTCTTCTATGTTGGAAGCACTTTTGCGGGCATTCGCCCTTGGCCCCTCCTTTTCTGCATAAAAAATACAAGATTTTTCTAGTCCAAACTTTGTTTACGTTTGAAAATAATTCTAAAACATACAAAATTTTGCTTGTGATTTTACGTTACTTTTTGTGATTAGCTTTTGAATATAATGTAAAAGATTGTGGTAAAAAGTAACAGCCAGGAAGCTCATTTCCCTACGACATGGGGGTGATTGTGCCCGAGAATCACCTTTAGCCCGAGCATTAACGGATTAAGTGGCCAATTCATCTTAACCCAGAAGTAAGCAGGCGGTAGCGAACCAGAACCTCACCGCTCAGAGTCCATCACCGTAACCACTGAGTTATCAGGCGAAGAGATTGTGACGTTTTTTCAAAATTTTATTGTGACACCCTTTTCAAAATTTTATGTATAATTATGTATGATAAATTTGGCGAAACCATCAATTTTTAAGTATGAATTCGGTTCTCTGTTCACTTAATATATATATATTAGTGGTGGACCGGATATCCGCATCATTTTTAACATCCGCATCCGCACTTCTAACTGCGGATGTTATGCGGATATTACCTCTAATAAATTATGCAATTTACAATTAAATTAGCTTATAAAGTATAGCTTATAAGGCCCATTATGCACATTTCATGTAAAGTATTAATTCACTGGGGAACAAATTTTAACTTTTTTTTTTGTTTCTTGGACGTGAACAGGTCGGTCTTATAGGAGTTTTTCCGCTGATTCCGATATAGCCGTAGAATTTCTCTATCACCCAAGGTTACTGAGAAATTTGTATTTTAATATTTATTCAAAAAGTGTATAAAAGTTAGTAAAAAATACTTCATAAAAATTATATAGTGGCAGATTGGCATTTAAAATATTCTTCTTAAAACTTCTTTGTCACTGATTTTCTCTTGTAGTTACATTAGGAGCTTCTCGCATCAATGTCCAGCAGTAATCAGCTAACATTGCCGGATCCCACCTCCCTTGGTAGCGTTTCTCCATAGTAGCTATATCTTGGTGGAACCTTTCTCCATGCTCATCGCTTACGTCGCCGAGGTTTTCAAGGAAGAAATCTAAATGGGAGTGCAAGAAATGGATTTTTAGTGACATATTACATCCCAATAACCTATATGCTTCAATCATGTCCTGCACTATTTTTTCATAGTTAGAGGCTTTGATGTTCCCAAGAAAATTTGTGACAACATTCTTCATGGCCTCCCAGCCACTTTTCTTTTCTCTCAAGGCATCATCAAACTTTTGATCTTCATGAGCCTCTGATTTGGGGACCAACAAAGATCCCTTCTTTTATCTTTGCATCGCTAAGTCGTGAAAACTTTTTCTTCAAATATTTGAATGCCTCATCTTCCTTGTTCATTGCTTTGACAAAATTTTTCATGATGCCAAGTTTGATGTGAAGTGGCGGTAAGTATATTTTCTTGGGGTCAACTAAAGGTTCATGAGACACATTCTTCAGTCCTGGGATACATTTTGACGAAGTGGCCAATCCTTTACAAAATAATGCGAATCTCTGGCTCTGCTGTTCCATTCACAAAGGAAGCAGCAGAACTTCGTATAACCGAGCTGCATTCCCAGAAGAAGCGCGACGACTTTTAAATCCCCACATATATACCAACGAAACTGGTCATAATTAATCTGCTGAAGGATGAGTTTCATTTTCGTAAGATTCCTTCATGTGGACAGCGTGCCCTACAGGAATGGAAGGGTATTTATTTCCATTGTGAAGTAGTACAACTTGAGGCTTAGCTTCGAAGAGTCAATAAATAAACGCCAATCTTCAGATTTGTGCTCATGACGAGAGCTAACAGCAGTCCATTTACATTATTACAGTAGCATAAACCACCTGACGAGGAGAAATACTGCATCAGATCTTTTTGGCGAGTGCGGAACGCCGATATGCTTGTATCTTTTGCCAGCAAATTCCATTCACGTAACCTGGAGCCCAATAATTCCGCTTTCTTTTTCGGAAGGTCGAATCTCTCACGAGATCATTCAGCATAACCTGCGTTATCATACGTTGTTTATTCATTCAGGTTGCTGAAAGTCTGCATCTTTAGTGTCATCAATTTCCATTGGTTCAACTTCAGACTCTCATCCAGTGTCATGACTTTGGGGGAGTTGGAATTGGGTTATCATCGTCATGTAGTACTGGTCTCATGGCAGATGCAAGATTTGGGTATTGAATTTTATGTTTATTTTTGGCAGAGAATCCTGAAATGTTAGTCATACAAAATAGCAATCCGTTAGGTGATCCTGGGCTCTCTCCAAATCATTGGTATGGCAAATGGCATAGATTTGCGGGTACCTTTAATCCAACCCCTAAGAGTGACGGCACAGGAAATGCATGAGATATGAGGTGCCCAGGATTTGTCTTAGTTGCCTACCTTACATCCAAAATAAAGTTCGTAAACCTTCTTCACGAGTGGAGTCATCGTCTTCCTCTGTGCCATTATGGTTAGTTCTCCACATACGTAGCAAAATGTATCTCTGGGATTAATACAGTTTCGATTCATGCTGGCGGAAAATTATTGAAATCACGGAAAACTTTTTTGGAATGAAAAACCAATTTTTTCTACTATGAAAAATGTTAAAATTTGAGCAAAACTTGAAAAAATTTCTTTCTTTTTATTAAAATCTGTTTGTTTAAATAGCTATATTTTTTTAATGCAAAAAATACTATTAAATATAGTTAACTGAAAAAAAGAAAGTAAAATTAAATTAGTACACTTAATTTTAACTAATATTTTGGGAAAACTCTGAGTAAATGGAAATATTATTTTCTCGAAAACTATGGGTGATAGAAACATTCTGAAACCATATTTGGAATCAGCATCAAAAGTTCTATAAGAAACACCAAATAGTTTTCAAGAAACAAAAATGTTGTTCCCTAGTGAATTATTAATGAACAAACAAATATATAAACCTCAAAATATAAATACCATTAAATCAACAAACACTGCCTGTGCCGCTGTGCGTACTCCACTGATTTTTTTTTTCACAGCAACACAGTAACTTTTCAGAATGAAATTGTCGTATAAGATCAAGCAGTCTATCGTGTTCGAACAAGATTATTGTAAATAAATACAAAAAATAGTAAATTCTTTAGCAAAAATAAAAATGCTAATTTTCTACAGCAAACACATTGCAAAATTTGCACAGTTTCTAAAATTAGGAATTGAAAAATTGAATGAAACTTTTCATTGAATTTTCTGTGGCTGAAACTCTTGAGAAAGTTATTATTTTATCATAATGAAACGTTAACATTAATTTTAATTCTTATGCATTGCCTGCCTTATAGTAATATCACGAAATTTGAAAAATATGTCATATATTCATAATTCTATATTATATTGACAGATTAACTAAATATCCGCATCCGTGGATATTGAAATTAAAAATCCGCATCCGCAGATGTTGAAAAAACTGACACCGGTCCACCACTAATATATATCCGGTCCACCACTAATATATATATATATATATATATATATATATATATAGGTGCGCAGGACTTTTCAGATACCCTCTATGCAACAAAAAAATTCTTCACGACTTTTTCCCTATGAAACATTCACAATTACTGACAATCTCAAGACTCTTTTTTGAACATTAAAAGTTTGAATTAAACGACCGGGTAACCCGTGACCCACAATTCATAATAAATTAGTTGACGTTTAAATTTGAATTTTTTCCTTACAGATTCTGATATTCATATTCTCAGGAGCTCGAAGAATTATATATTCTTTACAGTTGGAGTCACAGTTTACAAATAACCTAAAAACTGCCAACAGTTCCAGTGATTTCAATAATTTGAGGTAAGATATAAGTTCTTTTAGTTGTGAATTTCCTAAAATATTAGTCATTAATCAATGATAATATTATGCATATATTCAACTTAAAATTTAGTTTAATGACCGCGAAAAACATCTAATTTCTATGATTCTATAGTAATCTATACGCTGTATTGAATCCACATTGAATTTAATATACAGTCGGTTCCCTTTTATAACCGCTGCCACCAATAAATCATATTAAAAGGTTTTTTACCTGAGTATGAAACATTTAGTATACATCAAATTATTTCAATTTTTGTATAAAGCAAACTTTTAAATATAGAAATTATATTAAAAAAATGGATCACCTGAAGATGAGGGCCCCCAGCCTTTTAGTTAGCTTTATAAGTTAACCTAACCAATCGTCAAGGGCGTACAGTGACCTAACGACTGGTTAGGTTATGTTGATATTTTCCTTAGTTAGCCTTATAAGGCTAACTAAAGAAGGCTGGGGGCCCTGATCTTCAGGTGATCCAAAAAAGTTTTTGTAAGTTCACTCCACATTCAAAGACCCTGAAAGTAGTTCTTGAGTTTGACATTATGAATAACTGAATACATTATAAGTGCAATGACTGCACTGAAATAAAATGAAAAGGGAAAAGGCACTAAATGGGAAAACTTGGAGCTTGTCGGATTCGATCTCGCGTCGACTTGGTTCGGAGTCAGCGCAGCTACCGATCACGCCATTGAGAGTGATAAAATAAGAGCCAGAATTTTTTTAAATTTTATAACAGTTTTAAGAGGTAAAACAAGTCCAAAGAAGATGTTTTACACCCTCATTAGGTACATCTAGTTAGAGTCTACAGGATGGGTCGGGTTAGGTTAAGTTTTTATATAAATTTTTATAAACTTTTAATAAATAAAAATTTATATAAAAACTTAACCTAACTCGAC
Source organism: Bathynomus jamesi (assembly GCA_023014485.1). Lineage (NCBI taxonomy): Eukaryota > Metazoa > Arthropoda > Malacostraca > Isopoda > Cirolanidae > Bathynomus > Bathynomus jamesi. Next base: position 513,051 of record JAJOZX010001464.1, read on the forward strand.
CCATCCTGTAGACTTCTAACTAGATGTACTTAATGAGGGTGTAAAACATTTTCTTTGGACTTGATTTACCTCTTAAAACTGTTATAAAATTTTAAACAAATTCTGGCTGTCATTTAGCGATCCAAGTTCAATAATAAATTGTGTGTGGTGTGTGTGTGTGGTGCGCGCGCGCGCGTGCTGAATAGCAACTGGCAAACTTCAGATTATTTATTGTCTTACTTCCATTCATCGAAGCATCCATTTAACTCTTCAAAAGTGAGGCAAATTTGCACTCAAGGGCGGCTGTCACCGTCTTTTGCTTAGATTAAAATGATTTGAAGATTTGTAAGATTTCTGAAGTTTGTGTCAGTTTTAAAAGACTCCTAAATAAAAGCCATTAAAAGCCATTTTAGAAGACTACTAAATAAAAGCCATTAACAGCTATTTTAAAAAACTACTAAATAAAAGCCATAAAAGCCATTTTAAAATGCTACTAAATGAAAGCCATTAAAAGCCATTTTAAAAGACTACTAAATAACTCGTAGTGCAGCGATATATATTATTATGTAACTTATAGATTCCTTTGCGTTTCTAGTCCAACTCAGTCCTATCTTTGAGACCGGATAAATTACCTCCAATAAAAACAAGTAAGTCACGTGTCACGTCTAAATGTTATATTGTACTCATAAGTTTACAATTGAATTTTACTGTTATGTTTTATTGATATTTTTCATTGTTATCTTTCCTCAGAGAGCCAGAAAAATTATTCAAACCGGAAGGCGGTACAGTTTAAATGATGATAGGAGACCTTCACTCCTTTGTCAATAACAAGTCCTATCAGGTAACCATGACAACCGTCAGTTCTTTTCATATAGTTTAAGAGGCACCTTCTATTTGGCCAAGCGAGTAAAGCCAGCTCAGTTTGGCTGTACCTCGAATAGTTTTTAAACAAGTATATATATATATACTATATATATATATATATATATATATATATATATATATATATATATATATATATATATATATATATAATATATAATATATATATATATATAATATATATATATATATATAATATATATATATATATATATATATATATATATATATATATATATATATATATATATATATAATATATATATATATTATATATATATATTATATATTATATATATAATATATATATATAATATATATATATATATATTATATTATATATATATAATTATATATATATATATATATATTATATTATATAATTATATATATATATATATATAATATATATATTATATATATATATATATATATATATATATATATATTATATATATATATATATATATATATAATATATATATATATATATATTATATATATATATATATATATCTATATATATATATATATATATATATATTATATTAATATATAATATATATATATATATATATATATATATATTATATAATATATATATATATAATATATATATTATTATATATATATATTATATATATATATATATATATATATATATATATATATATATATATATAATATATATATATATATATATATTACTATATATATATATATATATATATATATATATATATATTATATAGATATATATATATATGACGAAAGTGAAGAGTTCGGTTTGTGGAACCAACTGTTTGTAAACAGTCAAGATTTTATAAGTTAAAAGCATTTGAATGTGATAAAGGTGGCTGATGTACGATTATTTGAAAAGAATTTGGTTCTTAATATTTATAATAAAAATTTACCAACTTTAACAGTTTAGAGTTCTAAATCTTGATGTAAATTTCATTAAAATATTTTCATTTGCTCTTCACTCGTTTCAGTGGTTTTGTTTAATCACAAAAGTTTAATCAAACCGCAGCCAACTTTGCAGTGTTACAATTCCTTCATTTCAAAGGCAAATTAGGCTTCACTTTTGGAGGGAGAATTGGACACACTTCTGGTTTGCTTTAAGTAAAACATGGCTTCATTCGCTTTGGCGAATTGAATGTGTATGTAGTGTACATTAATAGCAATTTAGCTCTCCAGATATATCAGTATGTGAACATATTTTAAGATTAAAGTATGTTTTTGTATACAAGTATTGTGCAGATATTAATGAAAGCCCTTAAAAAACCGAAAGATTATTTTCTTAATGAATATAGATAGAAGGTATCAAATATTATATGTATATATAAGATACGAAACTAACTATTTTTTTCATTTAGGACGTTATCCCGCCAAATAATTAGATACTCGCTACTTTTCGTATCAAGTGAGAACTAAGCTTTGCATAAGGGTATACTCGCGTAATGTTTTAGAAATATAGGAGAGCCACTCAATATATTTTGCCCCACCTTTTTTTTTCTTTCCAAGTTTCCTTGTAAGTTCCAGAAATTTTGTACACAAGTAGTTACATACCTTTTTTACAAGTTTTTATTTTTTCCACGTAGTCTCCATCCTTTTCTACGGCTTTCCTCCACCTCGAAACAAGGGCTTTTATTCCTTGCTGGTGAAAGTCCGCTGGGTTCCGCTGGAGCCACCTCTTAGCCTCTTCAACAACCTCATCGTCACTGAAACTTTCTTCCACGAATAGCATCCTTTATTGGCCCAAACAATGGAAGTCTGAAGGTGCCAGATCCGAGCTGTATGGAGGGTAGGGTAACACAGTCAAGCGCTTTTTGTGATGGCCTCTCTTGTTTGCAAACTGTTGTGTAGGCTTGTGTTATCGTGCAAAAGAAGGACGTCTTCCAGTTTTCTCTCCGGTCGAACTCGCTTTATACGTCTCTGGAGTCTCTGTAGGGTAGCAATATATTCCTCTGAGTTGATTGTTTGTCCTTTCTTCATAATGTTCACCAGAATCACCCCTTTCATGTCCCAGAAGATGGGGGCCGGTGGCCCTAACCTTTCCTGCAGAGGGAGCCATTTTGAACTTTTTCTTGCGTGGGGAGTCTGTGTGATGCCACTCCATGGATTGGCGTTTTGTTTCAGGTTCAAAGTGGTGTACCCAAGTCTCATCCCCAGTCACAATTCGTGAAAGGAAGTCATCCCCTTCTGTCTCGTATCGAACCAACCAATCAGAAGCAATTTCTTTTCTTTGGGATTTGTGATCTTCAGTCAATTCGCGAGGAACAAACCGTGAACACACTTTTGAGTATCCCAGTTGCTGAATTATCATATTCACACTTCCTTCACTAATTCCTAGCTCCATTGATAGCTCCTTGTATGTGACGCGCCGATTTGATCGAATGATGCTGTTAGCACGTTGCACAGTGTGAGATCACAGCCGATACCGTGTGACCGCTCTGTGGCTCATCATCGAGGCTGGCTCTCCCTCTCTCCGACGATCTCTCACGTTTAGACCAGCGTCCAACTGTGGTTCGATCAATAACAGCATCTCCGTAAACGTTTTTGTAGACGTTTGTGAATATTTCCAACTGTTTCCTTCTCTGCGATTAAGAACTCGATAACAGTTCTCTGTTTACAACGCACATCACTGTCAGACGCCATTTTCGAAACTGCGTTAACCATAGGTTTTATACAAGGGCGTTTAAAAGCGGTTTTATACAGGGAGGGGAGGTTCAAATTGGAAAAAAACTGGTTACGTGCAGTGCAGAAAGTTCAAACTTATGGCCCAAAAGACATTTCAGTCCCATGGTCTATTATTTAGCTAAGAAAAAAGGGTGGGGCAAAAATATATTGAGTGCCCCTAGTATTATCAAACCCTAAATATTATTACATTAAGCTTAAAAACATACAAGCTTAGATGCTTAATTTATTAAGTGGCCCTATATTTGATTACATATTAAACTATATAATAATAAACATATATATATATATATATATATATATATACAGGGTGTTTGAAAACTTTCTGTACAAATTGTAATGGGGATAGGCAACACCAAGACAAACCCGTTTCGTCTATAAGTGTATGTCCGCTGACGTCACCATTCGGCGCGAGAGGGCGCCGCTGCAATTGGCTAAAAGGTGAAGTGGGCTAGACTCGCGCTTGCCGCGGGCATTCTTAAATCGGACGTAGTACGCGTAACATGGAGCGCTTCACGACTGCTGAGATGGCTGACATGCATATGGTGTATGGGGCTGCCAATGGAAACGAAGAGCTGCTGTGAGGTTGTACCGACAGCGCTTCCCAAACAGACGTGTGCCAAACCACCAAACGTTTGCGCATTTGCATCGGCGACTGCGAGAAACTGGAACATTCCATGCAAACATGCATGACACTGGTCGGGAGAGAAACGTGCGCACTCCTGACATGGAAGAAGAAATTCTACGGCGATTTGAGGACAATCCAAGCGCAAGCACGCGAGGTGTTGCATGTATCCTCGTGTGAACCACGACCTGGTCTGGAGAGTGTTGCACGAGCAGCAGTTACATCCGTTTCATAGTCAGAGAGTCCAGGCATTACAACCTCGGGATTACCCTCTTCGTGTGGAATTCGCACGCTGGTTTCTGCAACAGACAGCGGTGCAGACTAATTTTCCGGCTTATGTGCTGTTCTCAGATGAGGCCTGTTTCACACGTGAGGGTGTGTTTAACATGCACAATTCTCACGTGTGGGCGCACGCAAATCCACATGTTACACGGGTGCATGCTCATCAAGAACGGTTCGCCGTCAATGTTTGGGCGGGTATCGTCCATGGCAAGTTGCTGCTCGTGCAACGTGCAGAAGAGAAAACAAAGCTAAAGCAAAAGTGGGCGGAGTTTCGGATCTTATTGTAGATACTCTATGAAGATATGGTAATTATGTTCGAGAAAAGTGTAATTGAAATTAATATTTTTAATTGCGAATACCAGTGTAGGTGACACAGCATCATGAACTAAACAAATAGGTCTTCTAAGATGCAGTTCAGCTGAAATATTCGAAAAACAATATATGAAGAGGATTCCATTGGAAAAAGTTTCCCCCCAAAATGTTTTACATTAATAAATAAACTGTGATCTTAAATCTGTTTCCAGCGTAATTGACTGTATCACTTTTGTATAAATTTAAATGTATATAATATAATATAATTTACAGTGTAACTGTAATAATAATAACAGTATAACTGTAATAATAATAACAGTATAACTCTATAATTTAATGTTAAATTTTCAGTGAATACTAAAGTTTTATTTCGTAAGTTAAGAAAACGGCCCAGTATTGGGAGTTCATTGTGTGTCTCCGATGAAAAATATATGTTTGATCGTTCTAGCTCGAGCAGAAGCCAAGGCTTGCCTGACATCCATCGACACAGATCGAATAGCCACACTAGTCTTGGAAGTTTAAGCGTTACGTCCCGCCCTTGGTCCACAGATTCGCATTCGTCTATGAAAACACGGGGCAGCATCGTCCCCAGCATATTTACGCGAAAAATAAATCTAAAAAGATGAAAACAATTCGCGTAGAACGTCGTATAGCGATAGTTTACCTCCCATAAAATGAGAACATAACATTTTTCACATTTATTTTGGGTGAACGTTATTTGAATAAAGTATTCTTTTAATTTTCATTTTATTGGCTTAAATTTTCTTTCCAATTATGTTTTGGTTTTAAATTTACATTTGCATAGTGGAACATGTGTGATTTTTCACTTTGAAATAAGCTTAGTTAAGAGAGCATTTTTGCGTTCTTTTTTGTGTGGTTTGCCACGAAATCTTTAGTTGCTTGTCTTGATTTTTATTTATATGTAAACTTTATTTTCTTGTTTTCCTTTATTACTGAGTCACAAGTACCAGCGATATAGTTTGTAATAATATAAACATTATCTTAAATATGTGATAATATTCACATTCAATGAAAATGCATTAGTAATAATGTGTACAGAATGATATAGACTATAGAGCGTAGTGTGATATTAGTAGTATGTGGATGATTGCCTACTTGCACAGTCTGGATAAGAGTTGTACAGAACTATATAGATAAATAAGAGTAAAAATTGTTAATATCGTATTCACAACCATTTAAATTATATTTTAATGACAAATTAGCGTTCAGTCGACGCTCATAAATGCTGAACAAGATTATATTTAAGTTTTGAATCCCTTAATTGTGTGATAGTTACTTGTAATTAATTAATTGTGTATGCGATAGTTACTTAGAATTATAATTAATGAAATATACAGGGTGATTCAAAAGTCAGGTCACATAGGGAAATACTGTATTATGTAATGATACAGGGGAATAGTCACATCACATGTTCGATATGGCCACCGTTAACGGCAATGCACTTGTGCAGCCAGCTAGGACTATCACATCAATGCGCTCCTCCTTCGATAACATCTCATAACTCATTTACCTGCAAAGAAACAGAAAAGCCCTATGTAACCTGACTTTTGAATCACCCTGTATAATAGTACCATAACAGAATTTCTATGAAAGTGCTGCCTTTATATCGTCAGTTGAAAAGTGCGTAAATGAATTTATTTGCTGTTTACACTATAAATTTGGCTTTTAAATAAACTCCAATGTATAGTTGATCGTTCGAGATTGTGATTTAGCTGTAAGCACCTTTATTACGCATAAAGCTTAAAAGAAATAAAGAAATATACCTAAGCTTCAAATACGTACAAACAATATATGAACAGTATTAAAGTTTAGCAGTAGCTGCCTCTCTCCACGAAAATCGAAGTTAAATATCAGCCATTTAAGTTTTGGGGGGATAATATTAAATTTTGTAGGGAACACACACACACAATTTCAATTAAAATTTATTTCCATTTAAGCTTTTATAGATCGCGACGCCAAATGATCTTGATGTCTATTCGTAACTAAAATTTATAACTTGTTTCGAAAGCCCCAAATTAGGGCAAGTTTGGCTGTTTACACAGTGTATATGAAAACGAAATAGTAATGTTATTATAATATTAAACCATTTCACCGCTGATGTATCGTTTTGGTTTGGAAATTGCTCAAGTTTTGAATGAATTTTGTCGCATTTGATTGTGAAGTGCATTATTTTATTTAAACTTTTATATGAGTATTGGTCTCATTGGTGGGTGTGTAGTTTGTCATTGCATGTAATCTTTCCTTCATTCGTTTGCCACACAATAACATCGTACATCTGCCAGTTCCCCTCAAACTTCGGCTTCAACAACTACTAATGGCTCCTCATCCGTGACCGCACTGCCTCCAATCAGAGGCGCCGTACAAACTAGTTCCCCACAAAATAATTTCTGGGAAATGAAACATGGAGTGAAAAATATAAATACTATTGCTGCAAGGTTAGTACTAGAAAGTAATTAATTATGTTTGAAAAATCGTAGTTTTATATATTTCAGAAAATTGGTATCATTTGTTAATTAATTATATTAAGATATATAAATTGCATATACTGTACAGTATGTCAACCCTTTCAACCTTTCAAATGTTCTGTGCGATGATTCCTCATTTCACGAAGGTGAAGCTAAGGTGAAGCCCTCCTAAATACATTTACATTTGATAAAGAAATTTGATATTTTTATACAAAATGTTTCTTTGGGTCAGTATAAATTGTATATTTACACAATAATTTACATTTTTCAGACGAAAAGCTAACAGAGTGTATCCAATGCAAAACCACCACCTGTCGAAAATTTTAGTCCTTGAATCTCCAAGACCGAACAGGAGGGAAAAAGAAAGAAAGATTAAGTAAGATATATATATATACAGGGTGATTCATAAATTTTTCATAAATCGCAGGGTGTATTCTTGAGACAAAAGTAAAGAAAAATACCATATAAACACAGGTCGAGAAATCCGTAGGTTTCGAGCTATAGTACGCGACAGAAAAATATATTGATTTTGATACTAGTGATGTGCCTGATGTCCCTCGGAAGCTGGTTAAATAGCCTTGCCCCCAAACAACCAAGCTATTTTCCTCCAAAACTGAGGGTGTCCCTTGTCTGGCCTTTAATTTGGAAACACTACACATTTTACGAATGGCGAAGGCTCCTAAAACATCACCTCCCCCTAATAGAAGAAGAAGAGAGCCAAATTCAAGGTCCAAGGTTTTCAAGATGCCTGGAAACTCTGCGTTTGAAAGAGTGGAGGTGATAGACAAGGGGAGAGATGGATTGAAGAAGATCGTTCCAGAATTGACCGCTTGAGTAGATGAAAGATTGAAAATACCGATTAACCATTGCGTTAGAGAGTTGGACAGAAAAGGAATAAGAATGTGTAGAAAGTCTAGTACTGCATGCTCTCCTTAAAGGAGGAGGCATGCAGTTAGAGCGTTCAGAAGAACCGTATCCGTTATAATAATGATAGTAAAGAGAGGGTGAGGCGACACTGCGGCGAAGAGGGTGGGATTGAAGACAGTCAGTAAGATGCGGGGAACTGACGAGACGAAAAGCCTTTTGATTCCACCCGGTCAGTAGAGGTGCAGGGGCGGCGGGGGGTGTGGGGGGTTCGTACAACCCCCATTTTCATGGTACGGCACCACCCAACACAGAGTTTGGATGGCGCAAATGACGGCAGTGCTGGCAGGTAGTAGTGATGCTGTTTGTGATGCTAGTAAGGTGAAGAGAGTGCTGTTTGTGGGTGGGGTGGTGGTGGTGTTTGTGGTGCTAATTTCGGTGGCGGGGGGGGGTCGGAATTCGATCACAGGGGTCCCCTGTGGTCTAAATCCGAGCCCTCCCTCATAAAATCCTGGATTCGCCCCCGAGGTGTGTGGGTGAGCTATCCTACACATGAGAAGCGTACTCCACACAGGGGCGGACAAGTCCCCTGTACAGAGACAGCAACTGAAAGGAAGTAAGGAAACTGCGGAGCCGGTACAGCACACCTAACCTCTAAGAAGCTATTTTAGAAAGAGCGTATATGTGATCTTTCCAGGAAAGATACATCGATAAGACAGGAAACAGTTATAAGTTTGTGGTCGGAGGAGCCCAACGAAGAAAAAAATTTGACAGAGTAAGAAAAAGGATGAGAGATGAGAAATAAATCCAGAATGTTGGACCTATCTTCAAGGCGATCGGAGATGTCGGTTGTCAGTGAAATTGGACGAAAGCCACAGATGGTAGTGAATATAAAAATCTCCTAAAATGGAGATGTCTGCGAAAGGAGAGTGGGATAGAGTGTATTCCATTTTAGAAGTGAAGTAGTCAAAAAGTTTTGGATAGTCAGTAGAATTAGGAGAAAGGTAGACAGCGCAGATGTATTTGGTTTGAGAGAGGCATGTAAGCCGTAGCCAGAGGGTATAGAATTCGGAGGATTTGAGTTCGGGAATACGAGAACGAGTTAGGTCATTGCGTACATATACACAACATCTACCTTTGGAATGAAATTGAGTATTAAGAAACTAGGAGGGTACAGAAAAGGAGTTGATGTCAGTCGTCTCATATACCCGAGTTTCAACGAGGAAAAGAGGTGAGGTTTAGAGAAGGAGAGGTGGTATTCAACAGATTGGAAATTTGAGGAAAGGCCACGAATTTTGCAAAAGTTTATGAAAAGTGAATCAGGGAGAGGCCAAGAAAATCTCGAATGGGCAGTAACAGAACGAGCCCCGCTTCCCGGGTCTGCGTTCCCGGTATTAGCAGCGGAGAGCCAGAAGTGGAGATACAGTATTGATGGTCCCCTCTCCAGGCGACTCCGAGGCTCTTGAAGTCGATGCCCATTTTGTTGTTTTCTTTAAATTTAGAAAAGATTGTGTAGTGTGTAAGATGCATGTGTATGTAGTGAGGAATAGAGAGAGAAATGTGTGTTTGAGAGCATGCTGGACTGCTCATAGAGTAGATGAGATACGGAAAAAGATCAGCTAAGGAGGACAGTGACAGGAGAAACGGGAGTTTCAGCACTCCCTGTCTGCTGCTTAACGCCTCCCCTCCCCCGGAGTACTTCCCTGGTTGATTGGTGGTTACTATTTTCATTTGAAGGCTAGGTACCAGTTTTTCTATTATTTTCCATGTACCTTACCTTAAGTTATGATACCTGATGATAGTTTTGAACGACGGTTCAGGATCGACTTGCGGTCTACCCCTCTGCGGCATCCCGCCTCATTTGCCCTCGTAACCACGTATGGCTAGTGAGGGGCTTTGCAAAATAATTTGTCCAGCTGATTCTCGAAATTATTCAAGTTAGTGTTTTGGAGGTTCCTCAGTTTTTTGAGGCAGTACATTGAAGGTTTAGGGCTTCGTATTCTGAGGGTATTTTCCATTCTCGTTTTTATGGCCCCCTGTCCCACCGCAGCTCGGACAGTACAGAGTCTGCCTCTTCTTTCATTCCATTATTCCAGTGTGCTTCTCTTTCATTCCTAAAGTTAGAGACACAACCCTCTAGTATTTTTCATACGTATATTATTGTGTACCGCTCGCTTCTTCTTTTCAGAGAGTGGACTTTTAGGGATTGTAGTCGAGACCAGTAATCTTCACCTTTCGTTTCCTCTATCTTAGACGTAAAAGTCCTTTGTATGGCTTCTATGTTTGCAATGTTTCGTTTTCCGTATGGGCTTGTGAGTCCTGAGCAATACTCAATTGTTGGTAGAACTACACTGTTCCATAATTTTAGTATGATGTTTGCTTTTCCACTGTGGAAGCTCCTTCAAATGATTCTAGCTGTTGTAATTTTTATCTTATAGTGCTCTCTGAATTCTGCATCCGACAACATTATTACTGCAAGATCCCTGACTTTTGGGTTTGGTGTTATGTGCTTGGCTTGAGAGTTTTGTACCCTTTATTCTGTAATACTTTGCTTTACCATATCTTATAAGTTGTAATTTTTCTTTGTTGAATCTTCATATTGTTGTCTTCCGTCCACTTCAATAATGTTTCGATATCATTTTATAAATTTTCTGTCACCTTCATTTGATATTTCCTTGCATGTCTGTGTCATCCGCGAAACATGATATAATACCATCATTAATATCTGCGTCGATGTCGATGTCTGGAATCAGTATTATAAAGAGCAAGGGCGCTAATGCTGTACCTTGTGGGACAGAGCTCACAAGCTTGTGTTCTTTGAGTCAGAGAATTAAATATCCATCTTCCCAGCCTTCCAGTAATTCTTGTATTCTTAAGTTTGTGAGCTATAATTCCATTATCACATTTATCGAGGGTTTTAGCAAAATCAGAATATATTACATCTTTGTTTTTGTCTCGACACAATGTTCCCACTATTTTCTCCTGGTGGTCTAATAACTGTGATAGGCATGATCTTCCAGCCCTGAAACCATGTTGACCATGAAGCCATATAAATTCTTTTCCTATAGGTATCAAGCAATGTTGCCTCTAATTAATTACCTGTTCAAAGCACTTTACGTGATGGCCTAGTGGGGGTTGAGAGCTACTGTCTGATAATTCTTAGGCATTGCTGTGTTACCGCCTTTGAATAAGGGGGCAATGTTCATGCTCTTTGATGGAGGTGAAATTTGTCTTGTGTCAAATGATTCTCTCCATAGTAAGTGTAGAGGATGGGTAATATTCTCTTTACATTTCTATAGAAACGTAGCACTCCATGCGTCCAATTCTGGTGTCGAATTTTCTCGTATTTGTGATAGAGCCTTAATTTTTTCCAATTTTCCTTGGATTAAATTCATAATATTTTATCAATGTTTTCAATATTTACTCGGAGTATCAGAAGACATAAGGACCATATGTCATCATATAAAGGCCTCATCTACTTACGATGTTTTTACTTTTTTGTTTCCCATTTTCTTTACATTATTGTACAATGTAAAAAATTGTATTTTCAATTAGGATGAAACCTCATGAATGAGTTGACTTGTTGCATTATATTAGGCTATGAGGAGAGCGCCTCTGGCGTCACACGTGCATTTACGTCATGGCCTCAGCTTGTACTAACTGTGCTTACTCGCTCTGAAAGTGTTCGAAGATATTTAGAGAAGAATAGACCAGTTTTAGAAGAAGATATAGTTTAATTTGCTGACAAACTGGGCATTCTTTCACACAGCTTCATATTGAAATTATTTCTAAATTATAGACACTATTTTTATTGTACAAAAGAAACACACTTAGAAATATAAAGCGGGCATTATTTAGGGTTGCCAGGTCTTACAGTAAATATAGAAATATGGAACAACTTCGGATTGAACCTTGAAACTTTGGTTTGTATTCAATTTGTTCACTTTCTACCCCTTCTTCACTTGAGAAAATGTCACTACTGTCACCTTGTAGTATTTCCTTACAAGAGTAGTTAAAATTTTCAGTTAGTACAGTTTTTTCAATGCGTCCCTTATGCGCTTGATGCGGGACGCTATCTGAACACACAATATAAGGGCACTTGGCAATCCAATTCATAAATTTGAATGTTTAAAGTACCTTCATTATGTTTTTTACCAAAGAAATGGAACAATTGAACAATTTTTCCGTGCATGAAACAAGAAAAATTAATTGTAAAGCATGAAGGATAAAAAAGAAGCTGCAGACCCTAATCATTATTTTAAGGCATTTTATTAGAAGGAATGAAGAGCAATTTCTAAATCTGGATGAAACCGAGAGGAGCTGATAAGTGGTCTCTATGGAGGATGGCTCATTATTCAATTGTACTGATTGTAAGTCAGTGTATGAAGTGTATTTGAATAATAAATTGATGCTTCAAAACTAATGACAAGGTTCCGTTTCTGCTTTTAATGATTACTACTACTACTACTACTAATAATAATAATAATAATAATAATGATGATGATGATAATGTTAGTTTTATTACTGTGAGCCGACCGATGGATGAGATGAGTCGAGTTAGGTTTTACGTCATTGTCGTCGTAAACTTTTCCTAATTAAAGTGAATTAAGTATTTGATCTACCATTGAAGGAGAGAGGAAGGTGTGTTATGTTTAAATTCGGTTGGCTCACCCGTAAAGATGGGTTTAAAAAGCTGGATTGTAAAATAGAATTCTGATACGAACATCGGGGAAGGCATACCGGCATAGGTATAATTTAGAAATAAATGAAGGTATATTATGGGTAGAAAAATATTTCTATACCTTTGGAATATATAACTGATAATAACAGTAACTAATTTAGAATAAGTCGTTTCTCCGAGGAAGTTCACAATCTCTCTCCAGTTTAAAGAGGACAAGAGTATTATTGTACGATAATTGAATTGACAACTTCCTTTAATAGTTATGTCCAAAAGTTTGAATTCCAGAGAATTTTTAAGAAATTACATTTTCATTGTAGTTTTAACATTTAGTGGAACCTCTCTTGGCATTAGTAATTTCCTTGATAAGGTTAAGGCACAATTCCAGGGCCATTTTAAGCTGCCAAACTGTTTTTAGAGCAGAATAAATAACGTCGTGGGATATCTTCTACAAGTTCTCAATCAAATATATAGATCAGGAGAGTTACCAGACCATTCCAAAATGGGAATATGGTTTTTCATAAATCATTCTCTCACAATTTTAGCTGCGATACAAAGAGCATTATCCTGCTGAAACCATGAACATCCATTCAACTGAAATGTTCTCACAGTATATTGGTTGAAGATATTTGAGTAGATACGGAAATTCACGATTGTAGTTTTTGAGCAAAACCCGGGTTCCCATGTGCCCTGGGTGTCGAAACATTCCTAAACATAACCTTTGGAGGGGGATTTCATGGTGGCGATACAGTATTTGGAATGATGTTGCTGAGTGGGTGGATGCCTAACGTACACATGATTCTGTTCAAATTGCATGATCTAGCACTCGTCACTGAACAGTACCATGACCTATTGTTCAACGGTATGATCAGCATATTTGTTCTTAAAAGGAGACGCTTCTTCTTTGTCTTCTTCTATTTTTCATTTAGGAGTAGTTTTCTCGCTGTTTCTCTCGTGTCTAAGTTACTCTTATTCTGAAACCTCCGTCGAATGTTTCTCCTACTGATTGGAATAGACAGCTCCTCCTGCATCTGGGTACTGTTAGTGAAGGGATTGACCGTTGCCTTCCCTCTGATCGCATTATCAGTGTGATGAATTTTTATCCGTGGTCTGCCGAATTTTGTTTTGGATTGTACTTTCCCTCCCCAAAAATCCTCTTTTTGATCTTGCCTGCTTATATATTTGAAGTTGGGAGGTCACCTGCCTTTGACTGTAACTTTCTTTTATAACTTCACGTTATATCTGACCTCGCTTCTCTTTGAAAATTTCCGTTTTTCTGCACATTTTGAGTCTAGTAAATTAAGAATTCATTAGGAGCAACTCGAGCTAAAGGAATGAATAATTACGAATTTACAGCGTTTCTCAGGTTAAACGAGCAACAAAAGTAATGTTAAAATCGTTGTAGTATCCATAGAAGTTGATTATTAATTGAAATTGTTATTGCATTTGTCAAAACTGCAATAAATTTAAGGAAATACTTGATTTAGAATCTGATATTTTGAAAAAATACACACAAAATTAATGATTAACTGAATTTATAAATGTTACTAAAACCACTGAATTTCATATAGAATGAAATGAGTAAACCTTATATTTATATCATCATTTAAAAGCTCTCTAAGAAAGTAGAATAATACCTAAATTCTACAGTAGCAGTAATGAAGCTATTCGATCGAGTTAAAACCGTTGATACAGTGCCTCATGACACTTTTAAAATGCTCAAACAATTTGGCTTTAGGACTTCCCTTAAGTTGGTTCTGCTTATACGTGAATAACAGGATTTAATTTACAACACATAATTTCAACCCTTCACAAACGAGATCCATATCCCACGGAATGCCCCAAGGAAGTATTTTCCGGAATCGATCCTCTTTCTCCTTTACATAATGACTTCCACTGACCACTATCCAACTCGTCTTGTTATCGGTATGCAGATGACATGACAGTCATTACTTCAAAGGCTTATTGCTACTTCAAACAACTACCAGCAATGAATTCAAATGTAATTATGGTTTCATCTCGACAAACTACCCTTAAATATAAGCAAAACAGCTTATAGAGTCATCACAAAAAAAAAAGAAAACAACGCTTCCTTTAAAAAATGTATAAATTCAGTTCCTATGAAACGTCTGCAGTCAACCAAACTTCTGGGAATGACCCTTGACTAAAATCTATCATTCAAAGAACGCACTGAAAATCTATTTAACAAATTAACCATAGCTGCATACATCATTACAAAAGTAGTTCAGACACTTCCCAAAAGTGTCCTAAGATCCATGTACCCATTAATGCATACAAAAATGCACTAACATCTAGTGGCCTGAGCTCTGGTCCCTTAAGGGTTCATCTGAATAAGCACTCGTAAAAGGAAGGGTAAATGAAAGGGGGGGGCCTACAGTTTAACGTGTAATCCGAGCCACGGATCGCTACATCATCTGAAGCGCAGAGGATGGTTATTTCAAATACAACCCAGGCCCAATTAACGTCGCTTAATTTTCCAGCAACGCGAGAACGAAACCGCCTTTGCGTTGCACGTTCTATTCCAGTCGCCATATTAAAATCAAACTCTTGTTATTGTACTCTATAATGATTAATTTGCGATTTTTTTAAGGCCTTTGAACTACCGGGACCACCGCAGGGGAAGCTTACTGGAACTACCGATCCCATTAAGTCAAAGAGCACGTCGGCCGAGCAGCGATGGGGACTCTCCTTTCAGAAGAGGAAGGCAGCAGAAAAAGGGAAAAAATAGGAAGGGGACGCTTCAAAGGAGGGGAAACAGTTTCAGTCGAGTCCAGGAAAGGAGAAGAGGAGGTACAGTTTAGAGTTTTCCTTTATTCTGTCTGCGATAATTAAATGAAACTGACTTTTTTACTAAATTTTATTTCCTTCATAAAAATTGCTTTAAAATTCCTTTGACATTTCTATTTGCCCCTGAAATTAATAAATTTAATTGTAAGGGGTATATTCTGAAAGTTTATGGTTAATTTAACCTCCTCTCCTAAAAGAACCTCATCAACTTTGGTGAAGTTGATGTTGAAGTATTGATGCATTTCGTAAACATGTTGTTTGTGAGTCCTCTCCCATTAAAGTAGTTGTGCATCCTCCCAAAATTGAAGCACGCTGGTATGTGTGGGTCCATACCCATTTTACTAACGGGACATTTCATCAACACTCTCATTAATCTAACTTACCTAACCTAACTGGGCTTAACCTAACTTACAGGATATTTGTCAAAAGAATCTGTCTGTCTGTTGTAAGATCACACGACTCACAGTTAACATTACTTGTACGCTATGCAGATTTTATAGCGCCTGCGGAACTTCCTACATATAATTAAATATATTTTACGGTTAACTAATTGAATAATACATTTATGATTAAAAAATAGTAGTACATATTTTCAGTGGGATCGAAATTTGTGCCAGGAACTAACCGTCAACTTCAAAGTGAGTCCGATGAAGATATTTTGGAAATAGGATATGCTCTCAGTTATTGAAAAAAAATAATTACAACTGTGTTTTATCTTGAAACAATATTTTTAATAAAAAATGTAAATATATATACATATGTGCTATTTTTATATATTAATTTTTAAACTGTACTTAAGGCTGATTAGAATAAGGAAAAACGGTCGCCTCCAACATATTATATATATATATATATATAATATATATATATATATATATATATATATATATATTACTTACTTACTTTAGGTGAGTTTGAACGACGGTTCAGGATTGACCTATATATATATATATATCTATATATATAATTGTTTAACCTCCTTCGCAACATCTAAGGTCATATAACGGAGGGGACCTACAGCTTTACGTGAGATCCGGTCGCTACATAGTCTGGGCGCAGAGGATGGTCTCCCATCCAACCAATGTTGCTTAACTTCGGTGATCAACAGGAAGCGGTGTTACGACATTGGCTACGACGTAACCCAATAATGGGCCAATATACTGTATATTATTACTATGAATTTTCATATATTGGGTAAACATCCAAGAAATATGTGAAGCAACTCATGATTGGTTCTTTAACTTCTGCCTGGAATTGCTCTTCTTCATGATTGGCTAATTCAAAAATTAAGTCCCGCCTCTGATTCCAGGAAAGGGAGGACTTCATTAAATAAATGTGACTTCATCAACATGTATATGCGCATATGCGATATAGATTGAATTATTAAGTTATTCATATTATCGTTCTATGTTAAATGTCATTAATTGTGATATTTTTTTCTGAACTGTGGTTTCCTATACTCCAAGTATTTGGTAGTTCCGCAAGGTTACACCAAAGACTAAATTTTCAACCTTTTATAATGCAGATTTAAGATGTAATCTCAGTTGTTATTATTATTATTATTATTATTATTATTATTATTATTACACGTTTTTAATAAATAAAATGTATTTTCTCGTGACCCAAACATATCACGACAAAAATATTGGTGCAATCACAGCCACAAAACTTCTCCTTTGAAGAAGAAGAAAGATAATACTGATGATGATAATGATTATGAAATAATTTAATGACTCTAAAAACTTTATTTTAACTCAAATTGATGTCAAATAAACTTCCGACTCGTTCGTCTTCTTAAAATGACCACATCAATTTGGTAGTTTTTAAAATAAGGCAACTTTGTTGACTCTGTTTCTTCAGAATTACTCAACGAGTAAGTTTGACCACTTAATGGGTCGAAGTTTGTGACGCCAATCTGGATTAAAAATACTCAAAACTTTTAAGAATGACATATTTACTAAGTCTCTAAACAAGTTTGTTTATGAGGAAAAGTATCTCGCATGGATGAAGTTCATTCCTGTTAATTTGTCCGAAGTTCTAAACCATATATATATATGGGATGAAATTCACAAACACGTGAAATGAATGAATGATGCAAACCTACAAGGAAAAAGAAAAATTATTCCAAGCCCTTTCGTGTATTCAGAAGTACACCTCGTCAGGGAATGAAGGGCGAAGGCGAGATGACAAATATATACGAGCGGGACAGAAAAACAAAAAGATTAGCACATGATTAACAAGAGTTGATTAGAGGCAAAAGGTATTTTAACAGGATATTGTTAATTTTATACATTCCCGCACTGTTATTGAAATTATTTTTAAAATGGATAAATGCACATTCTAGAATATTCCTTTCAATTATATCTGTTTTTAACGAGCGCTTTAGAACTGTTCCACTTGATACTATGATGTAATCATTACATCTACTGTATACATATGGTTAAACAATGCATTAGAATTATTTGCTGTTCTACACGCATATTTATGCTGTTTTACTCTAATATCTGACGTTTTACCCGTTTGACCTATATATACTGAGTCACATTGTGTACATCCGATCCAATACACACAACCAACCACATTATCCGGGCTATTCTTTATTAGGCGTGATTTAACAGTATTATTATACTTAAAGACTACATTGATACCAATTGCTTTAAGTAAAGTCGGAAGATATTGAAAATTTACATGGTAAGGTGGGCTAAGGATATTTTTACGCTCAAATTCCTTTACAGTTACACTATTAAATCAGTAGCGGATTATAAAGGGGGCATTTTCCCCCGGCCCCAAGATGCTGACCGGCCCCAAGATGCTGACCGACCCCAAGAATCTATGTAAACGCTATAATCTACCATTGAAATAATTGGTCGACCGTAAAGAAGAAAAAAAAATTCTATATTCCGCTTCTACAAAACCTAGTTTAGTATCCCATTTATGTGAACAAAGTATACATTTTCTGCAATCACATCTTTGTTTTTGTTTCGTTTTCTGTTAATCGATCCCAGTCAGCTGATCACTAGGGCAGTCAAAAGTTGACCGAAAAAATTAAGAAAGTTGACCTTACGAATTGAAAAAATTGACTTATAAAGTTGCCTTTATTTTCAATAATAAAAACGATACTTTAATTACTTATTCTTGCTCTTCTACATCAGTTGACCGATTGTGGTAAATTATGAAGTATTTGCCGACATTTTCTGGCAAAAAATTGCGATCCTTACTTAATAATTTATTAAGCATGGAGAAAGATCTCTCTACAGCGGCAGTTGTTGGTTGACATTGCAAAAGCTGACCATAAACTGTTGGTGAGATTTCAGGTCTACTGAGGTTAATTATTTCACAAATACCATTTGTCTTGAGTCTTGTTTCAATGTATTGTTTGACTGAACACATATCTTCGCCAAGGTTGATAGAAGAAATGGTTTCATATGCCTCTCTAATGGTGCAATCAGATGCTTCCATCCTAGTCACTAAGCTAGCAATCAAACTATAATTAATTTTGATTGACATTGGTTGCTTTGGCAGTTTTTCATTAGCAACACTCTCTTTAGCCTTCTGAACAATGATTCCTTCATCTTCAAACTGAATAAGACAAATACGAGCAGCGAAGTTGCCAGTTAACCAAAAATATGCCAATTTTTAGTTATTTTAATTATTTATTCCAAAAAATTGACTTTATTTACCTCATTGCTATTTTTTGACCTAACAGGTAAAAGTTGACTTTTGGTTGACCTATTAACTTTGGTAATATACCCCCTACAGGTGTTTTTATTGCATTTTCAGTCGTTTCAGCGAAAAGTGCCCCATAGGAAACAATTTGACTTTATTGACTTTTGACCGGCCCTACTGATCACATCACTCATGTATGATGTATCAAGTAAAGAATTGTGTTTTTCTAGTGACACCGGCCCGAAAATATTCATTGTCCCCGGCCCTAACAATGCTTAATCTGGCCCTGATTATAATACCTATTCTTGGCTTTCCTAAGGCAGTTATCTAAAAATGAAATAGGATAACATAATTTAGTACCAATATTCATGATATTGCATAACTCAGAATCTAAAAATTCAGGACTGACAACTCTCAATGCCTATGAAACATAGCAGAGAAAATAAAAGATTTAATCGAGGGGTGATGGTCAGAATAAAAATGCACATAAGAGTTATTATTAGTAGGCTTACGATAAACTTCAAATTTGAACTGATTAAAGCATCTCTGAATTTTTAGATCCAGAATAGATAAGCTTCCATCATTTTCTGTTTCAACCCTGAACTTAAGAGATGGGACTAAATTGTTGAGCCTACCAAGAAATAAGTCAACATCCCAATTATTAGGTCAAAGGCATAAAATATCATCTACAGGGTGGGCGGAAAGTAGCTCCCTATTTTGGATTGGTAAAAAAATACGTATATTATCCATTTATTTCAGAAGAAATAATATGAAAAGGTAGGCATACATGGTAGGTTTTCTCTAAAATTCAATGTGGGCTCCAACTCTTTCCACCAGCTTCTGGAGCCGCCCAGGAATGGCGTCCACTGACTTTAGCAGGAACTCCGGCGGGATGGAGGACATGACTTCCCGAATTCGGTCCTCCAGTTCTTCCAATGTCCTCGGTTTGGTGCGGTAGACTTCTTCCTTTACCCACCCCCAAAGAAAGAAGTCGCACGGTGTCAAGTCGGGGCTCCTGGCTGGCCATTGATGTGGACCACGACGACCCATCCAACGCCCAGGGAAGTGGGCATCCAGCCACTCACGGACAACAAGAGCGAATGGCCAGCCAGGAGCCCCGACTTGACACCGTGCGACTTCTTTCTTTGGGGGTGGGTAAAGGAAGAAGTCTACCGCACCAAACCGAGGACATTGGAAGAACTGGAGGACCGAATTCGGGAAGTCATGTCCTCCATCCCGCCGGAGTTCCTGATAAAGTCAGTGGACGCCATTCCTGGGCGGCTCCAGAAGCTGGTGGAAAGAGTTGGAGCCCACATTGAATTTTAGAGAAAACCTACCATGTCTGCCTACCTTTTCATATTATTTCTTCTGAAATAAATGGATAATATACGTATTTTTTTACCAATCCAAAATAGGGAGCTACTTTCCGCCCACCCATATATCTGTACGAAACAAGGTTAAAATTAACAATAGTAGGCAAAATTCTGCTTTAAAAAAAATCCATATAGGGCTATAAATTAGCTTATACCGGTGAGAGGGGATTTCCATCGCCAATCCAAACGACATAACATAAAACCTATTTTTAAACTGAAATTTACAATCTTTGACGCAAAGCTTAATTAACTCAAGAATATTGAGTTAATTAAGCTTTGCGTCAAAGATTGTAAATTTCAATTTGAAAAAAAGTTTTATGCTATGTCGTTTAACTCAATATTATTGAGTTAATTAAGCTTTCGTCAAAGATTGTAAATTTCAGTTTGAAAATAAGTTTTATACTATGTCGTTTGGATTGGCGATGGGAAATTTATACATGGATTTTTTGAAAGCAGAATTTTGCCTACTATTGTTAATTTTAATCTTGTTTCGTACAGGTATATAGATGATATTTTATGGCTTTGACCTAATAATTGGGATGTTGACTTATTTCTTGGTAAGCTCAACAATTTAGTCCCATCTATTAAGTTCACGGTTGAAAAAGAAAATGATGAAAGCTTATCTTTTCTGGATTTAAAAATTTGGAGATGCTTTAATCAGTTCAAATTTGAAGTTTATCGTAAGCCTACTAATAATAACTCTTATGTGCATTTTTATTCTGACCATCACCCCTCGATTAAATCTTCTGTTTTCTCTGCTATGTTTCTTAGAGCATTGAGAGTTGTTAGTTCTGAAATTTTAGATTCCGAGTTATGCAATATAATGAATATTGGTACTAAATTATGTTATCCTATTTTATTTTTAGATAACTGCCTTAGTAAAGCCAAGAATAGGTATTATAATAGTGTAACCGTAAAAGAATTTGAGCCAAAATATCCTTAGCCTACCTTACCATGTAAATTTTCAATATCTTCCGACTTTATTTAAAGCAATTGGTATCAATGTAGGCTTTAAGTGTAATAATACTGTTAAATCACGCCTAATAAAGAATAGCCCAGATAATGTGGTTGGTTGTGTGTATTGGATCGGATGTACACAATGTAACTCAGTATATATAGGTCAAACGGGTAAAACGTCAGATATTAGAGTAAAACAGCATAAATATCCGTGTAGAACAGCAAATAATTCTAATGCACTGTTTAACCATATGTATACAGTAGATGTAATCATAGTATCAAGTGGGACAGTTCTAAAGTGCTCGTTAAAAACAGAGATATAATTGAAAGGAATATTCTAGAATGTGCATTTATCCATTTTAAAAATAATTTCAATAACAGTGCGGGAATGTATAAAATTAACAATATCCTGTTAAAATACCTTTTGCCTCTAATCAACTCTTGTTAATCATGTGCTAATCTTTTTGTTTTTCTGTCCCGCTTGTATATATTTTTGTCATCTCGCCTTCTCCCTTCATTCCCTGACAAGGTGTATTTCTGAATGCACGAAAGGCCTTGGAATCATTTTTCTTTTTCCTTGTGGCTTGCATCATATATATATATATAATATATATATATATATATATATATATGTAATTTTGCATTGGATTTCGCTAAGAAACTTCCCAGATTCATGCTACTTACCTAATACCTATACTGTGAAATGTGAATTCGACTCGCTCTTTACCCGGTTCATTGTGTTTCATATTTAATAAATATAAACTTTATGCTGCCATATTTTCCTCTTCTTCAATGTTTTAACTTCAGTCACGGCTTTCCTGATGCCTGTTATTTCAAATTATTTTATTCAACTGAGTTGATGTTCGAATGGGAGGCATTAAAGAATTCAGATGGAAATAACAACATAGAAAGGCTGCGGGAAAGACGCTATATATTTCGTTCCCAAACCAGTGACATACATTGATTTGTAGAGATCATAAAATCTGTTTCAAACTAGTTTGCCAAAATTATGATCGTAAAAACGGAGTGTTTTATTCATTATACAGTAATGCAGTCACAATAATAGGGATTCAGTTATTATAAGTACTTAAAAAATGATTGTCCTAAACTATTTTGGAAAATATCTGTGATGAGTGAATGTGCTTTATGTAATAAAGAAAATTAATTATATTGTGTGTCCTCAGTTATTAACCTTCTTCAGTTTTCTTCAGTATCAGTCAAGGTAAATGAGAGGTTCAATGAAGAGTAGTCAGTATGAGGAAAAATATTTACTAAATATCATGGACTAGTCTGAAAAATGGGTACTACAAAATGGCAAATCTCTTTTGTGTGCATAATAATAAACATTAAAAAGAACAAGACAAAAATAACACCAAAAAACATTTGACGTTTAAAAATTCAAAGTTAAGAAAACAAAAAATATTTAGCGGCAACTATTAACATGTATCACGAGACTAGAATTTTCATCAGGATGTGGGAAATTCTTTCATCGAAGAAGTGCCTTAAGGTGATAACAGTATTTTCATCAAACTTCAACGCTTCATGAAATACTTTTCGGGGACCTGATTCCTTGAAAATAATTTAATCGAATCGAGTGACGCCATCTATGGTAGGAAATGATAATTTCAGTTTATTTTCATTAACCAAGTGTCATTATATGCATATCAACTTTCATAAAGGAAACCCCAAAGATCCACACGTTGTTTTATCTGTTCAAACCGTTCTTCTATTGACAATCTCACGGTATCTACAAGATGATAGAAGTCAACTTTGAACTTGGTTTCCGGGTTCGTAGTAATAACTTCATCTTCACCTTCGTAGCTGAATTGGTATTTCCTACGACGAATGTGTGAAGGCGACTTAAACGCTTGATCGACACCATATTTTTCAGCCATTTCCTTTGCTTTTATTAAAGCTTCTTCATACCGTACATCCTTGTATTTTATAATGGAGTTACGGCAAGCTGTTATAATATTTTTGACCCAAACAATATCGCTACTTTTGCTTTGCATGTTCTTCCTTACCAGGTAGTAGTATGGGCGAAAAATGGGAGAGTGTAATTGCAATTGTAATGTTGCAAAAGAGGGGTGATGTTGCAAAGGGGAGGGGGTGATGTTGCAAAGAGGAGGGGGGGTATGCGACAAGGGGGTGGGTCACCCCCTAAGTTGCATGAAGGGGGAGAGCTTTGGGGAGAAGATGGGACGGCCTCAACCCCAAAGGGGTATACCTAACCTAAGAGAGAGAAAGGAGGAGAGTCTTTGGGGGAGAAGTGGGGACGGCCTCACCCCGCAAAAGGGTATCCTAACCTAAGAAGGTAAGCCTTAATCTAAGGAGATAGAGAGACCATCCATCGCCTGGCACCGCTAGACGCATTATGCGAGGGATTCCAACATTTTATATAGAAGGTCGGGAGTTGCCAGAGAGCACTATTTATTTTAATTATATGGAACGGTTGCCAGTTATTGAATTTATTTATATATTAAAGGCAAGAGAGAGGCTCTCAATGCTTAGAGGGGGTTGCCAGTTACCACTATATATTTTAATTATTTATTTATATATTAAAAGCAAGAGAGATGTTCTCAATGCTTAGAGGGGTTGCCAGTTACCACTATATATTTTATTATTTACTTATTAAAGGCAAGAGAGAGGGTGTTCTCCTTAATTGGCTTAACAAAAGAATTAATTAAAACACCAATACATTATTTTTGCTTATTTAGAAGCAAAACGAATCCCAGTTATCTAATCAAAAATTAACAATAAAAGAAATACACAGGACTCTTTATATTGTACATTAATATTTCAGACATTGAATGAAAAAACAAATGACAGAAAATAAATATACAAGCAAAATAATAATACACACTTTATACGATATAATATATATATATATATATATATGTTACGCACCGTTTGTGTAATTGCCCAATTCATGAACTGGGCAATATAATTGCCTATTTCATGAAATGGGCAACTTACTGCCCATTACATGAAATGGGCATTCATATTGCCCAGTTCGTGAAATGGGCAATCACGTGTATGACCTTTAAAATCTTATACAATTCTACAAAATGGGCAAGCAAAATTCCGCCCATTTCATGAACTGGGCAATATAAATGCCCATTTCATGTAATGGGCAGTAAGTTGCCCATTCACAATGCTTAAACATTGCCAGCACAAGAAAATGCCGCTGAAACACCTGCACCACCACCGCTGGAGCCAGACCACTCACCTGCGCATGAAACAGCCGTGCTGCATGTATCACCTAAGGACGTATCACAAGACGATGTTGCTGTACACCCTGCTGTACTCGCACGGCAAAAAGCTCATGAGGGCATAGTGCTACAAGCAGAAAAAATATTGACGCGATGTAAAAGAACGTTGCCACTGGTCAACGTTGGTTATAATGTAGCAGTTACAGTATCTTAATTTGATCGTAGTAAAGGTGATCCTCCTAATATAATAGGTATAATTCTTGCTAAGGACGACGGTGGCTACACAGTAGGAACAAAAGTTAGAATAATAAATGGTAAACTTTCAAGGAATCAGTTTGAATCTGTTCACTATACTGGTCTTAAATCTAGCGATATTCCCTCAAACAAACTAAGCATTCGCGAAATCGTTAAACTGCAAAGTGTTTGTGGAGGACAAGGGTTCAGGAGGTGCCATTGCAGAAGTAATTGCCTAACTAAACGATGTCTATGTCTGAAAAATAATCTTCGTTGCAACAGCGCCTGTCACAGTCACAATTCCTGTGAGAATGTAGACTAATCATTATCACTTGCCTTATCTCTTTTTAATGTTTTACTTTTTTAATAAATGATTCAGTCGAAATTTTAATTTTACTTCACACAGATGCCCATTTCATGAAATGGGCGAGCAAAATTCCGCCCATTTCACGAATTGGGCAATATAAATGTTCATTTCATTTAATGGGCGGTAAGTTGCCTATTTCATGAAATAGGCAATTATATTGCCCAGTTCATGAATTGGGCAATTACACAAACGGGGCGTAACATATATATATATATATATAATACTTTTGTCATTCATATATATATATATATGTTACGGTTTTTTTGCGAAATCAGTTTCTTTGCAAATTCTCCGGTCAGTTTGCAAAGAAACCAAAACAATAGTAATTTTACAAAATGACCTTAAATGTTTGATCATTTTGCAAAAACAAAAATCGGTCAATTTGCAAAATCACCAATAATCTTGTCGGTGTATTTGCAAAATCTCTTGTTCTAATACTGTAGAACCTTTTAGCTCCTAACCTAACCTAAACACAA
Source organism: Bathynomus jamesi (assembly GCA_023014485.1). Taxonomy (NCBI): domain Eukaryota; kingdom Metazoa; phylum Arthropoda; class Malacostraca; order Isopoda; family Cirolanidae; genus Bathynomus; species Bathynomus jamesi. The sequence goes on from JAJOZX010001464.1 coordinate 538,949, forward strand.
TGACACTGTTGGTTGGGTATGTTACGTTAGGTTAAGTTAGGTTAGGAGCTAGAAGGTTCTACAGTATTGGAACAAGAGATTTTGCAAATACACCAAGATTATTGATGATTTTGCAAATTGACCGATTTTTGTGTGTTTTTGCAAAATTATCAAACATTTAAGGTCATTGTGTAATATTACTATTGTTTTGGTTTCTTTGCAAACTGACGGAGAATTTGCGAAAAGACCGATTTCGCAAAAGAACCGTAACATATATATATATATATATATATATATAATATATATATATATATAAGATGTGTCTTCACTTCTCAATTTTGTAAATTTTAGTTTCGTTCCTTTTAATATTCATTATTTGTTTACAGTATACTAAAATTGATAATAAACATAAATATTATATGAGAATATTTATTTATTTTTTCACCTTATTAATTTACCTATAATTCGAAAGATCCGAATTGCCTTCAAAAATTAAAAACACCTCTTTTATTCCAAATTCCAAGAAAGATAAGTGTGTAACGAGATAAAATCGATACACATTAGAAGCAGGTGATTTTCCTGAGGCTACTCCAAAGCAACAGGAACGGGCACATCGGAATGCAGTTGTCCTACTTTCTAACTGAACACCCGCTCTCTGTGGCAAAATTATGTCTCTCTCTCTCTACCAACCCTCTCTCCCCCCCTCTCTCTCTCTCGTACGGTTTTGTTTCCGTTACTGTATATAAATATATATTTATTTATTTCTCAGAAAACTTTTTATTGCTGCAACTTTACCTTTGTCAAATCGAGTATTTTCTGCAGCTCCAATAAATTTTCTTTTGTATTATTATTATTATTATTATTATTATTATTTGTCTCTAGGTCTGGTCTTTCTTATGAACCTAACCTAACCTAACCTAGGTCTGGGTAGTAGTTGGATGGGGGACCGTGCCCAGGTGATGTAGCGACTCAATGGTTCGGATTCCATGTTAAACTTTAGGTCTAAGGTGGAATGAAAAGCTTGACCTTCGTCAGAATGAACAATTCGGGCGGAAGCTAACCAAAGGTTATATATAATTTTTAAGCATTTAGTTATTTTTTACTTTATTTTTTAATAAAAAAAGATTCGATTTAGTTTGGACTATTTCCTTACAATCTTAAAGCGTTTACTATATATTTCTTTCCTGTCTCTGAAATGCTCTATATATAATTCCCCGAAGTCTTTCCAAGCGCTTATCTTCTCCTTATCTGATTTATCGCATGTCTGATGTATATAATTATTTTTCTTTAGTCGCATTTGGGTTGTAGTTTCGCTTCTAAATTCGTTGTCTTTGTCTTATTTTTTCTTTGCATGTAATTTGGATGGTAACTTCTTTGCTTCCATTCTTTCTTCATAGTTGTGTTAATCCTTCACATCGTCTCTGTTATCATTATTACTAGGAGAGAACCCGCCCTTCGTGCGGGTGGCAAAAATATCCAAGTGAAGGGGCGGAATATTTTTTGTAGTTCGAAGGCTGTTATTAGCTAGGTTAATTGAATGGTTAGGTTAGGTTAGGTTAGGTTAGGTTGAGTCGTGATATTTTCGTTAAAGCTTAACCTAACCTAACTTAACCTAACCAATCGTCAAGGGCGTACAGTTGACCTAACCGGGCATTCAACACCCAGGTGCACAACCTCGGGACCTAATAAAAAAAAATAAAAAAATAAAAATATGTTTGTGAAGTTTTATGTTTGTAACTGCTTTCATTTTGGAGCTATGGCTGGAACAGACACACACGCACACACGCACACACGCGCGTAGTTTATAGTGTAATTTCTGAAAGTGTGACGGACGGACGGACGGACAGACGGACAGCTCTCTTATTATAGTATAGATTATTATTATTATTATTATTTATTACAAATGGACTAAAATTCTTCAAGTTCTTAAAATCATATTCCTGCTTGTCAAACTATCGTATAATAGGTCTAATTTTTGTGTCTACAGGGTGTCCCATAAGTCCGGCATCATAGGAAAAATAATAAAAAAAGGCAAAACAAAAGCTTTTATTTACAGAACGTGCTCAATATGTCCACCATTGTCTTCAATACACAAATTCAGATGTGATACCCAGTCAGCAAGCACACGGTGAATGATGTCAGGAGTAATGGTGTTACATGCCCCAATAATGCGCTGCCGCAAATGTTCAACACTCCTAATTTTTTCTGCGTATATCAGCGCTTTCAAGTGACCTCAGAGATAAAAATCTAGTGGCGTGAGATCCGGGCTTCTAGCTGGCCATTCCACAGGCCCTCGACGTCCTATCCAATGACCAAGGAATTGTTGGTACAGGTATTCCCTTACGTGGGTGCTGTAATGTGCAGGAGCGCCGTCTTGCTGGAACCATGTTGGGAAATTTCCTTCTTCGTTCAAGACACTGGGAAATGCTTCTTCCTTGAGCATACGTAGGTAGGTGCCTCCAGTGACATGTTCATCGAAAAAGAGGAGGCCTATGATGCGATCCTTCCAAATGCCACACCATACCATCACCCGAGATGCACCTTGTTCCTTTGAAGAGGTATACCAGTGAGGGTTGTTTTGAGACCAGTAGCGGGTGTTCTATCGATTTACCTCACCATTTCCATAAAAAACAGCCTGTCACTGAACAGAATGGTGGACAGGAAACTGGCATCCCGAGCATAAATTATGGTTTGTAGAAATAGAAAAATATGAATTTCTCCTATGATGCCGGACTTATGGGACACCCTGTATTTTTTACTTCCATTTACCTATTCTCTCTCTCTCCTTATTTTATCATTCTTCTCCTATTCTTCTTTTCTATACGCTTCTTCCTTCGTTTCTCTTCGCCCTCTTTCGTCGCATACCCTAATCGGTCGTTTCGTCTGTTAGTTTTTCTGGCATTCGGGCGTCCTCTCACGCTCCCACGATTTAATCAGGGTGCACGAAAGGCATTCGAACAATGATGAATCAATAGAGTGAATATGTCAACTCTGTGCTTATTAGCAAGAGGCCTCATTGGAAGGGAAACAGAGTAGGAAATAGCCGTAAACATGAATGAGCTGCACGAGGCATGAGAAAATGGCGGAGAAATTGAGGAAATGCTTTAAATTAAGAGGAAATAGAAAGGGGCAGCCAAAGGAAAGTACATGTAATCGAACTAATGGTAAACACTATTGGAAATGTAACGGTTCAAATAATGCATATAATACCCGAAAGAATGGTTGTATAATGTATAGTTACAACTGTCAAATCACCATATATAATATATATATATACAGGGTGTCCGAGAATTATCTGTACAATTTTTGGCTGTTATTAAAAGTCAACCATGAAGTGTAGAAATTCCAGTGTTGTCCCATTTTACAGAGAATCTCATTAAGTTTTTTCTGATACCAAGTTTTGACAAGTTTTTTTAGAAATTCCAGTGTGTCCGAAAATGATCTGTACAATTTCATCTTTTAATAAAGTTCTTGATAAAACACGTAAAAATCTTAAACAAGATTATTTAGAATCCGTATTTTCAAAAGTTTCTTTTATTAAAGTAACGTTGTTACAAACATTCGATATGTGCACCATCAGTGATTCGCAAAACATCCAATCGATACTCCAAATGTTGCCATGTACGCTGCAGCATATCCACATCAATTCGCTCAATAGCAGCTGTGATTCTTGCTTTTAAATCATCAATGTTTGTCACCCGCGTATTGTACACAAGATCTTTGACGAATCCCCAAAGAAAGAAATCACAGGGTGTGATGTCGGGAGATCTAGCCGGCCAATGAATTGCACCTCCACGGCCAATCCACCTGTTTGGGAATGTCTCATTCAGGGACTTACGGACGATCAAGGCCCAATGTGGCGGTGCGCCATCTTGCTGAAAAATGATGCGTGGATGCAGTGCTTCCAATTGCGGATAGACAAAGTGTTGCAACATGTCCAGGTAGGTATTGGAGATCACTTGATTCACCGAAGAAAAATGGTCCAATCACGCGATCATGTAACAGGCCACACCACACATTAACTTTAGGGCTGTCTCTGATGTGCTCTTCTATGCAATGTGGATTTTGTGACCCCCATATGCGCACATTTTGTTTGTTTACCTTGCCTGAAACATGAAAAGTTGCCTCTTCCGAAAACATGATTCTTGCCAAGAACGCATTGTCCTGGTCGACTCTGTCAAGCAGAGTCATTGCAAATTCCTTACGGGAGACCTTATCTTCTTGCGTAATCTGTTGCAAGATTTGCAACTTGTAAGGATGCAACTTCAAACGTTTACGCAAGACATCATGCACTGTCGAACGAGGTATCTGTAACTCTCGTGATGCAATTCTTGTCGACTTGCGTGGACTGCGAACAAAAGCCTCTCGAATACGCTCGACATTTTTAAAAGACGTTCGAGGCCGCCCTGCTCCTTTCTTATGCGCTACACTTCCAGTTTCCTTAAACCTTTTATACCAAGCTCGTATGGTTACTCTTGATGGAGGGTTTCTGTTGTAATTAGTTCTAAACCTTCGTTGAACTTGTGTATCTGATTTTGTTTCGATAAACCATTCAACACACTGTGCTTTCTCCTGTGGATTCATTAAGGATGAGGGGTGTGTATGAATATCTGAAAAAGAAAAAACTTGTCAAAACTTGGTATCAGAAAAAACTTAATGAGATTCTCTGTAAAATGTGACAACACTGGAATTTCTACACTTCATGGTTGACTTTTAATAACAGCCAAAAATTGTACAGATAATTCTCGGACACCCTGTGTGTGTATATATATATATATAATATATATATACAGGGTGGGCGGAAAGTAGCTCCCTATTTTGGATTGGTAAAAAAATACGTATATTATCCATTTATTTCAGAAGAAATAATATGAAAAGGTAGGCATACATGGTAGGTTTTCTCTAAAATTCAATGTGGGCTCCAACTCTTTCCACCAGCTTCTGGAGCCGCCCAGGAATGGCGTCCACTGACTTTAGCAGGAAACTCCGGCGGGATGGAGGATATGACTTCCCGAATTCGGTCCTCCAGTTCTTCCAATGTCCTCGGTTTGGTGCGGTAGACTTCTTCCTTTACCCACCCCCAAAGAAAGAAGTCGCACGGTTACCGCTGAAAAACGGCAGAATCGGTTCAGTGTAACGGTGTGGTGTGGTATGACCTCAGATCAGGTTGTGGGCCCGTTCCTTCTGCGCAACACCATGAATGCTGAGCGGTACCTTGCTATGTTGCGAAACGAGGTCTGGCCGGTTGTCAGCACATGGGAGAACATCGACGATCTGATATTTATGCAAGATGGCGCCCCTCCGCACTTCGCTCTTGTTGTCCGTGAGTGGCTGGATGCCCACTTCCCTGGGCGTTGGATGGTCGTCGTGGTCCACATCAATGGCCAGCCAGGAGCCCCGACTTGACACCGTGCGACTTCTTTCTTTGGGGGTGGGTAAAGGAGAAGTCTACCGCACCAAACCGAGGACATTGGAAGAACTGGAGGACCGAATTCGGGAAGTCATGTCCTCCATCCGCCGGAGTTCCTGCTAAAGTCAGTGGACGCCATTCCTGGGCGGCTCCAGAATCTGGTAAAAAGAGTTGGAGCCCACATTGAATTTTAGAGAAAACCTACCATGTATGCCTACCTTTCATATTATTTCTTCTGAAATAAATGGATAATATACGTATTTTTTTACCAATCCAAAATAGGGAGCTACTTTCCGCCCACCCTGTATATATATATAATATATATATATATATATATATATATATTATATATATATATATATATATATATATATATATATATATATATATATTCAGTATGATACACACAGACCGTGCATGGAACGTCTACAAGTCGTTAAAATTCAAGATAAATCATCATCAGAATCGGAAGCACGCAGCTCAGTACCACAAGGGACAGTACTGGCCCCACACCTGTTCATTATCATGCTAACAGACATAGACAACGGAGTAAACAGCAACAGTATAGTAACATCCTTTGCAAACGATACAAAGCTCAGCAGAAAAATCAGCGATGTAAATGAAGTGGAGACCTTGTAGAGGGACACGAACAAAATATACAAATGGTCAGAAGACAACAACATGTCATTTAACACCGAGAAATTTCAGCTCTTGAGATATGGTAGAAAAGAGGAACTTAAACAGACGGCATATTATGCTCCACATAGACAGAAAATTCAGAGAAGCACGAAAGCGTCGAAATGGTAATAATGACCAATGATGCGAAATTCGAAACAAAATCAGATACCGACAAATAAAGCAAAATGAGCCACGTGACAGGTGCTAAGTACGTTCAAAAGAAGGGACAGGACAGTAATGATTCCTCTGCTAAACTCATTGATTATACCACAACTTGAATACTGCTCAGTTTTGACGTCCCCATATAAAAAGGAAGAAACTAATAAACTAGAAGAAACGCAAAGACATTTCACAGCCAAGATTGATGGCTGCAAAGAACTCAACTACTGGGAAAGACTACGTAAACTAAATCTGTACTCCCTGGAAAGAAGAAGAGAGAGGTACACCATAATATACATATGGAATATGATCGAAAAACTGGTACCAAACCTAAAACTAAACCCAATTACCATTCAAACAACACTGGAAAATAGGAAAGACAGAATGTGTAGTGTTCCCAAATTAAAGGCCAGACAAGAGATCTCAACAATGAAGGAAAATAGCTTGGTTGTCAGGGGGCCAAGACTTTTCAACCAGCTTCCAAAGGACCTCAGAAACGTTACAGGGGTCAAAGTTGAAGTCTTCAAGAGAGGACTAGATGCTTGGCTCAGGACGGCACCAGATGAGCTGTGTGTACCTGGATATGCACGGTGGAGAGTGCAAGAAAGCAACTCGCTCCTCCACCAAGCCAAGCCTAGAAGCGGGGCCACCAGAAATTTTATCCTAAAATAATATGTAAATAATAAAACTTTAAGGAAATAGACAAAATTTTTGTCAAATTATTCTCTTCAGTTCCCCACTTCATTACTTCTGTTCATATAATGTTTTCTGTATCCGAATATCTTGGGTAACTTTCTCATTTTGTTTTATAACTGTCGTAGGATAAAGGAGGTGAAAAATTGATAGAGTGAGAAATGAAATAGATATTGTAGCTTTAAAATAGTTAAATAAAGAGATAATATAACTTGTTACATTCAGAATTTAAGATAAAAACGCAAATTGGCTTTATAACGAATTTAAGGCTGCAGCAAATCCCGATCGTCATACCATCAAGTGTGAGCGATAAAAAGAGAATAACACTTAATATTAGCCATATTCCTGAAAGAAAATCCATCATAATCCTTCCTGTAAAGACTTTCACATTAAAATATCATAATCCGGGAACCAAAAATAAAGCGAATAACAAAACAACAGTCATGGAGAAAACCAACCCATACAGCGTGAAGATTCAAGGATTTATGGAGTTTAAGGCGTATGTTTGTGCTCTTTTATTTTCATTTACTTCATGTTTATAATTGTATTCATTTATAATAAACTTGGAACATGCCATACTTACTTTGTGGCTGGTAATGCACTCGTTTTGTTTAATTACAATTGAAATTGTACAAAATTATAATATTAATTTAAGAGAGATTTACCATTTCATGGTCTGTAAAACAGGTTTTTTTACATTCCTTCAATCCTATTGTCTTGGATATTCAAAATTTTTAAGTTAGTCTTGTTAATAGTATTTTATTAAAGAAAAACTTATCTTAATTCAGTCGAAGTGGAGTTAACACTAGATCTTTAAAGTTTGTATAAACACAGACTGAGATTTAGACAAATAAACCTGTGAATCCTAATGCGAAAAATGCTCTGTATGAATTGGTCCACAATTAACCCACCCCTTATTTCTCTAGTCTAACTATAGAGTAGATCAAGTCTAGCCTAGAGGGGTCAGCCTAGAGATTCCGGAAATGGTCCAGAGCGGGCAGATAAATTGAGGTCCACAGTAGGATTCCTCACAAGATTAGGTTAGGGCAATCTACCTTCACCTTTGTTAAGCTATGAGTTGATGCTGGGTCTTAGGTCACAATGTAGGCCTAACTTGTTTGACCCAGCTTAATTTAATGTTCTTAACTGTTTGGTGTTAAAACTCATATTAGTCACTTACTTTTAGTTATTACAGTCTCTCCCTTCTCCGGTTGTCTCATTCGAGAGCGTACTTTGCTGGTACGTCCTCTCGCCCCGTTCTTCGTTTTCGTCTCCCTTTGTTCTCCTCTTCGCGGGGCTTCTTGTACCAGCGTTGTCTTGGTTTATTCCTCGGTTGGTTGAGCGGTAATGTATCACCATTACCGAGCACGCTCCTCCCACACAGTATATAAATACTAGTATGGAGAATAACTCTGGTGAGCAACCAATTGGTTTCATCCACCCAGTTATTGGACATAAAAGGAATTTATTAATTGTTAGATTAACTACCTACCTACTCAGTGAACCATTTTCGTTACCTCCCAACTACCCACTCATAAGTTTTCCATATACTGGGGGCCCCGGGAGATAAAAATTTTGGTGTCATTGTCACCAATTTTTGTCTGAGTGTAGACTAGCTAACTATTTAACTGTAAATGCCTGTTAATCTGATTAACAGTGCCTATCCTCACCTTCTCATGGAGAAGGTGTAGCATTTAATTAGAAGAGAAAATATACATCCATAGGATGAAAATGTCTATGGTCTTTACCATAAGAAAAGAAAAAATGAAAGTTAGAAGATAAAATTACAATTCCCCAGCATCTATTTTTTGTTGTAAAAATAGTCGCGCCTTTAATGCTGTTTGTCGCTGAGGTCTTGTGTCTGTCAATGTTGTAGTAGGATGCGTTACCACTCTACTGTCAAAGGAATAGTTACTGGAAGTCAGTGTCTCCAGTTGTTACTGTCAGTGGAGAAGGTTCTCCAAAGTCCATTGTTTTGGGTCCAGACTCTAAAGGGTACAAAAAGAGAAATGTCTCTTGTTGTGTCACCCGTTGAAGTCCTTAATTTGACCACTCTTGTTACCCCGTCTGCCCCTGGTCTGAGTTCTGAAACTCTAGCCAGAGGCCAGTATTGCTTGGAGTACTGTCATGTATGAGAACAAGGTCCCCTACCTTAATTGTGTCAGACCAATCCTTCTTAGTCATTTGTTTATGTCTCTCCCTTAGACCCATCAAGTACTCAGTTTTCCACTGTTTAATGAAATGAGCTTTAACTCTAGTTAAATGTTGTAACTTAGTCTGGAGCTCATCATGTCGTTGAGTCCAGTTTGGGTCTTCTGAAGAGTCTAATTGTAGTCCGGCAGGAGACTAACTTGTTCTCCCGAATCAAATGATTTGGAGTTAATGGTTCTGGGTCATTAATGTTGTCACTCACATAAGTGAGTGGTCTATTGTTAATGATGTTCTCAATCTCAGCCAGGAGAGTGAGTAACCCAAATAGTTTTCCCTATGGCCAAGGTAGGCCATAAGACACTTGTAATAGTTTTCCCTATGGCCAAGGTAGGCCATAAGAAAATGTTTAGCCCATGGCCAAGGTAGGCCATAAGACATTTAATGTTGGCCCATGGCCAAGGTAGGCCAAAAGACCAAGGCTCATTGTTTTGGCCCATGGCTGAGGTAGGCCATAAGACCCTTGTAATTGTTTTCCCTATGGCCAAGGTAGGCCATAAGAAAATGTTTAGCCCATGGCCAAGGTAGGCCATAAGACATTTAATGTTTGGCCCATGGCCAAGGTAGGCCAAAAGACCAAGGCTCAGTGTTTGGGCTATGGCCAAAGTAGGCCATAAGACCCTTTGAGTAACCCATGCAATCATTGCTTATGTTCAGATAGGTTGAGTGTATTTGTGGCACATGTAAAGAGTACAGTGTATATATACATATATATACACAGATTGCAAGGAATGCATGTGCCTGTTGAAAAAATCTGTTGAGTGATTCTTCCTTAAAAGAAGAATTGGATGCTTGGAGTTGTATGCATTTTAAATGCTTGTTTACTAATGTTGTTTAACTGGGATCGTAATGAAATATTGGGGACAAGAAGAAATTACCAGAGAAGAGAGAGAACAGACAAAACAGTCAAGTTTAAATTTGGTTTAATCCCCACCAAGTACTTATGTGTCACTCAGGTCTAAGCTTATAAGAGAATGAGACTCCTTAAATGTAAATGTTTCCTAGTTAGGCCCTAGGTTGTAGACCTAATTAGGCTTGCTCAGGTTAGGCTTAGGCTAGACCATTTAGCCTAATTCTGCAATTTTTGTTAAGTAAGGTAAGGTTTGTAAATTCCCCACACACGGACCACCAATGCGAAAAATGCTCTGTATGAATTGGTCCACAATTAACCCACCCCTTATTTCTCCAGTCTAACTATAGAGTAGATCAAGTCTAGCCTAGAGGGGTCAGCCTAGAGATTCCGGAAATGGTCCAGAGCTGGCAGATAAATTGAGGTCCACAGTAGGATTCCTCACAAGATTAGGTTAGGGCAATCTACCTTCACCTTTGTTAAGCTATGAGTTGATGCTGGGTCTTAGGTCACAATGTAGGCCTAACTTGTTTGACCCAGCTTAATTTAATGTTCTTAACTGTTTGGTGTTAAAACTCATATTAGTCACTTACTTTTAGTTATTACAGTCTCTCCCTTCTCCGGTTGTCTCATTCGAGAGCGTACTTTGCTGGTACGTCCTCTCGCCCCGTTCTTCGTTTTCGTTCTCCCTTTGTTCTCCTCTTCGCGGGGCTTCTTGTACCAGCGTTGTCTTGGTTTATTCCTCGGTTGGTTGAGCGGTAATGTATCACCATACCGAGCACGCTCCTCCCACACAGTATATAAATACTAGTATGGAGAATAACTCTGGTGAGCAACCAATTGGTTTCATCCACCCAGTTATTGACATAAAAGGAATATTAATTGTTAGATTAACTACCTACCTACTCAGTGAACCATTTTCGTTACCTCCCAACTACCCACTCATAAGTTTTCCATACTAAGTTACAGTTACTAATCACAATAATCATAGAATCGAGAATAAACTTCACAATGTCAAATGATCTAAACTCCTCAGAAGCTAAACGAGCACACTTCTCCATTTTTTTTCTGATCGCTACCTTTTTTATTCCACCCAGCGAGCTGGTTGATTTTGAATATTGACAATTTAGTGGTTCGTCTTTTACATTAATTCTAATATATATATATATATATATATATATAAATAATTTATATATTATATATATATAATATATATATATATATATATATATATATATAATATATATATATATATTAATTTTTATATATATATATATAAGATACAAAGACAGTGTGTGTATACCTATAGTATTTTTCTCGACCGTACGCCTTTCTAGAGTTGAGCCCAGATAAGTCAGAAAGAACATCATTGGAAGATATTCTAATTTCAGACATAATTATGTCGGAGGAAGGAGGAAACGGAGGAACAGCACTGGAATCGTTCAGGGTTGAGTTGGAGGCGAAAGTTCGAGCGAAGAATTCAGCTTTGTGAAGAGAAGAGATGGCAACTGAGCCAGAATGGAAAAGGGGAGGAGAGGAAGAACATGTAAAGTTGTTGGAGAGGTTCTTAACTAGACGCCTGAAAGAGCGAGAAGACTTAGAATTGTATAGATTTTCACAATTTTGTCGCATGAAGGAATTTTTTGGCGGCTCGAAGAACAGATTTTGCACGATTACTGGCACAAATATGAGCCAGGAGATGGATGGCGACGGTACTTTCTGAAAAACTCCTCTCTATTGCTGATAGCATTAGAACAAGTAAAGTTAAGCCCAGGTTTTTTTCTCATTAGTAGTAGGAATAGTATATGGAATGTATAAAATTAACACTATCTTGTCAAAATGTCTTTTGCCTTTAATCAACGTTTGTTAATCATGTGCTAATCTCTTTTTATTGCTCTGTTCCTTTGTACATATGTATATATTTTCGTCATCTCGCCTTGTTCATTCCTTGACGAGGTGTACTACTGAATACACGAAAGGACTTGGAATCATTTCTTCTTTTTCCTTGTGGGTTTGCATCATTCATTCATTTCATGTGTTTAAGTGTGAAATTCACCCTAAAGAAATGTAAATTAGGTTAGGTTCAGTTAAGTTACGTTAAGAATTAGACATTTCCTTAAGGTAAAATTTGTAAATGATAGTTTTGCTAAGTTTCGTAAAAATCTGTAAATTGTCAGTATTCAAAATCAACCAGCTCGCTGGGTGGAATAAAAAAGGTAGCGATCAGAAAAAATGAAGTGTGCTCGTTTAGCTTCCTTATAATTTTATTATTTACATATTGTTTTAGGATAAAATTTCTGGTGGCCCCGCCTCTAGGCTTGGCTTGGTGGAGGAGCGAGTTGCTTTCTTGCACTCTCCACCGTACATATCCAGCTACATACGGCTCATCTGGTGCCGTCCTGAGCCAGGCATCTAGTCCTCTCTTGAAGATTTCAACTTTGACCCCTGTAACGTTTCTGAGGTCCTTTGGAAGCTGGTTGAAAAGTCTTGGCCCCCTGACAACCAAGCTATTTTCCTTCATTGTTGAGGAGATCTCTTGTCGGGCCTTTAATTTGGGAACACTACACATTCTGTCTTTCGTATTTTACAATGTTGTTTGAATGGTAATTGGGTTTAGTTTTAGGTTTGGTACCAGTTTTTCGATCATATTCCATATGTATATTATGGTGTACCTCTCTCTTCTTCTTTCCAGGGAGTACAGATTTAGTTTGCGTAGTCTTTCCCAGTAGTTGAGTTCTTTGCAGCCATCAATCTTGGCTGTGAAATGTCTTTGCGTTTCTTCTAGTTTATTAGTTTCTTCCTTTTTATATGGGGACGTCAAAACTGAGCAGTATTCAAGTTTTGGTATAATCAATGATTTTAGCAGGGGAATCATTACTGTCCTGTCCCTTCTTTTGAACGTACTTAGTACCTGTCCCGTGAATCTTTTTGCTTTATTTATCGCTATCTGATTTTGTGTTTCGAATTTCGCATCATTGGTCATTATTATCCCCATTTCGATCGCTTTCGTGCTTCTCTGAATTTTCTGTCTATCTGGAGCATAATATGCCGTCTGTTTAAGTTCCTCTTTTCTACCATATCTCAAGAGCTGAAATTTCTCGGTGTTAAATGACATGTTGTTGTCTTCTGACCATTTATATATTTTGTTCGTGTCCCTCTGCAAGGCCTCCACTTCATTTACATCGCTGATTTTTCTGCTGATCTTTGTATCGTCTGCAAAGGATGTTACTATACTGTTGCTGTTTACTCCGTTGTCTATGTCTGTTAGCAAGATAATGAACAGGTGTGGGGCCAGTACTGTCCTTTGTGGTACTGAGCTGCGTGCTTCCGATCTGATGATGATTTATCTTGAATTTTAACGACCTGTAGACGTTCCATGCACGGTCTATGTGTATCATACTGAATATATATACAGGGTGTCCTGTAAGTCTGGAACCAGAGAGCAAAATAAGTAATTCATGTTTTCCGTTTATGCAAGTGCCCATGATGTCTTTGAGTAAGGAAGAACGCATCCAGGTAATTCTGCTCGTAGGAAATCGGAGTCAGAGGGAGGTCGCTGAGGAATTTAACAGATTGCATCCGGACCGCGCGCCGATAACACACAGCTGTGTCGGCAAACTTGTAGCACAGTTCAGGGAAACGGGACCCATAGGAGATAAACCACGCAGTGGACCTCCGAGGACATCCACCGACAATGACACAGCCGCTACCATCCTCGCTCATTCCATAAACAGTCCCCAAAAGTCTCTTCGGCGTTTTTATTGCCGTTTTTATCATTTTGCCCTATGGTTTCAGACATACGGAACACCCTGTATATATGGTGATTTGACAGTTTTAACTATACATTATACAACCATTCTTTCGGGTATTATACCCATTATTTGAACCGTTACATTCCCAACAGTGTTTACCATTAGTTCAATTACATGTCCTTTCCTTTGGCTGCCCCTTTCTATTTCCTCTTAATTTAAAGCATTTCCTCAATTTCTCCGCCATTTTCTCATGCCTCGTGCAGCTCATTCGTGTTTACGGCTATTTCCTGCTCTGATTCCCTTCCAATGAGGCCTCCTGTTAATAAGCACAGAGTTGACATATTCACTCTATTGATTCATCATTATTCGAATGCCTTTCGTGCACCCTGATTAAATCGTGGGAGCGTGAGAGGACGCCCGAATGCCAGAAAAACTAACAGACGAAACGACCGATTAGGGTATGCAACGAAAGAGGGGCGAAGAGAAACGAAGGAAGAAGCGTATAGAAAAGAAGAATAAGACAAGAATGAGAAAATAAGGAGAGAGAGAGAGAGGTGTTACAAGGAGTTACAAGGAAAAGAAGTACCTCAAAAGGCCTTGCGGCCCATACCGAGGAAGTACCAATGGCAACGGGTGCCAGGGAAAATTTTCTACATCCTCAAATAGTGTGCAAGATTCGGTCTAACCTTTTCTTGAAGTGATCCACAGAGGAATTGTTCACAACTTCTGAAGGTAACCTGTTCCACGTGTCAGATCTTATAGGTAAAGTAATTCCCACACACACTAGTCCTAAACCGTTTCGAATCCAACTTCCAACCATTGTTGCGAGTTGGTTATCACGTTATCATTTAAACTAAACATGCTTCTAAAATCGACATCGTTGAACCCGCGTAAGAGTTTGAAAACCTCGATCAGTTGACCGCGCAGCCTCCGAGTTTCCAGCGAAAACAAGTTCAGGGCGCGTAAGCGTCGATTGTAGCCCATATGCCTAACGGAAGGGATTAACTTTGTGGCTCTCGCCTGCACTCGCTCCAGCCTCTCAATACCTTTCCTGAGGGTGGGCGATCAGAACTGCGATCCAGGTGCGGCTGAACCAGGGAATTGTAGAGAGAGCACAATCTCCTTGTTCCGAAATCCAAATTGCCTCCTGATATAACCCAACAGCTTCTGAGCTTTCTTTTCCACCTCTACGCACTGTTTCGTAAACTTAAGGTCGCTGCTAATTAGCACACCCAAGTCCTTTTCCAAATCAGTCGCCTCGATATTACTCCTCAACATCGAGTAGTCCGACTTGGGATTGGCGTAGCCAATGTGCATCACTTTGCACTTACCCAAATTAAACGGCAATTGCAATTTTTTGGACCACTCTCCTATCCTACGTAGGTCCGCACGCAGTTTCTCTATCGTCTCGGGCGTCCCAACATTGGCCCCAAGCTTTGTTTCATCAGCGAATTTGGCGATCCGACTGACGATGCCACTGTCGATATCATTTATGTAAATGATAAACAAGAGTGGCCCCAAAACGGAACCCTGAGGAATCCCGCTAGTGACCGAGGCCCAACCCGAACTAGCCACTTTAATTACAACCCTCTGTCCACTATTCTTCAGCCAGTTTTCAATCCACCTACCTACTTCCCCACCGATACCCAGCGCGTGGACTTTCGCCATTAGCCGGCGGTGAGGTACCTTATCAAAGGCTCTCTGAAAGTCGAGATAAAGTATATCAATCGCCCTACTCTTATCATACTCACTCAACATGACGTGGAAAAACTCGAGCAAGTTGGTGAGACACGACCTTTGCCGTGTAAACCCATGTTGGGAGTCCCCAAGCAGCTTGTAGGAATCAAAATGGTCAACGATCCTATCCGCTATTATCCCCTCTAATAATTTGCCTACAACTGAAGTGAGACTAATGGAACGATAGTTCCCTGGACTTTCGTGATCCCCTTTCTTAAAGATAGGGGTCACATTGGCTTCCCTCCAGTCACCAGGCACCTGGCCCGTCTCCAACGATTTGTTGAAGACTGTAACCAGGTGGGGAGCCACCTGGTCGCGCACCTCCCGCAACACTCTGAGGAGAAACTGGTCTGGCCCAGGAGCCTTAAACGCGCTCAGTTTGTCTATTCTATCGGCAACGACTGTCGCGGTACATCGAACACTATCCAGGCCAGCACCTTCGTGCCTGACGCCTGGCTCGGGGATGACGCGTGTGTCCTCCCTGGTGAACACTCCCGCAAAATACTCATTAAGCACATTAGCGATGTCCGCAGAACACCGCTTTCTACTATTAACATAACTGAACCACTTAGGCTACGTTGAAGCAGGGGTGACTGGTTTTGAGGGTATGGCAGCAGACTGCAGCACCATAAACTCGTCCCGGAATGCACTCCACACTCCATCAACATCGCCGCCGACCTCTAACCCCATCTCACCTACGCTGTCCTGGAGGCTAACGAAGTCCGCCCGCCGTAGATCGAGCTTACTGCCTTTCTAGTTACTACGCTTCACACGAGGGACGCAGACACGGAACCTAATCAGACCGTGATCACTCCCGCCCAACGATTCGTCAACGGTGAGGCCAGTGACGAGGTTGTCTTCGGTCGTGAATACTAAGTCTAGAACGCTTTCGCCTCGTGTAGGCTCATTGACCCATTGAGTGAGGAAGTTCTCATCAGCAAAGTCAACTAGCCTCCTCCCTTCAGCATCAGCAGTCCTATCTTCCCACTTTATGCCGCGACAGTTGAAGTCTCCTAAAACTACACACACCCTATCCCCTAGCAGGCTACGGAGTTCGGTGTACAGGGCTGTATCCTCCTCGAGGAGGAGATGCGGAGGTCTGTACACCAAGATTAACCTATAGTTCGTCCCTCCCACGTTCAGATCGACGCCAAGCAGCTCCCGTTCCGATCGGAACTGGCAGTCAATCGGACTCAACGTGTCCCTGACGTATATTAGTACTCCTCCCCCCTTCCCACTGGTGCGGTCTTTGCGAGAGAGAGAGAGAGAAGAGAGAGAGAGAGAGAGAGAGAGAGAGAGAGAGAGAGAATAGGTAAATAGAAGTTAAAAATAGACAAAACTTAGACCTATTACACTGTGCAACAATTTTTTGTTTATGTTGATTTTTCGATCTTTTCTATTTGTTTCGGACACGCTGATTACAGATTTGGCATCGATTTTGCTCGGAATACTGTAGTTTTTATGATATGGTCAAATTTAGAAATCTTACTTTTTCGTAATTTTTAAGGCATTTTTCTGGGATAGCAAAAGTAATTTCTAGTGCAAAATTCAAAATGTCCCCAAACTGGGGTATATTAGTAATGTTTTTATTGTTTAAGGCCCGTTATTAAATATTTGTACACATTTGGTTTCTTATTTGTTTATAAAATGTATTTTTGTATTTTTTTATTTGAATTAGAATTATATGGTGATGGCTACCAACAGGCACTGCAGACACACTGCAGATTCATTTTGTTATGTTTGCGGCCATTACATCAATCCAAAGCAAGTAAAGCACAAAATTGACACAGGAACGAAGTTTTGTACAGCATATCACGCTTACTTTGGCATGCCGATGGGTGATCAAGATAAATCATGGGCACCTCACTTTTGCTGTGGAAGCTGCCGTTCCACATTAGAAGGATAGCTGCGATTTACCAGAAAAGGCATGCCATTTGCTATTCCTCGCATTTGGAGGGAGCAAACAAATCACCACGATGATTGCTACTTTTGCATGGTAGACATTTCACTCTACAAGAGAGGTAAAGGTCGAAAAAATGTCCTATATCCAAGTATCCCATCTTCTATTGCCCCAGTTCCACATAATGAAGATTTACCCATTCCATACCCACCCACCATGGAGGAAATAGAAGAAACGCCTTTAATATCCTCCGATGAAGATGCTGACTTCGAGGCAAGCTCCAATACGTCACTCCATTTTCCCAACCAGAAAGACATAGACAACCTAGTCAGGAATATGAACCTTACAAAAACCAATGCAGAAATTATGACGTCCCGCCTTAAGAGTGGAATCTTTTGGACCCAAGTGTCAAGATCTCTTTCTACAGGAATAGGCATTTGCGATACGCTTATTTCTACTCCTGTTTAGCATCGAGCTCTCTTTGCTACTGCTGTGATGTGAATGGCATTTTTGCTGAGATAGGAATTGAATACAGCCCTGCTGATTGGCGTTTGTTTATTGACAATTCAACTAGAAGTTTAAAAGGCGTCCTACTACATAATGGAAACATATTTCCACCTATTCCTGTGGCTTATTCGGTTGAATTGAAGGAAGAATATGAAAATGCAAAGCAGTTACTAGACAAAATAAACTACAGTGAACATAGATGGGATGTATGTAGAGACTTCAAAATGCTAGGATTCCTGCTCGGACTACAGGGCGGTTACACTAAATATTCGTGTTTTCTTTGCCTTTGGGACAACAGAGCAGATGGTGAGCACTTTGTCAGAAAGGAATGGCCTGTGAGAAATAAGCTTAATCCAGACAAATACAATGTTCTTAACGAAGCCCTTGTTCCAGCAGACAAAATTTTGCTACCCCCGCTGCATATCAAGGTCTTATTAAGCAATTCATCAAAGCTTTGGATGCTGAAAGTGATGCTCTTTATCATATACGCTCAATGTTCCCCAAACTTTCTGAAGCTAAAATCAAGGGAGGCATATTTGTTGGACCTCAAGTCAGGTATATTAGCATCTAAAGAGTTAGAAGAAAAAATGACAGCTCTTGAAAAAAGTGCTTGCAGTCATTTCGGCTTGTAGTCCATGGATTTTTAGGTTACAAGAAGAACGACAACTACAAAGAGCTAGTAGAAAATTTACTCAAACACTTTCAAAGGTTAGGTTGTAGAATGTTTCTGAAGTTACACTATCTGGACTCGCATCTAGAATTCTTCAGACCAAACTTGGGTGACGTAAGTGAAGAACATGGTGAACGTTTTCACCAAGATATCCAAACCATGGAGAGGAGATATCAGAGAAAATTGGACGAAGCTATGATGGTCGACTATATCTGGTGTTTAATACGAGATAATCCACGGGACTACAAGAGAAAAAGTCGCTCAAATGTACATTTTCAAGCATTAGCCGTTTAGATTTGTGAGCATATTTGTGTGCAATCAAAAAAAAAAAATAAAAAAAAAAAAATATATATATATATATATATATATATATATATAATGGTTAATATGTTTCTGGTTACATGACCTGAACTTTTGGTCAAAAATACATTTTTCTGGGTTAATATTACCCACTCTTTTCAAATCTGTTAGTTATTTTTTGTGCAAACTGTTGTAGAAAATAATATGACCGGTTAGGTTAAATAAATGCCCAGTTAGGTCAAATAAATGCCCGGTTAGGTCAGTTGAATGTCAGGTTAGGTCAACTGTACGCCCTTGACGATTGATTAGGTTAAGTCATGATATTTTCCTTAGTTTTAACGAAAATATCGGGTAAACTTTAAATAGCTGTAACTTTCTTAATATTCATTTGTATTTGTAGTCGGGGTGGTATGACGTCATGCTACACTACCGTAGTGTCATTTGCTCATCCAATCAGCAGAACTTTAGACTTACCGGCAGTTTTCTACAATGTCTGACTATGAAGGTTGTTCTCTGACTTACCTACAGCGTATCGAAGTTATGTTAGGTTATGCTTTATTGTATAAAATGTAGTCAAAAAATAAATTTTTCAAGTGTATTTTGGTGTGCTTTGTTCAAATATGACCTTCATTTCTTGTGCAAATGAACAGAAATACAGTTGTCATTGCATGGCCCAAACATGTATTTCTGTTCATTTGCACAAGAAATGAAGGTCATATTTGAACAGAGCACACCAAAATACACTTGAAAATGTTGACAAAAAGTACAGGTCATGTGGTCAGCAACATAATTACCTACATTATATACACATTATATATCTTTAAATATGAAATATATTTATTTTCCTTTCCTTTTCCTCATTGTGATTTTGCTCTCTGATAAGCTACTAGGTACAAAAAATAGATTATGGTCTTCAGGAGAAACTAGCGTTTTCACGAGAAAACTAATGCTATTTTTTAATTCAGCGCACCCCAAAACATAAAGAAACACCAAACAAATAAGATAAACACAAATTTTCCAAAATTTTGTTACATAGTGTTATAAGATAGTTTGAGAAGCAGGAATATGATGTGAAAAATTTGAAGAATTTTAGTCCATTTGTAAATAATAATAATAATAACAGACACGATGTAAAGGATTAACACAACTATGAAGAAAGAATGGGAGCAAGGAAGTTACCATCCAAATTACACGCAAAGAAAAAATAAGACAAAAACAACGAAGTTAGAAGTGAAACTACAACCCAAATGCGACTAAAGAAAAATAATTACATCAGACATGTGATAAATCAGATAAGGAGAAGATAAGCGCTTGGAAAGACTTCGGAGAATTATATATAGAGCATTTCAGAGACAGGAAAGAGATATATATAGTAAACGCTTTAAGATCGTAAGGAAATAGTCCAAACTAAATCGAGTCTTTTTTTATTAAAAAATAAAGTAAAAAATAACTAAATGCTTAAAAATTATATATGTGTATATATATATATATATAACCTTTGGTTAGCTTCCTCCCGAATTGTTCATTGACGAAGATCAAACTTTTCATTCCACCTTAGACCTACAGTTTAATGTGGAATCCGAACCATGAGTCACTACATCACCTGGACACGGTCC
This sequence comes from Bathynomus jamesi, assembly GCA_023014485.1. Classification (NCBI taxonomy): domain Eukaryota; kingdom Metazoa; phylum Arthropoda; class Malacostraca; order Isopoda; family Cirolanidae; genus Bathynomus; species Bathynomus jamesi. The sequence goes on from JAJOZX010001464.1 coordinate 559,408, forward strand.
CCCGTCCAACTACTACCCAGACCTAGGTTAGGTTAGGTTCATAAGACCAGACCTAGAGACAAATAATAATAATAATAATACAAAATAAAATTTATTGGGGCTGCAGAAAATACTCGATTTGACAAAGTTAAAGTTGCAGCAATAAAAAGTTTTCTGAGAAATAAATAAATATATATTTATATACAGTAACAGGGAAACAGACCCCTACGAGAGAGAGAGAGAATTTTGCCACAGAGAGCGGGTGTTCACTGTTCAGTTAGAAAGTAAGACAACCCCATTCCAATGTGTCCGCTCTTGTTGCTTTGGAGTAGCCTCAGGAAAATCACCCGCTTCTAATGTCTATCGATTTTATCTCGTTACACACTTTTGTCTTTCTTGGAATAAAAGGTGTTTTTAGTTTTTGAAGGCAATTCGGATCTTTCAAATTATAAGTAAATTAATAAGGTGATAAAATAAATATTATTCTCATAGAATATTTATGTTTATTTTCAGTTTTAGTATACTGCAAACAAATGATAACTGTTAAGAGGAATGAAAGAAATTGTACGAAATTGGGAAGTGAAGACATCTTCTATATATATATATATATATATATATATGAAAGAGAGGAGAGAGAGAGAGAGAGAGAGAGGAGAGAGAGAGAGGAGAGAGAGAGAGAGAGAGAGAGAGAGGACAAAAGTAAATAGACACTTTCGGGCTACAATTCTGCCTTGGCTAAGCTTTAGAGTGAAACACTTTACTGACATGTGTATTTATATGCTAAAGGAAGCCGTTCTAAAGTACAAGATGTCAAGTAGCAATGAATATTCCTGTTTTTGAACCACTTTAGACCTACAGTTTAACATGGAATCCGAAACACGTTTGTTAATTTTTTATTTTTTTCTGAGATGGTATGGAATCCATCACTAAAATTTTCTCATTTTATTCGTGTTGCAATAGTAATGGCATCAACTCCAGACGACTAGCTCAACGTACACTATTAGCAACAATAAACATTAGTAAAGCATTTGATGCTATCCCACGCTTCCCTCTCATAAACAAAATACTCAACACAAACATGCATAATAACACCAAAAGGTGGCTGAGCAACTATCTTTCAGGAAGATACTCACATGTCACATTTAATGGTAAGTCATCCAAAAACAAGCTTTTTCCGAACGGGCACCCTCAAGGCTCTGTTCTCTCACCAACACTGTTCATCTTATACATGCATGACATTCCAACACCCATAGATAACAAGCTTACCTTATCATCATATGCAGATGACATCACTCTAACATCCACCCACAACAACATCGACACCGCTACAAGTAACCTACAAACACACATAAAGAGTATACAAGACTGGCTCACACACAACAGACTCAAAGTAGCGCCCACAAAATCAACCATCACCTTGCTAACAAGCAACACAAAAGAACATCAGATAAATCCACAGCTTACACTTAACAACACCAACATTCCACACACTCACAAGACCAAAATACTTGGGGTCACATACAACACATCATTATCTTCTGCAAACCACATTCGGGACATTAAAAACAAATGTACGTCAAGACTTAACACGCTTAGGGTACTAACAGGCACAAACTTTGGACATCAGCAGGAAACAACATCACTCATACACAAACAATATATTTGCTCAGTTATGGACTATGCTAGCCCATGCTGGGCACCCATTATCTCAAACGCACACAAACACCTTACAGACAGTGGCGTATCAAGGGAGGGGCGAGAGGGGCGACCGCCCCGAGCGGCACTTCCCGACGGGGAGCAAATTACTGTCAGGCGGGCGCAGTATGCGCAGAAATTGAAAAACGCACAGTTTGTCTTAAAAACATGAATGATCGCTTTGAATTTCTGTCTCCTTCGTACCTTTTGAATCAGTCCAAAGATGAAGAAATTAATACCAAGGTCAATAATTTTTCTTCCATCTACAATGACATTAATCCAGGAAGTCTACTGGAAGAAATAAAGCGTTTGCGCAGACATTTGCTCAGTTTCGAAAGCATAAGCGTCGACGATGATCCAAAGAACTGGGATATGTTAAAACTACTTCAGTGGATCATTAAATGGGATCTAGTGGAATCTTTGCCTCATATAACAATTGCCCTCCGGATCTGTCTAACTACATGCATGTCCGTGGCAAGTTGCGAACGAAGTTTCTCGAAACTGAAACTTATAAAAACTTACCTCAGGTCAACTATAAGTCAATCTAGACTGAGCAATTTGGCGATTATTTCAATTGAACGCGAAGTTGCAGAGACAATGAACATAGAAAAAATCATTCATGAATTTTCTGTTATGAAAGTCCGAAAATTTAACTAGGCATTATACATTATATAGTTATTGTTAAAATTATGTAGTATATTATGTACGGTACATTATGTAGTATTTTAAAATTGAAGTTGCTTTATTTAAGTTTTTCTTCCAATAAAAGTTTTGTTTAGAAGTGTATTTTGTAAAGGAATTGTTTTTAAAATTGAAAATTGTTGCGGGGGGGGGGGGGGGGGGGGGGGGGGGCGTTGGCATTTTCGCCCGAGCGGCAAAAAGTATTGGTACGCCTCTGCTTACAGACAATACAAAACAAACGCACTTCGTATCATTACAGGATGTACAAAAAACACCAATAGAACACCTGCACACAGAAACAAAAATACTGAAAGTTCGGGAACATTTAGATACGAAGTGAACACAATTCATGGCAGCAGCGACAACTAACCCACAACACCCTTGCCACTACTTGTACAATTACGCACCGACACCTCGCACATTAAGGTAACACCAGAGACACATTATAACCAAATACTCCATTCCATACCACGCCCCACAGACATCACACAGTACAGAAAACACATACACATACACACCTAACCCACAAAGCACTGACACGACTCGGCCCGAATGCGGTCCTAGGTGCGAAGCCGCCACCCATTGACAGGTCAGAGACCAGCCTGAGCAGGTCGGATCGAGTTAACTTAGCACGATTCCGATGTGGACATCACCCCAACTTACAGACAGTGGCGTACTAAGGGGGGTACGAGGGGGGCGGTCCGCCCCGGGTGACAGCCAGGAGGAGGGTGCCATCGGGAGAGTTGAAATACCAGTACAAGTTTTCAAACCAAATGAAAAATTCGTCAAAGTAAAAAAAAAAATTTAAAATGTTCACACTATTACAACAGCTTAATATTAATTTCCACTATAAAATAAACTTTTATTTTTATTGACAATACAAAATTTACAAACGAAAAATTAAATATTTGATAAAAATTACATCGAAAGGCGAACGTTTGTTGACGTTTTAGTCATCAGTTTGTTGAGCATAGCCAGCTGGCTGCAACTGACATTCCAAGTCTTGTTCACTTGACACTGTGACTCCACATACATGAGGTATGTTTCATTAAATAATTGTGATAAAGCATAAAGTGCTGGTGTTTATAACAATATCATGGTAAATGCAAAAAAAAAAAAAAAAAACACTTTTTTCTACGTGAAGGTCAAAATATGAAAATAAAAACCCACTCTAATAGACAGAGTTTATTCCACGACAGTTTCGACGCCCACTGGCATCCTCCTCGGGTGGAGGAGGATGCCAGTGGGCGTCGAAAACTGTCGTGGAAATAAAAACTCTGTCTATTAGAGTGGGTTTTTATTTTTAATATCATGGTTTTATACCAATGTCCAGTAATTTTTTACAATGTGGTATCATAGTGATGTTTAAGTGTTTTATAAATGCATCGTCGTGATGTTATAATAAATACATCGTCGTAATGTTATAGAAACTCATGTTTATGAATGGTGGTCCCTGTGACTACTGGTTATCAGTAAAAAGACAGGAAAATCACACTTTGCACTAAACTTTAGACTTGACTTTTTTCCTACAACCATGACTACTGAAGTAACGATTATGTTTATGACTGAATTAGTTTTTTATGATGACTACAGTATGTGGTGATCTTACGATGGTGGTGATATGACTGCATGATTTTTTTTAATGCAACTACATGGTGATGTTAAGACAGAGAGGGTGATGATGTGACTGCATGGAGATGTGTTAATGCTTACATGCTTAATATAGTAAACACCGTTTCAAGTTTACATCAACAACTACAGTACTATTCTACAGGGTGTTTCTAAAGTAACCATCTATTTTGCGAAATAATATGAATTATAAAAAAAACACCTTTAAAACATGAAAATAAATATATATATTTGTAAGCTCGGAACACATTGTTGCTCTTCGTGGATAATCTCTTCTTGTAAGTTGGGAACACTTGAATGTGGTATGGCTTTTTCTTTAAATCATAACGTAGAATTCTGTAAACCGCCGTTGTTTGTGGAATTTCTAATCTGTGGGATGCCCTCCGAATCGATAATTGTGGATCCTCTTCGAATGCTTCTTGAACAGATTCGATTCTTTCGTGAGATCTTCTTGGCCGTCCAGATCTACGCTCGTCATGCACAGATCCAGTCCTCATAAATTTGTTTACTAATTCGCGAATAGCCTGGTCTCTAGGGCCTGTTTTACGAAACCTTCTCTCAAACTTTTCTCTAATTTCATTGCACTTCATGCCTTTTATCCTGCATGTTACTACATAAACCCGTTCTTGCACATTCATCATCAATGATATGGGTCTGAAAATAAAATAAAATAAAATAATTAACAAAAAATCGTGTAAAGCAATTGAAATATTATAAATACATGAATTTTGTATAACAATGCACATACCATTATGCCAATATAACAATTTTTTAAAATCCCCCTATTTCACCAAAATAGATGGTTACTTTAGAAACACCCTGTATATTGAATCAGTACTAATGCTTATTGGCTTAGTCAAGCTCAGCAATTTTACAATGTCCAGTGTAGTATCATTGTACACTGCGCCCGAGATATATGCGAGGGATAAGTTCTGCTAAAACCTCGCATAATGCAAATTCGCATATATCGAACTTATAGTTAAATGAAAAAATAGGGATGCGTTCCACAACCAGTTTTTTTTTACCCTCCCGGCCCCCCTAACAATAAATATGCCACTTTTTTATACCAAAAACATTCAACAAAATAACAGTAATGCTATATTACATCAGTACTGTACAGTAGGGCGGCTCGTTTTTACACTTTTTTCGATATTTGATTGGGGGTAGTGCGGAAAAGTTGCGATTTGGAGAGAAAATAAAGTGTGTAAAAATTTTTTGATCTACGTCAATATCTTCCGGTGGCGGCGAGTCCTTAAAAATCGAAAAATAGGCCTAAAAACAAAAATTTTATATAATTTTATATAATTTTTATATAATGTTCATTGTTCAATGACTGCTATTAATTTATTCAAGCCTATAATAATGTTCTCAGGGTTGTTTGCACAGAAATATACCAGAATTAACATTTGTATAACATCTTGTTAAAACTTGCTTTAAATCAATATTTTGGATATTTTAACGGCTAAGACGCCACCGGAAGTTATTAACAGATTGTGCTGAAATTTTTGTTTATTTTGTAAGTCTTTAAAACCATTTTCCAATCTACCCCGTTAGGCCTATTTTTCGATTTTTAAGGACTCGCCGCCACCGGAAGGTATTGACGTAGATCAAAAAAATTTTACACACTTTATTTTCTCTCCAAATCGCAACTTTTCCGCACTACCCCCAATCAAATATCGAAAAAAGTGTAAAAACGAGCCGCCCTACTGTACATTATAAATATTAAAGGACATAGTAAGCTGAAGGCCCAGTACTAGGCAGAGGACGTTTAGAAGCCATGTCTACAATAAACAGTAAGACAAAACTGGAAAAAGCACTCAAAAATAGTGAAAAACACAACACAGTCTAGAGCACAACGCACACGCTATAACAGTTTATGCGAGACTGTTGTTGTTTGGCGGGAACACGTCGGTGAGCTCAGCGGCTCAGCAATATTTCACACTAGGTGGCGCATAAATGCGAATTTTTTCCGCATATACTGAATTCTTGGTAGAAATAGGGTCTTCGCATAACAGCGAATTCGCATAATGCTGAAGACGCATATATCGAGGGCGCAGTGTATATTTAATATGTTGTTAATGCTTACTGCTTATTAAATAATGATATCAATTATAATAGCTAGCGTTATACCATACTATATTGAATTAGTGTTAATGCATTGGCATTGATAATTAATTGTCTCTGCTTGTCTGGGTTGATAATCCGATAACTCAATGGCAGTGGCGGCCGCTCATTATGTGCTTACGTGCTACAGCACATCAGTTTTTAAAGTACGTAAATAGCTAAATAATAAATCAATAAAATTACTTATATCTTCTGTAATTTCCAATTTGACCTAAATTGTTTTTCCGATTTACGAAAAAAACGAATTAACTGCGCATTCCCTGCATTTCTATTTTCGTACTTATGTGCTGTCATTAGTATAGCACCCAAATCGAGTGAAATCAGACAAAGCGCATGCGCAGACGTGTCTTTCGGTCCAGTTTCGGATAAGGCGTGAATGTGCTACCAGTCGCTGCAGCACTTGTCAATGTGATGGACACTCGATCGATTGCATTTGATTTTTAAACTTTTTATGCGTGTGTGTGTGTTTTTGTTTACTCAAATGTCGTATACAAATTATTAATTTTTATACAAATATGAATTCAGTGGACAATTTATTAAAAGTACCTTTTTCATCTAGAACATTAAATGAAAAAGCTCAAATAAAACAGTTAGGTAGGCCAACTCCCGATTCAAATTTAAGTCAGAAAGCAAGGGAAGCAACAATCGAGAATATTTAAGACAATTTCACAGAAAGATTTATGATGATTATAGTTGGATTTGTGGTTGTGATGTTCAGGATGCTCTTTTCTGCTTTCCATGCCTTCTTTTTGGTAACAGTGATTCATTCAGTAACACGGGAGTGAAAGATCTTGGCCATCTTAAAGCACTGATTAGAAAGCATAATGAAAACAAGAAACATATAAACAATGTGTTGGATCTTAATGTTCTCGGTAGTGTGAATATTGCAACACAGTTAAGTCGGGCCTACCATGACGCCATCAAAAAACACAATCAAGAAGTAGAAGATATATATATTATCAAAGGTAATTGACTGCATTAAGTTTTGCGGTGCCTTTGAACTTGCCTTAAGAGGACATGATGAGAGTGAAACATCTGAAAATCCGGGTATTTTCTTGGGACTCGTTGATTTTGTTAGTAGTTTAGATAGTGCGGTAAAAGAACACATATAATCGAATCATGTTTTCAAGGGAACTTCTAAAACCATCCAGAATGAACTGCTAGATTGTATGTCGGAAGTTTGCCGTGAAAAGATAATCGAAGAAATGAAAGAGGCTGAGTTTGTCGCTTTAATGGCAGATATAACTACAGACATTTCTGAACATTCACAGTTGGTAATAGTATTTCGTTATGTAATCAATGGCGTGCCTACTGTAAGATTTTGGGGATTTTTCAACCAGGAAGGTCAAAGTGCAAATGCAATTTCTATTTGTATTTTGAATACAATAAATGAAATTTTTAAAGATCAACCTAACAAAATAATTGCTCAGACTTACGACGGTGCGGCTGTAATGAGTGGCGAAAGAGGTGGAGTTCAAACAAAAATAAAGGCTATTTTTCCCACTGCACAATACATCCACTGTTATGCCCATCAATTAAATTTGGTAATGGAAAAAGCTGCTTCGCAAAATCATGCAGCTAGGGTATTCTTCTGTTGCCTGTCAGCTTTTCCTGCTTTCTTTTCAAGGTCACCACAACAATTGTCTGCACTAGATGCAGTTGTGGCACGAAGGATTCCCAGTGGTTCTGCAACCAGGTGGAACTTTAAATCGAGAACAGTCAGTGTGGTGTATGAACACAAGGACAGTTTGGTTGAGTGTTTGTTGGATTTGCAGACGTCATTATCCACCAGGACAGTTCAAGAAGCTCGTGGACTCCGTCATTATTTGGAAGATGCACAATTCCTTTTCTGGCTTTCATTTTTTCACAGAATAATGCCACATGTAGACATTTTGTATAACCAATTACAAGCAAGATTGTCTGATGCTGTAAAAATAAAAAGTGCCGTATCCCATTTTATTTTGGCAATCAATGAGGTGAGAGATTCAATAGACATCATTGACAGTGAAATTGCGACTACATGCGTGTCATCTGGCAATAAACGACCCAAACAGTCGTGCCGAAGCGCCGATGCCAAAGAAGTATGTGATCGAATTGTACAGGAGGCTCATCATCGTTTTCAATCCTTGGATCATCTAGAGGCAGCAAAGTTGTTGAATTCTGTTAACTTTCAAGAATTTGCAAGACATTTTCCGGAAAATGAACTTGAAATTGCAGTTCAAAGTTATAGAATGCTGGAGAAAAGGACTGAAAACAGAGCTTAGCGTTTTATATGAAAGAATCGACTTCAGAAAAATTGATGGCGCAGTTCCTCTTTTAAAACTTATATTCAAAAACAACTTACAGAGTACATTCTCTGAAGTAACAAAACTTCTTAAAATTGTCATCACCACGCCAATGACAACAGCAGAACCCGAAAGATGTTTCTCCTCTCAAAAGAGAATAAAAACTTTCCTAAGAAATACTGTACTATGTCCCAGGATCGTCTTAATGCTCTGGCAATGCTCTCCATAGAAAAAAGTTTATTTCAAACATTGAGGCTTTTAATACCAAGGTGATTGACAAGTTCTGCAGTAAGAAAGCGTCGCATGAATTTCATTTTTCGTAAATAAGTAAGTACTATATCTATCTATCTACCGTTACTTGCGCAGAACATTTACTATAATTCACGATGAATTAGCTCTATTTTATAATTTATCAGTTATATATATATATATATATATATATACACAAAGGTGGGCACCAGGGCCTCAAAAAGGACCGACGGTCCCGGTCCTTGCCTCAAACTTAGGCTGACCATACGTACCGTTTTGAACGGGACAGTACCGTTTTGTATGGGTTCTGTCACTGAAGAATAATTGTAAGCTCAATATGTTTATGTATTACTTTTTCATGAATACAGAATATTACATAACCCCGTCCCTTTTTGCCATCCCAATGTCCCGTTTTTGTCTCAAGGAAATATGGTCAGCCTACTCAAACTGGACCGACGTCCCGGTCACGGTCCTTTCTGAAGATAGGACCTAGGAACGACTCGGTCCTCATATATAATATAAGTGAAAAATTTGATTAAAATGAAAAATGAAATTAAAGACACCGGAAATCTGTAATTTTATTAACGTAAATTATAATTAATACAATACATAAATGATGAAAAAAAGTTAAGTTAAATGCTTGAGTTTCCCTTCAAGAAGACGCATTTCAAAATGGCTGTCACTGAGGTGCTGAAACAAGTTTCAGTTCTGTCTCAGTCTCTTTCTGAGTCTTCTGGAGGAAACGATCCATCTTCTTTAGAACTTCAAATAATCACTAAACACACTAAAATCACTAAAAAGACCGTCCGGAATTGCTTAAAAATGGACCGTCGCTCCTCATTTCGGTTCCTCACTGAGAAAAGGACCGAATTCCTGGAATTCGGTCCTTTTGGAACTCGGTCCTGCCCACCTTTGTATATATATACCTAGCAAAAATTTTTTGTTGTAGCACACAACTGTTTTAAGTCACGAGCCGCCACTGCTCAATGGGTATCTGGTTGGAAAAAGTTTGAGAACCACTTGTTTGAAGCTTTTCTGTTGTAATAAAAACTTTTTACTTATTTACTGGATATACTGTTAATTATTTTTGTCAGTGGTATTTATTTGTGAGTAATGCTCATAGTTTTCTGATTTTTTAGGAGTCGTGTTTGCACTTAACCGCCCCCCCCCCCCCCGAATAATAATAATAATAATGACAGTACTGGACTGTTTAAAAATCTACTTGCAAACATATATTTTGTGTTTAAATTTTAAAATTATTTATGGTGGGTGCCAAAGGAAGGATCCGCCCCGGGTGCCAAATACTTTAGGTACGCCCCTGCTTACAGGCATATAAACACAGACTAGACAACTCCACAGACGACACTTGCCACCTGTGCCAGAACACACCACAAACAATTGATCACATTTGACAGACTGTACCGCTCTAGCACAACATGGAACACTCAACACCACTAGTGCGCTGAACCTCTGGTCCACTCCGGAGAGGGCGATCGGTTACCTGCGTGCCGCCGGCTTGCTCGATCAGGGTGGGTTGATCGGCTAACCAACAACAACATCATCTCTCTTACCTTTAATATATAAATAAATTCAATAACTGGCAACCTTTGGGAGGTGAGGCCGTCCCACTCTCTCCCCTTCATGCAACTTGGGGGTTACCCCCTTTGTTGCATAGCCCCCACTCGCCATGTTGCATAACCACCCCTTGCAAACATTACCCATCCTCATTGCAGCATCGTTCACCATTTGCAACATTGGAATTGCACTCTCCCATTTTTCGCCCATACTACTCCAGATTAACCTGGAAACGAATGTCATACCACACCACAATAAAGATGTGGAAGCTGTATTTAGTTAGTTGGTTTGCGAGAGTAAGCGCGTCATGACGGATGCCCGCGTCCGCTTTCTTCGATTCAGCTAATGCAATAAGGACATCGTAGACTTCAACTGTCTGGTAACGAATAGCTCTAAGGCCGTTGATTCTGCACTCCCAGCGCGTCTCGCATAATGGTGAGATTTTTGACGTGGTCTTTGAGAAGCCCCCAACGATAAAAAGAGACAGAGAACAGGATATAAAATCTTTGTACAATGCCGAAAAGGGACACAGACTCCGTTAAAGATAATGCAACATCACCGACAATGAGACTGGGGAAATGACATCCGCATGGAACGAAAGCTCTTGAGTTTATAAAGAGAATTCTCGCCTGCACACCCTTCCTTTTTCGTTTCGTGTTTGCGCCGTTGTTATACCCTTGACCCCAACAGTCTTAGCTGTCGATTCCATACTTTTCGAGCGTTGACAGGATGGTTACAGAAAGCCCTTCCCCTGTGTTTACTGTTACGAAACTAATAAAATGTTCCTCAATGTTAACTTTGCTATCTGATGTATCAATAAATCTTACCGTAAAAGACATCTTTTCATAATGGTTTACATCCGGAGTACAGTCTAATATAAACTAGTAGTACTTGGTACTCTTCAACCCAGGGCCGGCCTTAGCAATTGCGGGGCCCAATTTGGACCATTTTGGTGGGGCCTCCTGGACTTAAGATTATTTCAAATTAAGTATCAGGAATATATGCTATTACGTTGTATTAAAAATAAAACAATATCTATATTTATTAGCTTATATTTTTACATAAAACGCGTTAAAACAAAACTATACTTATAAAGAAATCTTTCTTGCTTTCTGTTCTGCAAAACTCTTTCAAATTTTGTTGAAGTTTAAGTTTTTTGCTTCATCACATTCTATGGATAATATTGCGAGGCTGTTGAGTCTATCTTGGAGCATGTTTGACCTTAGATAAGATTTGATCAATTTTAATTTGGAAAAGCTCCTTTCCCCTGACGCCACTGTGACTGGAATTGTCAAAAATATGCATGAAGCAATAAAAAAATTTGGAAATCCAGTAGCTCTCTCATTCAAAGCAAGGAATTCCAGGATTTTCAAAGGCTTTCCAAAGTATGAAGAAGGAAGAATTGGCTTCAGTGCTTCCATTTCCTCGACCAGCATATGACCATCTAAATCTGCTAACTTTACAGAGTTGACAAGTTCGTTTTCCTGAATGAGCTTGACATCTGTTAGCGCAATTTCCAAATCTGCAGCATGTTTTTGTAATTCCTCCTTTGGAATTTGTTGAAATTTACTCAAAAAGCCAAATAAATCAACATATTTTTTCAACTGCTTAAACCGTGGCTCCAAAGACTGCATTCCTTATTTTTCAAAGCTGGAGGTGGCAACCCTAGTGCGGGGCCCAATTTGGTCAAATAGGTTCAATTGGCCTAAGGCCGGCCCTGCTTCAACCTTGCAAAAATGTCTTCAAGAACGTTTTTGCCATTAATGCAATTAGTTCATCCTGGATTCTTTTTCCACGGTAATGGCCCGTTACTTCCTTTGATATCATGGGCCTCAAGTATTCCTTCATAATTTCATCGTACTCTCCTAGTCGCTCCACTAAACCTAGGAATTGTCCGTTATTCTCCGTATAGAGCCTGTCACATGAACCACAGAAAGCTATATTATATTTCAGGCACGTGCACAGGGGGGGGGCTTGGGGTGCTTGAGCCCCTGCCCTTTTTCTTCTTCATATCAAAAGTGCCCTTTTAGTCAAAATTCATAAATATATTGATTCGACATAAATTTGAATTAATTAGTTATATTTGTATTTAGTTACTGCTACTTCAACAGATTTTCAAAACTGAAATTACTTTGATCTATGATTTTTTTATTAGAATAATAAACTTAACATACCGTTACTATTATTTTGTCAATCAGGGAGGGCGTCCCTAGTGGTAACACTGACTGCAGCTGTTCACTGTTGATTGCGTCTCTCGGGTATGTGGGTGTATTGTTTACTGTTTGTTTGTTTTACGTTAACCTAAGCTAACTAGTGATTTCTCACTGATAATTATGGTAAGTTGGAATCCAAAGCAGTGTGACATTACTCCAAAAAATATTGTATGACATTACTCGTAAAGTTGGTAAAAACGTCCACGTCCCCTACTTAGTCTTAGGCCTTCTAGGCTAGGCCCATCAGTACACCAGTGTGTCAAACGATGGATTTTGGGTTTTAGTACTGGCATGAATTTCATTAAATTAATAAATGATTTATTAAACAACATATCATAACCTTTTCATTTTTAATATGAAATTGATTTTTAAAAACAATACCATTTTCATAAAAGTGAATAAAAATACCTAGATTATTATGTATAAAACGATGCAATTTTTCCGCAAGGACGACAATTACGGTAGATCCTTCTGCCCTTTATCCTGCTGATTGATACTTATAAAAGTTATAAAGTAAAGTAACTATTTAGAAATTGCATGCTATTAAATATTGTGAATTTGGTTAACAAAAGCTTAATTAGGTCTACTGCCTAGATTAGATTAGGCCTAAGATAATAAAAGTGAAGGGAAAATTATTTTTGAAGCAATTTGAATAATAATTGTAAATACACTCCAATATTTCAATATCTTCATATCTTTTGAAAATCTTGCAATAAAAACATGCCTTTTTACAACAAATTTTCATTTATTTTCTTTAATCAGCTTTATATACAAAAATAATGCATTGAATTTAATGGAATTTAAGAATATTTACCACATACAATTTTTAAATTGTATGTGCCTATATGGCATTGCGGATTTCATTTTTAAAAATGTTAGGGGAGTGCCCTTTTTTCAACTGAGCCCCTGCCCTTCTGAAAGTCTGTGCACGTCACTGTTATATTTCGATAGGTAGAGTGTTACACTTAAGAGTCGCTCTAAAACTTGTTTCCAGCGTTTCTGCTCATGTTCGAATTTGCGTTGAAGTTCTACGTCAATACAAACATTTCGTTTCATCCTTCGCTCTATTCCAGTTTATGTTTGATATGATTAAAAATAGTTGGGTGACTTTTTGTAACTCATGAGAATCTCCAATCACTCGATCGATCAATTGCCAGGGATGATTTTGGATTGAAGTCGAACAACTTAAACAAAACCAGAATAAATAGTAAGAAAATGGTCAATAGTTAAAGTATCTTACCCGTAGACTTCGAATAAATCAGCCAACGTCGCTTCAGGACTTCACCATTTTCAAGCTTTCAGTCCAGAAATGCCAAAGAAAAATGACGGTTGTGCTCATCCAGAGAATAAGTCGTTATGTTATTTAATTTTTGTGGTCTATTGGTTACTAACATGTCTCGAATTTTAGGCGTCAAACTAAGCCATAAGGCAGCCCTGATAAGAATGGACAATACATGTTATAGCACCCTCTGATATAAATGACATCTTCATTTATTTTTGTAACTGTCGTCTCTGGTGTACGCGTTGGATTAGACTGCAAATCAGAGCCAGAATCGCCGATGGCTGTTACGAGTTTCTCTCGATCATCAATAGCATCGTCATTGGAGGTTATTCGTCGAGAGCTCTAAGCTCCACCCAGCATCAAACCTCTTGTCGACAGTACTCAAAATAAAAATTTCGGCTATTACATAATTCTGCTGTTTTGGGTAAAAAATAATAAATACTTTTGTGCATTTAGTCCAGTGGTTCTGAACCTTTTGATGTTCGCGGCACACTTTTGAGGCGAAAAATATTGCGCGGCACGGTATTTAAAATATACAGGGTGATTCAAAAGTCAGGTTACATAGGGCTTTTCTGTTTCTTTGCAGGTAAATGAGTTATGAGATGTTATCGAAGGAGGAGCGCATTGATGTGATATTCCTAGCTGGCTGCACAAGTGCATTGCCGTTAACGGTGGCCATATCGAACATGTGATGTGACTATTCCCCTGTATCATTACATAATACAGTATTTCCCTATGTAACCTGACTTTTGAATCACCTTGTATATAGAAAAATACTAGTACAAGATGTAAAATATTTTAAAATCCCTATAACTAACTTTCCTTTAACTTACCTTATTTAATTATTCACTATTATTAATGAGATACTTGAGTTTGATGTTTTTTTGTTATTTCATCAATGTTCGGGCGTATGTATGATAGGCAAACTCTCATATCATCTTCAACGCAGCGAAGTCTTTCTCTTTTTTTACATTTAATGGTTGTAAGTGATGAAAATCCCAATTCACAGAGATATAAAGTAGAAAACTGCATCAAAACAGCTGAAGCTTTTTTGAAATTTCAGGATATTCATTCATAATGGAAATCCAGAAAGTATCTAGAGGAGATTCTGCATGTTTGATCTTCAGACTACGATCAGTTGAAATGGATGCCAACTCTTCTTGTTCAGATATTTTCAAATCAAAATTAATGGAAATGAGAATGAATGGGTTCCTGATCCAATCATATTTTTCTGTACTTAATGATGGAAAATATCGTTGCATATTGCCTTCCAACGTTGTTAAATGATCAACTATGAGAGGAATTATTTCTTTGGAATGAGTTTCAGAGATCAGAGGAAACATTTCAAAATTACCATTTTTTATTGCATTTTTCCAAATTACTATTTTTTTCTGAAATGCCGTTAACTTATCAGTAGACGTAAGAATGTTTTCATTTTTCCCCTGCATACTGGTGCTCAGACTATTAAGCTGTCTGAATCTCTCTGCTAAATATGCCAGTTTGGTGCACCAAATCTCACAACTAAGATATTCACAAAAATTTTTGTTTCCTTCTCCTTCAAAAAAAGTTAGCAGCTCTTTTTTCAGCTCATATACGCGACATAAAACCTTCCCTCTTGACTACCATCGAACTTCAGTATGTAAAATTAAACGTTCGTATTGCGCATCCATATCTTTGCAAAGGTTTTCGAACAGGAGTGTTTTTAATGGCCTCATTTTCACGAAATTAACCATTTCGACAACTTGATCTAGTACATTTTTTAACTCAATTCCTAATGTCTTTGAAACAAATACTTCCCTATGTAAAAAGCAATGAGTGAATATGGCATTTGGATTTTCCTTTTTTACAAGTGTAGTGAATCCTTTGATTTATCCGATCATGGATGGAGCCCCATCCGTACAAATACCAACACATGACTTCCAGGACAATTTCCATTTTGCGAAATAGCCAGTCAAAGTATCAAAGCTGTCTCGACCTCTTGTGGTTCCTGGAAGTTCCTTGCAACAAAAGAATTGATTAACTATATTATTTTCGTCAATAAAACGAATAAATGCCAAAAGGTGTGTTCTGCCACTAATATCAGTTGATTCGTCAATTTGCAAAGCAAAATCTGAATTTTGAAGTTTATTACATACGTTTTCTTCTGTCAGCTGATAAATCTTTTATCCTGCTACGAACAGTATCATTAGAAACAGGAATCTTAATTTTTTTTTCTGCTTCGCTACCAAACATTCTCTTAACAATTTTACGGCACACAGGTATAATAAGTGACTCCGCTATAGTATGTGGCTTCATTTCTTACGCAATAGCTTCTGAAATTTCGTAAGAAGCTATTTGAGCTTTATCAGACAATTTTATGATTTTTTTTTTTAAATTAGTTGCTTGTTTTGATTGCTGGCATAATAATCTTTGAAATAGTTCAAGTTTTTTCCTTGATCATTTGGAAGTTTAGATGTGAAATGTCTTTTTAATTTGCTAGGAACCATACTTTCATTCGCCAGTTTTTCACCACACACGACACAATGAGAGAGGACAATTTTCATTTCCATACCAAGAAAAACCGAAACTCAAATAACTCTCATCATAATGGCAATGAACAGTTTTGGAAATCTTCCTCTGTTCATTTATCTGGGTGTTTTTCAAAGCGTTATTTTCGTTATAATTGTTTTCACAACCATCATTGCTGCGTTTTCCTACAATAAATTTATCCATTTCGAGGGTGCTGCAATTATCATTGAATAGATTTAGAATAGCACTGCAAAACCACTTTGTCACAAAATAGGAAGAAAGCAGACAGAGCCACAGCCCACAGTACTGTCAACTTAAGGCGCCGTACATCTATATATAATAATAAATAAATAAATAAATAAAAATATATGATTATATATATATATATTTTTTTTTTTTGTTCGGGAAGAACCGATTCACCTCTATTTAAAAGGGTATATCTCGGTGGAAAAACAGAAAAAGTGAGAGGAAAGACAGAGGAAAAAGAAAGGGTGGAGGGGACAGTCGAAGTGGAAAAAGACCAAGGATGACAAGGACTGCAGGGTCGAGCCCCATCATCCTTGGGTGCTAGGGCCGGGAGGGCGCACATGAAACCTCCAGGAACAAGTACGTACAAACGAGCACAAAGAGCACTCAAGAGCACGAGCTTAGAACCCCCTTGCGGGGATATATATATAATATATATATATATATATATATATATAATATAATGATTATTATAATTATATCCTAAAAGTAATTATAGACCTAATAGTTGGGAGTTATAAAAAATAATCCGTAACAGCAAATTACTATTCTGTTTTTATGCAGTTTACTAGGTAATTGGCAACAAGATTTATGAACATTTTCGGACGTTCTCATGAAATCGCGTGACATCCATGGCCGTAACTACCTATGAGGTCACCGAGGTCCGGACCTCGGTAATTATTTCCTAAAAAAAAAAAAAGAGACTGAACCGTTCTCCGTGTATGAAACGCATATTACCGCTTTTCTTTTGAAAAGAGGGAGCGTCGAGCGTTTTGTGTTTTGTGTTTAGTGTATAGCTTGGGTTGTGTTTGTAGATGTCATTTTGGTCTGAATTTTGCTCGTCCCGCCGCGCTCGAAAAAAATCTGGACCTCACTAATTTCTAAACCCTAGTTACGGCCCTGGACTGACATCCACCGGGCTTTAAGAATTATCTTTTAAATCCTTAAAAAATTACTTTAATATTATATGTAAATACACAGAAATACCTTTAATTATAATATGAAAATTATATTTTTCATAAATATATAATTATGTTTATTGTTATTATTATTTCATCAGCATCATTTTCTGTAATATGTATAATAATAAAAATTATTTTTGCAATTTATTAAAGTTCCCCAGATATGTTTTTTTTTTTGGTGGTTGAAACGTTTTCTTTGGTTATTCAAAATGGTACTACTTTGAAATTTAGACCGAAACTTAGTTTGTTCTGGATGAGACTTTGGTTTGAGACTAAATATTTAGCCGAGAGTAAATTTTCACATCAAAATACCAGTAGAAATATAATTGCCGTCACTGTTTCGCGGCACACCTCGGAAGGCTTCGCGGCACACCGGTTCAGAACCACTGCCTGAGTGTACAGTAATAATACAATATAATTTAAAATGTTTTTACTGCTTTTACTTTACAATGTTTTATTACAATATACTGAATTTACTTTTCAAATAAAGACTTGTATTTTAATGATCTAAGTTTTATTTTCTTACTATCTTCCAAAGATTAGTTTAAATTGTCAAATTTTTGGTGAAAATTTCCTGCAAGCGAACATTTCGTATTCACTAGTATATAAAAAGTTCTATTGTAGTAGTTGTTCATATAGATTTGCAATAATCATAATGGAACCTTATTACTGTATAAGACTAGTAAACTACATGGAGTTCAACGCTGTTCACGATCATATCAATTGTTTATCTTTATGAACACGGACATTACACTATAATTACCTGTGTGTCAATGACTGCACGCACATTCAATTGTCCTTTAGATATACTGTATATGTCTGTGTTATATGTTGTTGGACTCGGTTATTCCCCCTCCACCTCACCTTCCCCCAGTTGGGGTACCTTGACTAACACTGCGGCGTTGCCACATGCACGGAGTCGCTGTGAGGCGAGGAACATTACATATGCGGGCTGTGAAAAATGCTCTGTATGAATTGGTCCACAATTAACCCACCCCTTATATCTCCAGTCTAACTATAGAGTAGATTAAGTCTAGCCCTGTAGGGGTCAGCCTAGAGATTCCGGAAATGGCCCAGAGCGGGCAGATAAATTGAGGTCCACAGTAGGATTCCTCACCAAATTAGGTTAGGGCAATCTACCTTCACCTTTGTTAAGCTATGAGTTGATACTAGGTCTTAGGCCACAATGTAGGCCTAATTTGTCTGACCGAGCTTAATTTAATGAGTTTACTTTAGACTGGGTTAAAACACAATTAGTCACTTACTGCTAGTTATTAGAGAGTCCCTTTTCCTGTCTTGTTTAATTGTTAAGAGCGTACTTGCTGGTGGGGATCTTTTTCGGTGGTTCTTCTCCCTTCTCTCGTTCCGTCTTGTCGCCCCGTTCCTCGTTTTCGTTCTCCCTATGTTCTCCTTTTCGCGGGGCTTTTTCCACCAGCGTCCTCTTAGTTTTTTTCTTCGGTTGGTTGATCGGTAATGTATATCTATTACCGAGCACGCTCTTGTCACACAGTATATAAATACTAGTGTGGAGAATAACTCTGGTGAGCAACCAATTGGTTTCATCCACCCAGTTATTGACATAAAAGGAATTTAATAATTGCTAGATTAACTACCCACCTACTCAGTGAACCATTTTCGTTACCTCCCAACTACCCACTCATCAGTTTTCCATACGGGCAACTGTACCATGACCTCGAACAAATTGGAACAAATTGCAACAAAAGCGCTCTCACTTGCATCATACCTAGGAAGGTGTCCTCTATAATATATAAAAAGTCTTAAGAAATTCTGCGAGGGGAAAGTTTTGAAATCAGGATTTTTTTATTTTTTGGATTGTGGGAAAGCATATGAAACACCTGCTTCATCTAAATTCACTGAGCTCTTATTGCACTAGTATAACTGTACTTCTGACAGTTCCAGTTAGCCAATTTGTACCCTTTATAACTGCCTGAACCATGCATGGACGTTTACTAATTCCAGATTTTCTTTTTTAGAACTGGAAGTATCTGAACAGTGTGCCATATGTAAGCAGCCCATAGGTGGGAGAACATCACTGGCAACAACTCTCGGCAAAAAAGGGAGCTCTGCCGGGGGAAAAGGTACACAAAGACTGCATCGCAAATACTACAGCCCACAGCAAATAACCAGGGCTATTACACAACAGAAAACGGAACCTAGCACAAGCAATGAAAGACACGTACTTAGGCAGTGGCGGATTTAGGGGGGGGCCGAGTAGGCCATGGCCTACGGCCCCGCGCCTGTGAGGGCCCCGCGCCCTCACATATAATTATAATGTTGGATTCCACTATAAATAATACAATTGATTAATGATTAGTGATAATTATGGTATCACTCTCTTTGCTGGCGGGAGTTTAGTTCTATTCAGGCCGCTGTGGAGTGCACATGTGAGTGTGTTTAGTGGTAAGTAATGGTAAAAGTCGTATCTCGAAAAAGTCGCCAGTCAATAAATGGGGATGGGGGAGTTTTAGTCAGCTTTATAATAACATAAATAAGTTGAAAAATGTTAAATTAATGTAATTAATTTTTTTATATGAAACGTACTTAGGCTAGGTTAGGTCAGTTTAGCTTAGATTTCATAATAAATACATTTTATACATATTTAAGGAAAAAGTCGCCACTGGTGGGGGCTGGCGACTTTTCCCATAAAGCGACTTTTTCACCCGAACAACTGTTTAGTGTCTGTATTTAATTAATTAATTAAACTGTATTAATTAATACTAAACCGAGGGTCAAGTGTAAATAGTTTGTTTTTTATGTTTTATGTTTCAGGATAAGGCAGTGAGGCTGCACTGAGGCACAATGGAGAAATCAACAAGTCGTGATCGTGATCAAGGGAGGAAGTATAAAGCTGGCTCTGTTAAACGACAAAAAAGGCAGACGTAAACCAAAGAGTAAAAAAACTACCAAAAATAACTCGATGGTTGACATATCCAACAGTATCTGAATCTGCAAAATCACAAACTCAAACTGAATCTGAATCAGTAGACACCAATTACGCCTGAAACAACTGGAGAAGCCACAACTAGTACTGAACCTAGTGTAGTTAGCGCAATTGAACCTGAACACAGTGACAGTGAGGACACACAAGAGGAAGTGAAAGTTATGAATACCGGTACTGAACAAGGATTTGAAACGGATCTTGGATTATGGCCTAAAATAATTACTGAAAATGTGTGTGACTATTGGTTGAAAAAGGGAAGCGCAGAATGTCGACACTGTGATGGTGACTTCAAAGAGTCAGCTGTGAAGAGCTAAACAGAACCCGTCATTGTACAAAGACATTATTCACTCGAACTCATTCATTATCTGGCCAAGAAATTAATCTTAAATGGCTCTGTTACTCTAAAACAACTGGTAAAGTGTATTGTTTTGCTTGCAAGCTTATGTCAAAGGTGGAAAGCTCATTCACAACTGGCTTCAATGGTTGGAAGAACGCTAGGTATGTCATAGAATCTCACAGTAGGTCAGATCAGCACAGGAAAAGTATGGTCGAAATGATATATCGAAAGACTGCGGGTGCCCGTATTGACTCTAATCTAGTACAACAATATGAAAGTGAATGCGAGTACTGGCAAGCAGTATTGAGGAGGTGTGTAGATGTTTTAAAGCTACTTTGCGAACGCGGGCTAGCCATTCGAGGTAAAGATGAAGTAATTGGATCAGTACACAATGGAAACTATCTTGGGATTCTAGAGCTGCTGAGCACATACGACAGTTTCTTGGCAGCACATATCAAGAAACACGCAAACAAAGGTAGTGGTCATACTTCCTACTTGTCCCATGTCATTTCTGAGGAAGTCATTGGAATAATGGCAGAAAAGGTTATGTCCTCAATAACAGATGAAGTAAAAACAGCAAAGTACTTCTCAATTTCTGTTGACTCCACACCTGATATTTCACACATGGATCAACTTACTTTTACAATCCGCTATGTACTGCCTACTACAGGTCAGTTGAAAGGTTTTGCAGTTTATTCCCATGCTAAGCCACACTGGCAGAGATATTGCTACAACTGTTCTTGATTTTTTTAAAGAGAAGAACATTCCAGTTATCGACTGCCGAGGACAGTCCTATGACAATGCCAGCAACATGTCTGGTAAATATCTGGGGACCCAACAGATAATCAAGAATGAGTGTAGTGAAGCTGAGTACATACCATGTATGGCTCATTCCTTAAACTTGGTGGCTAAGTGTGCTGCAGAAAGCTGTCCTGCTGCAGTGTCATTGCTCTGGTACAAAATATGTACTCCTTTCTTGTTGCATCTATTATCGTTGGAGGAGACACCGTGAGGTACTAGAGACTAATAAAGATAAGAAGTTGAAAGTTGATAAAATACTTTCAGACACTCGTTGGTCAGCACGAGCAGATGCTGTAGCTGCTCTCAGTAGAGCACACAAAGAAAACATCATTGTTCTGGAAGAGTTATTCTCAGATCAGAATCAGCCAGCTGAAACAAGAGCTGAAGCAAGTGGTCTTCTCAAAGGTTTGAAAAAACTTGAAACAGTGATTCTTCTTGAAGTTTGGGATACAGTATTGGAAAGGTTTCAGAGTAGCAGTATCCAGCTGCAAAAATTTGGGCTCTCCCTCAACACAGCTGTCACACTGCTAGTCTCTTTAACAATTTGCTAAAGACCTGAGATCCCAGTTCGATGACTTTGAAGCAAAAGCTATGGCTAAGTGTGATCCCTGTGATGTGACGAGTAATGATGCATACTACGCCGACACGCAGCGTATTAGGAAGCGCAAGCGTCACCACGATGAACTAGACTCCGCGGAGGATGTTATGCTGACAGGGGAGAGACAAGTTTAGAGTGACTGCATTCTTGCCCATCATTGACAAGCTCTGTGCTGCCCTACAACAACGCATTGCTGCTTACAGCGACCTTCGAGAGAAATTTGGGTTTTTATCAGAAATCTCAAACAAAACGAACACTGAGCTTAAAGCATCTGCTGAAAAGCTTGTGTCTTCATATCCTAAGGACTTGGAGGCTGGATTGGAGTCGGAGCTTTTGCAGTTTGCACACCTTATGAAATCCATTCCAAGAGATTCACCTGAAAGTGCTCCTTCATCAGGTGGTGCAAAGGCTGCAAAAAGTCCTGAACTAGAAATGTATGAGATAATTCACAGACATGACATGGTAGAAACATTTGCTAATGTTGAAATTGTATTACGACTCTATCTCTGCATGTTTGTCACAAACTGCACTGGGGAGCGATCATTCTCCAAGATGAAACTAGTCAAAAATTATCTAAGAAACACCAGGGGCAGGACCGTTTGTCTTCACTCACCCTGTTGAGCATTGAGCATGAGAAATTAAGGGTGCTTGATTTTACTGATGTCATCAAACAGTTTGCAAGTAAGAAGGCTGAAAAAAATCTTTTTTGACTGAGAAATAGTTAAGTGTACCGTACAAATTGCCTGCAATAAACAAAACCCACTCATTGCATCATTTGCATGTCAGTCAAGTGGTATTCTCTTTAGTTAATGGTGTATTATTATAGTTATTTTTTGTTAATGGTGTAGTATTATAGTTATTTTTTTGTTAAGCTTCAAAAAACAAATGTGTAATGTTCAACTATGAAATGGTCATTTGGCTAATTAATTATCAATAAATTGAATATTGTTTAAAAAGTAAATTTATTTTAACGCTTCGCTCGCCCATTGATTTGAGGGCCCCGTAAGGTCACCACTGGGGGATGGGGGTGTAAATCTTCATTTCAGTTAATTAAGCTAGCTTTGCGTAGTTTGGGGCCCCGCACTCCAACCGGCCTAGGGCCCCGCGCACCTTAAATCCGCCACTGTACTTAGGTCTTCTGAAGAAGGCTTTCACTTCAAGACTGACTGGCTCTTTTGTGGCCAACCAGCCAAGTTTGGAAAAAAGAGAAAGAAGTACGATGTTCTTCAAGTCAGAACAAGTGAATTCAAGGACATAGCATATAAGACCACCTGGCGGCGGTGGATCTGCCGAAAACTGTATCTCTTCGGTTTCCGAGGCTTCCTCCCCTCCTTCATCTCTAACTTTTTATCTTCTCGCTCTTTTCGTGTCTAAGTGGGTACCTTCTCCTCTGTACACTCGCAGGAGGAAGGGGTTCCCCAGGGCAGCGTCCTGAGTGTCATCTGTTTCGCTTTGGCAATTGATAAAGTGGTGACGGCTCTTCCCTCGGGGATTACAGCCACCTCTATGTTGATAATTTTGCCATATATTGCTCCGGTTCCCGATCCACCTTCCTTAAACGTCTCCTCCAGCGAGCCCTTGATTCGGTCTCCAGACGGGCCACAGATCACGGGTTTCGTTTTTCCCCCTCGAGGACGGTGGTGGTGCATTCCCTTCCCTCTCTCTTGATAGATCGCCGCTCCCCGTAGTCCCCGAAACTAGATTTTTGGGTCTCCTCTTTGATTCCCGTCTCTCCTGGATTCCCCACCTGAAGTCTGAAGATTTCGTGCCTTCAGACTTGCACCCTTCTCAAATTTCTTTCCCATACCGATTGGGTGCTGACCGCCATACCCTTTGGCGGCTCTACCACTCCCTTGTCTAAAGTAAGTTGGATTATGGCTGTCAGGCCTATTCCTCTTCCCCTGCCTCCGCATGCTGGACCCTATCCGTTCCCTGGGTATACGCATAAGCACCGGCACATTCCGATCCTCTCCCATTGTCAGTCTCTATGCGGAAAGTGGCCATCTCCCGCTGGATATCCACCGTACCTTAGAGGGTTTAAAATACGTTTTTACGTTTTTTTCGTAAGCATATATGGAAAAACTATATATGCTTACAACATGGTATCGTATGTGGTGCCTTCACTTCTTAATTAAATATAAATTTTTAATTAATTGAATTAAATATATACAAAATTGCCTCGGGATTGGCGACATAGCCTATTGGGAATGAAAATAATTGCCATACATACATAGAACCCAATATGGAGGCATTGGGCCCACCCAACCACAAGAAAAATTTATTATTTCGTGTTCAAAATTTTCCACTGCTGACTCATAAAAATTACATTGAGAGAAGAGTCAACGAACTTTGCAAAATCAGCAAATAATAAAAGATGAAGATTTATACTGGCGGCACTCTGAACTGCTTATGTTACAGCGATGCTTTAAGCAAGGAAGATGTCCTTTATCTTCCTATAAGTTCTGAGTGAAATCCCCTTAATATAAAACTTAATAACTATAAAAAAGATAGGCCTATTCCTTCAGGTATTTAAGTGTAGTGAATGCCTATAGCAAATAAACCGAAAGAGATCGTCGCGCCCTACATCGAAACAGAAGCGAGGCTCAACGAAATAATAAGGTAAGGTAATTTCTTTGTTTACCATTAGGCAGCGCAAATACCGAAGGCAAATAAACATAAAGAGGTCCTTTGAAGACCTATACATACATAACTCTCTAACGAAAAAAATGTAGGGCTTTTGACGTTAACTCTCCACTGTAATCTGCTGGAAATTTCCAACGGATGAGGGTAACAGGCAATCAACCCCCAGCCCCCTATAGTTTTTTCATACTCCCCTGCCTCCGCATGCTGGACCCTATCCGTTCCCTGGGTATATGCATAAGCACCGGCGCATTCCGATCCTCTCCCATTGTCAGTCTCTATGCGGAAAGTGTCCATCTCCCGCTGGATGAACACCGTACCTTAGAGGGCTTAAAATACTTCTTTCGCGTCAAGCAGCTTTCTTCCAACCCAGTGTACCAATCCCTCTTCGGCCCTCCCACTTCGGCCTGCTTTGACCGTCGCCCCCATCTGGTTCGACCGTACGGACTACAGATGGCTCCCGTTCTGTTTTCTTTGGAGGTGGAAGGACGCTTTGAGACGGCCCTGATACGACTACGTATCGGTCACACCCGCCTTACGCATGGTCATCTTATGACGGGGGATCTTTCCCCCTTTTACCCTTGCGGTATTCCTCTCTCCGTCTTGCATTTACTTTTAGTTTGCCCTGCCGATGCAGCCGACCGTTCCCAGTTTCTCCCTTTCTGCCCTTCAGGCTCCACTCTTAATCTTTCTCGTTTTTCATGTGACTACGCCTATACCGAAGGACAAACTTTTCTCCTTTCTCCGCCAGACCCGTCTCCTACTATCTATTTAATGTAACTCGGGTATAATTTCTTTCCCTCTTTGCTGTTTCTACTGCCTTCTCTCTCTTTTATCACGGTCTTTCTTCCGCTGCTCCTTCTCTAGTGTTTCTTTCTTCCCATTTCCTTGCGTTCTCTCTTTATCTTAGTATTGGCGCGATATGACGTCGGCAGTTAAAGTGCCGGTGAACTAGCTTACAACTTTTCTATCCTAAATGACCTAGAGCAGATTGTACAGCACCCTACTCGTATAGCCGATTGCCTTGGAGATAGGCCCAACATTCTGGATTTATTTCTTACCTCTCATCCTTCTTATTCTGTGAAACTTTTTCTCCGTTGGGCTCCTTCGATCACAATCTTACATTTGTTTTCTGTCCTATCGGTCCAATTTGACCTTTGGGTCCTCCAAAGAGGCGCCTCCTTTGGCATTTCGGTGCCGCTGATTGGGAGGGCCTTAGGTAGTACTTTTGTGATTTCCCAAGGAATGATTACTACTTCTGTGGCCAGGGTCCTTCTGGGTGTGCTGAGCGCATCACAAAGGTGATTCTCTCTGGTATTAAGGTGTACATTCCATATTCTATTCCTACTACTAATGCAAAAAAAAACCTTGGTTTAACTTTACTTTTTCTAATGCTATCCGCAACAGAGAGGAGGCTTTCAGAAGGTACCGTCACCATCCGACTCTCACTCAGCTTATATTTCTGCCTGGAATCGTGCAAAATCTGTTCTTCAACTCGCCAAAAATTCCTTTATCAGATAAAATGGTGAAAATCTATCCAATTCTAATTCTTCTCGCTCTCTCTGGCATCTAGCTAAGAACCTCTTCAGCAACTTTACTTCCTCTTCTTTCCCATTCCGATGGCACAGTTGACGTCTCTTCCCCTGAGTCCTGACAAAGCTGAACTCTTTGCTCAAACTTTCACTTACAATTCAACCCTGGACAATTCCGGTGCTGTTCTTCCATCTCCTCCCCGCTCTGACTTTTATTTTGTCTGAAATTAGAACCTCTTCTAAAGATGTTTTTTCTGCCCTATCTGGGCTCAACTCTAGGAAGGCGTACGGTCCTGATGGTGTTTCTCCTGTTTTCTTAAGAACTGTGCTTATGTGCTGACAGTGACACTGACACCCTGCCTAGGCAAACTCTTTCGTCTTTATCTCTCATCTGGTACTTTTCCTTCCTGCTGAAAGTTCGCTTTCATTCAGCCTGTCTCAAAGAAGGGTGACCACTCTCAATCCTCCAACTATCATCCAATTGCTTTGATTTCTTGCCTTTCCAAAGTTTTTGAATCTATCCTTAATAGGAAGATCCTTAAACACCTTTCTTCTCTCAATCTTTTTCAGATCGTCAGTATGGATTCCGCAAGGGACGCTCTACTGGCGATCTTCTTGCATATCTCTCTGACTCTTGGTCATCCTCCTTTCGGAATTTCAGTGAAATGTTTGTTGTTGCACTCGACACATCAAAAGCTTTTGATAGAGTCTAGTACAAATCTTTAATTTCCAAACTGCCTTCCTTCGGTTTCTATCCTTCTATCCGTGCCTTCATCTCTAATTTCCTTTCTGGTTGATCTACAGCTGCAGTTGTAGATTGCCAATGTTCTTCTCCTAAAGCTATTAACAATGGTGTTTCTCAGGGTTCTGTCCTGTGACCCACTCTTTTCCTTTTATTTATTAATCTTTTAATTCACACTTCCTATCCTATTCACTCTTATGTTGATGATTCCACACTTCACTTCTCCAACTGCTAACCAAAGCGTCCCTCACAGCTATGGGACACCTGACCTCTGATCTTTCTGCTGTATCTAATTGGGGCAGAGAAAACCTTCTCTCTTTCAATGCCTCAAAAACTCAGTTCCTCCATCTGTCTACTCGTCACAATCTTCTGTACAACTAACTATTCCCTTACCTTCAACAACACGCATCTCAACCCTTCCTCTTCTCTTAACATTCTTGGTGTTTCCTTTTCTCATGATCTTTCCTGGAAAGATCACATATACTCTCTTTCTAAAACACCTTCTAAGAGGTTAGGTGTGCTGTACCACCTCTGTGGTTTCTTCACCTCCACTCTGTTGCTGTCTCTGTTCAGGGGTCTTGTTCGCCCCTGTATGGAGCATGCTTCTCATATGTGGGGTGGCTCAACCCACACAGCCGTACTTGACTGGGTGGAATTAAAGGCTTTTCATCCCATCAATTCCCCGCCTCTTAATGATTGTCTTCAATCTCCTCTTCACCACAATGTTGCATGCCTCCTCCTTTAAGGAGAGAACACAATACCAGACTTTCTACACTTTCTCAATCCTTTTCTGTCGAACTATCTAATGCAAGTATTAATCGGTATTTTCAGTCTTTCATATACTCAACTGGTCAACTCTGGAACAATCTTCCTCAATCCATCTTTCCTCTTATCTATGACCTCCCATCTTTCAAACGCAGTCTCTCTAAGCATCTCGAAAACCCCAGACCTTGATTTTGGCTCTTCTTCTTCTGCACTTTTGCGGGCATTTTCCCTTGGCCCCTCCTTCCTGCATAAAAAAAGTCTTCTCAGAAACCAAATTAAGAAAAATTCAACACAGAAACTAAATGTTGGTAATAAATTACTGATGATAATTCTAATGTAGACCCTTAAAATAACCATTTTACTTCAATAGTTTTTAAGTTTTGCTCACAGTTACTAAATAATGATCACTCACTATCAGAATATATGCCATTCAGCACCCTAAATTCATTTTTTGTTCCTGCTACCTTTACTTAGGTCCAGAATATTATTGGTAAATACAAAAAATAACATTCATAATATTACTGTACCTACACTGAAGCTTGTTGAAGATAAAATATCTAAACTTTGGCTAAATTTACCAAAATATTTCCAAAGGAATATTCCCATCAATGCTAAAAACTGGTTGTATAACATTGTATAATGGCATTGTAGAAATGCAGCAATATTTAGAATCC
This sequence comes from Bathynomus jamesi, assembly GCA_023014485.1. NCBI lineage: Eukaryota > Metazoa > Arthropoda > Malacostraca > Isopoda > Cirolanidae > Bathynomus > Bathynomus jamesi. The sequence goes on from JAJOZX010001464.1 coordinate 587,887, forward strand.
TACAATTCATTATTTCCAAATCACTAATGACTTCCATAACAACAAAACAGAAATAGCTACTTTAAATCGTACGGAAAATGCAAATATAGCTAAAGAGAACAAAGAAATATCATCAGTATTTATGGATTGACTAAGGCTTTTGATGTAATAGACATTAATATCCTACTTAAATTATATTGTTACAGCTTTAGAGGAGCTATCAGTGATTGATTTAAAAGTTATTTGTGCAACAGATATCATTTTATATCAGTAAATAAGGTCTGCTTAAAGTTTGTTAAACATGGTGTACCACAGAGCTCAGTTTTGGGTTCGCTGTTATTTTTATTATATACAAGGTGTTTCAGGTCGATCCTAGAAATATGGAAATTGGCGGAATTTGCAGTTTGTATTTGAAGTTTGTCATAGTAATTCCGTAACTAATATGAAGCGTTTCTTTTTTTTGCAGGTACAACTTCAAGTACCAAAATACAAACTACAAATTCAACCAATTTCCATATTTCTAGGGTTGACCTGAAACACCCTGTATAAATGACCATTCACACTCATTTGATATACTTAACCTCATAATGTTTGCAGGTGATACAATTGTATCTTTTTCTTGCAATGATGTTAATTCAGCTAAGAATATACAGGCAGTCCTCAGATAATGACATTTTTGCAATAACGATGTTTATACATTATAACCTCCAACCCAGATACTGATGCCCATTCCTCGCAATACTGACATTGGGGAATTCCGTCAAAGTAGCAGCACTGTACATAAATTTCTGCAACTTCGGTTGGCAACAGAGAGTCTAGAATGTTCAGTTGAGCCAGATCGCCATTTTGGAAGAGTTATTCCAGTGTTCACATAACAAACATTTATTACATAGTTTTTATAATAAATATTAACTTGTGATTAATATCGTGACACCAAAAGGGAGAATTAGTGATAGGGAAAGTGTGGAGAAAAGGCAAAGGTACAGTTCTGAGTTTAAAATGGATATTATAAAGCGTGGTGACTCAGGTGAATCATCAGCATTGAGAGCGAAGTTGCTAAACTTGAATCGTTTGACAGTGGCTACAATTTATAAGGAGAAGAAAAAAATATTTAAACATGTAAAGAATGCTGGGAATTTAAAAGCAAAAGTGTTGTCAAAGAAACAGAATGTTGTAATGGATGAAATGGAAAGACTTTTGCAAATTTGGAGGTTGTTAAACTATTCATTTATGGTGTAAATAATGGTTCAAAAATATTTTGTCCAAAGACCAGGAGCATAACTCCTACTTATAACAATTAACCTATGGGAAAACGTAATCCAGATAATGACATTTCAGATAACGATGCATTTTCCAGGAATGCATTAACATTGCTATCTGAAGACTGCCTGTATTTAAATCTGAATTTACCAATGTAATGAGAGGTTGACCTTCAATACACTTCCTAAATACCAGCAAAACAAATTTCATGATTTTTACTAATAAACAAAATGTGTATCTTGATGAACTGAATGTTGATGAAATTGCTGTAGAGGAGTGTACTGTAACAAAATTTCTTGGTGAAATGCTTGACAAGAATTTGCAATGGAGTGATCATGTAAGTTATATCAAAAAAAATTTGAATCAGTGTTGCTATAATATAATACTCAAATTTAGTCCCTAAACAGGTACTGAACCTTTGTTTGGGGAAACTCCACTAACAATGCCTTCAGCAGTATCTTTGTCATCCAAAAATTAGCAATAAAGTTATTATTTGATACTGATTTCCATAATCATTCTAGTGCATTATTTAAGAGCTAAAACTACTAAAGCTCAAAGGCGTAATCAAATTGGTACATTTTATTTTTATTTACAAGTGTAAGAAAATCATTAACATACAATGGGTAAATAAATATTCTGTAACTTCTCAATAAATCTACTTGTATCAGACCAGAAATAGATCAAAGCATATTATTCCTCAATTTAGATTGTCTTCATCTCAAAATTACCCATTTTCATTGGACTGAAACTAAGGAATGATTTAAATGCTGATATAAAAAATATTGCGAATGTAAATTTGTTTAAAACCAATTTCAAATCTTCATTAATAATGGAATACTAATAAAAACCTAGGATTAAGTGTAAATTATTCTATTACTTAGTCATTTTTCATGTCTAATCTAGGATTAAATGCACATTACTTGTTATTGTCAGTCTTTCATGTCTAATATTGATTTATTTGTATAGGTATTATTTGAGATATAGTGTACTGCCCTATCACAGCTATTTACAGGCAAGTTTCTTTTGCTGATTATCTCTCCATTGGATAGGTGCATTCCCATACACCCTATACACAATAGATTTTTTAATATTTAATTAGGTTATTTACAAGACAATATACATTATACAATTATTTAATAGAAATCTTGTAATATAATGGAACATACCCAGTATTCTCAAGAAAGATACAACAGAAAACTATACTATCACTCAGATTGTAATAAGGAAGGTTTATCTTGTCATTCCTATTGAGCACAGGACTGTTGTGGAAGGTAAAATTCCTTTAGTTAAAAGGAGCAAGAAATGCATAAAAAGAAATTGCAGCATTTAGCTTACCCATAACATGATGGTGTCAAAGAAAATAGTGACTTCTTCATTTCCTATGGTTGGTTGTGGGTAAATGTTCCCAGGATGTCTTGGTGACTGGGATCTGGAACTTTCTACATAGACATCAATGGCTGAACCTAGATATGTTTATTTGTGTAATAACCATCCCCACAAGTGTTGCACACACTGACACTAGGTGTCTCACATACTCCACTTCCTGTTCGCAGAACTAGTATTCATTAGGTAATTTTTTAGAATCCATTTGTACATAGTGCTTCATCTTGGGCACCCATCACAATTCACTCCTCATTGAAACCTAAGGTGCTTTTGCATAGCCACTCTAGTGATCTCCCTTTACTGATGTAGTCTTTCCCTATTTCTGATGTATATGTGGCCATATTGGCATAGTTTTCCTCTTTGTTGATCTCTTGTGTACTCTTCCTACTCTTTCATGCTACTGAAGTTGCTGGTCTTTGTGGTAATTCTTTTATTTCATGAATGTTAGTTGGTGCAAGGTTTTTTCCTAGTTCGGTGATTAAGGTTTGTTGGCTATGATTTTATTTTATGATATTCATGTACCAGGTTTATATTGGGGGTGTTGGCACAAATCAGGTACTAGCAGGTACTATGGTAGATCTATGCATTTGGTTGATTTCAATTAATCCTGATGCTTCTTGTCTTCCAGGCAAATACAACCTGCTATAGCACTGGTTCCTATATATTAATTTGGATAGTGTTAAAATTTTCCGTTTTTACATCTATTGATTTCATTTTGTAGCCAATCTATTATTCCACAGCTATATTGGATAACTGGGATTGCTAATTGGTTAATTGCTGTTATTTTGTTTTTAGTGGTTTGTCCTTTCCTACATGTTTTCTCCGCTCTTTTTATAATCAGTGGAGAGACTTCCTCATTTTCCCATGCCCAATGTTGGTGTTTTCTTCAATTCATAGATACTTGTAGGTGGCATCTTCTCCCAGGTCTCCAATTAAAACATTTTCAGCCAATTTTAGGTTTACTGCTCTCACCTATTTCCCTCTCCTAATGATGCACTTTGAGCACTTCCCAAGACCAAACTACACCTGTATATCTGTGGAGAAACTGTGGGCACTATCTAGCAAAGTAATTAAGTTCTCTTCAGTGTCTGCATACAGGTTTAAATCATCCATAAACAATAAATGATTTATTGTCTTAGTTGGATCTCTGTCTTCCCTGTGACAGGTTGCAGCCCCTATTGCTTGTTTTGAGAAGCTTGCTTAATGAGTCCAAGGTGAGGCAAAACAACAGAAGTGACAAACTATCTCCCTCAAAAATGTCTCTTTGCATGCAGACATCCTCTAATTTGATTTGGCCCTGTTCATGGGTTAGGGTTATATTTGTTCTCCAATGCTCCATTCTTCAGCTTAGAAAATCTACTATTGTCTATATTGTATAGCCTCGTATATTCTAATATCCATGAATGGAGGACAAAATCAAAGTCCATCTGACAGTCTATCAAGGCCATACACAAATTTCTTCCTCTCTTACAATCTTCCATTATAGTTTGGTTAGAAAGTGAGCTTTTGTTCCAATGCATCTTGTTCTTGCTCTAGGTAAATGTTCTCTATAAGATGGCTGTATATGTGATCTACTATTATTCCCCTCAATAATTTGTATGTAGTAGGTAAACAATAGATGAGCTATACTTTTGGGGAAGGAGTTTCTCGTGTTTTAAAATGGTGTTCCCTATTTTCATCCATTCCTGGGGCCTTCTCATTATTTACCATTCATTGAAAGCACTGTTTATAATACTTATGAAGTGGAGCAGTCTGTTTAATCCAAGACTTTAGGAGTTGGTCTGTTCCTGAACTTTTGAAGTTGGTAAAGCTTGCTGGTTTTGATCTAAGTTTGTCTTCCATTATGGTGATGTTTTCCATTTCTTGTTTGTCTCTATTGACCTGTCTTACTTCCTCTATCCAACCAGCCTCATTGTTGTGTTGCCCTCGGTCCTGGAAAAGTTGCCTCCAGTAGTTATCCAATGCACTTTAATCTGGTAGTTGCTGAACTTGTATCATTTCTCATATTAGATTTTTATAAAGATTATGGTATATGCAGTGGCGACTCGTGGTATAAATGTATTGGGGTGCGATTTCATAAAATTGTACGACAACACGGACTCACAATAGGCTAGCGCGAATCCAACTACCGCTCACAAGAGTACTTGTATTAACATATGCGGCTATGCCAGACGTACAATTCTAGTTAATTACAAATAAGTAATAATTTCAATAAAATACATATAAATGGTTTATATCATTATTACTGAAGTAACTATTAGTAAAAATAAAGTTATTATAAAAAAAAATCGCGATTGTACTTATATTTTCATTACAACAGTAAAATATAATTTATATTTACTTGAGCGAAAAATCTATCACTCCATTCGGCTGCAATATTATTTTGTATTCAAACAGCAGTACGCTGTTTGAAGCTATGCTATAAGTTTAGAATATTATGTACTGTATGAAGGCTTACTCAAAATGCCTCGTGAATCATGATATGCCACATGAATTTTTAAAATATATTTCAAGAATATTTAGTTTAATATCTTAAAATTAATATATTTTTTATCTGTTAAATTAATATTTATCGTTTCAAGCAAGGGGGAGCGACCGCTCCATCGCTCCTATACGCCAGTCGCCACTGGGTATATGGTTTCTTTGCAAATAATTGATTTTGTTCTTTAGCTTTTTGTCTCTGCTCTTTCTTTATTTGTTGAGCTAATGTTTTAACTTGTGCCTGGTGCTCTCTAGTAATAACTTAAATGCACTTGAAACTATTATTTCCTTGCTGCAGCAAAGGAGTATATCACACACTTAAAAGGTTTTTCTTTCTTGGTTTATACTCTTTTTAGTACTTTTTATAGCTGTAAGTGGGGCTTCCACCCAAAGCCAAACACTTCATCTATGTCTGAACTTGGCCTAACATTCGTTTAACCCATTAGTGCCCAAATTTTTAAAATTAGTTTCATATGTAAAATAGTCATATTTTAGTTCAATATATAACGTGTTGAAAGGAAAATTGTTCATATTTTAATTTGGCTCATCACTAAATGATTTTTAAATTTGGTCCATTTTTTAGGACCATGGGCACATGGACATAAATTTTTTACTCATCTGTAATTTCATTTATTTATGTTTTTTTCATAATAAAATCAAGCTGTTTTCATTATAGGATAATATATAAAGACAAATTATGATATTACTTTTATTATTGATTAATGAAAATATAGTATCATTTAGAGTGCCACTTGGAATAACATTCACCAATATGGAGGCCAACATCGCATTTCAGACATTGCTTGCTCACTTTCTTCTTGCAAAATGCGCACTTCCTCTGTTTTCCACAATCAGTTCTATCAAGGGTGTGCCCAACCGGGGAGAACCTTACTTCTGGCACAACCTTAGAATGGTATTTTTTGGGGCGTCCACCATGCTTTGGATCAGAGCAGGAGTGTATTTTCAGATAAGCTTTCGTAATGTAGCGTCTGAACTCTAGCACAGAGAGTGGATCTTCACTGATAATGTTGTGTAATACCCATGCATTAACTACTGCAATATCAATGCAGTTGGTGAACAAGTTGAAATACCATTTTTTGGATCTAATTCCGATGCGGTATTTCTGAATAAGCCAATCAAGATGGTCCACTCCCCCCATAAACTTATTATAATGACCAATAAGCTGAGGCTGGGGCACATTTATTTCCTTTGAAGCAGCACTGGACCAGCGCTTCGCACTACCAAGAGGGTGCATCATTTGGTGGTTTGTACCCATTGTTACCATGCTATTATCATGCCATTTCACAAATAAAATTTCTTCTTTGTTGTCAAATCTATAGTCGAACATACCACGTGCTTGCTTTTTCATGTCTTTTTCATCGATGAGAGGACATTTCCCAGTGCGGCTTGCACGGGTAGTTCCAGTTACTCTGACCCCAAGGGATCTCATGTAAACTAACAATTTATTGCTTGTGAAAAAGTTGTCAATATATATTTCATGGTCTTCAGGATTTTGCAGATGTTTAACCATATTCAACACTACCTTTGCTCCCAAGGTATCACAGAAATCTTGCTCGGGTGACCTTTTCTCTTTCCCTTGATATAGATTCATTTGGTAGCAGTAGCCAGATGCTCCACAACACATCACCCACTGCTTGAAGCCAAAACGTATTGGCTTTCCTCTGATGAACTGCTTCAGAGAGCTTCTTCCGTAGTACCTAACTATTTGCTCATTGATAGAAAGTTCTTTGGAAAATATTCCAAATTGCTTGAATTTTTCATTCAAACTATCTGTAAGTGGCCTAATTTTGAATGACCTATCGTCCTTCATGTTTGGAGCTTCCTCATTATTGGCAAAAATATATATCTCTTTATACTTGTAAACCTGTTTCTCGACATAGCTTCTCTGACTATTGCAGTATTCAGGTCTTCATCCGAACTCCAATATTGACGCTCACTTGGCAATTTATGGTACCCTGAAAACAAAAAGATGCCAATAAAATTTCTAACACAATCAGTAGTGAGAAAGAAATCATGATTATTTTTCTGACTTGCGTAGATAGCAGATTGGTCACAAATAAGTGTAAGTAATTCTTCAGAAAAAAATAGCTCAAAAAGTTCTACTGGGGTTTTACCATTCAAGTTATCTTTCATTGCATCTTTTCTTTCATTGGCCCCATTTCTGGTTGTAGAAAATCTTGAATACGTTGGTTCCACTTTTTTCCATGATGCTTCCTGAATTTTCCATGATGCTTCCTGAATTTTCCCTTTTCTCTTCACCAGTTGTTGATGATTATTCTCACTTTCATCATACTGGTGAAGTTCTACAGTGCTTGGAACCTCTGGTGGAATAAATGTTGGATCCCGATTGTCATCATCTACAATGTCATCATCAAAATCTTCTTCATCCGTGAGTGCATCAACTGGAGGAGGAATTTCTATAATGTCAATATGGTCCACTTCTTCAGGAACTGGGTTCTCTCAATGAAGCTAACAGCACTTCGAACAGAATAGAATGACTGTGTAGAATGATGGACATTCATGGCTCTTGAATCCTGAAAAGAATATATATATATATATATATATATATATATATATATATATATATATATATATATATATATATATATATATATATGAGTAGATATATATATATATATATATATATATATATATAGTGTGTGTGTGTGTGTGTGTGTGTGTGCCTATATACCTATTAGGGTGTGTATGTGCCTATATACCTATTAGGGTGTGTATGCATGCGCAGGTGTAGGCACATGGAATATTTTTGTTTTTAAGAGTTCATCACAATATAAATAAGTTTGCCAAAAGATAAAAATTATCTGTGATGCATGAATCATAGAAAATGGAAAAATTGGGCTACACATGACCATGGTCCTAATTATAGGACCATAATTATAAGTTATATTTAATAAAACAAGTATATATCAGAATATTAAAATAATGATTTAGAAACATTCCCTGGTATTTGTTTAAGGAGGGTGACCGTTCCTTTTAACCCCCCTATTTGGATTTCTATGGCCTGCGGCTGTCCTGGGATTAAATTCAGATAAGTTGTTAGGTTGTTCTTCATCATACCTGTTGCCCCAACTATGATGGAGAGAATGGCAGCTTCTTTCAATCTCTAGTTTTTCTTTGTCATAGATATGCACCTGGTATTTTGTGATTTTTTTCCTTTCTGCTCTATTAAGGCTGTAATCATTTGGGACACTGACTTCAATAAGTAAGGCAACCCTTTCCCTCTTGTCCCACACTACTATGTCTGGTTTTACTGCTGAATTGTCTATGAAAGTGGCAGTTGGAATTATTGTGTTGTAGTAGATATTATAACAGTTACTTCCAGTGACTGGTGCAGGTGTATGGTCCCATACATTTTGCTGCATTCCAGTTCTAATGCTGTCATGATCTTCCAATGGATATATTTATAGATTTTTTTTGTGTCTGGCTGTATAGTACCCATCTGCCAGGAGCACCCTACAGTCCGATATTAGATGGCCAACACTTTCCACCTCACCAAGACAGAATCTACATCTGTCATTATTACTTAGTCCAGCCAATTTTTTAAATGCATTTGTTAGGAGTGCAAGATCTTGGGCATGCAGTATTAGTCATTCTCCATCATATTGCAGAACTCCTCTCCTAACCCATTCCAATGATCCTTCTTTAGTGATGTAGTCCTTCTGTAGTTCTTGATAATATTTTCCAGCCCTTTGATGTTGTTCCCACTCTTCTGCATGTTTGGCCTGTTGTTCCAGCACAAATTTTTTATGACTTTTCCTAGCTATTACAGTTTCTACTTTTTCCATCATATTATTCCCTCCAAAGTGCTGGGCCAGTTTAGTCATGGAAGTTTGTTGAGTCACCCTTGTGGTGCTCACGAACCAGAGCTATTGTAGGGTTAGTAGAGCTCCTCAGATACTGCCCAATGCTGATGGTTGATGATCAGTGCAGCTGGTTAACCTCAGTCAATCCCATTCCTCCCAGTTTCCTTAGTAGGTACAATCTGGGAAGACACTGGTTCCTGTATGTTATTTTATTTAGAGTGAGGAATTTCCTGATTTTAACATCTAGTGTGTTCAGTTCTGATTGAGGCCAGTCCATTATCCCTATACTATAGTTAAAAACAGGGATGGCAAGTTGATTTGTAATCATTATTTTGTTCTTTGATGCAAGTTGGGTCTTGCAGTTCTTCAATCTTCAAACATACTATCCTCTGATTTTCTCTCACATTTGCTGATGTTCTATATTACCACTTTCTTTTATTTCAAGGAATTTGTAGGAACTATCCTCTTCCAAGTCCTTAATTTCAGTCTCTTCCTAAATTGGTTTCTGTGTTTGTATTTTCTTACCTCCCCTAAGTGTACATTTAGCACACTTATCCAATCCAAACTTCATTTTTATGTCACTGGAGTAGTTATGTATGATCCATAATAGGTATTCTAGGTTTTGGTCAGAGTCTGCATACAGCTTCAAATCATCCATAAAGAGTAGATGGTTCAGACCACTGTCTGGGTTTCTCCACCTAGGTTGATTGAGGTTATAGCCCTTGGTGCTATTGCTAAGTAGCTTGCTTAGGGGGTCCAGGGTGAGACAGAATAGCAAGGGTGACAAGCCATCTCCCTGGAATATATCCCTCATAACCTTGACATGGGGGATGGATAGTTTTCCATTCTCATGGGTGAGATTGATGTTCATTCTCCATTTTGTCATCTGATTTGTTATAGTTCTGATAATGGTAGGATGGATTTTGTACAGCTTAAGGTATTCCAAAATCCATGAGTGTGGGACACTATCAAATTCCTTTTGATAGTCTACCCATGCCATACTTAGGTTTCTGCCTCTTTTCTTAGTCTTCAAGAATAGTTTTGTTGATGAGCAGCTGAGACTTTGTTCCAAAGCAGTTTCTTCTACATCCTTTTTGCTCTTTCTCCAGATAGTCTCCAGCCTCTAGGTGTTCATATATACTGTCTACAATCAGGCCAGTAAATAGTTTATAGGTGGTAGTGAGGCAGCAAAGTGGGCAGTATTTATTTGAGAGTTTTGACTCTCAGGTCTTGGGAATGAGGGTCGTATCTCCACTTGTAAACCATTCTGGTGTTTCTTCTCCCAGCAAAATTCTGTGAAAGGCAGCAGTATAATGATGGTGTAATGCCGTGATCTGCTTCAGCCAGAAATTTGAGAGCTTATCTAGGGGAGGTTTTTTAAAGTTGGAGAAATTTGCCAATTTCCTTCTTAACCTTATCTTCCATTATTCTCCTCTATTTCTGGTTTACCCTCATTTGCCACCCTGATGGTCTCTATCCAGTCAGCATCTGGGTTATACTGTTCAGGGGTTTCAAAGAGGGGCTTTCAGTATGACTCCAGCTGGGTTTGATCTGGTGGGTCATGGATGCTATTCTCTCTCTAATGAGATTTTGGTAAAATCTTCAAGGGTTGGATGAAAATTGTTTGTTGTGGTTTTTCATCTCAATCTGTTTTTGTTTATTTCCATTCCTACTGGCTATGGCTAGATTTTTCTCTCCAACTCCAGCAACTTGTCATGTAGTTGATTATCTCTCAAGTTATACTTTCTCTTTATTTTCCCTATTTGTTTTTGTTTTCTCCTTGTTGCGGGGATGTTTGGAAATATTGTTTTATTTGGTTCAGTTCACGCCTGGCTTGTGTAAGCCAGCAGTATAATTTACCTGATTTAGTTCAGTAAAGTCTGTGTTGACTGGGACTAGTCTATTAATTGCTACATTTACTCTGCATAATAGTTGTTTAAACTTAAATGCATTTGAAGCAGACCTTTTTGTGATGCAGTATAGGAACAAAGATCATGTGTAAAAAGGTTTATTTTTAGTATGAACTCTCAAATGCACTTTAAGCAAATTTTTCTGTGATGCAGCATAGGAGCATATCCCACATTTAAAGGATTTTTCTTCAGTATGAGCTATTAAGTGCTTTTGAAGCTGACATTTCCATGCTGCAGAGTAAGAACAGAGATCACATTTAAAAGGTTTTTCTCTTTCTTGGTTTATACTCTTTTTAGTATTTTTAATAGCTGTAAGTGGGGCTTCCACCCAAAGCCAAACACTTAACTATATCTGAACTTGGCCTAGCGTTGATTTGCTACTAGGATGGAGTTCTTTTCTTTTCTCCAATGGTCCAGTTTATTGTGTCATAGTGACATATGCTTCTTGTTGGGCCCATTGTCCGATGTAACTGCTGGGTTACAGGATAAATACCTTGACCTGGTGGGACAGCCTGCATTGATCTCTTTTGTGAAGTTTCTTCTCCTCTGGGACTGAGAAAAGTTGCACCATTGCTCTCCTCTCCTCATCCTGCCAATGTGAGAGCTTTCCTTAGTAGACATTACATCTCGTTCTTGTTTGTAGAAAGCTCCATACAGGTGGGAGGGGTTTCCCCACACCTGTCCCTTATTTTTAGTCACCTTTTATGACACACTGGGACCACATGGGAAGTATTCTTTAAATCCTCTATCCCCAGGGATCTCTCTCTTGGTTTATACTCTTTATTGTATTTTTTATAGTTGGAAGTGGGGGCTTCCACCCGAAGCCAAACACTTCAACTATGTCTGAACTTGTCCTAGCATTCATTTAAGGAGTGTGACCATTCCTTTTAATGCCCCTGTTTGGATTTCTATTGCCTGGGGCTATCCTGGGATTGAGTTCTTTTAATGCCCCTGTTTGGATTTCTATTGCCTGGGGCTATCCTGGGATTGAGTTCAGGTAAGTTGCTAGGTTGTTTTTCATCATACCTGTTGCCCCAACTATGATGGGGAGAATGGCAGCTTCTTTCAATCTCTAGTTTCTCTTTACGTCATATATGAGTGCCTGGTATTTTGTAATTTTCTCCCTTTCCACTCTATTAAGGCCATAGTCATTTGGGACACTGACCTCAATAAGTAAGGCACTACTTTCCCTCTTGTCCCACACTACTGTGTCCGGTTTTACTACAGAATTGTCTATAAAAGTGGCTGTTGGAATT